>OU342741.1:236771042-237489457 GCA_910589775.1 Avena eriantha
ATGTGGTTTGTGAAAAGAACACACATGCAATGACTCTAGTGGATCCATATGTGGTTTTTGAAAAGAACACACATGCAATGACTCTAGTGGATCCATTTGTGGTTCATTAAAATAACACACATGCAATGACTCTAGTTGATCCATATGTGGTTTGTGAAAAGAACACACATGCAATGACTCTAGTGGATCCATGTATTTTATGAAAAGAACAGACATAGAATGACTCTAGTTGTGGTTTATGAAAAGAACAGACATAAAATGACAAGAGTTGTGGTTTATGAAAAGAACAGACATGCAATGACTCTAGTGGATCCATATGTGGTTTACGAAAAGAACACACATGAAGTGAACCCTAGTGCTGGTTTAGGATAAGAACACACATGCAATAATCCTTCTGGACTCTAGATATGGTTTATGAAAAGAATACACATGCAATGACTCTAGTTGATCCATATGTGGTTTGTGAAAAAAACACATGCAATGACTCTAGTGGATCCATGTGGTTTATGAAAAAAAAGACATACAATGATACTAGCTGTGGTTTATGGAAAGAACACACATGCAATGACATTGGTTGACCCATATGTGGTTTGTGAAAAGAACACACATGCAACGACTCTAGTGGATCCATTTGGTTTATGAAAATAATAGGCATATAATAAATCTAGTTGTGGTTTAGGAAAAGAACACACATGCAATGACACTGGTCGATCCATGTGGTTTATGAAAAGAACAGACATGCAATGACTCTGGTGGATCCATATTTGGTTTAGGAAAAGAACACACATGCAGTGAACTCTAGTGTTGGTTTAGGATAATAACACACATGCAATGACTCTAGTGGATCCATATGTGGTTTGTGAATAGAACACACATGAAATGACCCTCGTGGATCCATGTGGTTTATGAAAAGAACATGCATGCAATAACTCTAGATGTGCTTCATGAAAAGAACACACATGCAATGACACTGGTGGACTCTAGCTGTGTTTTATGAAAAGACCACACATACAATAAGTCTGGTGGATCCATATGTGGTTTGTGGAAAGAACACACATGCAATGACATTGGTGGATCCATTTGTGGTTCATGAAAAGAACACACATGCAATGACATTGGTGGATCCATATGTGGTTTGTGAAAATAACAAACATGCAATGACTCTGGGGGATCCGTATGTGGTTTAGGAAAAGAACACACATGAAGTAAACTCTAGTGCTGGTTTAGGATAAGAAGACACATGTAATGACTCTAGTGGATCCATAAGTGGTTTGTGAATAGAACACACATGAAATGACTCTAGTGGATCCATATGGTTTATGAAAAGAACACACATGCAATGACTCTGGTGGATCCATATGTGGTTTAGGAAAAGAACAAACATGCAGTGAACTCTAGTGCTGGTTTAGGATAAGAACACACATGCAATGACTCTAGTGGATCCATATGTGATTTTTGAATAGAACACACATTAAATGACTCTAGTGGGTCCATGTGGTTTATGAAAATAATAGACATGCAATGACTCTAGCTGTGGTTCAAGAAAAGAACACACATGCAATGACACTGGTGGACTCTAGCTGTGTTTCATGAAAAGAATACACATGCAATGAGTCTGGTGGATCCATATGTGGTTTCTGAAAAGAACACACATGCAATGACTCTGGTGGATCCATATGTGGTTTGTGAAAAGAACACACATGCAATGACACTGATGGATCCATATGTGGTTTGTGAAAAGAACACGCATGGAGTGAACTCTAGTGCTGGTTTAGGATAAGAACACACATGCAATGACTCTAGTGGATCCATATGTGGTTTGTGAATATAACACACATTAATTGACTCTAGTGGATCCATATGGTTTATGAAAAGAACACACATGCAATGTCTCTGTTGGATCAATATGTGGTTTAGGAAAAGAACACACATGTAGTAAACTCTAGTGCTGGTTTAGGATAAGAACACACATACAATGACCCTAGTGGATCCATATGTGGTTTGTGAATAGAACACAAATGAAATGACTCTAGTGGATCTATATGGATTATGAAAAGTACACACATGCAATGACTCTAGTGGATCCATATGTGGTTTAGGAAAAGAACAAACATGTAGTTAACTCTAGTGCTGGTTTAGGATAAGAACACACATGCAATGACTCTAGTGGATCCATATGTGTTTTCTGAATAGAACATACATAATATAACTCTAGTGGATCCATGTGGTTTATGGAAAGAACATACATGCAATGACTCTAGCTGTGGTTCATGAAAAGAACACACATATAATGACACTGGTAGACTCTAGCTGTGTTTTATGAAAAGAACACACATGCAATGGGTCTGGTGGATCCATATGTGGTTTGTGGAAAGAACAAACATGCAATGACTTTGGTGGCTCCATATGTGGTTTGTGAAAAGAACACACATGAAGTAAACTCTAGTGCTGGTTTAGGATAAGAACACACATGCAATGACTCTAATGGATCCATATGTGGTTTGTGAATAGAACACACATGAAATGACTCTAGTGGATCCATATGGTTTATGAAAATAACACACATGCAATGTCTCTGGTGGATTCATATGTGGTTTAGGAAAAAGAACACACATGTAATGAACTCTAGTGCTGGTTTAGGATAAGAACACACATGCAATGACTCTAGTGGATCCATATGTGGTTTGTGAATAGAACACACATGAAATAACTCCAGTGGATCGATGTGGTTTATGAAAAGAACATACATGCAATGACTCTAGCTGTGGTTCATGAAAATAACACACATGCAATGACACTAGTGGACTCTAGATGTGTTTTATGAAAACAACAAACATGCAATGAGTCTGGTGGATCCATATGTATTTTGTGGAAAGAACACATATGTAATGACTCTAGTGTGCCCATATGTGGTTTGTGGAAAGAATAGAGATGCAATGACATTGGTTGATCCATATGTGTTTTATGAAAAGACCACACATGCAATTACTCTGGTGGATCCATATGTGTTTTGTGGAAAGGACACACATGCAATGACATTGGTGGATCCATATGTAGTTCATGAAAGAACATACATGCAGTGACTCTAGTGGATCCAAATGTGGTTTGTGAAAAGAACACACATGCAATGATTCTAGTGGATCCATATGTGGTTCATGAAAAGAACTCACATGCAAAGACACTAGTGGATCCATATGTTGTTCATGAAAATAACGCACATGCAATGACTCTAGTTGATCCATATGTGGTCTATGAAAAGAACACACATGCAATGACTCTAGTGGATCCATGTGGTTTATGAAAAGAACAGACATACAATGACTCTTGTTGTGGTTTATGAAAGAACACACATGCAATTACTCTGGTGGATCCATATGTGGTTTAGGAAAAGAACACACATGCAATGACTCTAGTGCTGGTTTAGGATAAAAGCACACATGTAACAACTCTAGTGGATCCATATGTGGTTTGTGGAAAGAACACACATGCAATGACTCTAGTGGATCCATACATGGTTCATGAAAATAACACACATGGAATGACATTGGTGGATCTATATGTGGTTTGTGGAAAGAACATACATGCAATGACTCTAGTGGATCCCTATGTGGTTCATGAAAAGAACACACATGCAATGACTCTAGTGGATCCATATGTGTGATTCATGTAAATAACACACATGCAATGACTCTAGTTGATCCATATGTGTTTTGTGAAAAGAACACACATGCAATGACTCTAGTGGATCCATGTGGTTTATGAAAAGAATAGACATACAATGACTAATTGTGGTTTATGAGAAGAACACACATGCAATCACTACTAGGAAACAGCTTACCAGTGGCACACCTTTTTCACTACCCGTGGCGCATTTCCTACTCGCCACTGATACCTCGCCACATATAACTATCTTCTATGGTGCATATTGAAATGTGCCATAGAAATCTCAAACTTCTATGGCGCATATGGCCAATATGCGCCACAAAAGATTTTTCCCAAATTTAAAAAAAAGGCGGGCCAGATCTCAAACTTCTGTGGGGCATATGGCCAATATGCGCCACAGAAGTTTTATTCAAATTTCAAAAAAAAACTAGGCCAGATCTAGATCTGGCCGGAGGTGGTGGTTGTGTTGGTGGCGGTGGTGGCGGCTGGTGGCTGGAGGAGGGCTAGGAGGAGGTCACCGGAGTTGGTGGTGGAGGAGGAGGATGAGGAGGTCGCCAGAGGTCGCGAGAGTAGGTGGTGGAGGAGGAGGAGGAGGTCATCGGAGTTGGTGGTGGTGGAGGAGGAGGAGGTCACCGGAGTTGGTGGTGGTGGAGGAGGAGGAGGTTGGCGGAGTTGGTGGTGGATGAGGAGGAGGTCGCCGGAGTTGGTGGTGGTGGAGGAGGAGGAGGAGGAGGAGGAAGAGGAGGAGGTCGCCAGAGGAGGAGGTTGCCGGAGGAGGTGGAGGTGGCCGGATAGTGGAGAAGGAGGAGGGAGGAGAAGGGGAGAAGTATGGAGGGGAGAATAAGTGGGGGGAGAAAAAGGAAAAAGAGAGGGAGAAGGGCGCCAGCGGGATTAAAATTTCGAATCCCGCCCAAGACTTCTGTGGCACATATGGTTGAAATGCGCCACGGAAGTTTCACCCCCTTTTTTATTTTTTTGCAGAAAAAATCCTCTACCCTAAATAAATTTTTACTCTTTTCGAATTTGGGGACTCTGTAAAATCGAGAACAATCATGGGTCATTGAATTCGAGTAGGAAATTTCGAGACAATCATTTTGATAGGTTAAAGATTTTTTTTCGACATCGTATGCAAAAGTTATAGCCGTTTTACTGTGCCATGACCTATTTTTGCAAAATATATCGAAATTCATGTTTTCAATTTTGTCTAGATCTATACCCTAAAATCTAACTACAACTCAAAATAATTATTTTTTTGAAGTTTCTGTGGCGCATACACCTATATGCGTCATAGAAATATCATTTTCTGTGGCGCATATGGACATATGTGCCACAAAAGTTTCTCCCCCCTTTTTTTGGTACTTGGTCCCATCAACATTCTGTAGCGCATACGTCTATATGCGCACCAGAATCATCACTTTCTGTGGCGGACACGAAAATATGCGCCACAGAAATGTGGACTTCTGTGGCACGTATTGGTTTCGTGCGCCACTGAAGTGCCAAACTTCTGTCGCGCATTTTTTTCTACTCCGCCACTGATACATATCTGTGGTGCATGGTTTTACATATGCGCCACAAAATATATTGTCAACCTATAAGCTGTTTCCTAGTAGTGAATAACTCTTGTGGATCCATATATGGTTTAGAAAAAGAACACACATGAAGTGAACTCTAGTGCTGGTTTAGGATAAGAAGACACATGCAATGACTCTAGTGGATCCATATGTGTTTTGTGAATAGAACACACATGAAATAACTCTAGTGGATCCATGTGGTCTATGAAAAGAATAGACATACAATCACTCTAGCTGTGGTTCGTGAAAAGAACACACATGCACTGACACTGCTGGACTCTAGCTGTGTTTTATTAAAAGAACACACAAGCAATGAGTCTTGTGGATCCAGATGTGGTGTGTGGAAAGAACACACATGCACTGACTCTGGTGGGTCCATACGTGGTTTGTGAAAAGAACACACATGCAGTGAACTCTAGTGCTGGTTTAGGATAAGAACACACATGCAATGACTCTAGTGGATCCATATGTGGTTTGTGAATAAAACACACAAGAAATAACTCTAGTGGATCCATGTGGTTTATGAAAAGAACATACATGCAATGAATCTAGCTGTGGTTAATGAAAAGAACACACATGCAATGACACTGGTGGACTCTAAGTGTGTTTTATGAAAAGAACACACATGCAATGAGTCTGTGGATCCATATGTGGTTTAGGAAAAGAACACACATGCAGTGGACTCTAGTGCTGGTTTAGGACAAGAACACACATGCAATGACTCTAGTGGATCCATATGTGGTTTGTGAATAGAACACACATGAAATGACTCTAGTGGATCCATGTGGTTTATGAAAAGAACATACATGCAATGACTCTAGCTGTGGTTCATGAAAAGAACATACATGCAATGACTCTAGCTGTGGTTCATGAAAAGAACACACATGCAATGACACTGGTGCACTCTAACTGTGTTTTATGAAAAGAACACACATGCAATGAGTCTAGTGGATCCATATGTGGTTTAGGAAAAAGAACACACATGAAGTGAACTCTAGTGCTGGTTTAGGATAAGAAGACACATGCAATGACTCTAGTGGATCCATATGTTGTTTGTGAATAGAACACACATGAAATAACTTTGGTGGATCCATATGTGGTTTTGGAAAAGTACACACATGCAATGACTCTAGTGTTGGTTTAGGATAAGAACACACATGCAATGACACTAGTGGACTCTAGCTGTGTTTTATGAAAAGAACACCCATGCAATGAGCCTGGTGGATCCATATGTAGTTTGTGGAAATAACACATATGCAATGACTCTAGTGGACCCTTATGTGGTTTGTGGAAAGATTAGATATGCAATGACATCGGTTGATCCATATGTGTTTTATGAGAAGACCACACATGCAATTACTCTGGTGGATCCATATGTGTTTTGTGGAAAGGACACACATGCAATGACATTGGTGGATCCATATGGGGTTCATGAAAAGAACACACATGCAATGACTCTAGTGGATCCATATGTGTTTTGTGAAAAGAACACACATGCAATGACTCTAGTGGATCCATATGTGGTTCATGAAAAGAACACACATGCAAAGATTCTAGTGGATCGATATGTGGTTCATGAAAAGAACGCACATGCAATGACTCTAGTTGATCCATTTGGGGTTTGTGAAAAGAACACACATGCAATGACTCTAGTGGATCCAAGCGGTTCATGAAAAGAACAGACATAAAATAACTCTAGCTATGTTTTGAAAAGAACACACATGCAATGACTCTGGTGGATCCATATGTGGTTTAGGAAAATAACACACATGCAATGACTCTAGTGCTGGTTTAGGATAAAAACATACATGAAATTTCTCTAGTGGATCCATCTGTGGTTTGTGAAAAGAACACACATACAATGACTCTAGTGGATCCATGTGGTTTATGAAAAGAACAGACATACAATGACTCTAGCTGTGGTTTAGGAAAAGAACACACATGCAATGACACTCGTGGATCCATGTGGTTTATGAAAAGAACAGACATGCAATGACATTGGTTGATCCATATGTGGTTTGTGGATAGAACACACATGCAATGACATTGATTGATCCATATATGGTTTGTGAAAAGAACACACATGCAATGACTCTAGTGGATCCATATGTGGTTTGTGAATAGAACACACATGAAATGACTCTAGTGGATCCATGTGGTTTATGAAAAGAACATACATGCAATGACTCTAGCTGTGGTTCATGAAAAGAACATACATGCAATGACTCTAGCTGTGGTTCATGAAAAGAACACACATGCAATGACACTGGTGCACTCTAACTGTGTTTTATGAAAAGAACACACATGCAATGAGTCTAGTGGATCCATATGTGGTTTAGGAAAAAGAACACACATGAAGTGAACTCTAGTGCTGGTTTAGGATAAGAAGACACATGCAATGACTCTAGTGGATCCATATGTTGTTTGTGAATAGAACACACATGAAATAACTTTGGTGGATCCATATGTGGTTTTGGAAAAGTACACACATGCAATGACTCTAGTGTTGGTTTAGGATAAGAACACACATGCAATGACACTAGTGGACTCTAGCTGTGTTTTATGAAAAGAACACCCATGCAATGAGCCTGGTGGATCCATATGTAGTTTGTGGAAATAACACATATGCAATGACTCTAGTGGACCCTTATGTGGTTTGTGGAAAGATTAGATATGCAATGACATCGGTTGATCCATATGTGTTTTATGAGAAGACCACACATGCAATTACTCTGGTGGATCCATATGTGTTTTGTGGAAAGGACACACATGCAATGACATTGGTGGATCCATATGGGGTTCATGAAAAGAACACACATGCAATGACTCTAGTGGATCCATATGTGTTTTGTGAAAAGAACACACATGCAATGACTCTAGTGGATCCATATGTGGTTCATGAAAAGAACACACATGCAAAGATTCTAGTGGATCGATATGTGGTTCATGAAAAGAACGCACATGCAATGACTCTAGTTGATCCATTTGGGGTTTGTGAAAAGAACACACATGCAATGACTCTAGTGGATCCAAGCGGTTCATGAAAAGAACAGACATAAAATAACTCTAGCTATGTTTTGAAAAGAACACACATGCAATGACTCTGGTGGATCCATATGTGGTTTAGGAAAATAACACACATGCAATGACTCTAGTGCTGGTTTAGGATAAAAACATACATGAAATTTCTCTAGTGGATCCATCTGTGGTTTGTGAAAAGAACACACATGCAATGACTCTAGTGGATCCATGTGGTTTATGAAAAGAACAGACATACAATGACTCTAGCTGTGGTTTAGGAAAAGAACACACATGCAATGACACTCGTGGATCCATGTGGTTTATGAAAAGAACAGACATGCAATGACATTGGTTGATCCATATGTGGTTTGTGGATAGAACACACATGCAATGACATTGATTGATCCATATATGGTTTGTGAAAAGAACACACATGCAATGACTCTAGTGGATCCATGTGGTTTATGAAACAAATAGACATACAATGACTCTAGATATGGTTTATGAAAATAAAACACATGCAATGACACTAGTGGATCCATGTGGTTTATGAAAAGAACACACATGCAATGACTGTGGTGGATCAATGTGGTTTATGAAAAGAACATACATGCAATGACTATAGCTGTGGTTTATGAAAAGAACACACATGCAATGACTCTGGTAAATCCATATGTGGTTTAGGAAAAGAACACACATGCAATGACTCTAGTGGATCCATATGTGTTTTGTGAAAAGAACACACATGCAATGACTCTAGTAGATCAATGTGGTTTGTGAATAGAACACACCTGAAATGACTCTAGTGGATCCATTTCGTGGTGGTGTCACGGCAGATGCCATGGATAGGCTAAAGGTGGGGACTAAGTGCACTAGGGGAATCCAGGGAGGGATAGTGTGGTGATTCCACACACAGTTGTTTTGTATTCGATTCACTTCCACAGTTTACAAGTGCTCCTTGAGCTGTACTGGGGAGAGGAGGAAGAAGAACTCATTTACTCTCACCTCTAGTGAATACCACCCTCTAGAGATCCATGCAATAGAATCCAACCCCTTCTAGAGAGGCCCTAGCCCTCCTTATATAGGGGTAGCCAGGTCTGCAATTAGGGCATACGTGGAGGCATATTCCAGGGAATATGCCTCCTCCCAAAATGGTAAGCCGACCGGGCCACTTTTGCCCAGCGTCATCCATGCAGAGGCTACGTGAGCCGTTGCGGCGCCTGCGTCATTCGACATTGCCGTTGTCACCTTTGTCGGCCACGCCTCGGTGGTCCTGCCCGCTTCGCTCACGCTCTGCAAACTGGATATAACCCGGATCGTACTTAGCTGATCCGGCCACACCCGTACCTGCATATAAGTTAGATCTTACCGACATAGGGCTTAAGTCGGTTGAGACCCAGTTAGGTGGACATCCCTTGGTACGGGTTACTCCGTGATTCGGCCTGCCTTGAGGTGACTCGGCCAGCACTTGCTTTGACCTTGCCGTACCTCGGCTAACTTGGCCTTTATACCCTGGCGTGAACCTACCTAGGTGTATCCCCCCAACATTAGTCCCCGAAGCTGGTGTGGTCTTAGCTGGCTTCGCCGCTAAGGCCACAACAGGTTCAATTTTACCGAGCTTTTTGCTCCTTTTTCGAGTTACCTCTTATCTCGGATTCCATAGGTTTACAATCCCTTGGCACATTCCAAGTTTTTACTTGCTGACCGGGTAACCTCATACCCATCCGAGTCAATCTTCCTTCTCTCGTACGCTTCCCCACATGGAGGCTAATCATTACTTTGCCTCATTTTAAGGGCCTGCGACAGTAACCGTCGCAGTTATTGTCAGAATTTACTGTAGCACACGTCACATCGTGCCTGCCTCCTCGTTAACTGTATCATAACGTCGCGTCATTGGATCCGCTGCGCCCTGTGGCCCTCCATGTGGCTCGTCGCTGATTGGTCGATCCGGGTCATACACGGCCACACCATGTGGCCCATCCGCACAGCGCGATCCCGCTACCCCTCAAGGGAGTGGCTTAATAAGGGAGGGGCGCGCCCCTTGGGTCTTTTCCCCACTTCTGCGCTCCTCTGCCTCTGCTTCTTCCTCTTCCTCTCGAGCGACAGTGCCGCCGCCACCGCACCTGTGTAGCTGCGCCGCCGCCGCATTGCCTCCGCGTGCACCAGCGTCGCCGCCACCTCCACGGATCTCCTCCGCCATGGGTCCTCGCTAGTCTAGGCCACTGCCTCCCACCGCTGCTAGCGCCAGTGAGGATAGTGACCTTGAGATGAGAGAGGAGGAGCTCGTCGTTGCTGAGCAGGAAATGGAGGAGGACGCGGCAAACGCCGCCCACGGCGCCTGGGCCGGGTCCTGCGTCTGCCAAGATAATCTTGACTAGTTGTATCGCACTAGGCGTATCCTGGAGGGCGTCACCGCACGTCTTGCCGCCGCCGAGCTTGCCCCCTCACCCAATCCGGGTGAGTATGTGGTGTTTCTATCCCACTTCCAACGCAGGTTCGGTCTCCCAGTTAGTGATTTTTTCCACGACTGGCTCAATACGTATGAGCTTCAGCCGCACCATCTTCCGGCTAACGCCATCACGTCTCCCTTTGCCTTCGCTTCCACCATCGAGGGCTACGCCAGACTATGGCCCACGAAGGAGCTCTAGATCCGGTTCTTTGGCCTTCGCCGGAACATGATTCCGAACATAGAACTTGACCCCAAGGACAAGCAGCTCACGCAGTTCGGCGCTGCGTCTATCTCTCCCCAGAAGCAGTCCATCTTCCCCCGAGTCACGGGGCTTGACTCTTGCAAGGGATGGGCCCGGACCTTCTTCTATGTCCGGAACAGCACATCTGAAGATTTGATCCGGCTACGCCCCTATGCTTCGGGTCCTCCTAATCCGGATCTGTGGGACAAGATCCCCAAGAAGCCCACTGTTCTGGCAAACCAGGTTAACAAGAGGTTCCAGGAGCTGAAGGATCTTGGGTTGCGCAATGAGGATGCAATGATCACATTTGTTCGCAACCGGATCTCCCCCCTCTAGAAACGCACGCATAAACTCTGTCACATGAGCTGGGGCCGCGACCCCAACCGGACCTCCTCATTCGAGTTGAGCAACACCGAGATCTACCGCCGGGTCAAGGCCCTATTCACCACCCACAAGGACTTCTCTTCTAAGTGGACGTGGGGGATCGAACACTTCTGCCTGGATAGGCTTCCCCTGCGGTAAGTCTCGCGCCCCAAACATTTTCCGAATTAAATCATATGTCGGTTTTTGCTGTAGGTTTAATCCTGTTGCCTTTTCTTTACCTCAGATGTTTCTTCAGCAAACTATCGAGGATGGCACTGAGCCTTCTCTCAAATGGGCGCCCGATTGCGTTACCTCGGACGAGGAGGAACCGGATCAGGAGATGTTCCTGTCGATGGCTGATGCGACCAAGCGACCCACCGGTAAACTCTCTTCCATTAGAGATTGGCCCAACGATGAAGATGATTCGGACGTTGAGGTGACGGAGGCATTTGACACTGTCCCCCTTTCTTATGCTTTTCCGGCATCAGCTAACCCCGGTGGGAAGATCCATGAAGACCCTCCCCTTGCCGTGGGTGAGCCTATCCTAGTCGCACCGAAGAAGAAGAGGGGGGCCACATCTGCTTCTTCCTTTGGACCTTCTCAGCTAGCTAAAAGGCGTAAGAAGTCCGGGGACAAAACTACCACCAAGCCTGCAACCAAGGCCACAACTCGGAGGGCTCGGAAGCCCAAAGAGCCTTTGAACTTAGATGAGTAAGCCACTTCTCCCTTTGCTATTCATTTGTTCTTCCTTTGCTATAGTTTCTCATCATTCATGATTTGATTTGGCATGGCCGTAGTGGAGGTCCCCCAGAGTGGATCCGACATTGCTTCACCGCTCCGACATAGCCCTTCTCCCCCTCGTGGCGACGACTCACGCCCGTTGAGCCCCATTCAGGAGGGTTGAGCGGCTGCTCCGGGTTCTAGCCCACCTCGTCAAGAGGAGGGCAACCTCAGAGCGGGGGAAACTGGCTCTGCCGAGGTAGAAGCAACCACCACTTCGGCTCCGCCGCAACCAGCTTCGTCCGAGATACCCACAGTACCTCCGCCAAAACGAAAATCAGCACCAGCACCATCGTTGGCTCTAGCACCAGCAGCAACAACAAAGGCACCAGCAACAACGCCAAGCCCCTCCACCTCGTCCGGTCTTCCAAGGCTCGGCGAGAAGGCACCAGCAGCACCAAGGCAAGCACCAAGGCAGCTCCCAAGGGCAAATCCGCTGTAGTAACTTCAACTTCTCAGTAGCAGCCCAAGGGCAAAAAGGCTCTTGACGCCACCAGGGCAGCGTCAATCGAGGCTGGACAGCGTACACTCGCGTCCATGCTCCCGAAAAAGACTCCACCGCCGAAGGATGCCCCTGCCGAGCCGGCGGATGCGCAACTCATGTTGCACACCAGCCCCGCCATTGCCCAGGTTGAGAGGAGGGAAGCTCATGCTAAGGGTCTAGTTGCACCCCACATGCTCAGCGGCGAACGATATCCTTCGACCCTGATCGAGTTTGTGAACAACTTGAACAAGGCGGGGTTCGTCCACAATGACGATCTCCCGGAGAAGTTCGGTCTCGCCGAATTTGCTGCCCAGATGAATACCGCTGCCAAGGCAATTAACCTTGCAAGTCGGATGATGGAGGTGCGTTACTTCGCCTTTTCCTTCGCATGTAGAAGATATTAGTGATATAACCATTAGTCCCCGAGCCTCCAGGGAAGTAACTTGTTACTCGGCCGGATGCTCCTTAGAGAACTAACGTACCTCCTTAATAACTTCGAATATGCACACTCATAGAGCCGGGTTAAGTTCCACTTGGCCCGGATCTTGTACACCTCGAATATGCACACACCTAGAGCCGGGTTCAGTTCCACTTGGCCCGGATTCTATACACTTTGAATATGCACACACCTAGAGCCGGGTTAAGTTCCACTTGGCCCGGATTTTGTACACTTCAAATATGCACACACCTAGAGCCGGGTTAAGTTCCACTTGGCCTAGATTTTTTACACTTCGAATATGCACACACCTAGAGCCGGCTTAAGTTCCACTTGGCCCGGATTTTGTATACTTCGAATATGCACACACCTAGAGACAGGTTAAGTTCCACTTGGCCCGGACTTTGTACACTTTGAATATGCACACACCTATAGTCGGTTAAGTTCCACTTGACCCGAATTTTGTACACTTCGAATATGCACATGACTAAGCTATCTTTTCGTACTTTTTTCAGGTGACCACCAATCGCCGGAGCGCTGAGTTTCAGCGTCTCTTGGATACTCACAAGATGCTGCGTGCGAAACATACTGCACTTCTCGCCGAACACGATAAAAGGGGTAAGTTTTCTCCTTTGCATTTTTCCATTTCTCTTCATCTTTTTCCGCCAAACTAATCCCTCATTCGGATTTCGCAGCTGGGGTGGAGGTTGAGAATCTCCTCATGAGGAGAAGCTTGGACCAGATAAAGGGTAAGTTATTCTTGCTCAACCATGCTATGCTTTCTATCTCCTTTTCTCCTTGGCTCGGCAAATATTCATACCTCGGCTTTGCTGGGTCAACAAACTATTTCAGCCTCTCTTGAAGATAGTGTGCCCGTGCCTGATATGATGCTGCATTTTCTCGAACAAGCAGGGCAGCACCAAGCTGAACTCAAGAAGAAAGACGACGAGCTTGCCCTCCTCCAAACCAAAGATGAAGAAATTGCCAAGCTTAAGCCAGATATGAAGAAGCTCAAGGACCAGCACAAATTCGAACTGGAGAAGGCAGGCCAAGACTTTACTAAAGAAAGAGAGCGCCTCAACCTCCAGATCGCCAAGGACCAAGAACTTCTCAAGGAGGCCGACGTCAAGCTTGAGTCGGCGAATACTGAACTTGCGCAACTTCGGAAAAGGCGTGATGACTGTACCAAGGAGTTGACCCGGATCCACAGCCACATTTCTCGTAAGTTCTTTTCCTTCATCCGGCATTAATTTCTCCGGGTTGCTTCACATGTCTTTTCCTTACTTGCTTCACTTGTCTTGTTTTCAGGAAAATTTCCGGAGGGCAATGCCATTGCAACCACTGCTATTTCCAAGTTCCGCCAGCAGAGGGGTACCCCCATTGCTCTTGACGTTGGAGAAATTCCTTATGACATGGAGGACCTGCTGGTCAGTCTGTCTTCTCGCATGGAAATTGTGAAGAATTATGGCAAGGATATCCTTGATGTGGCAATCCGGATCTTCAACGCCTTTTGGCCTGATGAAGATACTCCTGAGGGGACCGCAGCTCTCGTCGACAAGTTAATGGACTGTGAGACCCATCTCAACTTTTGGAGGGAATCTGCTGGACGCGCCGAAGCTAAGATCGTTCTCCACTACGTGCTTACGTGGTACAAGAAGATTGACCTGAATCTCCTTGAGCGCATGCGCACTGAATCAAGGTGGTCCACTGACCCGGATTGGGTAGCTCGGCGCAAGGCTTACGCCCATAGCTTCATCCAATACGCCCCCATTCATCAATGGAATGAGGGACCAAGCTTCCTAGATGCTGCCGATGATGAAAATGTCGAAGATGATTCAGGTGAGGATGAAGAGGACGAGGCTTTGGACGTCGAGGAAGATGAAGATGACGCTGAATCCGAAGCTGGAGCTGCACCCGCTGGCGCCGAATTACCTCCTCCTGCTACTCCTTGAGCGAAAAAATGTTTAAATTTTATTAGATCCCCAGTATGCCGGGTGCAATTGTATTAGCACTCAAGTGATATTTTGCTACTAAGTTTTTGTGCCGGATTAGCTTGGGCATAGTCCCCGAGTTTCATTTTCTTGTTCCTCCAATTTTTTGGCTCGACTCGTGTCTACCTTGGTTCAGTTTAATGACTTAGGAGTCCGAGCTTCAAAAATTGACTTAACAATACTTGGAAACTTTAGGATTAGCTCAAAATAGTTCAGCAAACTAAGTATAAGGTAAACACGAGGTTAGTCCGAATAACAAACGTCAGCTCGATTAAGTTTCTTTCCTTAGTCGTTTTTCATGTACTACGCAATTCCAAACTTGTTCTCTTGCTTGCCATGAAGCCAAATCTTGTTGGACAGCAGCAAGTCGAAGAGTTGGGTTTTTGGTGCTCACACACTACTAATCCGGCTTAGGTAGAAGCAACTTACGCCAGCCGACATATAAATAACAAATGTAGAAGACAACAAATATTATTGAGGCAGTCCCTGAGTTACTGCTCGAGGTGCCAACATTTCATTGATAGGCTCATTGCCGGCGTACATACCAACACATGAGAGACTCGGATACATACACTTCTTTGCTAAGTGTAGAAAGGACGAAGTAGAGCTACATTCCATGGATGCTTAGATTCCTCTCCGGACCTGTCCGCCTTGTTCTTCTCCTGTGGTTTTGCATCTATGAGATAGTATGAGTCATTGTGCAATGCTTTGCTCACAATGAATGGCCCTTCCCATGGGAGGGATAATGTATGCATGCCAGCAGTACGTTGTACCAACCGGAGTACCAGATCGCCTTCCTGGAAAACTCGGGGGCTTACTTTCCGGCTACGATAGCGTCGGAGATTTTGCTGGTATATGGAGGATCTGGACAATGCCAATTCTCTCGCTTCTTCCAGCAGATCAACATCATTTTTCCGGGCTTCTTGCACTTCGGCTTCTGTGAATTGGGTGACCCTAGGCGATTCATGCTCTATGTCGGCTGGTAATACAGCTTCTGCCCCATATACCAGAAAGAATGGCGTATAGCTTGTTGATCGATTCGGAGTTGTTCTTAAACTCCACAGTACCGTTGGTAGTTCTTCTATCCAGCACCCCGCTGATCTTTGCAGCGGCTCAATGAGCCGGGGTTTTATCCCGGACAATACTAATCCGTTGGATCTTTCCACTTGTCCGTTCGATGCGGGGTGAGCTACCGAGGATACGTCTAGCCGGATCTTCCTATCTCGGTAGAAACGTGCAAATGCTCCTTCAGCAAAATTTGTTCCATTATCCGTTATGATACTGTGAGGATAACCGTATCTCAAGATGATATCTTTGAGGAATGTTACGGCCATAGCTCCATCACATTTTCTTATTGGCTTCACCTCAATCCATTTTGTAAACTTGTCAACCATGACCAAGATGTGGGTCATGTTCCCTCTTGCTGGTTTGAATGGGCCGACCATATCCAAACACCATACGGAAAATGGCCAAGTAATTGGTATGGTCTTGAGCTCAGACATTGTCATATGTGTCTTGGTAGCATATCTTTGACAGCCATTGCATTTTCTTACCAGATCTTCTGCTTGTTCCAAGGCACTTGGCTAGTAGAACCCATGACGGAAAGCTTTTGCTACCAAGGCTCTGGACGAGGCATGATGACCACATTCCCCTTGATCTATATCTTGGAGGATGTCCAGTCCTTCCTCCAGGTCAACACATCGCTGGAGGACATTAGTCACACTCCTTTTGTATAGCTCGGAATTAATGATCGTGTATGCCTTTGCTCTCCTCTGAGTTTTCCTGGAAAGCACCTCCTCAGCGGGTAAAGTTCCATCCTTCAGGAATTGAAATATAGGTAGCACCCAAGCTGGTATTGCTCGCACAGGGAACACATCCTCGTCAACTTCCATCTGATCCACCGGCATAACCTCAGCCGGATCGTGCTGAGCAGTCCCCGGGTCTTGCGAAGCAGTCCCCGGGTTTGCCGAGGCAGTCCCCAGGTTTCGTGTTCCACCTCCCACGTCAATGTCCATGGGTACAGCTCCGGTCTCTGGATCTTCCGGGACGTAGATTGAGTCGGTTTCTGGGGACGGCCTGATAGATTGTTTTCTGAGGTGTTCTAATGCTACAACTGGTGGAATTGCTTGTCAGGTTGATACGAGCTTCGACAATACGTCGGCATCCTCATTTTCCACCCGGGGTACATGGTGAAATTCGCATCCCTCAAATTAACCAGATATCTTCTGCACATGAAATCTGCACAGTGCCATGTTTGGATCCAGAGCGTCCCACAGCCCTGAAACTTGCTGAACTACTAGATCTGAGTCACCAAAGCATTAGATCCGACGTATCCCAATTTCTTTTGCCACCTTGAGCCTGTGCACAAGTGCCTCATATTCAGCGACATTGTTTGACGCTACGAAGTGGATCTGCAGCACATATTTCAGCTGGTCCTTCTTGGGCGAAGTAAGCACAACTCCGGCGCCTAACCCGGTTTTTGTTTTTGACCCGTCAAAGTGCATTCTCCAGTAATTCGGATCTGGCAATGGTGGCTCATACTGCACCTCGGCCCAATCCACAAAAAATTCAGCTACAGCCTGAGACTTGATCACTTCTCTTCTGTCATATTGTGGCGCATAAGGAGCTAGCTCAATTTCCCATTTTGCAATCCTGCCACTTGCATCCTTGTTACTCATTATCTCGGATATGGGAGCCTCACATATTACTTTGATGGGGTGCTCGTCAAAATAGTGTTTTAGCTTCTTTGCTGACATGTACACACCATACGCCACTTTCTGATAGTGCGGATAATTTTGTTTTGAGGCTGATAATACCTCGCTCAGGTAATACACTATCCTTTGCACTGACTTACCCGCTTCGTCGCGCTCTACCGCAATCACTGCACATACAACTTGGTTGGTTGCGGCTATATAGAGCAACATTGGCTCCTTTGATAGTGGAGAGGCTAACACTGGTGCAGTGGCTAACATCTTATTTAATTGGATAAAGGCTTCATTGGCCTGCGATGTCCAAATGAACTTGTCCGACTTTTTCATGAGTTGATAGAGAGGTAGTGCCTTTTCTCCCAACCGACATACAAACCGACTTAAGGATGCCCGGCAACCAGTGAACTTCTGGACGTCGTTAAGACACTTCAGCAGTTCCATTTGCTCTATGGCATGGATTTTAGTTGGATTAACTTCGATACCTCGGCTGGAGACAAGAAATCCGAGTAATTTTCCAGCTGGGACACCGAAGGTGCACTTCTCTGGGTTAAGCTTCATTCGGAACCTCCTTAGGTTCGCGAATGTCTGCCTGATATCGTCAAGGAGCGTTTTTCTTTCCTTGGTCTTGATAACAACATCATCCACATACACCTACACATTTTGACCAATTTGGTCATGTAAACATTTTTGCATACATCTCTGGTACATTGCCCCTGCATTACGTAAACCAAATGGCATGGTGTGATAGCAATAAGCCCCATACGGGGTGATAAACACAGTCTTTATTTGATCACTTGGGTTCAGAGGTATTTGGTGGAAACCAGAGTATGCATCGATGAATGACAACAACTCACACCCAGCAGTAGAATCTATGACTTGGTCTATCCTTGGCAGTGGGAATGGATCTTTTGGACACGCCTTATTCAGGTTCGTGTAATCGATACACATACGCCAAACCACTGCCACGTTCGGATCGTCCTTCTTCTTCTCCACCAGCACGGGATTAGACAGCCAATCCGGGTAAAGCACTTCCATGATAAATCCAGCAGCCAACAAATGAGCTATCTCATATCCTATGACCTTTCTCCTGTCTTCGGCGAAGCAGCGGAGAGGTTTCTTCACCGGCTTTGCTCCGGGCTCACGTTCAAAGAGTGCTCGGCCAACTCCCTCGAAACACCTTGCAAGTCCTGTGTGGACCAAGCAAAAATATCCCGATTCTCACGGAGGAAGTTGACGAGCTCGCTTTCCTATTTGTCGTTTAACCCGGCACCAATTGTTACGGTGCGCTCTAGGAACATATCATCAACAGGCACATTCTCGGTATCCTTTGTCGCTTGGAATGAGAAACTACCATGCGGGTTACTCAGCGCCGGCATATACTGCTGCGCGGACTGAGCCAATGCCACCACCTCTTGGATCTTTCTCTTTTCTTGCACAATCACGAGTGACTCGGCCAGGTTAGACCCGGCAGACATGCACTCAATGGAACGTCGGAAATTACCAGTGATGGTAATCACACCATTTGGCCCGGGCAGCATCATCTTCAAGTAACTGATGTGACAACTTGCCATGAATTTGTTCAAAGCTGGCCTGCCGAGCAACACGTGATATGCGCTCTCCAAATTTACAACCTCGAACTCCAAATTCTCGGTCCGACAGTTATCTCTTGTGCCGAACAATACGTCAACCCGGACCTTGCCTATGGGCTCACAAGAAATGCCTGGCACAATGCATTGGAAAGTTGTCCTTGTAGCTTGGAGCATGTTCTCCGAGATACCCAATTTGTGCATCGTGTCCACATACATGATGTTGATGCTACTACCATTGTCAATTAGCACCTTTGAGAACCTCACATTGATGTTAGGCCCAATGAGTGTCGGATCCAACACTAGCGCATACGAACTAGGACTTGGCATAAGCTTGGGATGATCTTTGATGCTCCGGGTAATTTCCTGGTCCGACCAAGGCATATACCTCGTCACTGCTGGCATTACCGCATTCACTTCCATATGTCGGCGCTGCAAGCTCTTCCTGTCTGTCTCTTCTGTGGTGAACACACAGTAACTTTGATGATGCTCTCTGTACTCATTCCTCCCCTCATTTCTGGGGTACCTCTGATCCGGTTGATGCTGGTCTTCCACTTGATGCACCACATCCCTTCTCTCATGGTTGTCATACCTCGGCGGAGGGGGAGGCAACATTAACTGTTGCGTGTTCGCTCCGGAGAGCAATTGCTGCCGGGGTAACTCCTGCCGAGGCTGATCGTTCCAAGGTGCCTGAGCATTCCCTGAACCACCTTGTTCTATCTTTCTCATCCACTCACACTGCCTGGTTTTGTGACCTGCTGGGTTACTCGGATTTTGCGTGTGAAATTTACACGGCTGATCCAGCATTGCCTCATAAGTATACCTCGGACGATCCTTCTTTTCTTGCCACTGTTTCTTCTGCTCTGGCATCCAAGTTTTCTTTCCATCATTCCTTGGTGTCCATTGCTGTCCTCTAGTTTTCTGACGTTGGTTGCTTCCTGCTCCGGGTTGATCTTGATTCACAGCCGCAACTTGTTGCGAACTGTACCGGTAATCCGGTCTATCATCTCTTCTTTTACCCCGGTAATCATTTCTCCGGGATGATCCAGCTCCATCTCGCTAGTAGTACTCTTCGATTGACTCGTTTGACACGAGCCTAGGCTGAGTCGGATCACCCAAGGCATATGAACCAGCGATTCAGATCGTTTCTGCCAAGGTAGTTGGCATATCCCTCTGCAACCTTTGCCATAGCATGCTTGCATATTTGCATCCCTGAGCAAACCAAGCTATGGCCTGTGACTCTATCATGCCCTCACAAGAGTTTCGCACAGTGCACCAACGGGTTAAGAACTCCCGGTCAGTCTCATTCGGTCTCTGTTTGCACATTGCTAGGGTCTGTGGCCTGTTGGGCCTCTGATACGTACTTGAGAAATTGCTAACAAACATTTCCTCAAAATCGATCCAACAGTTAATACTTCCGGGCGGCAAATTGTTTAGCCATACCCTCGATGGCCCCTCCAACATCTTGGGTACATATCTCACAGCCCATCTCAAGTTTCCTGTAGCAATTTTTATGGCTGTTGCATAGTTAATCAACCAATCCTCCGGCTTTGTGCTGCCATCATATGTCTTAGTGCCTCTAGGTAACTGGAAGTTAGGTACCGGAGGTTCCTTCATGATCCGGGGCCCAAAGCACGCTGGACCTAGAGGACCTTGACACTCAATTTGCTCCGACCTATACAGCCGATCCAGTTTCAACCTGGCATCGTCAGGCATCAAATTCCTTCTTCCCAATCTTGACCCTTTCACGTGATAGTCCGGCCTGGGATACCCAGCGTTCACCATTTCGGAATGACCATCATTGTATCTATCTTGCTCTGGTGGAGCTGCTCTCTGCTGCATACCTTGGCCGGCACTGCGCTCTTGCCGTGGTATATTCCGCTGCTGCGGTTGAGCTACACCTACCGAATTACACTGTCTGGCATTTCCGTTTACAGCATTCCCTTGACCGGCATTGCCTTGGTCGCGGTTACCTCGGCCAGCTTCACCCCGGCTCACACTTCGTTGATCCTCATTTCTCTGCACCTCTTTTCCTTTCCCTGCCCTTGCCGGGTCATATGGGACTATCTGCTTATTCTCCTGGCCGAGGTTACTACCTCTTCTCTCCTAGGACCACCATGAGGTGACGATGCGGCTCCAGCAGATTTCTCCGGGTTACCCACCGCCAAATGTAAGATCTTGGAGGCCCCAGCTCTCTTCGGGTTAGCCCTGAGTAATTCCTCATTTTGCCCGTTCGCGATCCGAACCAACTCATTGACCCTATATTGCTATCTTTGGCGGGCTTCACCCGTCAGACCTTCTAACTCGGATGCAGCTGCATCCGCAGCCCTGAGGTTCTTTGCCGGGGTACTATACTTCGGCAGCCCCACGGACAAACAGTTTTCTGATTCTTCAATCCTAGTATCACCCTCAATGTTCATTTCACTCATGAGATTTCTCCCCTTCACTTTTACAGCATCTACCTTATTTGCCTTGGCGTACTCACGCGGTGTCATGTTCAATGACTGCTGAGCTGCAACTAACTTTTTTGCACCCTCTCGTATCTTTCTCCTAGTCTCCTCTAGCTCGGCATGTGCCTGAGCCAGATCTACTGCTGCTACTACTAGGTTTGCCAGGCTATCCATCGCCTACTGCAGCACATTCTCTGGCCTCTCTAGAGGAGGACCCCTACTTTTCCTCGGTGCCTTAGGTGTTACCTCCGGATCTGGTGTCGGATCCTTGCTTGCGCCAGCACCAGGCGCGGTCATCATCACCTTAGCGTGGTTCGGGGAGCGAGTGATACGCGCCCCGCGAGCCGCGCTAAGGGGTGGCTCGCCTCCTTCGATGACGTTTCGCGGATGAACGCATGACACATGACAGCAACGTAGATCTTGTGTGCGCCGAGCTTGACGAAGAGGCCGTTGCGTAGAAGAGGACGCTTGCCGAAGCAGCCAGCGTTGTCGCTGATGAAATCCAGCGCTCCAAAGCGCTGAACGAGCCCGGAGACGATGCGTTCGCCGGTGCTGATGAAGTTTCCCGTCCGGATCTTCACCCCTGCTAGCGCTGCTAGCCCCATGGTGGGTGCCAACTGTCGTGGTGGTGTCACGGCAAATGCCATGGATAGGCTAAACGTGGGGACTAAGTGCACTAGGGGAATCCAGAGAGGGTTAGTGTGGTGATTCCACACATAGTTGCTTTGTATTCGATTCACTTGCACAGTTTACAAGTGCTCCTTGAGCTGTACTGGGGAGAGGAGGAAGAAGAACTCTCTTACTCTCACCTCTAGTGAAATACCACCCTCTAGAGATCAATCCAATAGAATCAAACCCCTTCTACAGAGGCCCTAGCCCTCCTTATATAGGGGTAGCCAGGTCTCCATTTAGGGAATACGTGGAGGCATATTCCAGGGAATATGCCTCCTCCCAAAATGGTAAGCCGACCGGGCCACTTTTGCCCAGCGTCATCCATGCAGAGGCTGCGTCAGCCTCTGTGGCGCCCGCGTGATCCAACATTGCCGTTGTCACCTTTCTCGGCCACGCCTCGGTGGTCCTGCCCTCTGTCCGCTTCGCTCACACTCTGCGTACAGTGGTCATCCTTTGACCAGCGAGATACCTTCCTTCTCTTACAAGCTTGATATAACACGGATCGTACTTAGCTGATCCGGCCACACCCGTACCTGCATATAAGTTAGATCTTACCACCATAGGGCTTAAGTCTGTTGAGACCCAGTTAGGTGGACATCCCCTGGTCCGGGTTACTCCGTGATTCGGCCTGCCTTGAGGTGACTCGGCCAACACTTGCTTTGACCTTGCCGTACCTCGGCTAACTTGGCCTTTATACGCCGGCGTGACCCTACCCGGGGGTATCCCCCCAACAATCCATATTGTTTATGAAAATAACACACATGCAATGACTCTGGTGGATCCATATGTGGTTTTGGAAAAGAACACACATGCAATGAACTCTAGTGCTGGTTTAGGATAAGAACACACATGCAATGACTTTAGTGGATCCATATGTGTTTTGTGAATAGAACACACATGAAATAACTCAAGTGGATCCACGTGGTTTATGAAAAGAACATACATGCAATGACACTGGTGGACTCTAGCTGTGTTTTATCAAAAGAACACACATGCAATGAGTCTGGTGGATCCATATGTGGTTTGTGGAAAGAACATACATGCAATGACTCTAGTGGGTCCATATGTGGTTTGTGAAAAGAACACACATGCACAGAACTCTAGTGCTGGTGTAGGATAAGTACACACATGCAATGACTAGTGGATACATATGTGGTTTGTGAATAGAACACACATGAAATGACTCTAGTGGATCCATATGGTTTATGAAAATAACACACATGCAATGTCTCTGGTGGATCCATATGTGGTTTAGGAAAAGAACACACATGTAGTGAACTCTAGTGCTGTTTTAGGATAAGAACACACATGCAATGACTCTAGTGGTTCCATATGTGGTTTGTGAATAGAACACACTTCAAATAACTCTAGTGGATCCATGTGGTTTATGAAAAGAACATACATGCAATGAATCTAGCTGTGGTTCATGAAAAGAACACACATGCAATGACACTGGTGGACTCCAAGTGTGTTTTATGAAAAGAACACACATGCAATGAGTCTGGTGGATCCATATGTGGTTTAGGAAAAGAACACACATGCAGTGAACTCTAGTGCTAGTTTAGGATGAGAACACACATGCAATGACTCTAGTGGATCCATATGTGGTTTGTGAATAGAATACACATGAAATAACTCTAGTGGATCCATGTGGTTTACGAAAAGAACAGACATGCAATGACTCTACCCGTGGTTCATGAAAAGAAAACACGTGCAATGACACTGGTGGACTCTAGCTGTGTTTTATGAAAATAACACACATGCAAAGAGTCTCCTAGATCCGTATGTAGTTTGTGGAAAGACCACATATGCAATGACTCTAGTGGGTCCATTTGTGGTTTGTGGAAAGAACAGACATGCAGTGAACTCTAGTGCTTGTTTAGGATAAAAACACACGTGCAATGACTGTAGTGGGTCCATATGTGGTTTGTTGAAAGAACACACCTGCAATGACATTGGTTGATCCATATGTGGTTCATGAAAAGAACACACATGCAATTACTCTAGTGGATCCATATGTGGTTTGTGGAAAAAACACACATGCAATGACATTAGTGGATCCATATATGGTTCATGAAAAGAACACACATGCAATGACATTGGTGAATCCATATGTGGTTTGTGAAAAGAACACACATGCAATGACTCTGGTGGATCCATATGTGGCACACATGTAGTGAACTCTAGTGCTGGTTTAGGATAAGAACACACATTCTAGTGGATCCATGTGTGGTTTGTGAATAGAACACACATGCAATGAGTCTAGTGTATCCATATGGTTTATGAAAAGAACAAACATCCAATGACTCTGGTGGATCCATATGTGGTTTAGGAAAAGAACACACATGGAGTGAACTCTGGTGCTGATTTAGGATAAGAACACACATGCAATGACTCTTGTGGAACCATATGTGGTTTGTGAATAGAACACACATGAAATGACTCTAGTGGATCCATGTGGTCTATCAAAATAACATCCATGCAATGACTCTAGTTGTGGTTTGTGGAAAGAACACACATGCAATGACATTGGTGGATCCATATGTGGTTCATGAAAAGAACACACATGCAATGTCATTGGTGGATCCATATGTGGTTTATGAAAAGAACACACATGCAATGACTCTAGTACTAGTTTCATGAAAATAACACACATGCAATGACTCTAGCTGTGGTTTATGAAAAGAACACACATGCAATGACTCTAGTGGATCCATGTGGTTTATGAAAAGAACATACATGCAATGACTCTAGTTGTGGTTTAGAAAAAGAACACACATGCAATGACTCTATTGGATCCATGTGGTTTACGAACAGAACATACATGCAACGAGTCTGGTGGATCCATATGTGGTTTAGGAAAAGAACACACATGCAATGAACTCTAGTGCTGGTTTAGGATAAGAACACACATGCAATGACTCTAGTGGATCCATATGTGGTTCATGAAAAGAACACACATGAAATAACTCTTGTGGATCCATGTGGTTTATGAAAAGAACATACATGCTATGACTCTAGCTGTGTTTCATGAAATGAACACACATGCAATACACTAGTGGACTCTAGCTGTGTTTTATGAAAAGAACACACATGCAATGAGTCTGGTGGATCCATATGTAGTTTGTGGAAAGACCACACATGCAATGACTCTAGTGGGTCCATATGTGGTTTGTGGAAAGAACATACATGCAATGACATTGGTTGATCCATATGTGTTTGATGAAAAGAACACACATGCAATTACTCTAGTGGATCCATATGTGGTTTGTGGAAAGGACACTCATGCAATGATATTGGTTGATCCATATGTGGTTCATGAAAAGAACACACATGCAATGACTCTAGTTGATCCATATGTGGTTTGTGCATAGAACACACATGAAATGACTCTAGTGGATCCATATGGTTTATGAAAATAACACACATGCAATGTCTCTGGTGGATCCATATGTGGTTTAGCAAAAGAACACACATGCAGTGAACTCTAGTGTTGTTTTAGTATAAGAACACACATGCAATGACTCTAGTGGTTCCATATGTGGTTTGTGAATAGAACACACTTGAAATAACTCTAGTGGATCCATCTGGTTTATGAAAAGAACATACATGCAATGAATCTAGCTGTGGTTCATGAAAAGAACACACATGCAATGACACTAGTGGACTCTAAGTGTGTTTTATGAAAAGAACACACATGCAATGGGTCTGTTGGATCCATATGTGGTTTAGGAAAAGAACACACATGTAGTGAACTCTGGTTCTAGTTTAGTATAAGAACACACATGCAATGACTCTAGTGGATCCATATGTAGTTTTTCAATATAACACACATGAAATAAATCTAGTGGATCCATTTGGTTTATGAAAAGAACAAACATGCAATGAGTCTAGGTGTGGTTCATGAAAAGAACACACATTCAATGACACTAGTGGACTCTAGATGTGTTTTATGAAAAGAACACACAAACAATTAGTCTGGTGGATCCATATGTAGTTTGTGGAAAGAACACACATGCAATGACTCTAGTGGGTCCATATGTGGTTTGTGGAAAGAACATACATGCAATGACATTGGTTGATCCATATGTCTTTTATGAAAAGAACACACATGTAATTACTCTGGTGGATCCATATGTGGTTTGTGGAAAGGACACACATGCAATGACATTGGTTGATCCATATATGGCTCATGAAAAGAACACACATGCAATGACTCTAGTTGATCCATATGTGGTTTGTGAAAAGAACACACATGAAATGACTCTAGTGGATCCATGTGGTTTATGAAAAGAACAGACATACAATGACTCTAGCTGTGGTTTATGAAAAGAACACACATGCAATGACTCTGGTGGATCCATATGTTGTTTAGGAAAAGAACACACATGCAATGACTCTAGTGCCAGTTTAGGATAAAAACACACATGCAATGACTCTAGTGGATCCATATGTGGTTTGTGAAAAGAACACACATGCAATGACTCTAGTGGATCCATGTGGTTTATGAAAATAACAGACATGCAATGACTCTAGCTGAGGTTTAGGCAAAGAATAGACATGCAATGACACTGGTGGATCCATGTGGTTTATGAAAATAATAGACATGCAATGACAATGGTTGATCCATATGTGGTTTGTGGAAAGAACACACATGCAATGACATTGGTTGGTCCATAAGTGGTTTGTGAAAAGAACACACATGCAATGACTCTAGTGCTAGTTTCATGAAAATAACACACATGCAATGACTATAGCTGTGGTTTATGAAAAGAACACACATGCAATGACTCTGGTAGATCCATATGTGGTTTTGGAAAAGAACACACATGCAATGACTCTAGTGCTGGTTCAGGATAAAAACACACATGCAATGACTCTAGTGGATCCATATGTGGTTTGTGAAAAGAACACACATGCAATGACTCTAGTGGATCCATGTGGTTTATGAAAAGAACCCACATGGAATGACTCTAGCTATGGTTTAGGAAAAGAACACACATTCAATGACTCTAGTGGATCCATGTGGTTTACGAAAAGAACATACATGCAATGAGTCTAGTGGATCCATATGTGGTTTAGGAAAAGAACACACATGCAATGAACTCTAGTGTTGGTTTAGGATAAGAACACACATGCAATGACTCTACTGGATCCATATGTGGTTTGTGAAAAGAACACACATCCAATGACTCTAGTGGATCCATGTGGTTTATGAAAAGAACCCACATGCAATGACTCTAGCTGTGGTTTAGGAAAAGAACACACATTCAATGACTCTAGTGGATCCATGTGGTTTATGAAAAGAACATACATGCAACGAGTCTGGTGGATCCATATGTGGTTTAGGAAAAGAACACACATGCAATGAACTCTAGTGCTGGTTTAGGACAAGAACACACATGCAATGACTCTAGTGGATCCATATGTGGTTTGAGAATAGAACACACATGAAATAACTCTTGTGGATCCATGTGGTTTATGAAAAGAACATACATGCAATGACTCTAGTTGTGTTTCATGAAATGAACACACATGCAATGACACTAGTGGACTCTAGCTATGTTTTATGAAAAGAACACACATGCAATGAGTCTCGTGGATCCATATGTATTTTGTGGAAAGAACACACGTGCAGTGACTCTAGTGGGTCCATATGTGGTTTGTGGAAAGAACATACATGCAATGATATTGGTTGATCCATATGTGTTTGATGAAAAGAACACACATGCAATTACTCTAGTGGATCCATATGTGGTTTGTGGAAAGGACACACATGCAATGATATTGGTTGATCCATATGTGGTTCATGAAAAGAACACACATGCAATGACTAGTTTATCCATATGTGGTTTGTGCATAGAACACACATGAAATGACTCTAGTGGATCCATATGGTTTATGAAAATAACACACATGCAATGTCTCTGGTGGATCCATATGTGGTTTAGGAAAACAACACACATGCAGTGAACTTTAGTGTTGCTTTAGGATAAGAATACACTTGAAATAACTCTAGTGGATCCATGTGGTTTATGAAAAGAACATACATGCAATGAATCTAGTTGTGGTTCATGAAAATAACACACATGCAATGACATCGGTGGACTCTATGTGTGTTTTATGAAAAGAACACACATGCAATGAGTCTGTTGGATCCATATGTGGTTTAGGAAAAGAACACACATGCAGTGAACTCTAGTGCTGGTTTAGGATAAGAACACACATGCAGTGACTTTAGTGGATCCATATGTGGTTTGTGAATAGAATACACATGAAATAACTCTAGTGGATCCATGTGGTTTACGAAAAGAACAGACATGCAATGACTCTGGTGGATCCATATGTGCTTTGTGAAAAGAACAAACATGTAGTGAACTCTAGTTCTGGTTTAGGATAAGAACACACATGCAATGACTCTAGTGGATCCATATGTGGTTTGTGAATATAACACACATGAAATAAATCTAGTGGATCCATTTGGTTTATGAAAAGAACAAACATGCAATGAGTCTAGGTGTGGTTCATGAAAAGAACACACATTCAATGACACTAGTGTACTCTAGATGTGTTTTATGAAAAGAACACACATACAATGAGTCTGGTTGATCCATATGTAGTTTGTGGAAAGAACACACATGCAATGACTCTAGTGGGTCCATATGTGGTTTGTGGAAAGAACATACATGCAATGACATTGGTTGATCCATATGTCTTTTATGAAAAGAACACACATGTAATTACTCTAGTGGATCCATATGTGGTTTGTGGATAGGACACACATGCAGTGACATTGGTTGATCCATATGTGGTTCATGAAAAGAACACACATATAATGACTCTAGTTGATCCATATCTGGTTTGTGAAAAGAACACACATGAAATGACTTTAGTCGATCCATGTGGTTTATGAAAAGAACAGACATACAATGAATCTAGCTGTGGTTTATGAAAAGAACACACATGCAATGACTCTAGTGCCGGTTTAGGATAAAAACACACATGCAATGACTCTAGTGGATCCATATGTGGTTTGTGAAAAGAACACACATGCAATGACTCTAGTGGATCCATGTGGTTTATGAAAATAACAGACATGCAATGACTCTAGCTGAGGTTTAGGCAAAGAACAGACATGCAATGACACTGGTGGATCCATGTGGTTTATGAAAATAACAGACATGCAATGACAATGGTGGATCCATATGTGGTTCGTGGAAAGAACACACATGCAATGACATTGGTTGGTCCATAAGTGGTTTGTGAAAAGAACACACATGCAATGACTCTAGTGCTAGTTTCATGAAAATAACACACATGCAATGACTATAGCTGTGGTTTATGAAAAGAACACACATGCAATGACTCTGGTGGATCCATATGTGGTTTTGGAAAAGAACACACATGCAATGACTCTAGTGCTGGTTCAGGATAAAAACACACATGCAATGACTCTAGTGGATCCATATTTGGTCTGTGAAAAGAACACACATGCAATGACTCTAGTGGATCCATGTGGTTTATGAAAAGAACCCACCTGCAATGACTCTAGCTGTGGTTTAGGAAAAGAACACACATTCAATGACTCTAGTGGATCCATGTGGTTTATGAAAAGAACATACATGCAACGAGTCTGGTGGATCCATATGTGGTTTAGGAAAAGAACACACATGCAATGAACTCTAGTGTTGGTTTAGGATAAGAACACACATGCAATGACTCTAGTGTATCCTTATGTGGTTTGTGAATAGAACACACATGAAATAACTCTTGTGGATCCATGTGGTTTATGAAAAGAACATACATGCAATGACTCTAGCTATGGTTCATGAAATGAACACACATGCAATGACACTGGTGGACTCTAGCTGTGTTTTATGCAAAGAACACACATGCAATGAGTCTAGTGGATCCATATGTAGTTTGTGGAAAGAACACACATGTAATGCCTCTAGTGGGTCCATATGTAGATTGTGGAAAGAACGCACATGCAATGACATTGGTTGATCCATATGTGTTTTATGAAAAGAACAAACATGCAATTACTCTAGTGGATCCATATGTGGTTTGTGGAAAGAAAGCACATGCAATGACATTGGTGGATCCATATGTGGTTCATGAAAATAACACACATGCAATGACATTGGTTGATCCATATGTGGTTTGTGAAAAGAACACACATGCAATGACTCTGGTGGATCCATATGTGGTTTGTGAAAAAACACACATGAAATGACATTGGTTGATCCATATGTGGTTTCTTAAAAGAACATACATGCAATGACATTGGTGGATCCATGTGGTTTGTGACAAGAACATACATGCAATGACTATAGTGGATCCATATTTGGTTTATCGTGAAAAGAACATACATGCAATGACTATAGTGGATCCATATGTGGTTTGTGAAAAATAACACCCATGAAATGACATTGGTTGATCCATATGTGGTTTCTGGAAAGAACACACATGCAATGACATTGGTGAATCCATCTGGTTTGTGAGAAGAACACACATGCAATGACTCTAGTGGATGAAGGAAATATGCCCTGAGAGGCAATAATAAAGTTGGTATTATGTATTCCTCGTATATGATAGATGTTTAATTTGCATGCTATAATTGTATTGATCAGAAACGTCAATACATTTGTGTTTAATAAACAAAACGGTTCCTAGTTATGCCTCTCTTATAGACTAGCTTGTTGATTAACAAGATGATTAAGGTTTCCTGATCATAGACATTAGATGTTGTTAAAAACAAGGTCACATCATTTGTGAAATGATGCGATGAACATTCATCCGAAGTATAGCATTACGATCAAGTAATTATGTTTATATTGCTATAACATCATACGAAGTAATCTTTATCCTTAGACCATGAGATCATGTTAATTACTTACACCAGAAGAGTATCTTGATAACATCAAACGTCACACCATAACAGGGTGACTATAAAGATGGGTTCAGTGCTACAACAGTGTTATGTTGAGGCTCATGGATCAAGAGTGGAATTTGTCAATCCCGATGACGGATAGATATACTCTGGACCCTCTCGGTGATATCACATTAAGATAGCTTGCAAGAAAGTGATGTGATCACTAGAATGTTATATCACGAGAACGAGAAAAGAGTGCATGTCGGTAACGAGATCAAACTAGGTATTTGGATACCGATGATCGAATCTCGGACATGTATTATATCATGAGACAAAGGGATTAAGTTACTAGCGTTAAAGGTTCTCACGATCACAGAAGTCATTGTTGAATGTGCAGGAGTCAGTATGGATCTCTAGGTCCCGCTTCTGATTATTGATCTGAGAGGAGTATCAATCATGTCCGCATTATTCACCAACCGTAGGGTGACACACTTAAAGGTTACCGGACACCATTTTGGAGCACATATGTTTCAGACGAAAGGATTGCAAAGCTCAGGAATTATTTCGATAGAAACCAAAATTGTTTCGGGTGAAATTGCAGAAAGTGGTTCTACATCTGATATTGAAATGTTGCAAGGGGTTTTATGTGAATGTTTGTTAATTAAAGAAATTAACAAAATTCTGAATAAATTTAATAAACGAGTTTTATTAAATGAGAGAGTATTAAATTTAGAGAATTTTAATGCATTTAAAGTGGAGACTTTAAAAGAGAATGTGAAGGGGCATTTTAATGTGGAGGAGTTACCACCACATGAATGGGGGAGGTGAGGGGTCACCCCCCATGGGGCGCCGGACATGGGGATGGGTACCCCCTCCTCCTATAAAAGGCCCCCCTTTTCCTCCTTCTTCCTCACACCTCCTCGTGAAGGATCTCTCTCCCCCTCTAGAATTATTCCCACATGGTCTCGGATTAGCGAGATACATGTTCCCAGTGGCATTTCGTCTGGAACGAGTTGCTGCTTCTGCTGCACCGCTGGAGCGAGGAGGTGGAGGTTGTCTGGTGGCTTGAACGTGTGGGCGAGGATGGATGCACTGCTGATTTGCGGTGCTCGGACTTCCACACGATATTGAGATCGGCAAGTGTACAACTACATCAACCATGAGTTCCTACTCGTTAACAAAAATCGTTGTCTTTGAGGGTGAGTTCTTCATGGATGTATGTCCACCCGTTGCTCTGTATCTAGTAGATAGATTTTGGCGTATAGTTCTCATCATAGGAATTTTTTGTTTTCTATGTTGTGGACTAAACAGTGGTATCAGAGCCTGATCTATCCGTAGGTTCTTTGCACGGGTAGTACACATATGTTTATATGTGGGCGATGATGATCATGTTATTGCATCTTCTATGTATTTTGGATATTGGTGGCATAGTGGGATGAAGTGGCTCGGACCAACCTTACATGTCATCGTACATGAGACCGGTTCCACAACTGACATGCAACTTGTTTTGCATAAGTTGCTGGCGGGTGTCTATCTCTCCTAGTATAGTCAATATCTGATTTACAACAAGTTTCTAATAACTTGGTTATCCTCGTTGTGGTTCATGTTTGTAGGTAAGACCGGTTCTATCTCCGAAAGCCCTAAGCCACGTAAAACTTGCAATTGATAAATTAGAGGCGTCTAGTTTAGATCATTGTTGGGCTAGTGTCTTGATATGGTATTGTTGTAAGTAGATGTATGATAGATACTCTTACAAGACACTCAACGTGTAAGTTCCATTGACCATGGCCTTACACACAAAGGAATGATAGAGATCATACCACGATGCAAATGATAGAGATCAAATGCATGGACCATATCATCTCACTTTACACATTAGATGTTAGCATCTTATACTGCTAGTTTGGCGCTTTTTAAGATGATCCCTCATTTAGATATCAAGATAAAATGTGTTCTTCCTTTAGTATGCACCGTTCTGTGGATCGTGTTTTGAGACATCACGTGATGATCAGGTGTACTCAACTCTACGCTTTCATATAACGGGTGTAAGACAGTTTTACACACGCGAATACTAAGGTTCTTACTTGGTGAGCCTAGCATGTACAGACATGGCCTCGGAACACGGACTGAAAGGTTAAGCATGAGTCATATAGTTTATATGATGCCGATATAGATGCTCGCCTTTGAAGCTACACCGACTCACGTGATGATCGGACTTGGTGTAGTGGATTTGGTTTATGTGATCACCAAAAAGACATGAGGGATGTCGTTTTTGAGTGGGAGTTCATTAGTAATTTGGATTAGTTGAACTCACTCTATCATAAACTTAGTCTAAATAAACTTTACAAACTCTATTGTAGATGGCACCACCTGCTTTTAATTTCAATGTGTTCATGGAGAAAGAGAAACTTGCTGCGGATGATAGCAACTTCACCAACTGGCTATGAATTTGAGGATTCTCCTCACTGCTGCACAAAAGCAATATGTGCTAGAGGCGCCGCTAGGCCGCCCACCAGCTCCTGATGCCCCTGATGAGGAAAAGAATGTCTATATAACTAGTCAGGAGGAACACAAATTAGTTCATTGCGGCATACTCTATGGGTTAGAGCCAGAACTTCGAAAGCATTTCGAAAATGGCAATGCCTTTGATGCCATGGGATAATTGAAAATGATTTTCGATAACCATGCTGCCTTAGAGAGTTATAATGCTCCTGAAAAGTTCATTAGCTGCATGATGGAGGAGAACAGCTCCGTTAGTGAGCACGTACTCAAAATGTCTGGGTACACCGATAAACTTGTGCCCTTGGGAATAACAATTCCCATTGACTTAGGCATACATCATGTTCTCCAATCTCTGCCACCTAGCTACAAGAGCTTCGTGATGGACTATAATATGCAAGGCATGAAGAAGTCTCTTCCCGAGCTTCTGTCAATGCTCTACAGAAGTGGAAATTAGGAAAGAACATCAAGTGTTGATGATCAATAAGACCACCGGTTTCAAGAAGGATTTGAAAGGCAAGTAGAAGGGAAAGAAGGGTGGCAAATCTGTTGCCGCACCTGAAAAGAAATCCTGAGCTAGCCCTAAGTCTGATACCGAGTGCTACTATTGCAAGGGGACTGGCCATTGGAAGCACAACTGCCCCAAGTATTTGGCGGACAAGAAGGCCGACAAGGCAAAGAAAGGTATATGTGATATACATCTTATCGATGTGCACTTGACTAGTACTCACAGTAGCACCTAGGTATTTGATACAGGATCGGTTGCTAATATATGTAACTAGATTCAGGGGCTGCGGAACAAGCAACAGCTAGCAAGGGATGATGTCAAGATGCGGGTCGGCAATGGATCAAGAGTTGATGTGATCGCCGTCAGGACGCTACCTCTCCATATGCCATCGAGATTAGTTATAAATCTGAATAATTATTATTTGGTGCCTGCACTGAGCATGAACATTGTATCTGAATCGTGTTTGATGCAAAGTGGTTATTCCTTTAAATTTGAAAACAATGGTTTTTCGATTTATAAGAATGGTATATTTTATGGTCATGCACCTATGTTGAATGGTTTATTTCTATTGGATCTCGGTAGTATTATTACGCATATTCATAATGTTGATGCTAAAAGGATTAAACTTGATAATGATATATCCACATATATGTGGCACTGTCGTGTAGGTCATATTGGCGTTAAACACATGAAGAAACTCCATTCTGATAGACTTTTGGAATCACTTGATTTTGAATCATTTGATACATGTGAGCCATGCCTTATGGACAAGATGACTAGACCGCTGTTTTCCGGTTCAATGGAACGGGCGACAGATTTATTGGAAATCATACATATTGATGTGTGTGGACCAATGAGTGTGTCGGCACGAGGTGGATATCGTTATTTTGTTACTTTCACGGATGATATGAGTAGATACGGGTATATCTATTTGATGAAACACAAGTCTGAAACCTTTGAAAAGTTCAAGGAATTTCAGAATGAAGTGGAAAGTCATCATAACAAAAAGATCAAATTTATGTGGTCCGACCGTGGATGTGAGTATCTAAGTTACGAGTTTAGCACACACATGAAAGAGTGTGGAATAGTTTCACAACTCACGCCTACCGAAACACCACAATGTACTGGTGTGTAAGAATGTCGTAATCGTACTTGATTGGATATGGTTCAATCTATGATGTCTCTGACTGACTTGCCACTGTCATTTTGGGGTTATGCACTGGAAACCGCTGCATTCACTTTAAATCGGGCACCATCTAAATCCGTTGAAATGACACTGTATGAACTATGGTTTGGAAACAAACCTAAGCTGTCATTTCTTAAAGATTGGGGATGCGATGTTTATGTGAAGAAACTTCAACCGGATAAACTCGAACCCAAAGCAGAAAAATGCGTCTTCATAGGAAACCCTAAGGAAACGATTGGGTATACCTTCTATCACAGATCCGAGGGCAAGGTTTTTGTTCCCAAGAATGGATCATTTCTTGAGAAGGAGTTTCTCACGAAAGGTGTGAGTAGTCGGAAGGTAGAACTTGAAGAGGTTATTGAACCTTCTCTTCATGAAATGGCGAGTAGCGCAGCACCGGAAATTGTTTCGGAGTTGACTTCACCTAATGAAGAGAGAGCTAATGATATTGATCATGAAACTCCGAAAGAGGACACTACCGAACCTCACAGGTCAAGTAGGGCACATGCAGCTCCTGAACTATACGGCAATCCTGTTATGAATTTCATGATTAATGAAATAGATGACCTTGCGACGTATGAAGAAGCGATGATGAGCCTGGATTCCATCAAATGTCTAGAAGCCATGAAATCCGAGATGGAATCCATGTATGAAAACCAGGTTTGGACCTTGGTGGACTTACCTCACGATCGAAAGGCCGTTGAGAATAAATGGATTTTCAAAAGAAAACTGATGCTGATGGTAATGTGACCATCTACAAGGCTCGACTTGTCGCAAAGGGCTTTTGACAAATTCAAGGAGTTGACTACGATGAGACATTCTCTCCATGCTTAAGTCGGTTAGGATTATGTTAGTAATTGCTGCATATTTCGATTATGAAATATGGCAGATGGATATCAAAACTGCGTTCCTCAATGGTAATATTGAAGAAGAGTTGTATATGATACAACCTAAGGGTTTTGTCAATCCTAAGGATGCTGATAAGGTATGCAAACTTCAGCGATCCATCTATGGACTAAGGCAAGCATCCCGGAGTTGGAATCTCCGTTTGCTGAGGTGATCAAAGAGTTTGGATTTGTCCAAACTTATGGAGAGGCTTGTATTTACAAGAAAGTGAGTGGGAGCAATGTGGCATTTCTAATATTATATGTGGATGACATATTATTGATTGGAAATGATATAGATCTTTTAAACAGTGTCAAAAGTTATCTAAACATCAAATTTTCGATTAAAGACCTGGGGGAAGCATCATATATATTAGGAATTAAAATCTATAGAGATAGATCAAGGCGCCTAATTGGGTTATCGCAGAGTACATACCTTGATAAGATATTAAAGAAGTTTAATATGAACGGAAGTAAGAAGGGGTTCTTACCTATGTTGCAAGGCAAGACATCGAGCAAGACTCAAAGTCTGTCTACGGCGGAAGAAAGAGAGATAATGTATAAGATCCCCTATGCCTTGGCCATAGGGTCTATAATGTATGCCATGCTATGTACAAGACCGGATGTGGCACATGCTATTAGTTTGACTAGTAGGTACCAATCTGATCCAGGTTCGCAAACTGGATAGCGGTCAAGAATATCCTTAAGTACTTGAGAAGAACTAGGGATATGTTTCTTGTATACGGAGGTGAAGAAGAGCTAGCCGCTAAGTGTTATGTTAATGCTAGCTTTGACACCTATCCGAATGACTCTAAGTCTCAATCCGGATACGTATTTCTCTTGAATGGAGCATCAGTTAGTTGGAGGAGTTCCAAACAACCTATGGTGGTTGGATCAACGACGGAGGCGGAATATGTTGCTGTTTTAGAAGCGGCGCAAGAAGCGTTTTGGATGAAGGATTTCATAACGAAACTAGGTGTGGTTCGTAGTGCATTGGACCCAATGGTGATCTATTGTGACAACAATGGAGCCATAGCCAACGCCAAAGAACCGAGGTCTCACAAGAATTCCAAGCATATTAAGCGCCGGTTTCACTCCATGCGCGAGCATGTCAAGGATGGAGATATAAAGATTTGTAAAGTACACACGGACCTAAATGTAGCAGATCCGTTGGCTAAAGTTCTCCCTAGGGAAAAACATGATCAACACCAGAACTCCATGGGTGTTAGATTTATCACTATGTGAACTAGATTATTGTCTCTAGTGCAAGTGGGAGACTGAAGGAAATATGCCCTGAGAGGCAATCATAAAGTTGATATTATGTATTCCTCATATATGATAGATGTTTATTTTGAATGCTATAATTGTATTGATCGGAAACGTCAATACATGTGTGTTTAATAAACAAAAAGGGTTCCTAGTTATGCCTCTCTTATAGACTAGCTTGTTGATTAACAAGATGATCAAGGTTTCCTGATCATGGACATTGGATGTTGTTAATAACAAGGTCACAACATTTGTGAAATGATGTGATGAACATTCATCCGAAGTATAGCATTACGATCAAGTCATTATGTTTATATTGCTATAACATCATACGAAGTAATCTTTATCCTTAGACCATGAGATCATGTTAATTGCTAACACCAGAAGAGTATCTTGATAACATCAAACGTCACACCATAACAGGGTGACTATAAAGATGGGTTCAGTGCTACAAAGGTGTTATGTTGAGGCTCATGGATCAAGAGTGGAATTTGTTAATCCCGATGACGGATAGATATACTCCGGGCCCTCTCGGTGATATCACATTAAGATAGCTTGCAAGAAGTGATGTGATCACTAGAATGTTATATCACGGGAACGAGAAAAGTGTGCATGTCGGTAACGAGATCAAACTAGGTATTTGGATATCGATGATCGAATCTCAGACATGTATTATATCATGAGACAAAGGGATTAAGTTACTAGCATTAAAGGTTCTCACGATCACAGAAGTTATCGTTGAATGTGCAGGAGTCAGTATGAATCTCCAGGTCTCGCTTCTGATTATTGATCTGAGAGGAGTCTCAATCATGTCTGCATTATTCGCGAACCGTAGGGTGACACACTTAAGGGTTACCGGACACCATTTTGGAGCACATATGTTTCAGACGAAAGGATTGCAAAGCGCAGGAATTGTTTCGATAGAAACTGGAATTGTTTCGGGTGAAATTGCAGAAAGTGGTTCTGCATGTGATATTGAAATGTTGCAAGGGGTTTTATGTGAATGTTTGTTAATTAAAGTAATTAAAAAAATTCTGAATCAATTTAATAAAAGAGTTTTATTAAATGAGAGAGCATTAAATTTAGAGAATTTTAATGCATTTAAAGTGGAGACTTTAAAAGAGAATGTGAAGGGGCATTTTAATGTGGAGGAGTTACCACCATATGAATGGGGGAGGTGAGGGGTCACCCCCATGGGGCGCTGGCCATGGGGAGGGGTACCCCCTCCTCCTATAAAAGGCCCCCCTCTTCCTCCTTCTTCCTCACACCTCCTCGTGAAGGATCTATCTCCCCCTCTAGAATTATTCCCCCATGGTCTCGGATTTGCGAGATACATGTTCCCGGTGGCATTTCGTCTGGAAGGAGTTGCTGCTTCCGCTGCATCGCTGGAGCGAGGAGTTGGAGGTTGTACGGTGGCTTGAACGTGTGTGCGAGGACGGGTGCGCTGCTGATTCGCTGCGCTCGGACTTCCACACGATCTTGAGATCGGCAAGTGTACGACTACATCAACCACGAGTTCCTACTCGTTAACAAAACTCGTTGTCTTCGAGGGTGAGTTCTACATGGATGTATGTCCACCCGCTGCTTTGTATCTAGTAGATAGATCTTTGCGTATAGTTCTCATCGTAGGAATTTTTTTGTTTTCTATGCAGCGGACCCAACAGCGGATCCATATGTGGTTTGTGAAAAGAACATACATACAATGATTCTAGTGGATCCATATGTGGTGTGTGAAAAGAACACATATGCAATGCCATTGGTTGATCCATGTGGTTTGTGGAAAGAACAGACATGCAATGACTATAGGTGTTCCATATATGGTTTGTGAAAAGAACACACATGCAATGACATTGGTGGATCCATGTGTTTTATGAAAATAACATACATGCAATGACTCTGGTGGATCCATATGTGGTTTGTGAAAAGAACACACATGCAATGACTCTAGTGCTAGTTTAAGTATAAGAACACACATGCAATGACTCTAGTGAGTCCATATGTGGTTTGTGTAAAGAACACACATGCAATGACATTGGTTGATTCACATGTGGTTTATGAAAAGAACACACATGCAATTACTCTGGTGGATCCATATGTGGTGTGTGGAAAGAACACACATGCAATGACATTGGTGGATCCATATGTGGTTCATGAAAAGAACACACATGCAATGACATTTGTTGATCCATATGTGGTTTGTGAAAAGAACATACAAACCCCCAAGAAAACCTCAACCACACCAGCGATGGAGAAGAATGGCACGGTGGCCATCGGCGCCTCCAAGGCCGCCAGCGAGGAGGCCTCCATCCCTGTACAGGCCCCTGTCCCCATCCCCGCATCTGACATAGCCGCCGGCGAGGAGGCCCCCGCCGGTCTTGGACAGATCCCGCTCGGCTGGGACCCCTACGAGGAGGTTGTCTACATAAGGCCGGAGAACCCCTATGACACCAGCATCACCGACCCATGGTCGGAGGTAACCAGGGTTTTCTTTGCTTCCCTTGTTCTTCCCCCGTTCCCATCCTTGGATGCTAGATTGTATGTTATTAGGGCTCGGTTGTTCGTATTTTTACAGTAGCTAATCCTCTTGTGTTAGATCTCATATTTCGATGAATCCCCCTATCCGTATTTGAACCCCACTGTTCGTAATTGGGATCGGTATTCGATTTGGTTTGATATTTGGGGAATAATCAGGAGATCTCAATCGGTTAATTTATGCAAATAATCAATCCTGATAATCAAAGTAGCTCAATCATGTTCTTATTGCACTCTACTATTTTTTCTAACAGGAGGATAACATTGACATCCGCAGCGACGATGAGTCCAAGGACACCAAGACTCGTCATGTGCTGAGGAGGCTGTTGTCCGGCCAGTACAATAACTTCTTCGTCGACGATGTGTATAGGTGCCCCTTCTGCCCCACTAGGAGGCTCCACGCCATGGACTTCAACTCCCTCGTGAAGCATGCCGAGGACGTGAGGACCTGCGGCGAGTCCATGAAAGCCCACGGCTTCATAGCCAAGCACCAGGCGCTCGGTGTTCACCTCCGCAACCTCCAAAAGGTGGCTATCGAGGAGGGTCGCATGCCCCCGATCAAACCCAAGGCGCCCAAGTTCAAGGGACTGGGCAGCAAGAAGTGGAGGAGGCGCGAGAGGGAGGAGGCGGAGGCCCTCCTGGCAGAGGCCACAAGGGGCCACTGATCTGTTGCTGCTGCTGTAAACCAGCTTATTTTGTCTTGTATGTGTTGAACTTGTCAGCTGCTGCTGCTGAGCAGCCTAATTGTCGAACCTCGTTAAGTACCGTACTATATAACCTATATTAGCTGTTTTATCTACATCTGCTCTGTTTACTGAATTTATTTATGGTGCCGGTTAGTTTTGCTGCTCTAGATTTGCTACCAGATTGGGGGAAAACAAGGGAAAAAGGAACAATGAACAAAGAGAGAAGCTGCTCTAGATTCGCTACCTTTTTGGGAAAAAAACTCAACTGTTAGCGAGAGAGAGAGGGTAAACGGTGCTCTTAAAAAGGCCAAATAAAAAAAACTTCCAATTAAGGTGACAGGGCACACATAACCACCAAACGCGCCCCACATGGTCCCACACCATGTCCCCCATAATTAGCGAGAGATGGATCGCTGGTCTGCTGTGTATCCTGGCCCCACCTGTCTACATGTAACGCTCAACGCATGACCCGCTCAAACGCAGTCCCACCGGTCAGCATGTAACGGTCCAGCCTTTGACCAGACGGTACCCCCCGTCCGAGCGCATGTGAGGGCTTCGGAATGGAGGGAGGGAAAAAGTGAGGAAAAACTAAGCGGTTGGGGAAACTGAGTACAACTAACGAACCAGGGGTAGGAAAATAGAAATCCCTAAACTATGTGATGTGTTGAAACCTCATGCTTTTCTACCAACACATGTGTTGCAAAATTGCTTGATCGTGCATGCTTACACCAGTGGCCTACGCAGACACTTATAGAAGCATGCGCAAACGAGCTTCAATTTGGCAAATTCTGGACAAAATCACCAAATTAAAGAAAGGAAATTGCAAGCTTTGTGCCATCGGCAGGCCTGAGCGGCTGCCCTGGGGTGCAGGGATACTAGGTCCTTGTCTATGCTTACACTTCTTAAACTTGTTGGGAATAATAATCACAAATATATGTACACTTCCTTCTGTCCTGTCCCATTACGTAGAGTGAGCATGGCGCACCCGATGCGGATCGGCAACGGGACGGTGCTCTCCGTGACCGGTCTCTGCCACGCCAAAGCCACGTCGCACACCTGTCCCATCGCCTACTGGGCACGACTGCCGAATTTAATCGCTAGGATTGGAAACCAACGGTGCTCGCCCGATCAAACTTGCTTCTGCTTGGGTATGACTAGACTATTGGTAAAAGCAATTTAAGCATCGCCATCCATCTCCACAGCACATCACTATGCAAAAATCCCCAACTCCTTCCCCCGCCACCGCCGTAGCCACCGCAAGAATCATCGACGCTGCCATAGGCACCGCCTCCACCGGGCCATACCACTGAAACAGATCACTGCACCGCCACGCCTAGTACCAGCCACCGCTACCGACCCTAGGCCACCACCGTCGCATTAGCTGCTACCCTAGACACAGAGTACGACGTGTTCGGCGACGGGAGCAACTTCACTGACGAGTACACCGTCACCGCCCATGGCACCACCAAGCTGATGATCGTCCATATAAATGTGTCAGCGGAGGTCGCCAAGGTCATCGCAATCGGTGGCTGCAAGAGCCGATGGATAGGTACAAGAATGTCAGCCTTGACCTCGAGTATACTTGAGATAGGAAGAGGGCCGTGCTTTTGTAGATGTCCATGCGCAAGCACTGCCTCCTATACCACGTATGTAGGGCCAAATTTGTATGCTCGGAGATTCGCGAGTTCCTACGCAGGTGGGAGATCTACTTCGGCAGCGTCGACATCAAGAACGACACTCCGAAGCTAGAGCGGGATCTCCTCGCTCATTTCGTCAATCACGTTGATCTCCAACGTTTGTGGAGGTACCCGGATGGTGATACGAGGAAATCCGGCATGGCTAGACTCGCTGCCGACATCATCGATCGCGAGTACGCTGGCATGAAAGTGAAGTTCCCGAAGCACCTGCACGAGCGATGGGAGTGGAGGCACCTGAATTACGATATCAAGTACGCAGCCAGGGACACGTATGTCTACTAGGAGATGCTCAACAGGATCTGGCGGGTGGGTGAGTGTGTTGTTTACCACTACTAGTTTCACATTCCATTCCTAGTTTTATCTCGCCTGTATTTTATCTCGCATGTATTTTCTAAGCATTCTGTGTGTAAGAACCGAGCTCGTATGATCCCTGTGCTATTAGGTAGTTAACCTGTATAAATTACATTTCCCCCTTTTGTATGCTCAACATTCATACTTACAAATTATTTCTATGCCATTTGCATGCGGCAGAATCCAGGACTGACATGCGTAAGGTGGGATACAGTCATAAGTCATTACCAATCCCAGATTATAGCAAATGATACAACCATAACCAAACCAAGATTATAGTTCGACAAAGGTAATACATAGCAGTTCGTAATTTCTCACATAGTGTACTTCTGAAATAACATGTTTTCATAAACATAACAAGCCCCATACAAACACGACAATCATGCACTAAAAGTCTACATCTTAGCCTGTTGGAGAAGGCAACCGATCCCAGGATGCCTTCGGTCGCTTTCCTGGCTTGTAGATTCATCGACACTCTGGCATTTGGGGCAAACAACTTGCCTTGGTGGTGGTTCAATGGTGCGACGCCTAGAATGAAAATTTACAATCTGGTGGTACAGCTAGTGGCTAACATAACCATCAATTGCAGCATACTTCAGATTAGGTTCAGAAAGCGGCTTATCCTCCCAGAAGTCATGCCCTAGACGCATCCACCAACATCTCGGGAATTTGCCCTTCATATCATCGTACCATAGGTCGATGAGTTCGGTGGCAAGATCGGCCATCCCGGTCATGCCGCCCTTTGTCCCTGGGATCCAGTAAATTTTCTAGATGTCCACTCTGCACTCCTTTGAGATTTTAATATTGACAGTCGGGTTTTCAAGCAGTTTAGTGTCATTCGTGATGTCAACACTAGTAAATGTTATCTGCTAGTTCACGAGAAAGTCATGAAACAACAACCTAATCATTTCGCCCCACCTGCATGAAAATGAATTGAGACAAATAATATAGCAATAAGTTTTGCAAACAGACGGTTCAGGAACAAAAAGACAGCAAAGTCTACCTGTTCCCGTCAGCCCCCATCTCGCAAAAAGGCTGGTATATGAGGACGTGCCCCTTCATGGAGAGTTGCACCACGGCGATCCTACGATGATCGCGGCCGTACTCGAGGTTGAGACCTATGAACTTGTTTTGTTCAAACCGCAACCAACTCATGTAATTATTTAGAGTGTTCCTCACTGTCCGAGGGTCGGTGCTGTAGACGACATCGATCTTCTTCCCACCATGTACTTCTATGTCGAAGTACGCAGTCCCATGACTGCTGTTATTTCGGACATCCAACAAGTCCATGCCTACAGGCATGAGGGAAAGGATACATAGGAAGAGGGTGATGCCATGGCGGAGGAAATGGATGAGGCCATGGAGGAGAAAGACGATGAGTCCATGGAGGAGGAAATGAGATGGAGAAGTGAAACTGCTTACTACATGCACGATCCAAGTCAGACATAGTCACGTTTGCGTGTGCCGACCTTCACTCACTGATAGGCAGGCCGCACATTTTTCTCTCTTACGATTTATTTGTTCACTTCCTATAGACGGTTCCGGTGCGCACCCTAAATAATTATGCCCCTTCCTTGTCTTCCACGCGGACGAGAACCGGCAGCGGAGGTGGTTCCTCACTGTGTCACTCGCTACTCGAACAACTGCACCCATCCCTGATGCCACCCCTCTCGAATCCATCCACCTCCTTATCACAACGCCTCCATTAATCTACCGGATTCCAGACTCCAATTGCCACTATGGGTAAAGCTTGGGGTAGTAGCAGGCTGAAGCGAAAGGCAGGCAACGACGATGCGGGTGGCCAGGGCGACCGCCACCACGAGGATTGGGGATGGCCGACCCTCAGCGCCGTGAACGTGCACAGGATCGCCACGGGGTTGGACATCATCTCTGCCGGATGCCTCGCTCACTCAATCCCTGGCTACCGCTTCATGATGCGGGACATGGATGAACAACCATTCGGCACGCCAGGCCTACTTTACCCCGATACCAGGAAATGGCCAAACGACCATGATGGTCATGTAAGTTATAGTATCTTGCTTATTGGTTCAGTCATATCGTTGATTCATATGTGCTGAACTCTCATCAGAATCCTATGTTCCTTTCATCGAACGTGTTGTGTGCACGCGCGGTTTGAACAAATTGAACCATTTAAGACTATTCAGCACAGCGGAAGCTCTGCCCGTACCTGATATTCTAGTATTTTCGTAGTGAGACAGTCTTAATTTAGGTGATAGACGAGTTGTCAAATTCGATTTGCAATGGAATGCCTGCTAGGTGATATTCTGTTTCCTAAAATAAAAATAAACAGATTAGACGATTTAAGGCTGTTATGCCCCTAGCTGTTTCTGATCATCGTCAGGAGTTTGTTCTGGGCGAGCTCTGCTCCTACTCCATATATTGGCTATCTTCGTAGTGAAACATGCACAATTTAGGCAATATCTGAGGAGACACTCGTATTTAGGTGATATTTTGGGTACTTTAATCTGAAGGTACAGTTGTCAAATTGTATTTGCAATGGAATCCATGCTAGGTGAATATCAAGTGGTCGGATACTTGCAATGGAATACTTGCAATCTGAAGGTCTAGTTGTCAAATTGTCAAATTGTATTTGCAATTGTACTTGCAGAATATTAATGCAAAAATGATGTTGCTCGATAAGTGGTCGGAATCAGTAGTGGTGAATATCAAGGAAGAAGAAGAGACGGAAATGGGAGATGACCCGAACTGGGTGGGTGGCAACTACGAGTGTCTGGTCCTTTTATCCTAGGATGGGAGTACTTGGACTATAAAAAATGGCTACAGATCATTGAGATTTACATTGATATCTTTGGAGGGTATCGGCATTACTGCATTCAACAACAGGTGGCCACCGCCCATTTCCCAATTCGCTTACATGTTCAACATGGCAGAACTTGAGCTCCTGAAGGTACAGCTCCCACATAGACCGCGGGAGGTGTGGAAGACCTGGAAGTACGACCTCTTAGCGGTGTTCTACAAGGCAATCGCATTCATTAGATGCCCATAAGACAAGGAATGGACAATCTTGTGCGACAACTTCCCGCGGCTAGAGAAGTATGTCGACACCATCTTCACCTCCAGCTACCATTCCAACAAACCGCTATGCATTTATGTGGTCACTGAACCTAGTGATGACGTGCGTGTTCAGGAGCCATTTATCTGGGTGAGTCATGGTGTCATATAGCATGTAAAATCCCATTCAAAATTCTGCTTAATGACTGTAAGTAACACGTAGGTACCCACGCAGCCCGCGCATCATTCCATCTCAAGTGATCGAAGATGCAGTAGCAGATGCTGAACTTGGGACACGACGCTGGTTCCTAGGAGACACGAAAAAAGATGTTGAACTCATGTGGATTCTTATCATGGGAGCACTAAACAACGTTGGTGATACAATAGAACATATGGGGACACAACTTTCTTCATACCCATCGCTACGGTGTCATGTTTTCTCAAGGTCCGCTTGCCCATCGAAAGACCCAGTAGAGTAAGTCTAGAGCAGAGTCGACAATCTAAAGGGACAATCTGTGTTTCTTGGGATCAACTACCCTTTCTTTGTTAGAACCCCTGGAGCTATTGCACCTGTAATTGCCCAGGCAGCCCTGGATCTTGATGCTGCTGGTGGTGGTGGTGGAGCTGACGAAGAGCTAGCTGTTGCTGCTCCTGGTGAAGCTGATGGAATACTTGGTGATGCTATTGCTGGTGAAGCTGACAAAATACTTGCTAATGCTGCTGCTGGTGAAGCTGACAAAATACCTGCTGAGATGGATTAATTTCAACGCCTCCATTAATTTCTTTCATACGGATCGTGATGGTTTAAAAGAACTCCTTGAGAGGAAAGACCATAAGCCAAGACTGATCTGTTGGATTCTTTCCCTTCAAGAATTTGAGTTGCAGATTATGCAGAGGTAAGAAATAAAGATGTTATATGTAGTATCCATATTTGCCCAGCAAGATACCAATCTTGTTGAGAGGAACTTTAGTCCGGGTGATTTTCATTTACGAGAATTGTTCAATGAACTAAGGTCAATTCCCCCGAAAGATAAGAAGTCTTTGTTGTTGGAGGAGCTTTTCATCCCCGAATAAGAAAACGGTAAGTGCAAGGTAAGTGTTCTTACCCAAATAAGTGATTTGTTTTCACAAATTTTACTTCTGAAAATTTTGCCTTTGAATTCCTTATGTTTTTCTGAAGTTTTAGAGGGTTTTTAACAACTATAGGGGCAGAACTATACGACCAGAGAGGAAGCTCCTGTCGTATAGTTGGTCGTTAAACTCTCTGTATCATCATCGTGAAATTGTTTTTGATATCTGAGACTATACGGTGGCAACTATATGGCTGGAGCCAAAATTCCGGCCATATAGTTGGTCGTTAAACTCTCAGACACTTTTCATTTTTGATGTCTGTATCATACGGTCGCAACTATACGACCGTAGCCAAAATTCCGGCCATATAGTTGGTCGTTAAACTCTTAGACACTTTTGATTTTTGATCTTTGTATCTATACGGTTGCAACTATACGACCAACCATACAACATCCATTACAAACCATAATAAGGTCTTACATGAATAAAGGATCTCATGATCCAGTCTTTATACAACAAGCAGCGGAATAAATAATAAGCGTCGTGGTGGGTACATCTTCAGGGTCACAGGCAATGCTGACGATGGAAGATAGTCCTAGGTATCATAGTCGTCCTGCAGTCCTTCATCTTGGTAATATCCTTCATAGTATGGCCATAGGAATAGCCAGGGACAAAAGCCATGAGTACTCTTTTAGTACTCGCAATCTATCACTAACAAGTAAGGTAGTTCTAGTGGGATAAGTCTAGGTTTATTTGTAAAGTTAAATTTGAAACCTAAGGTGAGTTCAGAAACAAAGAGAGATAAAATAAAGTTCTAAAATCACTTAAGTCGGGAATCTAGTGTCATAGTCACAACCTGTTGTCGTCAAGTCAAGATTCATCATTCATATCATAAGTCATTTTGAAAACATCTGACAACGGAACAGTATCGCCACTCCAACTGTCCATAACCGCGGACGCGGCTATTCGAATAGTTTGACACTCTGTAGAGGTGGTACACTTTCACCACAAGATTGGATACATCTATCAGGGATAACCCTGAATCATCATACTTAGTATGCAGATAATCAAACATAACCTTTCCTTGACACACCCTAGTATAAGCACCTCTCCTATGAGCATGGCCTCCCAACCATGACCATCCGTCATCTTGGGCACTACATAGGTGGACAACATTGAGAGGTATCCTCAGCTCAAACCTCTCCCGTGAGGGAACTAATACTAATGCATATAAACTTCCGGCTAAGCCTTACCCAATTCAGGTATTGTAGTTGTACGGTAAAATTGGAATGGTATCGCATCCGAACCAAACCATCAGTTTTGTAAAAGGGTTAAGGCTCATGCCTCAACATTTTCATCTTCATAAACCATTTGTGTTTCTCAACACCTGTGAAAACATCTCAATAGACTGACATCTACATGGGAATCATTCCATGGGAAAACATCTCAAAACCGTGGAAAACATCTCGAATCATTCCACGGTTTTCACAATTCATTTTCACCAAGTATTCCCATCTAAAGTGAATCCAGTTTTGGTTTAGCTCTAAACTACTAAGTTAAGAGTGTTCACTAAGGTGGGATGCTAAGGTCAATCTCATGCCATAGAATGACATCTAAATCTCACTAGATAGGTCAAGTTTTTACTTTTTATGCTACCTTCAAACAAGTAAAGGATTTTAATAGAGTAAAGAAAGTAAAGCTTGGAAATAAAACTTGGTGTAGGTAATAGTGAAAGTGGTATAACCAAAGCATGCCTAATGCATCTTGCTTAGGTTATCTAGCTTTCAAGGGTTATCTTGCATTGTTAATGATGGCTTGCTAGTATAATACTTGCAAGTGTTAGCTTGCCGTGGGTAGTGTAGTGGTTGATGTTTTCTTCCTCCTCCTCCTCGAAAGCTTGGTCAGTACTATCGTCTATAAATACATACGTGATACACAATCACCAAACAAAGCTTAACTAGTCTACTTAGCACACTAAGGCACACATTTGATGATCTATTATCATCACAAGCACCACAAGGTTTAATTAACTAGCTTCATTCCTTTTATTTGAGAATAGTAATTTCTACTTATTGAAATTAACTAAGATTTAATATTTTCCAATTAAAATATGGGATTATGTGGACACATGTGATCACCACATATTCTAACATATGGGAATGTAATTTAAAGGTTGGATCACATTTTATTAAGTTTAAGTTTAATATTTAATGATTTAAAGTGACTAGAAATGCCTATATAACATTATTTTGGTACTAGTCCAAAGTCACTACATGCAAACCATAATATTATTACATATTCATGTATGTATGGCTAAATGTTATTTTTGAGAGTTGGAATCAACTCAAAAGCTATTATGGTTGATTTTACAAAAATATTTGAATGTGCAAATACTTCTGTCTTGTTATTTTTACTAGGAGAGATCCCTAACTCTAAAAGATTTAAATCCAATGGTCTTGGATATATATTTTCATTACCTTTCCAACAAAATTGGAATCACTCAATTTGGATTTGGAAAACTCTTTGAATTGATTTTTGAACTAAGGGACAGAATTGATTTTCAGTCTAAATAGAAAAACCAATTTGAATTAAACGGGTCAGTGCGGGAAATTAAATGGGCCGGCCCAGTAACGCTCAGCAGCGCAAAGGGCTGCTGACAGGCTAGTCCCACATGTCAGCGACACATAAAACCCGAAGCGGTATAGGACGATCTGGGCACACGATTAGAACACAGATCGACGGCTCATGGTTGTCGTCGACGCCGGACTTGTCGGCGACGAGACTGAACCCTAAACGGCCGGTGGGGGTCTACTCGGGACGTACTAGGGCTCCAGCTAGTGCGGCGACGTGGGTGAACGAACTGCACGGCGATGGCGAGCTGAGGCGAAGTCGCGACAGGGGCTAAGGTGTACGAAATCGACGGGGACTTCTCCTCCTCTACAGCAGCTACCTCCGGTGTAATTCTAGCGAACGGCAGCTTGAGTGGCACCAGCGAAATAGGGAAAATGGTCAGTGGAGAGAGGGGAGAGGAATGGTGTGAAAAGATGGTGCGGGGGAGGCCTCCTTATATAGGCTCGACGAGTGGGTAGTGAGGCATGGGCGCGGCTCGTCGATGATGGCAAAACAGGGGGCTACCGGCGTGGTCTAGGGTTGGTTTTGGTCTGGTTGGACCTGGGGGAGACCAGAGTGATCAATGCACACAAAATGGCTCGACAAGATTAGCTCCAAAACAGTAATAGTTAGGCCATAATGATTCTGCTTACAAGGTGTTCGATCAAATGGCCGCAAGAAACTTTTGTTTGAATTTTGAGTTGATTTTTGGTGGAGTGATGTATCTTATGCTTAAGCATCTATATTTGCTTGGGATTTTAAAATGGAGTTCATTTGACTGGTTTTTAAATTACTATGATCTTGATACATACACTAGATTCAATTTTCAAATGTCATTTAAAATTAGAGTTTGAATGATTTTGGGAGATCACAAAGTGGGCCTTGGCACAACACTACTTCTACTAGCAAGGGGTGCAAAGAACCACACTTGTCTCTATTGGCATTTCAGTCCTAGGAACACCCAAAGTGTCCTAGTTAGTTAAAATGGCACAAATGACCATTCCTTTATTTTATTCTTTTTCATTTCTTTTTCTTTGGGATTTGTTTGGGAATGATCTAGATGATGTTTAATTCAACTTAGAATCATTTTACAACCAATGGATCACTCAATCATGGCAATTCAAAATAACTCCTAATTAAATACACAGATATTAATGCTTAAAGATTTTTAAATGGAAAAGTTTTTGTTATCCCTAAATTGGGTAGATTTGATCTTGATTAACTTTGGATTAAGTTTTGGGATGTTACAGATTTCTTTCCCTATTTCGTTAAGATTCTTTTCTTGGGCGAAAATTTGGTGCTTCTCGCGAGTTTTATTGACCTCTGACCCCCTTATGTACTACCATTTTCTCTCTCTAATCATAATATACATGAACTAATCTAGCATTGCGCTATCCTGTTCCAGGTCATGGGAAACCTTCTAGGGACTGCTCTAGCAGCCCGTCCATGGAGGACGATGACGAGGAGGTGGAGAGGTTTAGCCCGAGGTACAAGGAGTCTACATACGATTCCAATGATGACATTGTCGATGTCTACATCCACCGTGATGGCTATGATCCACCTGAGATCAATTAGGAGACAATGAAGAAAGCTCAACAAGAAAGAGAGGATCGCATGGAAAAGGGCATGTGCACACGGTCAAGTTCATCACCACGGATCCAAGGCCACACAAGCATAAGGAATTATCTAATATTGGTGCAGGTTCTAGCAAGGGAGCGAAGGCACCACTCTCGGAGCCAACCGTTGGTGCTCAGATGAAGGTTAAGCCTCAAGAAGAGTGGAGGTACGGTTTCCACTTCCCCGATCTATCCATTATGGATGAGGAAGAATAAGCTGTCCCCAGGACCAAGGATCGCGTGCGAGCACTGGAGATATATCAGAAGTAGGAGCTACTCCATCGGGTTCAAGTCCGTCACCGTATCAATGAGTTGGAGAAGAAGGAAGACCTCCTCCCATTGGTGACTAGGCTCGCAGATAAAGTGGACACTCTGTAATCTGATTTAGGCAGGTGCTATAGCTACATTACTACTCTAGAGGAGACCAATAAGAAGCTACGCATTGATGTGTTACATGCCATGGCGCCACAGTGATCTACAACAATCACGGTATCAAATAATCACAAGGTATTATTTGATCCTGCCTGGCTTGATTCCAAGCTAGGGGAGATCTTTAAGACCTTGTAATCTATCTTATAAGTTTTACATTACTATTTTCGCATTAGTTCAAACTAGAAATAAAGTTTGCATCATTAGAATTCCCTTCAGGAATAGTCGATCCCTTTTATGAAATTCTGAGTTTATTATTATATATGGAGCAATATTGAGTTTTTGTTTGTTTTATTAGATATATGAATGTCTTGAGTATAATTTTACTTGCACTTTATGATAGCAATAGGAGTCTTCCACACCATTGGTATTAATGGAACACATAAAGATAATTTGGTCAATATGCTGTAAGTCTACAGTTTGATTTACAAATAAAAAAAATCATCTATGCAATTAAGTTGAAAAAGAAACCTTGAACAAAGGAAAATGAAAGTGCTATCAAAATAGAGTGAGAACAAGTCGAGGTAGAATGTTCAAGTCATAAAAATGCTTCATATACAATTAGAATTTGATAATTGAGATCGTTAAACTTTGGATTCCTACATGAAGTGGAATGTATGGGTAGCTTCTTTGCACAACAATAAAAAAAGAGTGAGCATATATAAAGAAAAGAAAAAGCAGAACAAGAGCGAGTGTGCAAAGAGCAAATAAGCATATAAAACTGTATTGTAGTATGATAAAGAGACACTTTTGATATTTTGAATCCCAAGTGAATATGTTGATCCTAAAACACTTGGGACTACCTCGCTAACCCATTCGATTGAATCAGATACTTTTACATTATGTTGAGATTCATACTTTATGAACTGTTGATCACTAAGGTGTGGAAGTCTGCTAATACTATTCAGATGGTTCGAGTAAGGTACTACTCATAAACTTATTCCTATGTATCGTATATGATAAACACATGCTGCAACTACCTCATTTATTTTATCAACCCATCTTCATGAATATGAGAATCACATCCATTAAGCTAAACTTGCTCGGGATGAGCAAGAGTCTAAGCTTGGGGAAGTTGATGAGTGCATATTTGCATCCTGTTTTACACTATTATTTTTCATTGTAGATGTAGGATCTTGTTATTTTATGGCGCTCGCGTGCACATTTTATGTCTATTTTCACCAGGATCAGGATAGATGATGGATACATTTCTTGGAGCAGTTGTACTATGGAGAAAAGGAGTCAAAAACAACGTAAATCTCTTATTTGGGAAATATTAATAATACTAGAAGAAAACTAGAAGGGAATAAAGGAGACAGAGGGTTCAACAACCAACTATACGACCAGAATAAATTTTCCGGCTATATAGTTGGTGCCGCCTCCGCCTCCTCAAATAGTTTCACCCTGTGCAACTGGATTAGAGAGACAACATACATAACACCTAGAAATGGCCAAAGCCTCACCTCTAGAAGGCATCTGGAAGGGGAACTCATCCACCGGGGATCCATCTTCACCTTGCACAAATCCGAGAGGCTAAGACATCAGTCTTCATCATCCACCGCTGCATCACCACCATATCCATCCATCCCATCTACATCTTGTTGTAAGTTCCATAGTTGTTGTGGATTTATACAAGTACTATTCATCTATGATAGATTCCATTATTATTCTCATGATGTTGCTTACCTCCATGTCTGAGTAGATCATTAGTTCTTGGGGAGATGGAGAAACCCTAGTAGGAGATTGAAATAAGATAACGTATATTATGATATTCATCGCTGTGACCATGTGTTAGATTTTATGCATCTTGATGTTGAGAGAAGTTGACCTCTCAATATTTGCCTCTCACGAGGACTTGATGGAGGGAACTACTTGTTGGTAGACGGAGGCGTGCTAGCACATATAGTGACTATAAAGTTGTTGGCACTCCTTACGTATCGACTTGGGAAACCGAGGAAACTCACGGAAAACTATCCATGCCATGGGATACGTCCTACGAGATTACGTCCCTTAATAGCATAGTAGTTCGACTGATGTCGATTGCTGACTGATGTAGTTATGAGGATGATGACATTAGCGGTTACTACCAATTTTTCCAAATACGGAGTTCCTCCCAGACATTCATAGTTTAGAATATTCATGATAATAATCTTTATCTTAGCTCCTTATAATGCTAGTGGTGTATCCGTTACACCCTGAGAACACTTTTCCTTATTGTAGTTCCAATCTCTCTTACATAGCGATACTTACTATCTGTATTTAGTTGTTTTACTTTACTTTATTGTTGCTCTTATACCTAGAACCCAAAAACACCCTTTTACACAATACTCACATTTTATCTTGTCACTTAGAACTTTATTTAGCATTTCTATCGTAATATTTATTTCAAGAAATATTATACTTCAGACTCCTGCTCCATGTGGGATCGATATCTTTATTTTGAAACTAGCTACAATTGATTTATGCACTTGCAGTCATTAGCAACGTCAAGTCCGAAGCCCCGCCGCATACCATTGGGTATATGTTCAGGATCGTGCTCATGTTGGATCTGACAACAAGGATTGAAGTGCATGTGGATACTTTGGTGCAACCCTACAGGGTTAAATCTTTTCGAAAAGCCGTGTCCGTGGTTATGGATGAGTTGGAGCACAGTTTCTCGATCATAGACAACTATAACTAAAGAATTACTATTGTAATTTGATGTGTATCTGATATGACTAGTAAGTTGGATAACCACCATGGAGCAAATGAATAAAACTACCAACTGTGAGAGTTCCTCGGAATGACTTCCTCATTTTGTCTCAAGGGGGAAATACCAGGATTGGTATGTTTGGTGTTAGTATCAGGTTGGTTCCGAATAGGTCCTTTTTATCCCTCTCTAATAGCCAACAGTTGTATCGAGTCTATAGGTTGTTTAGTGCATGCTTCGCTGCCGCTTCAGTCCACCATACCTATGTAGGTGAGAGCCACCGAATTCTAGACTCGCTGTGTACTGGCCTCAGTACTGACCGCTCCCTTTTTCCTTTGCCCTTTGTCGACACCCCTTTTTGCTTTGATAGGTATATGTTCGACGTCGTTAGCAGGGTTACCCTTCTGGCTTGGCCTGGGCAGGGTTATGGACACGGTTGGTTATTATTTAGGGCTCTTAGCTCAATTTTCTTCTTATCCATACTGATCTATTGTTTTCAAGGTGATTTGGATCTTTATACTATATATTTTTATTCTTGACTCGAGGAGTCGTTGTTGTATATATATGTTTCTATGGGTTCCACCGTGAACTATTGTGTAATGGTATTACTTCGGTTTCCACCTACACGGAAGTGCCTGGTGGGCACCTTTGAATAGTTTCTATGCGGGTTTGGCGGGAATCGCTAAAATCTACATAGGGCTGATTCGAGGGTGTTACAAAGATTAGAGCTCAGCAGTTGTGATACCCCTATGGTCCAACATGTAGGATAAGCTAACTTACAGACATTGTAGAGTGTCAAAACTATTTTAGAAAATTGGCTGGATAGATCTGATTAGGTCTGCTTTTACTCCTTACCCCTATGTTATTCTCCTCTTACCCCTGCGTGTTTTGAATATGTTCTCTTACCTTTCTTCGAGTCCAGGATATCTCGTGGTTGGATTTCCATCGTACCTTCAAAGTTTCGCTTCCTCCCTTTTATAACGATGGTGTTACAATAATCATATCTGCATCTCGTTTGTTGTACCCTTCATCCAAACATTTTGTCCTTGAACTCTTTATCTGTATGTGATCCTTGACGAATATCCGTATGGTTAAAAAACATATGAGAAGGATGAGCATTGGTGAAGTTGGAGTATACCTTGAACATGTGTTGTTGATTCCAATGGAACCATCACGGAACCTAGTCATTCTGTCTTTTCATACAATTTCTTTTGTATCTTCCGGTGGTCCCCAACGTGACGACATCAGCTATGAAGAGCCTACATCATGCCTACGTTTTCCGAAGCTTCCGAACATCGCTTGTCTAGATCTTCAGTCTAAATTTCGAGAGTTGGGTTGCACGATTTACCTATTATTGTACGGAGTTAATAGTTTGGTTATGGGATGGACTGATCAGCCTACCCAACAATTTAGTATTTACTCTGTACATCGAACTGGTAGATCAACGCAACTTTACTCCTTCCATGGATGTTGGAGGTGGCCTTATCTGTTGAGACCTCTACCTACGCCTTATGTTTTCTCTAGAGTGTCGTTTCAACGAATGTGAGAAAAAACCCCTTGTTGGTGGTGTTGTCGATGTCAAGACAGAGAAGGAATTTATTAGTGGTGTAGCGAGGATATACACGAAGCGAGAAGATTCAGATCATCGTCCTTCTTCCCTGTACCATGAGGAGGATCTCAAGGGAGATATCCATTGTTAGTGGTGTCGAATTGTAGCACCCCGGTAAAACCACTACTATAAACACCTGGATTTTTAATCCCAGATGCCTATTATGCCATACATCGCAATCCCAGTATTACCATTTTTGCGAGACATAACAGATTGGATATCACAGTACATCATCCATTACAAACCATAATAAGGTCTTACACAAATAAAGGATCTCATGATCCAGTCTTAATACAAACAAGCAGCGGAATAATAAGCGTAGCGGTGGGCTCCATCTTCAGTGTCACAGGAAATGCAGACGATGTGAGATAGTCCTAGTTGTCGTAACCCTCTCGCTGTCCTTCTTCCAGATAGTCCTCCTCATAGTCTGGCGGGAATAGCCAGGGACAAAGCCATGAGTACTCTCTAAGTACTCACAAACTATCACTAACAAGTAAGGTAGTTCTAGTAGGAGTACTAAGCTCTAAGTTTATTTGCAAAGGCTAAAATTAAACCTAAGATGAATTCAAAAACAAAGAAATTTAAAATAAGGTTCTAAATCACCTAAGTTCAGAACTTACTTTTCATAGTCACTACCCCGTTGTGGTCAAGTCCAGTCACAATTCATTTCACCAGTCATTTTGAAAACATCTGACGACGGAACAGTATGGCCACTCCAACTGTCCATGACCGTGGATGCGACTATTCGAATAGTTTGACACTCTGCAGAGGTGGTACACTTTCACCACAAAATTCGATACATCCATCAGGGATAACCCTGAATCATCATCCTTAGTATGTGGATAATCAATCATAACCTTTCCTTTACACACTCTAGGATAAGCACCTCTCCTATGAGCTTGGCCTACCAGCCATGGCCATCTGCCATCCTGGGCACTTCATAGGTGCACATCATCAAGAGGTAGCCTCAGCTCAAACCTCCTGCGCGAGGGAACCCATACTAATGCATATAAACTTCCGGCTAAGCCTTACCCAATTCAGGTATTGTGGTTGTATGGTAAAATTGGAATGGTATCGCATCTGAACCCAACCATCAGTTTTTATAAAGGGCTAAGGCTCATGCCTCAACATTTTCATCATCATAAACCATTTGTGTTTCTTAACACATGTCAAAAAATCTCAATAGAATGACTCATGATTCTAAGGTTTTCATAAGCATTTTCACCAAGTATTCCCATCTAAAGTGATCAAGTTTTATACTTAGCACTAGCCACTAAGGTTAAGAGTGTTCACTAATGAGGGATTCTAATCTCAATCTCATGCCATAGAATGACATCTAGTATAGGCCTAGTTTTATACTCATTATGCTATCAATACTATCTTTCCAAAATCTCACAAAGCATTACTAAAAGTAAAGAAACTTTGGTAAAGCAAAAAGTAAAGCTTGCAAGTAAAACATGGGATGGGTATAAATCAAAATGTATAACCAAGCATGCCTAATGCATCTTGCTTAGGTCATCTTGTATAATTCTAGCTTGCTAATAATGGCTTGCCTTGATTGGTGCAGTGGTTGAAGTTCTCCTCGTCTTCTTCGGGGTAGAACTCCTCCTCCTCGTAGACGTGGTCGGTACTATCGTCTATAAATAAATACGGGGTACAGAATCACCAAAAAAAATACTTAACTAGTCTATTTAGCACACTAAGGCACACACTTGATGATCTAGCATCATCACACTCATCACAAGATTTAAAGAACTAGTTTCCTTTATTTTATTTGAGAAAAGTAAATTCTACTCATTGAAATTAATTAAGGTATAATATTCTGCAATTAAAATATGGGATCATGTGGACACATGTCATCACCAGATATTCTAATACATGGGAATGTGATTTAAAGGGTTGGTCACATTTTATAAATTTTAAGATTATAATTTAAATGATTTTAAGTGACTAGAAATGCCCTAATAGCATTCTTTTGGTACTAGTCCAATGTCACTGCATGCAAACCTAAATATTATTACATATTCAGATAGGTATTGTCAAATGTGATTTTTGAGAGTTGGAATCAACTCAAAATCTATTATGGTTGATTTTTTGAAAAATGTTTGAAGTTGCAAAAATCTCTGTTTTGTTATTTTTGCTATATGTGATCTCTAACTCCAATTAATTGAAATCCAACGGGCTTGGATAGATATTTTAATTATCTTTCTAACAAAATTTGAATCATGCATTTTGGTTAAGTGAAACTCTCTGAATGGATTTTTGAATCTAGGCACAGAACATGATTTCAATTTAAAAAGGAAAATACTAATTTGAATCTGTGGGCTAGCGCGGGAAAGAAAATGGGCCGGCCCAGCTGCACTGTGCTGGCGCAGCGGGCTACTGACCGGTTGTTCCTGCACGTTAGTGGCACATCTAATGCGAAGCGGTACGGGGCAATCTCAGCGCTACGATTGGACAACGATCAAACGGCTATGGTTCGTCGTCTCCGGTGAACAGCTCCTGTGAGAACAAACCCTAACGCGGCACGGTGGGGGTCTACGGGAGCTCACCTGGGCTCCAGCTAGACATGGTGATGGGGGCGATCGAGCTGGTAGACGGCGGTGGTTCAAGGCGTGGTCGCGGCAGCTACTGGGGCAGCTCTAATCGACGTGGCCTCTTCTCCTCTGCTGCGGCAAGCTCCGGCGAACTGAGGCTCACCTTGCTCCAGAGAGAGGTCGGGGGTGTTCCTGGGAGTGAGGGGAGTGGAATGGTGTGAGGAATGAGGCTGGGGGTGGCCTCTATTTATACACCGGCAAGAGGGGCAAGGCGGCATGGTCGGGCTCCATCAGCGATGCGTCGAGAGGCTGCTAGCGGCGCGGCTAGATGTAGCGGACGGTGCGCGGTCTCCTGGCAACCCTCTCAGGCTTAAAGGTGAGGCAAGGGGCATTCGCATTTGGTCGGGAGCGTCCATGGTCTAGGCGGAGGCAACGGGTGCTCGATGTGGCGCACAGTGGCTACTGGTCGCGCGGCGACGAACGGGCATGTCTGGGGGATTAATGTGGTCGTAGTGAAGCAATGTGCGCGAGCTATGGTCGAGGCATGATCTATGCTAGCTGGTCGGGCGTGTGCTCGGCATGGCGTAGACGCACTGGCGTGGCTGTTCTGCGGTGGTCCACGGCCTGGCTGTGATCGAGGGGTGGACAGAGAGGGGCGACGCATTGGTGGCTACCTCCTAGACATGGTGGGAGAGAGCGGGGCGGTCCGGGGTGAACGGTCCATGGTCGACCGGCATGGGAGTGCTCGGGGTGGCTCTTCACTGGCACAAACAGCCAGGGGGAGTGGTGCTATGGTGCTGGTTGGGACTAGAGGGGACAAGGGGAGTGTAATGGGGCAAAATGATGGACAAAGCATTGATCAAAAACAGTAAAAGTTTGACAGCTAATTCTGTGATCACCAAGTTTTTGATAAAATGGCCGAAAGAAATAAAGTTTCGAATTTTGGAATGATTTTTGGTGAGTGATCAGCACTCATGCTTGAGAGTCTCTGGTTGCTTGGTTTTTGCAAGGTGAATTGATTTGAGTGGTTTTTGAAAAATGAGGATCTTCACATAAGCATTGGATTCAATTTTCAAATGTCATTTAAATTGCTTTGCTAGATGTTTTTGTAAGTGTGTAAAGTGGGCCTTGGTACATCTTTACTTGGTCTAGCAAGGGGTGAAAAGAGTTGAGAAAGTTTCTGTTAGGAATTGTCTTCTAGGAACACCTAAAGTGGCCTAGTGGATTAAAATGGTCAAAATGACCATTTTCCTTATTTAATCTTCTTTGATTTTTTTCTTTGGATTTTGATTGTAAATGGTCTAGATGATGTGGCATTCACCTTTGAACCATTTCATGACATTTAGAACAATCAAGCATGGCGTTTTCAAACAATTCTACACTAATGCAACACATACATGCATTCATAAACCTTTTAATTATAAAAGTTTTGTTAACCCTAAATTAGGTGATTAGGTACTTGATAACCTTGATTAAAGTTTTGGGATGTTACAAACCTTCCGTCCTTAAACAAAATCTCGTCCCGAGACTTAAGAAAAACTAGGAACTAAAGAGATCTAGAAACTCAGTCCTAATATAATCTTCTCGCTCCCAAGTGGCTTCTTCTTCGGTATGATTGCTCCATTGGATCTTGAGAAATTTGATACTCCGAGTTCTGGTGGTTCTGAAAGCTTCTTCCAAGATATGAATGGGCACTTCACGATACGTCAAATCCTTGTTGATATCTATGGCTCGGTGATCGATATTCTTGAAAACTTCGGTCTTCTCCGGAACTTCTAGGCATTTGCAAAGTAACGAGATATGCAACACATTATGGATGGCTGACATCTCCTCTGGCAGTTCCAGTTGATACGATACTTCTCCTCATCAATTCAGAATCTTGAAGGGTCCAATATATCTGGGGGCGAACTTTCCTTTCAGCTAAAAACGTTGCACTCCCTTTAACGGTGACATTTTGAGATACACAAAATCTCCGACATTGGGGTACGACACTTTGGGCATAACTCTTCTGTCTTGATTGGGCAGTCTTGAGGTGCTCACGAACTTTGTGAACCTTGTCTTCAGCTTCTCGTAGGATGTCGGCTCTGAAAATCTGACTCTTTACTACATGCGACCAGTTCAAGGGGGTACGACACTTTGTTCCATACAAGAATTCAAATGGGGCCATTTGCAAACTGGCTTGATAACTGTTGTTGTATGAGAATTCTGCGAAAGGCATACAATCTTTCCATTTTGATACATACTACACACAAGCTCTCAACATATCTTCTAAGATTTGGTTGACTCTTTTAGTCTGTCCATCGGTCTGTGGGTGATAAGATCTGATGAAATTCAACTTGGTTCCTAATCCTTCTTGGACTTTCTGCCAAAATCTTGAGGTAAATTGGGTTCCTCAATCCGACACTATGGTCTTGGGGGATCCATGCAAACTAACAATTCTAGCAATGTACAAGTCTGCTAGCTTCGAACTCTGGTAGGTTGTCTCGAAAGGTATAAAATGGGCTACCTTGGACAATCGATCAACTATGACCCAGATAGAGTCATTTCCCCTACTAGAAGTAGGCAAACTAGCGATAAAGTCCATTCCGACAGAATCCCATTTCCATTTTGGGATCTGCAATGGTTGCAACAGTCATGTGGGTCTCTGATGTTCTGCTTTGACTCTCTAACAGATATCACACATGGCTATGTAGCTTCCGATTTCTCTCTTCCTCTTGTGCCACCAAAATTGCTCCTTCAAATGCTGATATATCTTCATTCCTCCAGGATGGATAGAATAAGGAGTATCATGAGCTTCTTGCATGATAACTTGCTTCAGCTCCGAATCAGCTGGCACACAGATACTTCCTTTGTACCACAAAAATCCTTCTTCACCTTCGGTGAATCCAGGTACCTTTTCTGTACCAATATGACATTTGATTCTGTCGATACTTGCATTTCCTTTCTGCGCTTCCTTGATCTGACTGATAAAAGTGGGTTGGAGTTCAATTCTAGCTAAAAATCCTTTGCTAACTAGCTCAGTTCTACACTTCTCCAACTCCTCATGCAAACTTGGCTGGGCTTCTATGATCATGGTGTTTAATCTACGCGGCAATCTGCTAAGAGCATCCGCTACCACATTGGCTTTGCCGGGGTGATAGTGAATGTCAAGGTCATAATCCTTGATTAACTCTATCCATATCCTTTGCTTCATATTTAGCTCCTTCTGAGTGAAAATATACTTCAGACTCTTCTTATCCGAATAAATCTCACAGCGGTTACCCATAAGGTAATGACGCCATGTCTTCAATGCTAAAACTACAGTTGCTAGTTCAAGATCATGGATAGGGTAGTTTTGCTCATGTTGCTTCAGTTGTTGGGACAAATATACTATGACTTTGCCTTCTTGCATCAACACACATCTGAGACCAATCTTGGATGCATCACAGTACACATCAAAAGGCTTTTTGATATCTGGCATAATCAGAATTGGGGTAAAATCAATCTCTTCTTGATCTCTTGAAAGCTTGCTTCACATTTGGCGGTCCATTCAAACTTCTTGTCTTTCTTCAACAATTGGGTCATCCGTCTTGCGATGCTCGAAAATCCTTCTATGAACTTGCGGTAACATCCCGCTAATCCGAGAAATGCATGGACTTGGGTTTGAGTGGTTCGGGCTTCCCATTTTTCAACATCTTTGATCTTGGCGGGATCAATAGCGACTCCTCCTACTGACACAATATGTCCGAGGAATCCTACTTCCTTCAGCTAGAACTCAGATTTGCTGAACTTGGCATACAAATGATGTTCTCTAAGGGTTTCAAGGATGATTCTCGGGTTTTGCTCATGGTCTTATTCTGACTTGGAATAGATAAGAATATCATCGATAAAAACAACGACAAACTTATCCAGAAAATTCATAAAGATCTTATTCATGAGATTCATGAAATAAGTGGGGGCATTGGTTAATCCAAAAGACATGACCGTATACTCATACAATCCATATATAGTGGTAAAGGCGGTGTTTGGAATATCGGTTGCATGAATCTTGAGTTGATGATAACCAGTTCTAAGAATAATCTTAGAAAACACTCTGGCACTAGTCAACTAATCAAACAGGTCCTCTATCTTGGGCAGTGGGTACTTGTTATTGATGGTGACATCATTCAACTTCCGGTAATCTATGCACAAACGGTTACCTCCATCTTTCTTATCAACAAACAAAACAGGTGATCTCCATGGCGATACGCTTGGTTGAATCAAACCTTTCTCCATCATAGCATCCAGTTGCTTCTACAGCTCCACTAATTCAGATGGGTTCATACTATAAGGTCTCTGAGCTATGGGTCCAATTCCAGGAATTAGTTCAATAATGAACTTGATATCCTGATCTGGGGGCATACCAAGCAATTCATCTGGGAATATGATAAATTGCAAATGTATCTATAATTTTTCATGTTCCATGTTTGGTTTTATCCACTTTCTTGTGTTTTGTCCACACTTTGGTGTACTTTTCATATGATTTCTTGGAATAACCTATTAACAAGAGCCACAGTGCTAGCTTCCTGTTTTCTGCTGTTTTTGGTTCCAGGAAAGTCAGAAAATGAATATTCTCGGAATTGGATGGGACAAAAGCCAAAAATCCTATTTCACTAGAAGACTCCCGGAGCCAGAATATGAGATGGAGTGGTGCTGGGGCCCAGCCACACCACCTGGCCGCGCGGGCTAGGCCTGGCCGCGCCAGGGGGTGGTCTGGCCGCCCAAGACTCCCCCTCGGTCTCCCTCTTCGCCGATAAGATGCTTTCAGTCCAAAAAACTCAGGGGGGTTCGACGTTTTTCCAAAAGGAGTTCCGCTCCGCCGCCACCACCAGATTTCACGAAACAGCACCAGAAACTCCGTTCTGGCACCATCATCATCACCATCGCTTCTCCATCGACCATCCATGAATCCCCCATCTATGAGTGAGTAATCCCCCGCTGTAGGCTATGGGGATGGTAGGGATTGGATGAGATCGTTCATGTAATGGCATCAGAGTGTTAGGGCATGGTGCCTACTATCTTATATTAGTGCTTTATGGCTTTGTTGCGACTTGTTGTGCTTAATGCTTGTCACTAGGGCCCGAGTACCATGATTTCAGATCTGAACATGTTATTGATTCATTATGATAGTATTGTTTATGGTCTTATCTGCAAGTTGTATACACACATTCTTGTTCGGAACCAATCGCCCCGAAGTGACAGAAATCGGGATAACCGGAGGGAATGGCTTTGAGGTGAGGATCACATGTGTTCACGGAGTGTTAATGCTTTGCTCCGATGCTCTATTAAAAGGAGCACCTTAATTGCCAGTAGTTCCCTTGAGGCCCCGCTGCAAATGGGCTGGCATGACAAAAGATGTTGTGCAAGTTCTCATTGCGAGCATGTATGACTATATGGAACACATGCCTAGGATTATCTAGTACTTGGATGCTTTATCTCATTTATCTGCAATTTCCCTATGTTCTGATTGCCATGTGAATTGTCTTGTCCATGCAATGCCCGTCCATCCATCCCTATGCCTACCGCACTCGAATCCTACTATTTATTGCTATTGTTACTACTGTCTTTACTTTACTACTGCTGCTACTTCACTATTCCTACTACAAAACTGTTGCTACTGATAAACTGCTATGAGCAAGATTGTTTCTAGGTGCAGCTGAATTGACAACTCAGTTGTTAAGGCTTATAAATATTCTTTGGCTCCCCTTGTGTCGAATCAATAAAATGGGTTTCACTTTCCTCGAAAATACTGCGATACATCCCGTATACTTGTGGGTCATCAAGACTATTTTCTGGCACTGTTGCCGGGGAGCATAGCTTTATTTATCAAGTCCACTTGGAATCACAATTGTTCAAGCTTAGTTTATTTCCTCCTTGTTTGCTTGTTTCTTTATCAAAAATACAAAAAAATAGTTCCTATTCTAGTCGTTATTTTCGTTGGTCTGTTATTGTATTTCTCTATCATGGTCTTTATCAATGGTTGTTTTCTTTGAAACTGAATCTTATTGGCAAGGTGGGTTCATGGAAGATCAAAAATATTATTATAAGGAACACCGCTTGTCACAAAAAGGGAAACACTTATGGGAACAAACTGATAAATTGTATACCATTGCTATAAACGTGTGCTCTACTTATAATGTTACTTATTGCTTTGATGAATCTTGTTGCTGTAAGAGGTATAAACACCTCCCTTTTCAATGTGATTATAATGATAATGTTACCATATCTTCTTATGTTAAGGGAAATTATGACTTTTATGATGTGAAACAAATTGAAGAATTTATTGCTTGGAAGGGTTTCATTTGAACTTACTAGTTTGCTTGAAAATATTGATGATTCACCTTATAAATATGAGGTTTATGATATACTTATATTTTGCTTTGATAATTACAAGGAAGAAAATGGCTATATTCTTAAATATATTAATAGATGCTTTACACAAATGGAAGAGACTAATGCCTTGCAGGATCTTATGGAAGAAGTAATTGATGAACCTGAAAGCTCAGTAGATGAAAAAGAGGAGGAGAGTGATGAACAAAAGGAGGAAGAATGGATTAGCTACCCATGCCTACCTTCTAATGTGAGTAACTCTTTATCCCTTACATTATTTGATTATACCCCATGCTTAGCAAAGGAGGATGAATGTTATGTCATGTTATCTGTGATAATCCTTTATACGTGCCTAACTTTGAGATGCATGATACTAAAGAGTTTTGCTTAGAAATTATTTATGATAAAGCTCTAGACGATGGTCCTACATTGAATGATCAGTCATCTTGTTATAGAATTGTTAAAAGTGGGTTTGAAGGTTTTAATCCCACTATTTTTGAGCTTGATAAAAATTATGTTTTTGTAGAACATGAAAAGTATGCTTTATGTGATAGTTATATTGTTGAGTTTATTCATGAGGCTATAGAAAATTATTATGAGAGATGAAAATATGGCTGTAGAAGCTTTCATGGTATTGAAACACCTCTCTATGTGCTGAAAGTTTTGAAGTCACTCTTGTTTTATCTTCCTATGCCTGTCACTTTGTTCCTTTCAAATTTATTTGCATACTCGATTCCTATGCATAGGAAGTGGGTTAGACTTAAATGTGTTTGAATTTGCTTCTTGATTCTCTTTTTTACTTCAACTCATATTTCTTATGTAAGCATCCTCTCAAACTATCATGCCTGAAGATGATAATATGCCTATTATTCTTGGGAGACCTTTTCTTAAATACTGCAGGAGCTGTTATTAATTGTCATCAAGGGAAGGTGACCTTCAATGTTAATGACAAGGAACATACTATCTATTTCTCCAAGAATATTGATAGGACTTATGGTTTTGAATTCAATTGAACATGTTGAGGGCATTCAAGTTGGAGAAATATATTGTCCCATACCAAGAGAAAAATTTGAAACTATTATGATTGGGACCATTGCTATCAAGGTTGAGGTAACATAATCATTAGTGGAATACAAAGTTTTGTCTCATATGAAATTGTTTTTGTAACAAGACCTGATCAACCTTGTTAATAAAAGGATTTCATTGAACAAAACAATGGTTTCACCATGATTATCTCCGCTTACTTCTATTCTATCCATTTTAGTTTTTGCTTATGCCTAACTTAAAGGCGTTGAAGAAAAGTACTTATTGGGAGATAACCCAAAAGTTTTAGATGAGTATTGGAAGTTATTACTTTAGTAATAACCGCTCCTTATCCTTTTTATTTGCTTTTTGTGCCAAGAGTAACCTCTAATGAGAGAGAAGTAATGATTGGGAAAGTTGCTGTCCCGAAACAGATTTCTGTGCTTCACTGTAAAAATTCGTGTAAAATCTCTGAACGTCTTTTTGTGGCGTGAATTTTTGTGCTTCTGCCCCAGGTTGTTATCTAACTTGAGTTGGTTCAACACTTTTTGATTTGAGCAACAGAAGGTCTTCAAAACAATTTGTCTTTACCTGATGGTCTGTTTTAACAGATTTCTGCCATTTTCTGCATTTGCTTCTTGTTGGTTCCTTTTTGAGTTCTTTTGGGGAATTGAGCTTTTTGAGGGAAGTGCTACAGTAGCTCGTGTTTTAATGGAAGTTTATTTGGTGTTAGAACTGAACCTTAAGACTTATTTATCTTGAGTGCACTAATGTTGCTAATAAAGATTGTGTGAAGTTTTGTATGAAGGAAAAATTTCAGGTGTATGGAAGGAATGAGTAATGAGATGAAGGATGGACTAAATCTCTAGCTTGGGGATGCCACGCGTGTCACCCCAAGAAATATCCAAGAAGTACAAGCGTCAAAGCTAGGGGATGCCCAAGGCATCCCCTTCTTCATCAATAAAAATCTCAGGTTTCTTCCAAACGCTTCATTTATATTATTTCATGCACAGTTGTGTTGTTCTTGGAGCGTCTTTTTTTTTTTGATTTTCGTTTGCTTGGTTTTCTTAGTTTGCTTAATAAATTCGTTGGACATCCTCTTTCATGCATTGGTTTTCAAATAGTTTGGTTTGGATTGGAAAAGAGTAGGAAAGTTCATGCTTAAGTGTTAAAGAGAGCTTGGTTTTGACTGTGCCTATGCTTTGTCATGCCATGCTTGATATTGTTTTGGCTTTATGCTTAGTATTCTTTGTTGTAGCATGACTTGTTATAAACAATTGAGATTGCTTAATGTTCCTTGGAAGAATCATGCGTTGTTTTAGCATATTAAAGCATAGTATTGTGGTATTGTCCTTTGAGGCTTTATTTGGGTTGACTTGGCACATGCTCATACCATGTTATGACTATCCCAAGTCACCATAAGCCTTTATGATCCTTTAGTTTTCCACTTGTAATATCACTTTATGCTTTGATCAATGATGTTTTGTCGCTCTGCATGATTATGGCCATTATTGCTCTCTCGTTTGTCGCTCCCTTACTTTTCCTAGACTTCACTTACACTGAGTATGTTTTACTCAAGTTTCCATCTCCCTAAAACCTAATATTGCCAAAGTGTCCACCATACCTACCTATTAGCATTATTTGCTACTTCCGTGCATATTTGATATGCCTTGGTTTCTTCCGAATAAATTTTTTTCTTATTATGAGAAAGTTAGTTAGTAAAGCTCTCACGAACTTGATGGGACACTTTACTTTTTGCCTCTAATAAACTTGAACCATTGGGTCCTTCTTTGTTGCGTATATGCTTGCGCTTTATAATTCAAAGTTCGCAGAACCATGTTTCATGGGGAACGTTTTCAACATTTCATTGGTACTCAGTACCTCGTCGATATCATGTTATTTTTCTTATGGATCCCGGCGGTGTGGAATAAAAGTGGAACTTGTAAGATCATGGAGTTTGTATGTATGTTAGAGAAATGTCTGGGCCGCTAGCCTAAGCCATGCCTAATCATGGTGGAAACTTGCAGCATAACCATAATGAGCATTCTATGAAGCATCCTCAATAAAAATCTATGCACATAGTAAATAAAAAGATCGCTGAGATGCTCATTGTCTGCTTGCCTTGTCATTTTGATTATGGGATAGCTCCTGTATCATGTGCAAGGGGTACCCCGTTGGCGGTTCTCTATGATACGTATATACTTTCAATGACAAGAGCTTACTCGTGACTGAAGTTGAGTAGCTTGAGGATCGGTCTTCGTAAGTAAGGGGCATGAGACTTCGATTTATAACTTGTCAAGCATATCCTCTTAGTTGTGTCACTTTAACCTTAACCATTTAAAGATGCTTATGATAGGGGCAATGAGAGATCAAAGCTAATGAGTACCATACTTTCAGCATTTGGAAGCCTTTCAAACTTTTCAAAACCTGTTCATTTCCTTGTTGAGTCTTCACACATTCTATGAGCACTTTCTTGAGAGCATAGTGGCCATTCTTAGTTCTATGTGCATTGTCCCAAGACTTGTTGATTGATGCATACCTTGATATTGCTTGTTTTAAACTATTTGTATATAGTCACTCTTGTAAACTTTGAAGGTGTCCTATGCATTTATGTTTGCTACTCTATAAGGGACAAGCTGAATGCCACTATGCTATGTTTTCTTTATGTGCAACAAACAAGCGTCTTGCAAAGCATTGTTATTCATGAATCTTTTGTTTGTGCCTTTTCATGTTGCAACATAGTTGCTATGTCTTATATCTAGAACTTTGTCTTTCATGTTATGATTGAAGTACTATGATCCAAGCTTTAAATGTTTTACAAATACTTTGATCAAGTTTATGATGGTGCATGTCACCTCAAAAATTATTCTTTCTTTTTATCACTTACCTACTCGAGGACGAGCGGGAGTTAAGGTTGGGGATGTTGATACATTGCAAATGTGTATATAATTTTTGATGTTCCATGCTTCGTTTTATCCACTTTCTTGTGTTTTGTCCACACTTTGGAGTACTTTTCATATGATTTCTTGGACTAACCTATTAACAAGAGCCACAGTGCCAGCTGCCTATTTTCTGCTGTTTTTGGTTCCAGGAAAGTCGGAAAATGAATATTCTCGGAATTGGACGGGACAAAAGCCAAAAATCCTATTTCACTAGAAGACTCCCGGAGCCAGAATATGAGACGGAGTGGGGCTGGGGCCCAGCCACACCACCTGGCCGCGCGGGTTGGGCCTGGCCGCGCTAGGGGGTGGTCTGGCATCCCCATTCTCCCCCTCGGTCTCCCTCTTCGCCTATAAGATTCCTTCTGACCTAAAAACTCAGGGGGGTCGACGTTTTTCTAGAAGGAGTTCCGCTCCGCCGCCACCACCAGATTCCACGAAACAGCACCATAAACTCCGTTCTGGCACCCTGCCGGGACGGGGAATTGGAGGAGATCATCTCCATCATCATCACCATCGCTTCTCCATCGACCATCCATGTTTCCCCCATCTATGAGTGAGTAATCCCCCATTGTAGGCTATGGGGATGGTAGGGATTGGATGAGATCGTTCATGTAATGGCATCAGATTGTTAGGGCATGGTGCCTAGTATCTTCCATTAGTGCTTTATGACTTTTTTGCGACTTGTTGTGCTTAATGCTTGTCACTAGGGCCCGAGTGCCATGATTTCAGATCTGAACATGTTATTGATTCATTATGATAGTATTGTTTATGGTCTTATCTACAAGTTGCATACACACGTTCTTGTCCGGAACCAATGGCCCCGAAGTGATAGAAATTGGGATAACCGGAGGGAATGGCTTTGATGTGAGGATCACATGTGTTCACGGAGTGTTAATGCTTTGCTCCTGTGCTCTATTAAAAGGAGCACCTTAATTGCTAGTAGTTCCCTTGAGGCCCCGCTGCAAACGGGCTGGCAGGACAAAAGATGTTGTGCAAGTTCTCATTGCGAGCACGTATGACTATATATGGAACACATGCCTACGATTATCTAGTACTTAGATGCTTTATCTCATTTATCTGCAATTGCCCTATGTTCTGATTGCCATGTGAATTGTCTTGTCCATGCAACGCCCGTCCATCCATCCCTATGCCTACCGCACTCGAATCCTACTGTTTATTGCCATTGTTACTACTGTCTTTACTTTACTACTGCTGCTACTTCACTATTCCTACTACAAAACTGTTGCTACCGATAAACTGTTGTGAGCAAGATTGTTTCCAGGTGCAGCTGAATTGACAACTCAGTTGTTAAGGCTTATAAACATTCTTTGGCTCCCCTTGTGTCGAATCAATAAATTGGGTTTCACTTCCCTCGAAAATACACCCCCTATACTTGTGGGTCATCAGAATACGTAGGGTTATTCACAGACTACTCTAACTTGGTATATGGTGGGTAGGGCTAGAATCTTGTTGCATTTGAACTGACGGGGCAAGGTTTCTGATACATGCTCTACTGATACTCTAGAGCTACTTTACATGGTTATGGCTTTCTTGGCACAGTCGATCAATCCTTTATGTTTCGACATCCAATCTATTCCTAGTACTACTTCCAAACCTTTGGTTCCAAGTACTATTAGATTGGCATAAAAATCTATCCCATGAATTCTGATAGGCACAGCCTTGCAATTTTTTCTATCTTTGGTGGTTGAACCAGGTATTTGAACTATCATAACATGCTTCAAATTGGTTGGGTGAATCTTACTAGTGCATGCAAATTCTTCTATAACAAACGAGTGCGATGCTCCAGAATCAAACAACACTCTTGCTAATACAGAGTTAACAGAAAACATACCCAGCACGACATATGGAGCTTCCTGGGCTTCTTCAGCATTCATGTGAAACAGACGACCGTTGCGGTTGAGCGAATTCCCTAGGGCGTATCTTCTTCCGGGCTGAACACGGCATTGCTGCTGAGCTGGGGCATTCACATTGGTGGTGGCTGCAAGCTTCTTGGGACACTCGTTGGAGTAGTGACCCTTCACTTCACATTCAAAGCAAGTAATCTGGGACTTGTCTTTGGCTGCAATAGGCACGACCTTGCTTCCAGTCCTTGGGGTAGTATTATTGTTGTTGTTGTTGTTGTTGGACTTGGGCGGTGCACGATTGAAGTTGTTGGAGTTGCCGGGGTTGTTGTTGAGGTTACCTCCGGACTTCACGTTTCCTCCGCTAAGATTGGGGTAGCTTGGACTGGACATTGGGGGTCGATTGTTTCTTGGGGCATATCCTGCAGACGGGTTGGGGCGATACTTCTGGGTATTTTGGGACCCAGTATAGTGCATCATTCTACGCTTGCGGTTGTCATTGGCTTGGTTTATATTCCCTTCCATCTAGATGGCAGAGTCGACTAGCTCTTCGAGGTCTTCGAAACGGATGTTGACTAATACCATCTGCATCTCATCATGCACTCCATTTAGGAATCTCTCCTTCTTCTTGGCTTCAGTGTTGATCTCATCAGGTGCATACCTACGAGGGACAGAAATTTGTCACGGTATTCAACTACCGTCATCCTGCCTTATTTCAGTTCTCTAAACTCATCTCTCATTCTGGTGACCAAACCCTGCGGCACATGGGTGTAGCTAAACTTGGTCTTGAAAGCTTCCCATGTCATCAGTTGACCGTGGTTCATAGTACAGGTGCTATTCCACCAGGCTCTTGCATCTCCTCGTAGATAGTGGGTGGCAAACAGTACCTTCTCGTTGGCGTCAACTCCTGTGACCTCTAGGTTATTTTCCATGGTTTGCAACCAATCATCTGCGTCCAAAGGGTCTTCAGACTTGTTAAAGTTAGGGGGATTGGTATTCTGAAAGTTCTTAAGCTTGGATCCATGATGATCCTGATTTCCATGGCCTTGATTATTGTGGGCCATCTGAGCTATCTGTTGTAGGGTGGCTAGATTGGCTTGGCGCTCTTCTCTACTAGCTTCACGGTCGGAAACTAGCATTTGCAGAATTTGCAACATCGGGTCCTGCGATGAGCTGCTTCCTCTGGGGTTTCCACGAGTCATCTGAAGATTGAGATAGATAAAGAGATAAGAGGAAAAGTTCTAAGGTTCATGGTTTTGATTTCAAAAGCTTTTAGACTTTGAGTTTGACCTCAGGTTTTGCAACTAACTTCTTCTGATTCATTCATTCAATCAAAGCACACGATATAAACACACACACCACAACAACAATTGAAAACAGATGGTTTTAAGAACCATTCTTTGAAGCTAAGATATAGTGGGACCGATACAACTCCTTCCTATGGTAGTGATCAAGTGCATCTACTCATCATCAATGGAGTCGGAGTCATCATCATCGGCGAAGAAATCCATGGCATCATCCTCCAGGTAGTCATTGTCATCACTGAGGTATGAGTGAATATCTCCTTGGATGTTTTCCCCTTCTTCATCTTCTTCTTTTGCTGCAAGCTGAGCTTCTTGTTCTTGGATGGTCTTCTCGAGGTAGTCCACTTTCTTGCGAAGACGAGCGATGGTGCGATCCTTCTTCTCGCGTTGACGAGGAAGTGATTGGCGATCCTTGACGAGCATGGCGAGAGTCTGATCCTTCTTGGCAGCAATGGCAAGGTTATAGTTGGCGTAGGCTCGAGCATTGTCCAATTCCTTCTATCTATCATACAGTAGGAAGTCAAGGTTCTCCACTTGGCGCTTCATCTCTGGGTGACTTGGCATCTCCAATGGCATTCCCGTAGAATCACGCCTTGCATAGTGCGCAAAGTGAGTTCCCTGGATCAAGTTGATGTTTTGCCCACACAGACGGGGAAGAGCTTCATGCATAGCCCTGGCTAATCCATCTAGCTAGTTATTCTCTCTCACAGTGAATTGAATCTTCTCAGAAAGGGGTGCTTCCAAAATCTATACTATCTATCTATACTATCTTTCCAAAATCTCACAAAGCATTACTAAAAGTAAAGAAACATTAGTAAAGGAAAAAGTAAAGCTTGCAAGTAAAACTTGGTGTGGGTATTACTAAAACTTGGTGTGGGTATAAATCAAAATGTATAACCAAGCATGCCTAATGCATCTTGCTTAGGTCATCTTGTATAATTCTAGCTTGCTAATAATGGCTTGCCTTGATTGGTGCAGTGGTTGAAGTTCTCCTCGTCTTCTTCGGGGTAGAACTCCTCCTCCTCGTAGACGTGGTCGGTACTATCGTCTATAAATAAATACGGGGTACAGAATCACCAAAAAAAATACTTAACTAGTCTATTTAGCACACTAAGGCACACACTTGATGATCTAGCATCATCACACTCATCACAAGATTTAAAGAACTAGTTTCCTTTATTTTATTTGAGAAAAGTAAATTCTACTCATTGAAATTAATTAAGGTATAATATTCTGCAATTAAAATATGGGATCATGTGGACACATGTCATCACCAGATATTCTAATACATGGGAATGTGATTTAAAGGGTTGGTCACATTTTATAAAGTTTAAGATTATCATTTAAATGATTTAAAGTGACTAGAAATGCCCTAATAGCATTCTTTTAGTACTAGTCCAATGTCACTGCATGCGAACCTAAATATTATTACATATTCAGATAGGTATTGTCAAATGTGATTTTCGAGAGTTGGAATCAACTCAAAAGCTATTATGGTTGTTTTTTTGAAAAATGTTTGAAGTTGCAAAAGTCTCTGTTTGTTATTTTTGCTATATGTGATCTCTAACTCCAATTGATTGAAATCCAACGTGCTTGGATTGATATTTTAATTATGTTTCTAACAAAATTTGAATCATGCATTTTGGTTAAGTGAAACTCTCTGAATGGATTTTTGAATCTAGGCACATAATAGGATTTCGATTTTAAAATGAGAATACTACTTTGAATTTGTTGGCTAGTGTGGGAAAGAAAATGGGCCGGCCCAGCTGCACTATGCTGGCACAGCGGGCTACTTACTGGTTGGTCCCGCACTTCAGCGGCACATCTAACGCGTAGCGGTACCGGGCAATCTCAGCGCTACGATTTGATAATGATCGAACGACTGTGGTTCGTCATCTCCGGTGAACAGCTCTGGTGAGAACAAACCCTAACGCGACACGGTGGGCGTCTATGGGTGCTCACCTAGGCTACAGCTAGACGTGGCGATGGGGGCGATCGAGCTGGTTGACGGCGGCGGTTCGAGGCGTGGTCGCGGCGGCTACTGGGGCAGCTCCAATCGACGGGGCCTCTTCTCCTCTGCCACGGCAAGCTCCGGTGAAATACCGTTGTACTGAGGCTCGCCTTGCTCCAGGGAGAGGTTGGGGGTGTTGCTGGGAGTGAGGGAAGTGGAATGGTGTGAGGAATGAGGCTGGGGGTGGCCTCTATTTATACACCGGCGAGAGGGGCAAGGCGGCATGGTCGGGCTCCATCAGCGACGCGTCTACAGGCTGCTAGCGGCGCGGCTAGTGGTAGGGGACGGTGCGTGGTCTCCTGGTGACCCTCTCAGGGTTAAAGGTGAGGCAAGGGGCGGCCGCATTTGGTCGGGAGCGTCCATGCTCAATGCGGCGCACGGTGGCTACTGGTCGCGCGGCGGCGAACGGGCATGTCTGGGCGATTCCTGTGGTCGTGGTGAACTAGTGCGCGCGAGCTACGGTCGAGGCACGATCTGTGCTAGCTGGTCGGGCGCGTGCTCGGCATGGCGCAGACTCACTGGGCACGGCTGTTCTGCGGTGGTCCACGGCCTGGCTATGATCGAGGGGTGGACAGAGAGCGGCGACACATTGGTGGCTACCTCCTAGACATGGTGGGAGAGAGCGAGGTGGTCCGGGGTGAACGGTCCATGGTCGACCGACATGGGGGTGCTCGGGGTGGCTCGGGATTAGCGCCAACGAAAATGGGGAGTGATGCTATGGTGCCGGTTGGGACTAGAGGGGACAAGGGGAGTGTAATGGGGCAAAATGGTGGACAAAGCTTCGATCAAAAACAGTAAAAGTTTGGCAACTAATTCTGTGATCACCAAGTGTTTGATGAAATGGCCGAAAGAAATAAAGTTTCAAATTTTGGAATGATTTTTGGTGAGTGATCTGCACTCATGCTTGAGAGTCTCTGGTTGCTTGGGTTTGGCAAGGTGAATTGATTTGACTGGTTTTTGAAAAATGAGGATCTTCACATAAGCATTGGATTCAATTTTCAAATGTCATTTAAATTGCTTTGCTAGATGTTTTTGTAAGTGTGTAAAGTGGACCTTGGTACATCTTTACTTGGTGTGTAAAGCAATGGGTGAAAAGAGTTGACACAGTTTCTGTTAGGAGTTGTCCTCTAGGAACACCTAAAGTGGCCTAGTGGATTAAAATGGTCAAAATGACCATTTCCTTATTTAATCTTATTTGATTTCTTTTTCTTTGGATTTTGTTTGTAAATGGTCTAGATGATGTGGCATTCACCTTTGAACCATTTCATAACATTTAGAAAAATCAAGCATAGCATTTTCAAACAATTCTACACTAATGCAACACACACATGCATTCATAAGCATTTTAATTATAAAAGTTTTTGTTAACCCTAAATTGGGTGATTAGGCACTTGATAACCTTGATTAAAGTTTTGGGATGTTACAACTACTAGAAAATCACTTGGTGTTTTTGTTTTTTACATCATCATGACGGTATGCTCATGTCATCATGCCACATTACACTTGAGCATACTCGTGATTGCATGCATGTTTTTAACCTAAAACTATTTTCCCCTAAAAGCCTATCTTTGTTTTCTAAATACCTTGTCTTTATTTCAAATTATAAAATTCCGACTGTTCGGATATTTGGTTGTTTCTAAAAAATATTTACAAAAGAATTGTTACAATTAAATAAATATAAACTATTTTGTCAAATCGGGGAGGTAGCCCGGCCGTTAGGCCAGGCCATCTACTACCCGGACCATATAAGAAAATCCTAACCCTAAAACCAAACCCCACCTAATCTAACCCTAAACCTTGCCACACATAAACCCAAAACCCACCTGCCCACACACACCATACCCTAGCCACACTATCACACCGCACATCAGCGTGCACAGCGACGCAAGCCAGCATGCAGCGACGCCCCTAAATGCCCGCGCGAGCCCGCCCCAACCAGAGCCCACATCGCAAACCACCCCTTGCCCAGCGACCCGTCCCACACCCGACATGCACCCCACATGTTCTCTCCCTCACGTCGCGACGCATGCTAGGCACGCGAGCCGAATGCCACCCACACCCGCTGACCTCATCTACCCTCCCGTTTCACCAACCCTGCTCCCCTCATTATTTTCCTCACCAACTGGCCCCACCTCCCTACCGAAAACCAACCCCCTCTCTCCGTAGGTGACCCCCGACCCTGCCTTCTCCCCACACTCCCCGCTTCCGCCTGCAAGCTTCACCACCTCGCGCCCCACATCACCGTCCCATCGAGCTCCGTCGAGGCCGCTCCTCTGCGAGCCACCACCATTGAAAGCCGCCACTACCCCCGTGCTCGCTCCGTGCCTCGCCATTCTTTGCAGGCAGCCGCGTTGTGTGCTTCCCGTTGGAGCCCCGCCTACTGCTGCAACTCGCCTTCGCCTCCCCGCTCGTGAGTCATTGCCGCCATCAATCGCCACTGCCGCGGTCGATCTCGAGCCCCCAGCCTCTGCTGCCCTTCTCCAAGCCCGTAGAGGACCCCGTCGCATCGAGCCCGGCCTCCTCTGTAAGTTCTTGGATGTCCCCGCCCCCTGCTCCACAGCACCTCGCCGAAGACCACCGTCGGTTGGCTCGCCCTCAAGCGACGCTCCCCCCATAGCTTCCTTAATCAGGACCTCTTCCTCAAACTCGTCTACTTCCGCTCTTCTCCATGGACATGCGACCTCCAGCTGCAGCACCGTCACGCGCCTCCTATGTCCCAGCAGCGGCCATCGCCTCTCCTTAACGCACAGTCAGCCCTCTTGATGGCCTTGGCGACCCCTGTCTCGCCATGGTGACGCACTGCTCTGGGCCTCCAACTCAAGAAAGCACGTGTGTCCGCATTGTGCTGTTAGATTGGGTTCCTCTCCCCAGATGTATGCATTTATGCACCGCTATGCGCCCGTGTGCTAGTGTTTGAAGATGTCCAAGTGGTGAGGCAATGATGACTAGGGAGATGGGTTAGTGGCATTGCTCTGCTTCTAGCGACCCTCTGTCGTACGAGTTTAATGAGTTATACGAGTACAAACATCCGCAAGACCGTCTAGACGCCAAAACTAAGTCTTAAAATGATCATCAAGATGAAACAACAAGGTCTCCTCCCCGGAACCACCAAGTACTCCGTCAAGAATCTGGTGGCCGAGACCCTGAAAACCCTGATCCTTGAATATTGATCCCGGAGTCCGAGACCAATCCTTTCGAACCCCTCCGATACCCCAAGATCATCGAACCCTAATGTGATCCCCTTTTCGAGACCCCTATTTTTAAAATATGATATTATCACTTGTTGCATATTAAATGGTTCATACTTGCATACATGTTGTGGTTATTTGGGGGTATTTAGATGATTCACCTCATAATTAAATATGGAGACTATATGAGGGATATTCTAGTCTTATATTAGCTCCATTTATATTTGTATAGCAAACCAATGACATGTTTTGCCTTGTTAAGGTAACCTTTAAATTGCGGGCTATCTAAACAACATGAACCATCTAATTAATTATCGGGATCCCGATTCCGTTTAGTATTGCCTAGTTGCATCGCACGTTTTCCATCTCATGCATCATATCATAATCATGCCCGATCTTATGCCATAATATTACATATTGCATTCGGTGCTTATTTTAGTGCTTAGCTTCTTCATGGATTAGGTTGTTCAGTTGCTGCGAGTGTCGACCTGATCTTCGGATGAACCTACGGTAGTGTTTCCCAGGCAAGCATTCTCCCTCTTTATACATATTTTGCATTTACAGTCTTTACTTCCTCTTGTTGATCCATTGATATCCATGTTGTGATGCTTTAGTTTCCGTGCACCATTAATATTCCTTGCAGCCTATATATTGCCTTGAAAACATCCTATTTTCTATTGTTTGATAGACAGTTGGCATTGAGAGTCGATGTTGCTTCGCATCGTTGTTGTTCCACCATTGATGGAAGGTTTGCACATGCTCAGTGGTGGAGATGATCACGGCTTTCATTATAACTTGTTAATTAAAATGCTGGAAATAGATACAATGCAGAGGCACCGGTGCGTAATAGTCAATATTTGGTTTTTAACCGCCCACTTCTATCCACCTAGGACCCGAGTACTTCACACCTGTTCCGAGATCGAGCGCGCTAACCACAGATGGGTCTGTGGGCACCCCATCGGCTTACTACCTGATTTCAAAGTACTGTGCTAGGGGACACAAACTAGTTTGGGGCTTTATTACTATCATGTACTTATGCCATGCTTTACTACTTTATTTACTATTCGCGTGGAGTTCCTGTACTTTTAGGAACCTCGTGCCACGTTTTCGCTATATCGACAAGCCCAGGCACACTTTCGGGCTCCTAGTTGTTTATAGTCGTCGCCACATACCTTGGGTCCATATCGGAGACGACCGACTTCTTTGCGGGTAGCTTAGTGGGGTGGACCCCATGGACTTTCTTTGGGTTTGGTAAAATCCTGTCCGAAGCCCCATCGCATAATGTTGGGTGGATGTTTGGTATCTTGCTCATATTGGATCTGACAACAAGGGTTGAAGTGCGTGTGGATATTTTGGTGCACCCCTACAGAGTTAAATATTTTCGAAAAGCCATGTACGCGGTTATGGACGACTTGGAGCACCGTTTCTCGATCATAGAGAACTACAACTAAAGAATTACTATTGTAATTTGACGTGGATCTGATATGACTAGTAAATTGGATAACCACCATGGAGCAAATGAATAAAACTGCCAACTCTGTGAGTTCCTCAGAATTACTTCCTCGTTTGGTCTCAAGGGGAAAATACCAGGATGGGTATGTTTGGTGTTAGTATTAGGTTGGTTCCTAATAGGTCTTTCTTATCCCTCTCTGATAGCCGACAGTTGTATCGAGTCTCTATGGGTTGCTTAGTGCATGCTTTGCTGCCACTTTAGTCCACCATACCTACATAGGAGCGAGCCGCCAAATTCTAGACTCACCGTCTACTGGCCTAAGTACTGACCGCTCCCTTTTCCTTTTCCCTTTTTCGGCACCCCTTTTTTCTTTAACAGGTATACGTTCGATGTCGTTAGTAGGGTTACCCTTCTGGCTTGGCCTAGTCAGGGTTATGGATGCCATTGGTTATTCTTTAGGGCTCTTAGCTCAATTTGTTTATTATCCGTACTCGGATGATGTATCATTTTCAAGGTGATTTGGATCTTTATATTGTATATTTGTATTCCTGACTCGATGAGTCGTTATTGTATATATATATGTTTCTATGGGTTCCATCGTGATCTATTGTTTAGTGGTATTACTTCGTTTTCCACCCGCACGCAAGTTCCTGATGGGCACCTTCGAATCATTTCTATGCGGGTTTGGCGGGAATCGCTAAAATCTAGATAGGGTCGATTCAAGGGTGTTACATAGGTCATGTTCATAGACGATCTGGCATCATTGATCATAGATGTCTGCAGGTTCTAGCAATTATATCATACTGTGGGACTTGTTCGTACTCGAGATATCAACATGGATCATAGACGTCGGCAGTTTCTCTTGTAGGTTATCATTTAGCTTGCCTCTCATGCTATCTTGACACCTCATTCGCTTATAAAATACGCTACAACATCTCTCTCATTTACGGTGCGTTAGGTCTTCCCTCTCTTTAACCATTTAGTCAACGTGTCTCCATGTTTCACCAGAGTTTGTTTGCGGCAACACCGGTGACTAGAAGTATAGTATGTTTAGGCATGGTTCCTTTGTACATCATTCTAGTACTTCTTACATGCGGTATTCTGTAGGTACCTGTATGTCTCTAGTGTGCGTGCTACTCAGCGTTTCTGATTATGATTTGCGGAGCGCAATAGGTCGCTTCTTCACCTCTATGCTGACCTTCTTGTTCGTGCATTCTTGAAGGATGATGTTTTGGCGAGCAGACCTTGACCAGTGGTGATAGTGTTTTATGCTTCACTGTCATGGTGGGGAGCCTTGCATCATTCCTTCTCATGCTTCCTCAGATTTTGGAGTCCACAATATTTGTACAGGCATCGACAGTAGTGGTGAGAGCTTAGCAACATTCGTGGCCATGTTTCATCAGACGCTATTGTTTTGGTGTCGACAGCTACTTCAATTTGAGCTAGCTCTGGCCTCCCGCATCTCGATGAGGTACTAGTCTAGGGATGGCCTGACTCATCGCCAATGGTGTCATGGTGGTGAGCTCTGTGACATTCGTCACCACGCTTATGTAGATTTTAGTGTTTTACAGAGAAGATATTTGCGGGCGTCGCCGTAAGATGTCCATGGTCTATCATCAAAAGATTCCCCATTTCCGTGGGAATGACCCCGGCAGTCGCTACAAGGGTAGCGATTGATACGATTGGTGGCAACAGGGAGTCAACATCTATGGTGCGAAATTGGGAACAAACACAAGGGATTTACCCAGGTTCGGCCCCCATAGGGTAAATACCTACTTCCTGCTAGATTGTATTTCTGGTGAGTGGATTAGAAGATCGGCGAGCTCGGCGGCTAGGAAGTGAGTCGCTTGGATGGGGTAGCTAATAGCATGTAAGTATGCAGAGTATTGTAGGGAGGTTTAATAGGGGTACCTTGCTAGTGTTTACAGTATTACAAGAAAATTATTTTAGGTTTCATAGGAGTTGACCTAATCCGACTAGTCATATCTACAACTTTGGGCCTCTAGCTTGTAGTCACTAGGCTTCTCCTTCAGTCGCATTCCAGTCACCGTACTTGAAGGCCCATTCGCCACGGGCCCAAGTCAATCAAACCAGCCTTCTGGGCATACCCCGATTGGTATATCCCCATCTGTAGTCCTCGAGTGCGATGGGGGCTCGACGAAGGTGTCAACTTAGCAGTCGGAATAAGCGAATCCAGGTGGACGCTCAGTCGAATCAGCGGCGAACTCCTCCAATCAAGGGAGAAGTATTCCTGTGAATTTCTAGTCGTGGCTTTGGCGAGTGAGGGTATGCCCGGGTTGTCTCACCCAGCCCATTTGAATGAGAGAGCATATGAGAAGGCGAGTCAAGTGACCAATTTGGTCAAAGTTGGACCGCCAGCCCAGTCAAACTAGCCGTTGGGTAACTCCAACGGTAACTTTCGCGGATTTATCGCGAGGGTAACGGCTAGCCCGAAATTGTCGGGTAGCGTTGCTTTATAAGGAGACTAACGGAAGGAAATGTGGGCATTCTCCACATTTCTCTGCCTCCTCTCGTCCTCAGTCCGATGATCCACTTTCGATATAGAATTTCCAAACTAGGCGACCTTCTTCTCTTCTCGATGGCGCCCCCGAAGGATCTATGGGGCAATTCAAAGTGCACCACGTCGGTCCTGGAATCCTTCTAGGACACCGGGATTCTCTATAAGGGGAACTAGCGAATCCCTTTAGCCAGCGAGACCGAGCCGAGGCCGTGCCCTAGGGAATTCATGTCTTTCCTTAGCCATCTAGAGAGGGGACTGGGTTTCCCCAGTTCTATCTTCTTTCAGCGCTTCTGCGCCTACTATGCCATCAAGACCTCTGACTTGGGACCTATGATAGCCGACAGTTGTATCGAGTCTCTATAGGTTGTTTAGTGCATGTTTGTTGCTGCTTCAGTCCACCATACCTACATAGGAGCGAGCCGCCAAATTCTAGACTCACTGTGTACTGGCGTTAGTACTAACCGCTCCCTTTTTCCTTTGCCCTTTGTCGCTACCCCTTTTTGCTTTGACAGGTATACGTTCGATGTCGTTATTAGGGTTACCCTTCTGGGTTGGCCTAGCCAGGGTTATGGACGCCATTGGTTATTCTTCAGGGCTCTTAGCTCGATTTATTTCTTATCCGTACTCGGATGATATATCATTTTCAAGGTGATTTGGATCTTTATATTGTATATTTGTATTATTGACTCGATGAGTCGTTGTTGTATATATATATATGTTTCTGTGGGTTCCATCGTGATCTATTGTTTAGTGGTATTACTTTGTTTTCCACCCGCACGCAAGTGCCTGATGGGCACCTTCGAATCATTTCTATGCGGGTTTGGCGGGAATCGCTAAAATCTGCATAGGACCGATTCGAGGGTGTTACATAGGTCATGTTCATAGACGAGCTGGCATCATAGATCATAGATGTCCATGAGTTCAAGCAGTGATATCGTACCATGGGACCTGTTCATAGTCGAGCTATCAACACGGCTCATAGACATCGACAGTTTCTCTTGCAGGTTATCATTTAGCTTGCCTCTCATGCTATCTTGACACCTCATTCGCTTATAAAATATGCTATAGCAGCTCTCTCATTAGGGTGCATTAGGTCTTCCCTCTCTTTCACCATTTAGTCAATGTGTCTCCATGTTTTGCCAGAGTTTTTATGCGGCAACACCGGTGACTAGAAGTATAGTATGTTTAGGCATGGTTCCTTTGTACATCATTCTAGCACTTCTTACAGGCGGTGTTCTGTAGGTACCTGTATGTCTCTAGTGTGCATGCTACTCAGCGTTTTTGATTATGATCTGCGGAGCACAATAGATCGCTTCTTCACCTCTCTGTTGACCTTCTTGTTCGTGCATTCTTGAAGGCTGTTGTTTTGGCGAGCAGACGTTGACAAGTGGTGATAGTGTTCTATGCTTCTCTGTCATGGTAGGGAACCTTGCATCATTCCTGCTCATGCTTCCTCAGAACTTGGAGTCCACAAGAGCTGTATGGGCGTCGACGGTGTTCTCCGTGTCTTGGTAGTGGTAAGAGCTTAGCAACATTCGTGGCCATGTTTCATTGGACGCTATTGTTTTGGTGTCGACAGCTACTTCAACTTGAGCTAGCTCTGGCCTCCCGCATCTCGATGAGGTACTAGGCTAGGGATGGCCTGACTCATCGCCAATGGTGTCATGGTGGTGAGCTCTGTGACATTCGTCACCGCGCTTATGTAGATTTTAGTGTTTTAAAGAGAAGAGATTTGCGGGCGTTGCCGTAAGATGTCCATGGTCTATCATCGAAAGATTCCCCATTGTCGTGGGAATGACCACGGCAGTCGCTACAAGGGTAGCGATTCATACGATTGGTGGAAAGAGCGAGTCAACGTCTGTGGTGTGACATTGGGAACAAACACAAGGTATTTACACAGGTTCGCCCCCATAGGGTAAATACCTACTTCCTGCTAGATTGTATTTCTAGTGAGTGGATTACAAGATCGGCGAGCTCGGCGGATAGGAAGTGAGTCGGTTGGATGGGGTAGCTAATAACATCTAAATATGTAGAGTATTGTAGGGAGGTTTAATAGGGGTACCTCCCTAGTGTTTATAGGATTACAACCAAATTAGTTTAGGTTTCAGAGGAGTTGACCTAATCCGACTAGTCCTATCTACAACTCTGGGCCTCTAGCTTGTAGTCACTAGGCTTCTCCTTCAGTCGCATTCCAGTCGCCATACTTGCAGGCCCATTCGCCACAGGCCCAAGTCAATCGAACCGGCCTTCTAGGCATACCCCGATTGGTATATCCCCATATATAGTCCTCGAGTGCGACGGGAGCTTGACGAAGGTGTCAACTTAGCAGTCGGAATAAGCGAATCCAGGTGGACGCTCAGTCGAATCAGCGGCTAACTCCTCCAATCAAGGGAGAAGTATTCCTGTGAATTTCTAGTCGCAGCTTTGGCAAGTGAGGGTATGCCCGGGTTGTCTCACCCAGCCATTGCAATGAGAGAGCATATGAGCAAGCGAGTCAAGTGACCAATTTGGTCAAAGTTGGACCGTCAACCCAGTCAAACTAGCCGTTGGGTAACTCCATCAGTAACTTTGGCGGATTTACCGCGAGGTAATGGCTAACCCGAAATTGTCGGGTAGCGCTGCTTTATAAGGAGACTAACAGAAGGAAACACGGGCATTCTCCACATTTCTCCACCTCCTCTCGTCCTCAATCTCATGATCCACTTCCGATCTAGAATTTCCAAACTAGGCGACCTTCTTCTCTTCTTGATGGTGCCCCCGAATGATCTGTGGGGTAATTCAAAATGCACCACGGCCATCCTAAAATCCTTCTAGGACACCGGGATTCTCTATAAAGGGAATTGGCGGATCCCTTCGGCCAGCGAGACCGAGCCAAGGCCGTGCCTTGGGGAATTAATGTATTTCCTCAGCCATATGGAGAGCGGACTAGGATTCCCACTTCTATCTTCTTTCAGCGCTTCTGCGCCTACTACGCCATCAAGCCCTTCGACTTGGGGACTCTGATAGCCGACAGTTGTACCGAGTCTCTATAGGTTTTTTAGTGCATGCTTTGCTGCTGCTTCAGTCCACCATACCTACATAGGAGTGAGCCGACAAATTCTAGACTCACCGTGTACTGATATCAGTACTGACCGCTCCCTTTTTCCTTTGCCCTTTGTCAGCACCCCTTTTTGCTTTGACAGGTATACGTTCGATGTTGTTGGTAGGGTTACCCTTCTGGCTTGGCCTAGACAGGGTTATGGATGCCATTGGTTATTCTCCAGGGCTCTTAGCTCAATTTGTTTCTTATGCGTACTCGGATGATGTATCGTTTTCAAGGTAATTTGGATCTTTATATTGTATATTTGTATTCTTGACTCGATGAGTCATTGTTGTATATATATATATTTTTCTGTGGGTTCCATCGTGATCTATTGTGTAGTGGTATTAGTTCGTTTTCCACCCACACGCAGGTGCCTGATGGGCACCTTCGAATCATTTCTATGCAGGTTTAGCGGCAATCGCTAAAATCTACATAGGGCCGATTCGAGGGTGTTACATAGGTCATGTTCATAGATGAGCTGGCATCATAGATCATAGATGTACGCGGGTTCAAGCAGTGATATCGTACCGTGGGACCTGTTCGTAGTCGAGCTATCAACATGGATCATAGATGTCGGTAGTTTCTCTTGCAGGTTATCATTTAGCTTGCCTCTCATGCTATCTTGACACCTCATTCGCTTATAAAATACGCTACATCAACTCTCTCAGTTAGGGTGTGTTAGGTCTTCCCTCTCTTTCACCATTTAGTCAATGTATCTCCATGTTGTGCCAGAGTTTGTATGCGGCAACACCGGCGACTAGCAGTATAGTATGTCTAGGCATGGTTCCTTTGTACATCATTCTAGCACTTCTTACAGGCAGTGTTCTTTAGGTACCTGTATGTCTCTAGTGTGCGTGCTACTCAGCGTTTCTGATTATGATTTGCGGAGCACAATAGGTCGCTTATTCACCTCTCTGCTGACCTTCTTGTTCGTGCATTCTTGAAGGCTGACGTTTTGGCGAGAAGACCTTGACCAGTGGTGATAGTGTTCTATGCTTCTCTATCATGGCGGGGAGCCTTGCATCATTCCTGCTCATGCTTCCTCAGATCTTGGAGTCCACAAGAGCTGTACGGGCATCATCGGTGTTCTCCGTGTCTTGGTAGTGGTGAGAGCTTCGAACGTCCCTGGCCATGTTTCGTCGAACGCTATTGTTTCGGTGTTGACAACTACTTCAACTTGAGATAGCTCTGGCCCCCCGCATCTCGATGAGGTACTAGGCTACGGATTTCCTGACTCATCGCTAATGGTGTCTTGGCGGTGAGCTCTGTGAGATTCGTCACAGCGCTTACATAGATTTTAGTGTTTCGAAGATAAGAGATTTGAGAGCACCACCATAAGATGTCCATGGTATATCATTGAAAGATTCCCGATTGTCGTGGGAATGACCACAGCAGTCGCTACAAGGGTAGCGATTTATACGATTGGTGGCAAGAGCGAGTCAACATCTATGTGCGGCATTGGGAACAAACACAAGGGATTTACCTAGTTTCGCCCCCCATAGGGTAAATCCCTACTTCCTGCTAGATTGTATTTCTGGTGAGTGGATTACAAGATTGGCGAGCTCGGCGGCTAGGAAGTGAGTCGCTTGGATGGGGTAGCTAATAGCATGTAAGTATGCATAGTATTGTAGGGAGGCTTAATACGGGTACCTCACTAGTGTTTACAGGATTACAACCAAATTAGTTTAGGTTTCAAAGGAGTTGACCTAATTCGACAAGTCCTATCTACAACTTTGGGCCTCTAGCTTGTAGTCACCAGGCTTCTCCTTCAGACGCATTCTAGTCGCCGTACTTGCAGGCCCATTCGCCACGGGCCCAAGTCAATCGAACCAGCCTTCTAGGCATACCCCGATTGGTATATCTCCATATGTAGTTCCCGAGTGCGACGAGGGCTCAACGAAGGTGGTAACTTAGAAGTCGGAATAAGCGAATCCAGGTGGACGCTCAGTCGAATCAGTGGCGAACTCCTCCAATCAAGGGAGAAGTATTCCTGTGAATTTCTAGTCATAGCTTTGGCGAGTGAGGGTATGCCCGGGTTGTCTCACCCAGCCCATTGGAATGAGAGAGAATATGAGCAGGCGAGTCAAGTGACCAATTTGGTCAAAGTTGGACCGTCAGCCTAGTCAAACTAGCCGTTGGGTAACTCCAACAGTAACTTTGGCAGATTTACCACGAGGTAATGGCTAGCCCGAAATTTTCGAGTAGCGCCGCTTTATAAGGATACTAACAAAAGGAAACGCGAACATTCTCCACATTTATCTGCCTCCTCTCGTCCTCAGTCTCATGATCCACTTCCGATCTAGAATTTCCAAACCGGGCGACCTTCTTCTCTTATTGATGGCGCCCCCGAAGGATCTATGGGGCAATTCAAAGTGCACCAAGGCTGTCCCGAAATCCTTCTAGGACATCGGGATTCTGTAAAAGGGGAACTGGCGGATCCCTTGGGCCAACGAGACCAAACCCAGGCTATGCCCTGTGGAATTCATGTCTTTCCTCGGCCATCTGGAGAGGGGACCGGGATTCTCCACTTCTATCTTCTTTCAGTGCTTCTGCGCCTACTACGCCATCAAGCCCTCCGACTTGGCACCCCAGAGCATAGAGCAACTTTCCATATTCGTCACATTATATGAGTGTTACCTAGAGTGCTGGCCCTATTCCCCCCTTTGGCGGGAGCTGTTCTATGTCCGGCTCAGTCGCGAAGGGAAGGATGACCCTATCTTGGCGGCGGGCAGCGTCACCTTCCAGCTGAAGCCCAAGGCCAAGTTCATGAAGCTATAGCTGCCAAAGAAAGTAGCGAGCGAATGGAAGAAATATTAGTTCTTTGTGAAGGAATCGACTCCCTCCAGTGAGGTGTCGCTCCCGACGTACACCGCTGAAAGGATTGAGCCACGCTAGCAGTCTGCGAACAAGCTCCCCGATGACCAGAAGATGGACGTGGACGAGATGCTGACCCAAATCTAGGAGCTGGAGGACGAGCAGGTAGAAACAATCAATCTATACAACTATTGGCTCGGGTGGCGACAGGTCCCGCTGGCCACCCCAGCCCACTGGATGTACCAATACACCGGGCAGGAAGACCCAATAAGGTGAAGCAGCCGGCCATGGGAGTCGGAGGAATACACCATGGTGCTGAAGAAGATCGTTGAGGCGAAGTTCACCGGGACGAAAGTCGGGTTAGCTCCATACACTGCAAGAATACGGAAGGATCCTCCGGTAAGTTTTCTTGTTTTTCTCATTCATAATTTCACAGTCGCAGTTTATGAAGTCGTCGATTGGCAGTCACTGATTCCCCCTATTTTCAGCTTTTCTAGGTCCTTGAGAACTGGCTTCCTGCACTCGATGAGGAAGTTCCCTAGGAGCTTGACAAGGAGGAAGAGAGATCTGAGAGCAAGGAGGACACCGTGGAGGCGTGGGAGCCTCCCTCCGTAGCTTAAAAGACCTGTGGCCAGAAGAAGCGCGATGTCGAGACTAGTCACAACATCGACGACTTTGATAGTGATGTGTTGCTCGTCGACAAGCACACCTCTCAGAAGGTGCCCATGCCAGCCAAGCCTGCCCTGAAAGTGAAGTCGTCAGCGGAGTCAACGGCCAAGGGAGTTGCCACATTCGAGTTGGAGCACGAATCCGATGACGAGGAGGCCGCGGATGCGGTGATGGCACCGGAGGATCCAACCCGAGTGACCGAACCACTAGTTTTGGAAGACGTAGCTGTGGCCCCAACCACGGCTAAAGGCCCAAGCGCCTCGACAACATCAGAGTTGGAGGCTCAAGCGGCCGTAGCGTTGGCGACTCCACCGGTAAAGTTCTCAGAAGAGGCGCCATGTCAACACCCGGATTTTTAATCCCAGATGCCTATTATGCCATACATCGCAATCCCAGGATTACCATTTTTGTGAGACATAACAAATTGGATATAATATTACATCATCCATTACAAACCATAATAAGGTTTTACACAAATAAATGATCTCATGATCCAGTCCTAATACAAACAAGCAGCGGAATAGTAAAGTGTAGTAGTGGGCTCCATCTTTAGTGTCACAGCCAATGCTGACGATGGGAGATGATCCTAGTTGTCGTAGCCGTCCTGCTGTCCATCTTCCGGATAGTCCTCCTCATAGTCTGGCCATGGGAATAGCCAGGGACAAAACCATGAGTACTCTTTAAGTACTCGCAAACTATCACTAACAAGTAAGGTAGATCTAGTAGGATTGCTAAGCTCTAAGTTTATCTGCAAAAACTAGATTTATCTTAAGTTGAGTTTACAAGTAAATAAAGCTAATTTAATGTTCTAAATCACCTATGTGGGAACTTAGTTTTCATGTTCACAACCCTGTTGTGGTCAAGTCAAAGTCACAAATAATTTCACAAGTCATTTTGAAAACATCTCACGACGGAACAGTATGGCCACTCCAACTGTCCATGACCGCGTACACGGCTATTCAAATAGTTTGACACTCTGCATAGGTCGTACATTTTCACCACAAAATTTGATACATCTATTAGGGATAACCCTGAATCATCATACTTAGTATGCGGATAATCAATCATAACCTTTCAATTACACACTCTAGTATAGGCACCTTCCCTATGAGCTTGGCCTCCCAGCCATGGCCATCTGCCATCCTTGGCACTGCATAGGTGGATAACATCAAGAGGTAGCCTCAGCTCAAACCTCTCCCACGAGGGAACCCATACTAATACATATAAACTTCCGGCTAAGCCCTACCCAATTCAAGTATTGTGGTTGTACGGTAAACTTGGGATGGTATCGCATCCAAACCCAACCATCAGTTTTTATAAAGGCCAAAGGCTCATGCCTCAACATTTTTAGCATCAAACCATCTATGTTTCTCAACACATGTCAAAACATTTCAATAGAATGACTCATCATTCCAGAGTTTTCAAAATTATTTTCACCAAGTAGTCCCATCTAAAGTGATCTAGTTGTATACTTAGCACTAGCCACTAAGTTAAGAGTGTTCACTAATGAGGGGTGCTAATCTTCAATCTCATGCCATAGAATGACATCTAAGTATAACAAGATAGACCTAGTTTTATACTCTTTATGCTATCTATACTAAAGTAAAGAACTTTGGTAAACTAAAAGAGTAAAGCTTGCAAGTAAAACTTGGGATGGCTATAAATCAAAATGTATAACCAAGCATGCCTAATGCATCTTGCTTAGTTTAACTTGCATCTAGTGATGGCTTGCATGGTTAAGAAACTTGCAAGTGTTAGCTTGCCTTTATTGGTGCAGTGATTGAAGTTTTCTTCGCCTTCTTCGGGGTAGAACTCCTCCTCCTCGTAGAGTTGGTCGGTACTATCGTCTATAAATGAATACGGGGTACACAATCACCAAACAATACTTATCTATTGCTATACAGCACACTAAGGCACACACTTGATGATCTAGCATGATCACAATCATCACATGATTTAAAGAACTAGTTACATTTATTTTATTTGAGAAATGTAATTTCTACTCATTGAAATTAATTAAGATTTAATATTCTCCAATTAAAATATGGGATCATGTGGACACATGTCATCACCACATATTCTAATACATGGGAATGTGATTTAAAGGGTTGGTCATATTTTATAAAGTTTCAGATTATTATTTAAATAATTTAAAGTGACTAGAAATGCCCTAATAGCATTCTTTTGGTACTAGTCCAATGTCACTGCATTCAAACCTAAATATTTTGACACATCCAGATGGATATTATCAAATGTGATTTTTGAGAGTTGGAATCAACTCAAAAACTATTATGGTTGATTTTTGAGAAATGTTTGAATGTAGAAAAGTCTCTGTCTTGTTATATTTGCTAAAGATTATCTGTAACTCCAATTTATTTAAATCCAATGGGCTTGGATAGATAATTTAATTTCCTTTCTAGAAAATTTTGAATCATGCAATTTGGTTAAGTGAAACTCTCTAGATTGATTTTTGAATAAGTGGACAGAAACTAGTTTCAACTAAAAATGGAAAATCATTATTTGAATTTCTAGGCCTGAGCGGGAACTTAAACGGCCTGACCTAGTGGCGCTCCGTGGCGCAGCAGGCTGCTGACAGTGCGGACCCACTGGTCAGCGAATCTAACTAAGTGAAACGGTATTGGAAAATCTGAGCCGTGCGATTAGAAGGCAGATCAACGTCGGAGAGTCATCATTGACGACGAACTGCACCAGCGAGGAATCAGACCTAGCACGGCAGTGGGGGTCTGACGGGGCTCACCTGGGCTCCAGCTAGGCTCGATGACGGGGGCAAACAACGATGTGGACGACGACGAGGTGAGGCGCGATCACGGCGAGGCTTGGGGTGGTCGCAAATGACGACGCCCTTCTCCTTCAACAACGGCGGACTCCGATGCAATTCTGGCACGGTGGTGCTCGCCTTGCTCCGGGAAGAGGTATGGGAGGCTCAGTGGTTAGTGGGGAGTCGAATTGGGTGAGGATTGGAGGCTGGGGTGGCCTCCTTTTATAGCTCGACGAGGGGACCGAGCAGTGCGGCGGTGAGGTCGACGGTGGCGTCGCTATAGGCGGCTATTGTCGGGGTGGAGGTAGGCAGACGATGCGGTGCTCCTTGACGGTTCTTACGTACTTAATGGCGCGGCATGGGGCAGCTGGGTTTGGTCTGGCGTGTGCGGCGCTCTGAGCGGAGGCTGAGGCGTTTGCGGCAGCGTGTGGCTGCTAGGGGTCGCGTGGCAGCGAACGGGGGTGTTTGCCGGGATGGTGCTATCACGGCGGGTATGTGCACGCGAGGGGAGGTCAAGGCATGGCGCGTGCGAGCTGGTCGGGCGCGGCGCACTAGAGCGCTCGGGACACGGCGCAAAGATGCGGTGCACGACAGTGCTAGTGTGGTCCAATGCTCGGCTGGGGCTGTGGCCTGGAGAGGGGTGGCGGTAGGCTGTGGTGATGCTCTTGGACATGCTGGATGGGAGCTGCGTGGTCGGGTGTGAGCTGGCCGTGGTCGGCCAGCGATGACAATTTGCGGGCGGCGCACCACTATGCGAACGACGAAGGGGGGTGCTGGTGTGCTGCTGGTCGACACTCAGGGGGACAAAGGAGTGAAGAGGGGATAGAGGGGGGGTGGATTACTTCTCCAAAATAGTGGAGTTAGGTAGGTGGTTAATCAGTGCAGACAACGTGTTTGTGTTAATGGCCGCATGAGATGAAGTTTGTAATTTTTGATTCAAATTTTTTAGAGTGAGTTTGAAATAAGCTTGAGGGACTTGGTTTGCTTGGAGAGGTCAAGGTGAATTGATTTGGTAGGTTTTTGAAAAGGTGAGATCTTAACACATACACTTGATTTAATTTTCAAATGTCCATTAAATATATTTGCAATATGTTTTTGTAAATTTGTAAAGTGGGCCTTGATACATCTTTGCTTGGTCTAGCAAGGGGTGAAAAGAATTAGAAATGCTTCTGTTAGGAATTGTCTTCTAGGAACACCTAAAGTGGCCTAGTGGATTAAAATGGTCAAAATGACCATTTGCTTTATTTAATCTTATTTGATTTCTTTCTCTTTGGATTTTGTTTGTAAATGGTCTAGATGATGTGGCGTTCACCTTTAAACCATTTAACAGCATTTAGAACCATCAAACATGGCATATACACTCAATTCTACACTAATGCAAACACACATGCATTCATATGCCTTTTCTTTAATAAAAGTTTTTGTTAACCCTAAATTGGGTGATTAGAAGTTGATAACATTGATTACAGTTTTGGGATGTTATAAACCTTCCCCCTCCCCTTAAACAAAATCTCGTCCCTAGATTTAAGAAAAACTAGGAACTAAAGAGATCTTGAAACTCAGTACTAATGTAATCTTCTCGCTCCCAGGTAGCTTCTTCTTCGGTATGGTTACTCCATTGGATCTTGAGGAACTTGATACTCAGGGTCATGGTGGTTCTCCTCCTTTATGCTTTCATGTCTAGATCTTGTGAGCTCCGTTCATGATCAAGATCATCTATTTGTAATTCTTCATGTTGTGTTTGCGGGGATCCGATGGATATTGAGATGCTATTTCAGATTGATTATTGATTCTATCATGTCTTTGTTATTTGTGATCTTGCATGCTTTCCGTTGTGAGTAGCTATCTTGGCCAAGTAGATGCTAGCAACTCCAAGAGTTAGTATTTATGCTCGATAGTGGGTTCATGCCTCTGGTAATCTGGGGAAGTGATAGAAATCTCTAAGGTACTAGATGTGTTGTTGCTACTAGGGAGAAAACATCAATCCTCTGTTCATAGAACAATCGTATTGTTTACTTTACACACAGTTCGTAAAGCAATAATCTGTTGCTTGTAACTTAATACTGGAGTGGGTTCGGATGATAACCTGAACGTGGATTATTAGTCATAGATGTAGTTGGATGGCGGTCTATGTATAATGTTGTAATGCCCAATCAAGTCTCAAAGGAGTCAAGATGATTAGTATATGCATGTATTGCTTTCTCGATGTTTGTCAATTGCCCCGCTGTAATTTGTTCACCCAGCATGTTATCTATCTTAAGGAGAGCCACCTCTAGTGAACTATGGATCCCGGTCCTTTTCTTTTACATACAATCTACAATCTTTTACTGCTTTGTGTTAATTTCTGCAAACTATTACTTCCTTCCATTCGATACGTTTAATCCTTTGTTTTCAGCAAAACACGGTGAGATTGACAACCTCATCGCAAGTTGGGGACAAAGTTCTGTGGTTGTGTTGTGCAGGTCTACACGTTGCTACTAGCACCGGTAGTGCGCCCTTCCAAGGCTCAGCTAGCAACACCTTTGGGGTGTTTCCTTGCTCCTACTGGTTTGATTAAACCTAGGTTTCATAACTGAGGGAAACTTGATGCTGTGCTCATCATACCTTCCTCTTGGGGTTCCCAACGAGCTCTACATGAACACTGCACCAACACTTTCCTGGCGCCGTACATTGAGCCATCAAGCATTTTTCTGGCGCCATTGCTGGGGAGTCAAGGACATCTTCACAAGGGGAGTCCCTCATAACCAATATCTTTACTTTGTTATTTTTGTTTTGCTTAGTTTCTTTTTTCTTTGTTTGTTTGTTTCTTTATCAAAAACACACAAAATTGTTTGACTAGTTTGCTTTCTTATTTGAAAACACACAAAAATGACTACTCTTGAAAACACTAAGTTGTGTGACTTCACCAGCACCAACAACAATGATTTTATGAGCACACATATTGCTCCACCTGTGCCTGAAGATACTTTCTTCGAGAAAAAACCTGCTTTGCTCAATCTTGTTATGAGAGAACAATTTTCTGGTATTGGTAATGAAGATTTTGATTCCCATCTAAATAACTTTGTTGAACTTTGTGAGATCCAAAAGCATAGGGATATAGATTGTGATATTATTAACCTGAAATTGTTTCCTTTCTCTTTGGGAGGAAAAGCTAAAGAATGGTTGAATTCCATAACTAGGAATAGTATTGATTCTTGGACTAAGTGCAAAGATGGTTTTATTGGAAAATACTATCCTCCTGCTAAGATTATATCTATTAGAAGTGAAATAATAAAGTTTAAACAATCTGATAATGAGCATGTTGCTCAAGCTTGGGAAAGAATGAAATCTTTGGTTAAGAATTGTCCCACTCATGGACTGGCTGCTTGGATGATCATCCAAACTTTTTTTGCAAGATTGAACTATTCTTCAAGGAACCTATTGGATTCTGCTGCTGGAGGTACCTTTATGACCAACACTTTGGGTGTTGCAAGAAAACTTCTAGACAATATGATGGTTAATTATTCTGAATGGCATACTAAGAGAGCTCCACAAGGTAAGAAGGTAAATTCTGTTGATGAAACCTCCTCCTTGAGTTATAAGATTGATATTATTATGTCTATGCTTGTTAATGGGAAAATCCCATATTGATCCAAATAATGTTCCTTTAGCCTCCTTGGTTGCTCAAGAAGAGCAAGTTGATGTGAACTTCATGAGAAATAACAATTTTGGCAACAATGCTTATGGTAATAACAATTATAGGCCCTACCCTCCTAATAATACTTATGGATATAATGGTAAACCTGGATTACCTAGTGAAGGAAGAATTTTAGAAGTTGAAAGAGCCACTAAAAACTTCATGCAAATGGAATTTGAGCAAAATAAACTATTCACTAAAACTATGGAGGAACAATCTATAATTTTGAAGAACATTAGCCATCAACTTGAGAGTCTAAATAGGGAAATTCCTAGTTTACAATTGAAACTCGCTAATGCTGAAAGAAATATATCATCTTTGTCTGAAGCTCAATCTTCATTGATTAATAAATGGCTGCTAAACCTGAAACTAATGATAATCCCTTTGCAGCTACTAATGCCATACATGTGAGAATTGATGAAAATGTTAGACTATTAGCTGAATTACATGCTAAGTGGGAAAGAGAAGATGAAATTGCTAGAAACATTAGTGTTTCTACTATTACCACCACTAGTGTTGAGGCTAGTAATAGTTCTACTACTCTAGATGATAAATTTGATTTTGATCTTGATGGTTGCAACATCTCTGAAGTTATTAAGTTCCTACAAAAGATTCCTAAAAGTCCTAATGCTAGTGGTATGAACATGACCTTTACAAAACACATTACTGATGCTCTCATAAAGATTAAAAAAGAAAAGATGAAATATAAAGCTTCTATTCCTATAAAACAAGAGGATGGTTGGGAACCCATCATTAATATGAAAGTGAATGACTTTGATTTCAAAGCTTTATGTGATCTTGATAGTAGTGTTTCTATTATGCCTAGATAGATTTATGATATGCTTGATTTGCCTCCTCTTGAAGATTGTTATTTGAATGTCCCACTTGATGATAATGCTAAAAAGAAACTCATGGGGAGTCTTAATGATGTTCTTATTATGGTTAACAATGCCTATGTCCCCATTGATTTCTATGTTTTGGATGTTGAATGCAATGCTTCTTGTCCTATTACTTTGGGAAGACCTTTTCTTACAACTGTTGGTGCCATCATTGATATGAAAGAAGGCACCATTAAATACCAACTCCCACTCAAGAAAGGTATAGAACACTTCCCTAAGAAGAGAGAGAAGATTTCTTTGGCTTCTCCTATGAAAACAAAATTTGGTCTTAATGCTTCTTCATTTGATAACACTTGATTCTTTCTTTCTTCTTATGCCTAACTTAAAGGCGTTAAAGAAAAGTACTTATTGAGAGATAACCCAAAAGTTTTAGATTAGTCTTGGAAGTTATTACTTCTGTAATAACCTCTCTTTATCCTTTTTATTTTCTTTTTGTGCCAAGAGTAACCTCTAATGAGAGATAAGTAATGATTGGGAAGGTTGCTATCCCGAAACAGATTTTTGTGCTTCACCGTAAAAATTCGTGTAAAATCTCTGAAAGTCTTTGTGCGGCTTGAATTTTTATGCTTCTTCCTCAGGTTGTTATCTAACTTTCGTTAGTTCAACACTTTTTGATTTGAGAAACAGAAGGTCTTCGAAAAAATTCGTCTTTACCTGATGGTCTGTTTTGACAGATTTCTGCCATTTTCTGCATTTGCTTCTTGTTGGTTCCTTTTTGAGTTCTTTTGTGGAATTGAGATTTTTGAGAGAAGTGCTACAGTAGATAGTATTCTAATGTATGTTTATTTGGTGTTATAACTGAACCTTAAGACTTATTTATCTTGAGTGCACTAATGTTGCTAATAAAGATTGTGTGAAGTTTTGTATGAAGGAAAAATTTCAGGTGTATGGAAGGAATGAGTAATGAGATGAATGATGGACTAAAGCTCAAGCTTGGGGATGCCACCTGTGTCACCCCAAGAAATATCCAAGAAGTACAAGCGTCAAAGCTTGGGGATGCCCAAGGCATCCCCTCTTCATCAATAAAAATCCCAGGTTTTTTCCAAACGCTTCATTTTTATTGTTTCATGCACAATTGTGTTGTTCTTGGAGCATCTTCTTTTTAGTTTTCATTTTGTTTTTTCGTTTAATTTGGTTTGCTTAGTTTGCTGAATAAATTGGTTGGACCCCCTCTTTCATACATTGTTTTGCAAATAGTTTGGTTTGGTTTGGAAAAGAGTAGGAAAGTTCATGCTTATGTGGTAAAAAGAGCTCGTTTTTTACTATGGCCTATGCTCTGTCATGCCATGCTTGATATTGTTTTGGCTTTATGCTTAGTATTCTTTGCTATAGCATGACTTGTTATAAACAATTGGGATTGCTTAATGTGCCCTGGATGAATCATGTGTTGTTTTAGCATATTAAAGCATAGTATAGTGGTATTCTCCTTTGATGCTTTATTTGGGTTGACTTGGCGCATGCTCACACCATGTTATGACTATCTCAAGTCACCTAAGCCTTTATGATCCTTTAGTTTTAAACTTGTAGTATCACTTTATGCTTTGATCAATGATGTTTTGTCACTCTGCATGATTATGGCCATTATTGCTCTCTTAGTTTGTCGCTCCCAGTCTTTTCCTAGCCTCCACAACCGAGTATGAGTTCCACTCAGGCATCCAACTCCCTAAACCAAGTTATTCCAAAGAGTCCACCATACCTACCTATTAGCTTATGCTATTCCAAGTATATTCATGCTTTTGTTTACCTTCTAAATTAAACTTGTTATGAGAAAACTAGTGATTAAAGCTCTCAAAAACTTGATGGCACACTTTACTTTTCTTTCCCTGAATAAACTTGAACCATTGTGTCATCTATGTTGTATATGCTTGCACTTATTTGTTGGGAATTAGCAGAACCATGCTTTCATGGGGAATGCTTTCAACATTGCACTTGGTACTTATACCTAGTTGATATCATGCTCTTTTGTATATGGATGTCGTCGGTTTGAAAGGAAAGGGGAGCTTGTAAGCCCATGGAGTTATGTATATGTGTTAGAGAAACGCCTAGGCCGCTGGTCTAATCCATGCTAACATGGTGGAAACATGCAGCGTAACCATAATGAGCTGTCTATGAAGCATTCTTCTTATAAAAAAAGAGTCCTATATTGACAAAAAAGAGAAAAGAGAAAAAAAAGATTATGAAAAGAGGAAAGAGAGAAAAAAGCACCATATTCCCATGGTAAATAAGAAGATTGCTGAGATGCTCGTTGTCTGCTTGCCTTGTCATTTTGATATGGGGATTCTTCCGTATCATCGGGCAAGGGGTACCCCGTTGGCGGTTCTCTATGATACACATATACTTACAATGACAAGAACTTACCGGTGACTAAACTTGAGTAGCATGAGGAGCAGCCCTCATATACAAGGACATGTGATTTCTAACTTATACTTCGTCAAGCATGTACAACATAGTTTGTTCCATTTAACCTTAATCACTTCAAGATGCTTATGATAGGGGCAATGAGAGCTGAAAGCTATAAGTACCATAATTTTTGGAAGCTCTTTATAAGACTTGAATCCCTACTTCCTTTAATAAAAAGTCCTTTCTTCCACCATTATATTGAATCTCCACCTTCTATCTTTATGCACCTACTTTGAGAGCATAGTGGCCATTCTTAGTTCTATGTGCATTGTCCCAAGACTAGTTGATTGATGCGTAACTTGATATTGCTTGTTTTAAACTTTTGTATCTAGTCACTCTTATGAACTTTGAAGGTGTCCTATGCATTTATGTTTGCTACTCTATTGATGGACAAGCTGAATACTATTATGCTATGTTTTCTTTATGTGAAACAAACAAACGTCTTACAAAGCATTGTTATTCATGAATCTTTTGTTTGTGCCTTTTCATGTTGCATCATAGTTTCTTTGTCTTATTGCTAGAACTTTGTCTTTCATGTTATGATTGAAGTATTATGATCCCAGCTTTGAATGTTTTACAAATACTTTGATCAATTCTTTGATGGCGCATGTCACCTCAAAAATTATTATTTCTTTTTTATCACTTACCTACTCGAGGACGAGCAGGAGTTAAGCTTGGGGATGTTGATACATTGCAAATTTATCTATAATTTTTGATGTTCCATGCTTGGTTTTATCCACTTTCTTGTGTTTTGTCCATGGTTTGGAGTACTTTTCATATGATTTCTGGGACTAACCTATTAACAAGAGCCATAGTGCCAGCTACCTGTTTTCTGCTGTTTTTGGTTCTAGGAAAGTCAGAAAATGAATATTCTTGGAATTGGACGGGACAAAAGCCAAAGTGCCTATTTTTCTAGAAGTCATTAAATGCCAAAATACGAGACGTAGAGGGGCCAGAGGGCGGCCACACCACCTGGCCGCGCGGCCAGGCTTGGCCCGCGCCAGAGGGTGGTGTGGCCAGCACAGGCACCCCCTCGGCCTCCCCTTCCGACTATAAGATGCCCTTAGGACGAAAACCCTAAGGAACTGATCAAAAATCCACGAAAGAGTCTGTAGCTGTCGTCATCTCCATCCCTAGATTGGGAGGGATCTAAAGCTCTTCCTAGCACCCTGTCGGAGAGGGGAATTCACCCTCGAGGCTTTCTTCATCACCATGCAAGCCTCTGGTGTGATGCGTGAGTAGTTCATCCTTGGACTAAGGATCCATGTAGTAGCTAGATGTCTGGTTCTCCTCCTTTGTGCTTTCATGTCTAGATCTTGTGAGCTTCGTTCATGATCAAGATCATCTATTTGTAATTTTGCATGTTGTGTTTGCGGGGATCCGATGGATATTGAGATCCTATTTTAGATTGAATATTGATTCTATCATGTCTTTGTTATTTGTGATCTTGCATGCTTTTCGTTGTTAGTAGCTATCTTGCCCAAGTAGATGCTAGCAACTCCAAGAGTTAGTATTTATGCTCGATAGTGGGTTCATGCCTCTAGTAATCTGGGGAAGTGACAGAAATCTCTAAGGTACTAGATGTGATGTTGCTACTAGGGAGAAAACAACAATCCTTTGTTCATAGAACAATCGTATTGTTTACTTTACACGCAGTTCGTAAAGCAATAATCTGTTGCTTGCAACTTAAAACTGGAGGGGGTTCGGAAGATAACCTGAAGGTGCATTATTAGTCATAGATGCAGTTGGATGGCGGTCTATGTATAATGTTGTAATGCTCAATCAAATCTCAAAGGAGTCAAGATGATTAGTATATGCATGTATTGCTTTCTCGATGTTTGTCAATTGCCCCGCTGTAATTTGTTCACCCAGCATGTTATCTATCTTAAGGAGAGCCACCTCTAGTGAACTATGGATCCCGGTCCTTTTCTTTTACATAGAATCTACAATCTTTTATTGCTTTGTGTTTACTTTTTGCAAACTATTACTTCCTTCCATTCGATACATTTAATCCTTTGTTTTCAGCAAAACACGGTGAGATTTACAACCTCATCACAAGTTGGGGACAAAGTTCTGTGGTTGTGTTGTGCAGGTCTCCACGTTGCTACTAGCACCGGTAGTGCGCCCTGCCAAGGCTCAGCTACCAAATCCTTTGGGGTGGTTCCTTGCTCCTACTGGTTCAATTAAACCCTGGTTTCATAACTGAGGGAAACTTGCTACTGTGCTCATCATACCTTCCTCTTGGGGTTCCCAACGAGCTCTACATCAAGACCACACCAGCACTTTTCTGGCGCCGTACACTGAGCCATCAATGGCAGTTCCAGTTGATACGATAATTCTCCTCGGTGATTCAGAATCTTGAAGGGTTCAATATATCTGGGGGCTAACTTTCCTTTCAGCTGAAAACGCTGCATTCCTTTCAACGGCGAAACTTTGAGATACACAAAATCTCCGACATTGAAAGTCAGGTCTCTACGTCTCTTGTCAGCATAACTCTTTTATCTGGATTGGGCGGTCTTGAGGTGCTCATGGACTTTGTGAATCTTCTCTTTGGCTTCTCGTAGGATGTCGGGTCCAAAAATCTGGCTCTCTCCTATTTGCGACCAATTCAAGGGGGTACGACACTTTCTTCCATATAAGCACTCAAATGGGGCCATTTGCAAACTGGCTTGATAACTGTTGTTGTATGAGAATTCTATAAAAGGCAGAGAATCTTCCCATTTTGATCCATATTTTAACACACAAGTTCTCAACATATATTCTAAGATTTGGTTGACTCTTTCAGTCAGTCCATCGGTCTGCGGGTGATAAGTTGTGCTGAAATTTAACTTGGTTCCTAATCCTTCTTGGACTTTCTACCAAAATCTTGAGGTAAATTGGGTTCCTCGATCCGACACTTTGGTCTTGGCGTTCCGTGCAAACTGACAATTCGAGCAACGTACAACTCTGCTAGCGTCGAACTCTGGTAGGTTGTCTGGATAAGTATAAAATGGGCTACCTTGGACAGTCTATCAACTATGACCCAGATAGAGTCATTTCCCCTACTAGAAGTAGGCAAACCAGTGATAAAGTCCATTCCGATGGAATCCCATTTCCATCCCGGAATCTGCAATGGTTGCAGCAGTCCTGCGGGTCTCTGATGTTCTTCTTTGACTCTCTGACAGATATCTCACTTGGCGATGTAGCTTCTGATTTCTCTTTGCATCTTGTGCCACCAAAATTGCTCCTTCAAATCCTGATACATCATCATTCCTCCGGGATGGATAGAATAAAGAGTATCATGAGCTTCCTTCATGGTAACTTGCTTCAGCTCCGAATTTGCTGGTACACAGATATGTCCTTTGTACAACAAAACCCCTTCTTCATCTTCGGTGAATCCAGGTACCTTTCCTGTACCAATACAAAGTTTGATTCCATCAATATTTGCATTTCCTTCTGGTCTTCCTTAATTTGATTGATCAAAGTTGGTTGAAGTTCAATGCTAGCTAAAAATCCTTTGCTAACTAGCTCCGTTCTAAACTGCTCCAACTCTTCATGCAAACTTGGCCGGTTCTCTTTGATCATGGTGTTTAATCTACACGGCAATCTGCTAAGAGCATCCACTACCACATTGGTTTTCCAGGGTGATAGTGAATGTCAAGGTCATAATCCTTGATTAACTCTGTCCGTCTCCTTTGCCTCATATTCAGCTCCTTCTGAGTGAATATATACTTTAGACTCTTGTGATCCGAATAAATCTCACAGCGGTTACCCATAAGGTAATGACGCCATGTCTTCAAGGCTAAAACTACAACTGCTAGTTCAACATCATGGGTAGGGTAGTTTTGCTCATGCTGCTTCAGTTGTCTTGACAAATATGCTATGACTTTGCCTTCTTGCATCAACACACATCCGAGACCAATCTTGGATTCATCACAATACACATCAAAAGGATTCTTGATATCTAGCATAATCAAAATTGGGGCTGAAATCAATCTCTTCTTGAGCTCTTGAAAACTTGTTTCACATTTATCCGTCCATTCAAACTTCTTGTCTTTCTTCAACAGTTGGGTCATTGGTCTTGCGATGCTCAAAAATCCTTCAACAAACTTGCGATAGTATCCCGCTAATTCGAGAAATGCATGGACTTGGGTTTGAGTGGTTAGGGCTTCCCATTCTTCAACATCTTTGATCTTGGCGGGATCAACAACGACTCCTCCTGCCGACACAATATGTCCGAGGATTCCTACTTCTTTCAGCCAAAACTCACATTTGCTAAACTTGGCATATAACTGATGCTCTCTAAGAGTTCCGAAGATGGTTCTCAGATGTTGCTCATGGTCTTCTTCTGACTTTGAATAGATAAGAATATCGTCGATAAAAACAATGAAAAACTTATCCAGAATGTTCATAAAAATATTATTCATGAGATTCATGAAATAAGAGGGGGCGTTGGTTAATCCAAAAGACATGACCGTATACTCATACAATCCATATCTGGTGGTAAAGGTGGTCTTTGGAATATCCGTTGCACGAATCTTGAGTTGGTGATAACTAGTTCTAAGATCAATCTTAGAAAACACTCTAGCACCAGTCAACTGGTCAAACAGATCCTCAATCTTGGGCAGTGGGTACTTGTTCTTGATGGTGACATCATTCAACTTCCGGTAATCCATGCACAAACGGTTACCTCCATCTTTCTTGTTCACAAACAGTACAGGTGATCTCCATGGCGATGCGCTTGGTTGAATCAAACCTTTCACCATCATAACATCAAGTTACTTCTTCAGCTCCACTAACTCTGATGGGTTCATACTATAGGGTCTCTGAGCTATGGGTCTAGTTCCAGGAATTAGTTCAATAATGAACTCGATATCCCGATCTGGGGGCATACCTAGAAATTCATCTGGGAATACGTTGGGGTATTCACAGACTACTCTGACTTGGTCTATGGTTGGTAGGGCTAGACTTTTGTTGCACTTGAATTGACGGGGCAAAGTTTCAGATACAGGCTCTACTGATACTCCAGAGCTACTGGTCATGGTTATGGCTTTCTTGGCATAGTCGATCAATCCTTTATGTTTCGACATCCAATCTATTACTAGTACTACTTCCAAACCTTTGGTTCCAAGTACAATTAGATTAGCATAAAAATCTATCCCATGGATTCTGATAGGTACAACCTTGCAAAATTTTCTAGCTTTGGTGGTTGAACCAGGTATTTGAACTATCATAACATGCTTCAATTTTTTTTGTTAAATCTTACTAGTGCATGCAAATTCTTGTGTAACAAAAGAATGCGATGCTCCATAATCAAACAACACCCTTTCTAATACTGAGTTAACAGAAAACATACCCAGCACGACATCTGGCGCTTCCTGGGCTTCTTCAACATTCATGTGGAATTGACAGCCGTTGCAGTTGAGCGAATTCCCTGTGGCGAATCTTCTTCTAGGCTGAACACGGCGCTGCTGCTGAGTTGGGGCATTCACATTGGTGGTGGCTACAAGCTTCTTGGGACACTTGTTGGAGTAGTGACCCTTCACTCCACATTCAAAGCAAGTAATCTGGGACTTGTCTTTGGTTGCAATAGGAACAGCATTGCTTCCAGTCCTTGGGGCAGTATTGTTGTTGTTGTTGTTGTTGTTGGACTTGGGCGGTGCACGGTTGAAATTGTTGGAGTTGTTGGGGTTGTTGTTGTTTCCTCTAGGCTTCAAGTTTTCTCCGCTACGATTGGGGTAGCTTGGACGGTTCATCGGGGGTCTGTTGTTCCTTGGGGCATATCCTACAGATGGGTTGGGGCGATACTTCTAGGCATTGTGGGACCTAGTATGGTGCATCATTATGCGCTTGCGGTTGTCATTGGCTTGGTTGATCTTCCCTTCCATCTGGCTGGCAGAGTCGACTAGCTCTTCTAGGTCATCAAAACGGATGTAGCCGAACACCGTTTGCATCTCGTCACGCAATCCATTCAGGAACCTTTCCTTCTTCTTGGGTTCAGTGTTGATCTCGTCAGGGGCATATCTAGCTAGTGACAAAAATCTGTCATGCTATTCAACTACATTCATCCTTCCTTGCTTCAGTTCTCTAAACTCATCACTCATCCGGGTGACTAATCCTTGCGGCACATGGGTGCGGCTGAACTTGATCTTGAAAGCTTCCCACGTCATCACTTGACCGTGGTTCATAGTACGAGTGCTATTCCACCAGGCTCTTGCATCTCCTGCCAGATAGTGGGTGGCAAACCGAACTTTCTCATTTGCGTCAACTCCTGTGACTTCCAGATTATTCTCCATGGTTTGCAGCCAGTCATCAACATCTAAAGGGTCTTCAGACTTCCTAAAAATAGGGGGATTGGTATTCTAAAAGTTCTTAACCTTGGATCCATGATGATGCTGATTTCCATGGCCTTGATTATTGTGGGCCATCTGAGCTATCTGTTGAAGAGTGGCTAGGTTGGCTTGGCACTCGACTCTACTAGCTTTACGGTCGGAAACTAGCATTTGCAGAATCTGCAACATCGGATCCTGCGATGAGCTGCTTCCTCCTTGGTTTCCACGAGTCATCTGAAGATTGAGATAGATAGAGGGGTAAGAGGGAAAGTTCTAAGGTTCATGGTTTTGTTTGCAAAAGCTAAAACTTTGAGTTTGACTCTGGTTTTGCAACTAACTTCTTCTCATTCATTCATTCATTCATTCAAGCACACAGTACAAACACACACATCACAACATAAAAGGACAACATATGGTTTTTAGAACCATTTTGTGAACTAAGATATAGTGGGACCAATGGAACTCCTACGGTAGTGATCAAGTGCATCTACTCATCATCAATGAAGTCGGAATAATCATCATCAGTGTAGAAATCCATGTCATCATCCTCTAGGTAGTCATTGTCATCACTAAGGTATGAGTGAATATCTCCCTGGATGTCTTCACCTTCTTCCTCTTCTTCTTTTGCTGCAAGTTGGGCTTCTTGCTCCTAGATGGTCTTCTCGAGGTCGGCCACCTTATTGCAAAGACGAGCGATGGTGCGATCCTTCTTCTCACATTGACGATGAAGTGATTGATGATCCTTGATGAGCATGGCGAGAGTCTGATCCTTCTTGGCGGCAATGTCAAGGTTGTGGTTGGCGTAAGCTTGGGCATTGTCCAATTCCTTCTACCTATCATATAGCAGGAAGTCAAGGTTCTCCACTTGGCGCTTCATCTCTGGGTGACTTGGCATCTCCAATGGCATTCCCATAGAATCATGCCTTGCATAGTGCGCAAAGCGAGTTCCCTGGATCAAGTTGATGTTTTGCCCACACAGACGGGCAAGAGCTTCATGCATGGCCCTGGATAATCCATCTAGCCAGTTGTTCTCTCGCACGGTGAATTGAATCTTCTAAGAAAGGGGTGCCTCCATCTTGCCTCAAAGATCTGAAACTATTAGCCATTGTAGAAATCCTCCGGGGAAATCCTTGAGTTGAGATTCGAAGAATTCCAGATGCGGGTGCTCAAGGTACTTTGACAGTGCATCGAGATCCCTCTCAAAAATAAGCTAGCCTCTGTTGCCCAACTGGTAGAACTTGCAATAGTGAACTTCCATCTATTAGAATTTAGGATGAGTAAGTTAGTGAGGTGATCAAGTGTGTCAATTTTTATGTAGTAATGCAAGAGTATTTGAGGAACATGATTTTTTTTGAAAGAATCTCAAGGATAAGAGGGGAACTAGGTTTTCATAAATACTCACTTCTTTCGTTTTGAAACTAAGTTTTTTTGTTCGGACGTCCATTCTAACTAGGGTCTCCTGTGGTCAGGATGGCTCTGATACCAACTTGTCAACACCCGGATTTTTAATCCCAGATGCTTGTTATGCCATACATCGCAATCCCAGGATTAACATTTTTGCGAGACATAACAGATTGGATATCACAGTACATCATCCATTACAAACCATAATAAGGATTTACATGGATAAAGGATCTCATGATCCATTCTTAATATAAACAAGCAGCGGAATAGTAAAGCATAGTAGTGGGCTCCATCTTCAGTGTCACATGCAATGCTGACGATGGGAGATGATCCTAGTTGTCGTAGCCATCCTGCTGTCCATCTTCTGGATAGTTCACTTCATAGTCTAGCCACGGGAATAGCCAAGGACAAATCCATGAGTACTCTTTAAGTACTCGCAAACTATCACTAACAAGTAAGGTAGTTCTAGTTGGAATGCTAAGCTCTAAGTTTGTTTGCAAAAGCTAGATTTATCTTAATCTATGTTCAGAAGTAAAGAAAGCTAATTTAATGTTCTAAATCACCTAAGTGGGAACTTAGTTTTCATGTTCACAACCCTGTTGTGGTCAAGTCAAAGTCACAAATCATTTTACAAGTTATTTTGAAAACATCTGATGATGGAACAGTATGGCCACTCCAACTGCCCATGACCGTGGACGCGGCTATTCGAATAGTTTGACACTCAGCAGCGGTGGTACACTTTCACCACAAAATTCGATACATCCATCAGGGATAACCCTGAATCATCATACTAAGTATGCGGATAATCAATCATAACCTTTCAATTACACACTCTAGTATAGGCACCTCCCCTATGAGCTTGGCCTCCCAGCCATGGCCATCTGCCATGCTGGGCACTACATAGGTGGACAACAACAAGAGGTAGCCTCAGCTCAAACCTCTCCCGCGAGGGAACCCATACTAATGCATATAAACTTCCGGCTAAGCCCTACCCAATTCAGGTATTGTGGTTGTATGGTAAACTTGGAATGGTAGCGCATCTAAACCCAACCATCAGTTTTTATAAAGGGCTAAGGCTCATGCCTCAACATTTTTATCATCAAATCATTTGTGTTTCTCAACACATGTCAAAACATTTCAATAGAATGACTCATCATTCCAAGGTTTTCATAATTATTTTCACCAAGTAGTCCCATCTAAAGTGATCAAGTTTTATACTTAGCACTAGCCACTAAGTTAAGAGTGTTCACTAATGAGGGGTGCTAATCTTTAGTCTCATGCCATAGAATGACATCTAAGTATAACAAGATAGACCTAGTTTTATACTCTTTATTCTATCTACACTAAAGTAAAGAACTTTGGTAAAGTAAAAGAGTAAAGCTTGCAAGTAAACCTTGGGATGGGTATATATCAAAATGTATAACCAAGCATGCCTAATGCATCTTACTTTGGTTAACTTGCATCTAGTGATGGCTTTCATGGTTAAGTAACTTGCAAGTGCTAGCTTGCCTTGATTGGTGTAGTGATTGAAGTTTTCTTTGTCTTCTTCAGGGTAGAACTCCTCCTCCTCGTAGACTTGGTTGGTACTGTCGTCTATAAATTAATACGGGGTACACAATCACCAAACAATACTTATCTATTACTATACAGCACACTAAGGCACACACTTGATGATCTAGCATCATCACAATCATCACATGATTTAAAGAACTAGTTTCATTTATTTTATTTGAGAAAAGTAATTTCTACTCATTGAAATTAATTAAGATTTAATATTCTCCCATTAAAATATGGGATCATGTGGACACATGTCATCACCACATATTCTAATACATGGGAATGTGATTTAAAGGGTTGGTCATATTTTACAAACTTTAAGATTATTATTTAAATAATTTAAAGTGACTAGAAATGCCCTAATAACATTCTTTTGGTATTAGTTCAATGTTACTGCATTCAAACCTACATATTTTTACTCATTCAGATAGATATTATCAAATGTGATTTTTGAGAGTTGGAATCAACTCAAAAACTATTATGGTTGCTTTTTGAGAAACGTTTGAATGTAGAAAAGTCTATGTCTTGTTATTTTTGCTAAATATTATCTCTAACTCGAATTGATTTAAATCCAATGGGCTTGGATAGATAATTTAATTTCCTTTCTAGCAAAATTTGAATCATGCAATTTGGTTATGTGAAACTCTCTGGATTGATTTTTGAATATGTGGACAGAAACTAGTTTCAACCAAAAAGGGAAAATCATTATTTTAATTTCCAAGCCTTAGCGGGAACTTAAACGGGCCGGCCTAGTGGCGCTCCGCGGCGCAGAAGGCTGCTGACAACACGAACCCACTGGTCAAGCGAAATGGTATGGAAGAATCTGAGCCGTGCGATTTGAAGGAAGATCAACGACGGATAGTCATTGTCGATGACGAACTGCTCCGGCAAGGAATCAGACCTAGCATGGCGGTGGGGGTCTCACGGGGCTCACCTGGGCTCCAGCTAGGCTCGGCGATGGGGGCAAACGACGATGTGGACGACAGTGAGGCGAGGTGCCGTCACGACGAGGCTTGGGGTGGTCTCAAACGACGGTGCCCTTCTCCTCCAGCAATGGCAGACTCCGGTGCAATTCCGGCACGGTAGTGCTCGCCTTGCTTTGGGAGGAGGTGTGGGAGGCCCAGTGGTGAGTGGGGTGTCGAATGGTGTGAGGATTGGAGGCTGGGGTGGCCTCCTTTTATAGCTTGACGAGGGGACCAAGCGGTGCGGCGGTGAGGTCGACGGTGGCGTCACTACATGCGGCTATTGTCGGTGTGGAGGTAGGCGGATGGTGCGGTGCTCCCTGGTGGTTCTTACGGACTTAAATGGCACGTCGTGGGGCGGCTAGGTTTGGTCTGGCACGTGCGGCTCTCTGAGCGGAGGCAGAAGCATTTGCGGCGCCGTGCGGCTGCTACGGGTCACGCGGCGATGAACGGGGGTGCCTGCCGGGATGGCACTATCATGGCGGGTCTGTGCATGAGAGGGGAGGTCAAGGCACGGCGCGTGCGAGCTGGTCAGGCGCGGCACACTGGTGTGCTCGGGACACGGCGTAGAGAGGCAGTGCACGACGGTGCTAGTGTGGTACACTGCTCGGCTAGGGCTGTGGCCTATATAGAGGGTGGTGGTAGGCTGCGGCGATGCTCCTAGACATGCTGCATGGGCATGGCATGGTCGGGTGTGAGCTGGCCGTGGTCGGTCGGTGATGACCATTTGCGGGCGGTGCTCCACTGTGCAAACGGTGAAGGGGGGTGCTGGTTTGCTGCTGCTCAACACTCAGGGGGACAACGAGTGAAGAGGGGACAGAGGGGTGGTGGATTACTACTCCAAAACAGTGGAGTTAGGCAGGTGGTTAATTAGTGCAGACAAGGTGTTTGTGTTAATATCCGCATGAGATGAAGTTTGTAATTTTTGATTCAAATTTTTTTGAGTGTGTTTGAAATAAGCTTGAGAGACTAGGTTTGCTTGGAGAGGTCAGGGTGAATTGATTTGGTAGGTTTTTGAAAAAGTGAGATCTTAACACATACACTTGATTCAATTTTCAAATGTCCATTAAATATATTTGCAATATGTTTTTCTAAATTTGTAAAGTGGACCTTGATTCATTTTTGCTTGGTCTAGCAAGGGGTGAAAATGATTAGAAATGCTTCTGTTAGGAATTGTCTTCTAGGAACACCTAAAGTGGCCTAGTGGATTAAAATGGTCAAAATGAGCATTTGCTTTATTTAATCTTATTTGATTTCTTTCTCTTTGGATTTTGTTTGTAAATGGTCTTGATTATGTGGCATTCACCTTTAAACCATTTCACAACATTTAGAGCAATCAAAAATGGCATATACACTCAATTTTACACTAATGCAAACACACATGCATTCATATGCCTTTTCTTTAATAAAAGTTTTTGTTAACCCTAAATTGGGTGATTAGAAGTTGATAACATTGATTAAAGTTTTGGGATGTTACACGTCGGTGCCAAAGGATCCGAGGGTCCCCGTATCGACAACCAGGTTGTTGAAGAAGCTCGGGGCAAAGCGGAAAGTGAGCTTGCTAAAGAGGGGGCTAACCCGGCTGATAGGGACCGAGCTGGAGATACCCGCGCATATTAGTGTGGGCCTGCACTTCATTCCAGTCACCAAGTGAGTACCTTTGGTCCTTTGTCTTATTCACATTTTTTGGGTTTGAATCTTTTTAGTCGCTAACCATTGTGGTCTTGTAGGGACGGCCCCAAAAAGATCAATTGTCATACGGTGGCCAAGGTTCTGCCAACTAGCGTTGTGGCCGGGGATGATGCTCCCCAGAAGAGGAAGGGAGATACCACCTAGGCGCCAGATATGGGCACGAAGAAGAAGAAGAAGACCGAGTCGGACGAGGCGGCTGATCGTTGCTTGAAAGGAAGCGACGCCGCGGTCACACAGGAGAAAGATGCGGCTACGGGAGTAGAGCCGACCAAGATCGACCTGGCTCCATATGCATCCGCGCCGGCGACCTGCGCATCAAGGGCGGCGACCGCAACAATTCCGCAGTTCGTGGAAAAGGCCACAACCGTGGCGAATGGACGCAGTCGCCATCGGTCGCCGAAGTAATTGAAAGCAACGTCTGGCAGGCTCCGATGCACATAATGGATGCAGTCATGCTCCACCATATGTGGGGTGAATCCCTTCAGGTACGTCCAGTCCCCGAGGATCTAGTTCCTAAATTTTAGCAAGTAAACACTTAGATTCTTTGATTTCACAGTCCTCAAGGGTCGGGTCGCAAGGCAGTGGCGAGTCGAGTCTTGAATACTTGCACTTCTTGCTTGTGTTGCAGCGCGAGTCCGCTGACCGGCGAGGCACTAGAGCGAGTGGACTGTGACCTGCGGCTGGCCCAGGAGGGCAACGGCTTCGTGCAAGCTACCATGAGTAAGTTTCAGAGTGCAAGCACGTTTTGGAGCCTTGCGACTGCGCCATGTTGACTTGGTGTTGATTGTATAAGTTATCGTGCCAGAGTGCTTGCCAAGGCCAGCGAAGGATATGTTCTTCCTGCTGATTTCGATGCTGCGAAGGCCACCGAATCGCAGCAGAGGAGAAAGCCAACGCATTGGGAAAGGAGGTCAAGTTGGCAAAGTCTGTGATGATCTCCTCCGAGGAGAGAGCAAAGGCTACAATGGCTACGGCAAACGAAAGGAATCCGAATCCATCATCGTTGGGCCATAGGGCAAGTTCACTGCCCAGGAAAACATTGTCACAGAGATCTGCCACAAGCTTCTCGGTACGTCCCCTGATTCGGTTTTTGTTTTAAGACAAGTGCGCTATTGAACGCGTCAAGTCCCCAAGCATTTATGATGCTGGGTCTTGACTTGCTGATGATGTGCAAATGTTGTAGGCCAAGGAGATCCTATTGTGCAGACATTCAGCGCCAAGCAGTGCGTGACAGCGGTGCTGAATGTGGCCATAGCGTCGGCGATGTTCATCTAGGACGTTCTCCAAGGCATCTCACCCATCGAGGTGATTCTAGGAGGCTTGACGGAGGTGTGGAGGTACCTGGAGGAGCCGCCTGCAGTGGTGGAGTGGATGGCACGGTCCTCTTTCCAATGTGGAGCCACCATGGCACTGAGCCTTGGGCTCGCACATTTCCTAGAGGATTTTGATCTTGACGACGTCACCAGCGGGTACCCCTCAGTGTCTGGCAAGGTGGAGATCGCTGATGTCCTCACCCTACATGCGAAGGCCACAACGTACATGAAGAGAGTGTTGGTGATGGGCGACCTCCTTCCCTATCAGGAGACGCGATTGGCTCTGAACGATGCAGAGCCGACGCATTACGACCTTCAGTTGGAGAGGTTGTTTGAGTCATCGGTCGCTAAGTCGCTGACGACTTATCCGACGAACCCATGGAAGCCATTTGTGAGGGCCAAGGGGGCGGATGTTGCCCCCTCGTCGAAGCCTGCAGAATGAGGGGTTAATTTGTAATACAGTTTCATGTGGCGACTGACCTTTTGTACAATAGTTTGCTAGTGAACAATGTATTTTGTCACGTAATGATATACTAGTCGACTCATATGGAATCGCGGAGTTAATCGGTTGTTTCAATTTTAGCTTTTGGATATTTGGTTTGGTCTAGTCCCCGAGCACGTCCGCTGTCATGGTATTGCCGACGAGTACGCCATGGAGGGGTCCTCACAGTGCGTGTTTAGAGACATGGGGTAAGGCATAGAGTTGGTGGGTATGAGGTAACATAGCTTACCCTGGTTCAAGCCGACGGTGTAGAACTCTACTCCTGCTATAAATCACTATAATGGCAATACGCCGAGTTACAGAGATTGGTTCGTTGTGCGAGGGTGTTATGAAACGTTGCCCTAAGGATCCATAGTTCCGGTTTATAAATGCACTAGAATGTAGGGTTACAGGGAAAGGACCTTGCCAGACAAGGTAAAGAGTCCTACAATAATACTAACTAGTCTTTCGTGTCTTGCACTCCAAGGCTCCGAGTACGTCGGTGACTCCTGTGTAGCCTTCCTTTGTCCGGCATGAGCTTCCCTTATGGATCCATCTAACGGGGCCGCCCAGCAGGCCATAGGCCATGCTACCAACTGTGGGCCACTCAGGTTAGCCGGATTAGAGACATGCTATGGTGATACACATTTAGCATATCCCCAACAGTAGCCCCTGGAGGACATTGAAATCTTGTGTTGTCTTGCTTATTGATCTTGAATGCTCCGTCTATGTGATGGTGGCAATCCATCAAGCAATATCTCAAAGGTCTTCCAAAGAACCCTGCAATCCTCTCCGGCTTAATAATGTAGCCGGTGATTCCTTGAGTCTTCATTTCCAGAGCCGGACATTTTGCGCCTTCGATGGAATCTTGAGACATGACTCTCCACTACAACTATCAAGAGGATGACGTAGGGTACAACCTACGCTACCTGCAACTCATAGAAGGCAGGGCATTAATAATTAGCTATTTTTACACACGCGAAATCCAAAACGGTAAAGCGGCAAAGATGGAGGACGTGGAAAAATTACCACGCATGCTCATCTCCACTTTGGCAACAATTCGCCTATAGGATCCTGATACGTTGCTAATGTATCCATAATTTTTGATGTTCCATGCTTGGTTTTATCTACTTTCTTATGTTTTGTCCACACTTTGGAGTACTTTTCATATGATTTCTTGGACTAACCTTTTAACAAGAGCCACAATGCCAGCTGCCTATTTTTTGCTATTTTTGGTTCTAGGAAAGTCAGAAAATGAATATTCTCGGAATTGGACGGGACAAAAGCCAAAGTCAGTTTTTCACCGAGGGACACCTGGAGCCAGAATACGAGACGGCGAGGGGCTGGGGCCTGGCCACACCACCGGGCCGCGCGGCCAGGCTTGGATATTTCTTGGATTGATAACCTTGGTTTCATAACTGAGGGAAACTTGCTGTTGCGCTCATCATACCTTCCTCTTGGGGTTCCCCAATGAGCTCGAGATATGTTGGGCCATCAAGCTCTTTTTTGGCGCCGTTGCCGGGGAGTCAAGGACATATTCGCAAAGGGAGTCCCTCATAATCAATCTTTTTTACTTTGTTATTTTTGTTTTGCTTAGTTTACTTTTATTTTGTTAGCTTGTTTCTTTATCAAAAACACAAAAAATTAGTTTAACTAGTTTGCTTTCTTTATTAAAACACACAAAAAATGACTACTCTTGAAAATACTAAGTTGTGTGACTTCACTAGCACCAACAACAATGATTTTATGAGCATGCCTATTACTCCACATGTTCCTAAAGCTACTTTCTTTGAAATAAAACCTGCTTTACTCAATCTTTTTATGGGAGAACAATTTTCTAGTATTGGTAATGAAGATGCTGCTTCTCATCTAAATAACTTTGTTGAACTTTGTGAGATGCAAAAGCATAGGGATATAGATGGAGATATTATTAAACTTAAATTGTTTCTGTTGTATTTGAGAGGAAAAGCTAAAGAATGGTTGAATTCCTTGACTAGGAATAGTATTGGTTGTTGGACTAAATGCAAAGATGATTTCATTGGAAAATACTATCCTCCTGCTAAGATTATATCTATGAGAAGTGAAATCATGAAGTTTAAACAATCTGAGAATGAACATGTTGCTCAAGCTTGGGAAATAATTAAATCTTTGGTAAAGAATTGTCCCACTCATGGACTGACTGCTTGGATGATTATCCAAACCTTTTATGAAGGATTGAACTATTCTTCAAGAAACCTATTGGATTCTGCTGCTGGCGGTACCTTTATGACCATTACTTTGGGTGCTGCAACAAAGCTTCTAGATAATATGATGGTTAACTATTCTTAATGGCATACTGAAAGAGCTCCACAAGGTAAGAAGGTAAATTCCGTTGAAGAAACCTCTTCCTTGAGTGATAATATTGATTTTATTATGTCTATGCTTATTAATGGGAAAGCCCATATTGATCCAAATAATGTTCCTTTGGCCTCTTTGGTTGCTCAAGAAGAGCAAGTTGATGTGAACTTTATAAGGAATAATAATTTTAGCAATAATGCCTACATGAATAATTTTGATAACAACAATTATAAGCCATATCCTCCCAATAATGGTAATGCTTATGGAAACTCCTACAACAATAATAGGAGTTCTCCCTCTGAACTTTAAGTTATGCTTAAAGACTTTATTAGTAAACAAACTGCTTTTAATAAAACTATTGAGGAAAAACTCTCTAATGCTGAAAGAAATATAGCATCATTGGGTGAAGCTCAATCTTCTTTGAATAAAATGGCTGCTAAACCTGAAACTAATGATAATCCCTTTGCAGCTACTAATGCCATAGAAGTCAGAATTGATGAAAATGTTAGACTATTAGCTGAATTACATGCTAAGTGGGAAAGAGAAGATGACATTGCTAGAAACATTAGTGTTTCCACTATCACTACCACTAGTGTTGAGGCTAGTAATAACTCTACTACTTTAAATGATAATTATGATTTTGATCTTGATGGTTGCAATATCTCTAAAGTTATTAAGTTCCTACAAAAGCTTTCTAAAAGCCCTAATGCTAGTGCTATGAATATGGCCTTTACAAAACACATTACTGATGCTCTCATAAAGATTAAAGAAGAAAAGATGAAACATAAAGCTTATATTCCTATAAAACAAGAAGATGGTTAGGAACCCATCATTAATATGAAAGTGAATGATTTTGATTTCAAAGCTTTATGTGATCTTGATAGTAGTGTTTCTATTATGCCTAGAAGGATTTATGATATGCTTGATTTGCCACCACTTGAAGATTGTTATTAGAATGTCCCACTTGATGATGATGCTAAAAAGGAACTCATGGGGAGTATTAATGATGTTCTTATTATCGTTAACAATGCCTATGTCCCCATTGATTTCTATGTTTGGATGTTGAATGCAATGCTTCTTGTCCTATTACTTTGGGAAGACCTTTTCTTAGAACTGTTGGTGCCATTATTGATATGAAAGAAGGCACCATTAAATATCAACTCCCACTCAAGAAAGGTATAGAACACTTCCCTAAGAAGAGAGAGAAGGTTTCTTTTGCCTCTCCTATGAATTTTTTTTCTCTTAATGCTTCTTCATTTGAGAACACTTGATTCTTTTTCTTGCTTCTTATGCGTAACTTAAAGGCGTTAACGAAAAGTACGTATTGGGAGATAACCCAAAAATTTTAGATGATTCTTGGAAGTTATTACTTCTGTAATAGCCGCTCCTTATGCTTTTGATTTGCTTTTTGTCCCAAGAGTAACCTCTAATGAGAGAGAAGTAATGATTGGGAAAGTTGCTGTCCCGAAACAGATTTTTGTGCTTCACCGTAAAAACTCGTGTAAAATCTCTATACGTCCTTTTGAGGCATGAATTTTTGTGCTTCTGCCCCTGGTTCTTATCTAACTTTTGTTAGATCAAAACTTTTTAATTTGAGCAACATAAGGTCTTCGAAAAAATTCGTGTTTACCTGCTGGTCTATTTTGACAGATTTCTGCCATTTTCTGCATTTGCTTCTTGTTGGTTCCTTTTTGAGTTTTGTGGGGAATTGAGATTTTTGAGGGAAGTGCTACAGTAGCTAGTTTTTAATGGAAGTTTTATTGGTGTTAGAACTGAACCTAAAGACTTATTATCTTGAGTGCACTAATGTTGCTAATAAAGATTGTGTGAAGTTTTGTATGAAGGAAAAATTTCAGGTCTTTGGAAGGAAAGAGTAATGAGATGAAGGATGGAATAAAGCTCAAGCATCCCCCTCTTCATTAATAAACATTTCAGGTCACCCCAAGAAATATCCAAGAAGTACAAGCGTCAGAGCTTGGGGATTCCCAAGGCATCCCCCTCTTCATTAATAAAAATCCCAGGTTTCTTCCAAACGCTTCATTTTTACTGTTTCATGCACAATTGTGTTGTTCCTGGAGCGTCTTCTTTTTCGTTTTTGTTTTGGTTTTTCATTTTCTTGGTTTTCTTAGTTTTCTGAATAAATTGGTTGGACCTCCTCTTTCATACATTGGTTTTCAAATAGTTTGGTTTTGATTGGAAAAGAGTAGGAAAGTTCATGCTTAAGTGGTAAAGAGAGCTTGTTTTTGACTGTGGCCTAGGCTTTGTCATGCCATGCTTGATATTGTTTTCGCTTTATGCTTAATATTCTTTGCTGTAGCATGACTTGTTATAAACAACTAAGATTGCTTAATGTGCCTTGGATGAATCATGCGTTGTTTTAGCATATTAAAGCATAGTATTGTGGTATTCTCCTTTGATGCTTTATTTGGGTTGGCTTGGCACATGCTCACACCATGTTATGACTATCAGATGTCACCATAGACTTTATGATCCTTTAGTTTTCAACTTGTAGTATCACTTTATGCTTTGATCAATGATGTTTTGTCGCTCTGCATGATTATGGCCATTATTCCTCTCTTAGTTTGTCGCTCCCAGTCTTTTGCTAGCCTCCGTAACCAAGTATGAGTTCCACTCATGCATCTAACTCCTAAAACCAAGTTATTCCAAAGACTCCACCATACCTACCTACTAGCATATGCTATTCCAAGTATATTCATGTTTTTGTCTACCTTCCGAGTTAAACTTGTTATGAGAAAACTAGTGATTAAAGCTCTCACGAACTTGATGGCACACTTTACTTTCTTGCATTTAATAAACTTGAACCATTGTGTCCATCTTTGTTGCGTATATGCTTGCGCTTTATAAGTTGAAATTAGCAGAACCATGTATCATGGGGAACACTTTCAACATTGCAGTTGTACTTTGTACCCCGTTGATATCATGTTCTTTTGCTTATGGATCCCAGCGGTGGGAAATAAAAGTGGAACTTGTAAGATCATGGAGTGTGTATGTGTGTTAGAGAAACGCCTGGGCCGCTAGCCTAAGCCATGCCTAATCATGGTGGAAACTTGGAGCATCACCATAATGAGCACTCTATGAAGCATCCTCAATAAAAACATATGCAAATAGCAAATAAAAAGATCGCTAAGATGCCCATTGTCTGCTTGCCTTGTTATTTTGATTATGGGATAACTCATGTATCACGTGCAAGGGGTACCCCGTTGGCGGTTCTTTATGATACATATGTACTTACAATGACAAGAGCTCACTCGTGAATAAAGTTGAGTAGCATGAGGTTCGGTCTTCATAAGTAAGGGGCATGAGATTTCGGTTTATAACTTGTCAACCATATCCTCTTAGTTGTGTCACTTTAACCTAAATCACCTAAAGATGCTTATGATAGGGGCAATGATAGCTGAAAGCTAATAAGTACCATAATTTTTGGAAGCTCTTTATGAAACTTTAATCTCAACTTCCTTCTATGAAGGCACTTTCTTTTACTTTTATGTTGAGTCTCCACCTTCTATCTTTATGCACCTACTTTGAGAGCATAGTGGCCATTCTTAGTTCTATGTGCATTATCCCAAGACTTGTTGATTGATGCATAACTTGATATTGCTTGTTTTAAACTATTTGTATCTAGTCACTCTTATGAACTTTGAAGGTGTCCTATGTATTTATGTTTTCTACTCTACGGGGACAAGCTGAATGCCACTATGCTTTGTTTTCTTTATGTGAAACAAACAAACGTCTTGCAAAGCATTGTTATTCATGAATATTTTGTTTGTGCCTTTTCATGTTGCAACTTAGTTGCTTTGCCTTATTGTTAGAACTTTGTCTTTCATGTTATGATTGAAGTACTATGATCCCGGCTATCAATGTTTTACAAATACATTGATCAAGTTTATGATGGTGCATGTCACCTCAAAAATTATTCTTTCTTTTTATCACTTACCTACTCGAGGACGAGCAGGAGTTAAGCTTGGGGATGTTGATACATTGCTAACGTATCCATAATTTTTGATGTTCCATGCTTGGTTTTATCTACTTTCTAATGTTTTGTCCACACTTTGGAGTACTTTTCATATGATTTCTTGGACTAACCTATTAACAATAGCCACAGTGCGAGCTGCCTGTTTTCTGCAGTTTTTGGTTCCAGGAAAGTGAGAAAATGAATATTCTCGGAATTGGACGGGACAAAAGCCAAAGTCAGTTTTTCACCGAGGGACACATGGAGCCAGAATACGAGACAGAGAGGGCATGGGGCCCGACCACACCACCTGGCCGCATGGCCAGGCTTGGCCCGTGCCAGGGGGTGGTGTGGCCACCCTAGGCACCCCTCGGCCTCTCCTTCTGCCTATAAGTTGCCTTCGATACAGAAACCCTAAGGACCCGATCAAAATTCCACAAAAGAGTCTATAGCCGCCGTCGTCTCCATCCCTAGATCGGGAGGGATCTGAAGCTCTTCCCGGCACCTTGTCGGAGAGGGGAATTCACCCTAGAGGCCTTCTTCATCATCATGCAAGCCTCCGGTGTGATGCGTGAGTAGTTCATCTCTAGACTATGGGTCCATGTAGTAGCTAGATGGCTGGTTCTCCTCCTTTGTGCTATCATGTTTAGATCTTGTGAGATCCGTTCATGATCAAGATCATCTATTTGTAATTCTACATGTTGTGTTTGCGGGGATCCGATGGATATTGAGATGCTATTTCAGATTGATTATTGATTCTATCATGTCTTTGTTATTTGTGATCTTGCATGCTTTCTGTTGTTAGTAGCTATCTTGGCCAAGTAGATGCTAGAAACTCCAAGAGTTAGTATTTATGCTCGATAGTGGGTTCATGCCTCTGGTAATCTGGGAAGTGACAAAAATCTCTAAGGTACTAGATGTGTTGTTGCTACTAGGGATAAAACAACAATCCTTTGTTCATAGAACAATCTTATTGTTTACTTTACACGCAATTCGTAATGCAATTATCCGTTGCTTGCAACTTAATATTGGAGGGGGTTCGGATGATAACCTGAAGGTGGATTATTATTCATAGATGCAGTTGGATGGCGGTCTATGTATAATGTTGTAATTCCCAATCGAATCTCAAAGGAGTCAAGATGAGTAGTATATGCATATTGCTTTCTCGATGTTTGTCAATTGCCTCGCTGTAATTTGTTCACCCAACATGTTATCTATCTTAAGGAGAGCCACCACTAGTGAACTATGGACCCAGTCCTTTCTTTCATCATGAATCTACAATCAACTATTTACTTCTTTGTATTTACTTTCTGCAAACTATTACTTTATTTCATTCGATATGTTTAATCCTTTGTTTTCAGCAAAACCGGTGAGATGGACAACCTCATCGCAAGTTGGGGACAGCATTCTATGGTTGTGTTGTGCAGGTCTCCACGTTGCTGCTAATGCCGGTAGTGTTCCCTGCCAAAGTCCATCTAGCAACACCTTTGGGGTGTTTCGTTGCTCCTACTGGATTGATAACCTTGGTTTCATAACTGAGGGAAACTTGTTGTTGTGCTCATCATACCTTCCTCTTGGGGTTCCCCACGAGCTCGAGATATCTTGGGCCATCAGATCCTTCTGCACGAATCTTGACACCAGGCTTATATATTTTGACTGTGGCTAGATTATTTTCTTTTTACCCGCATTCTTCCCCGTGTCTTCATCTTCCTCCAGCCGCACAGCTGTTGGAGGTCCTCATCACCAAACCCTAGCTAGAGCTTCCTCTTTGCTCCGTCCACTCCCAGTGACGCAATGGCCTCCAGCACCTCTGCTCCCTCAACAGTGGTGACTCCCGAGGATACAATGGAGCCATCACATGGGGTCGTCGTCCCTGTCACTGCCGTGGTGGAAACCACCAGCGACGACCAAGGACAAGCGACGCCAGAAGCTGCTGAAGAGGATAACGATCCCCACAAAGGATTAGTCTGGCGGCCGGCGTCGACCGGCGAGGTGAATCCTTCTCCCCAAGCCGGATAGAAGGTATACCTCAATGGCCAGCTGGTAGATGGTGTAAGCCTGCCAGTCTCCAACTTCTTCCTGGATGTCCTTCGCTACTTTTGGTTACTTCCCCACAACCTCTCTCCCAACAGCATCCTCGTACTCAGCAACTTCATTGCCTTGTGCGAAGGATACCTAGGAATAAAGCCTAGGTTAGATCTGTTTATTTACTATTTCACCGTCAAGAGAGAGTCCATAGAATCCAAGGATAAGCTGTGGATATGTGGAATGATTAGCTTTAAGATCCGGCCTAGCCGGCGCTTCCCTAACATCACGGGTCATGAATCTTGCAAGAACTTGCAGCCCACATACTTCTATGGTCCAGACATTCCTCTGCTTGACCGCCTTGAGACGTAACCCGACTTCGTCGATGGAGCTGCCGCCGAAGCACCCACCTGGAGGTCCCTAGCCTCCCTTCCATCCGATGAGGAAGCTAATTACGCCATCAGGCAGATCAAATGGCTCGTAGATGGAGGTTTGACGGGGTTGGACCTAGACATGTGCTGGTTCACTAGGCGGATCCAGCCTCTGCAGCACCGCGCCGAGCTGATGTGCATGTACTCTAAGGATAGAAAGGATCCCATGCGAATTTCATGGGATAACTTCTCCAACGACACCATCAAGCTTCGTCATACAGACATGGTCAAGATAAAGGACAGGAAGCATGGCTTCAAGATCACCTATGACATATTCGAATGCGGCAAATGCCTAGAGGTAGCTTCTGTTTCCTTTATTGCTCGTTACATATACTCTAAGGCTTTTCCGTCTTGAAGTTATCAGTCTAACACATCTTTGTCTCCTAGCTGGCGACCTTGGCTGAGGATCAGATGGCCTCCAAGGTCTATGATCCCAAGCTGAAGGATATCTAGGTAGTGTCTGACGATGACACCCCCAAGGATCACCCAGCTCCGACAGCACGAAAGCAGAGCAGCTCCACCTCTAACGCTATTGCTGAGGGCAAGAAGAAGGAGAAATCGGAAAGTGGAGTCTCTAGACGATCCACCGCCGCCTTAGAGGCAGATAAGAAGTTATCCACCAGCATTACCCTAACCAAGGCTCCTGTCGTGGAGTAATTGTATTCATTCTCCGACTTGTACTTTAGTTCGCACCCTATTCAAATCATGTAGCACCCCGGTAAAACCACTATTAGAAAATCGCTATGTATTTTTTGTGCATCATCATGATAGCATGGTCATGTCATCATGCCACATTTCATTTGAGCATCATCATGACATCATGCATGGTTTGCCTAAAACTATTTTACTAAAAGTCCTATTTTGTTTTCTACATTAATCCCTCCCTTTTTATTTTAAAGTGATATTTTGTTTTGTCTAAAAATTATTTACAAAAGCCCTTTAAAATAAAATAGACAATAATAAAATAATTAACTAATTTTATTGGGGGAGGTAGCCATAGGCTAGGCCCAAAAGCCCAGCCCGTAGCCACCTACCACCCCGCTAACTAAACCTGAAACCTGCACCACCCCTAACTCTAGAACCGAACCGTAGCTAGACTAACCCTAAACCCAAACCGGTCGACCTCACCAAACCCAACCCAGCCACCTACCCGCACACCTTGCCCACCCGGCAGGCACGCTCCACTGGCCCGGGTCGCAAGCACGCTCCACACCCGCCGTACGCACACCGACCCTCACTCGGTCGCTCACCGACACGACCCCTCTCATGATTCCATCGCTCACGGCCCCACCAACCTTGACGCCATGCCCCGCTCCTCTCGCCCCGTACGTCTCTCTCGACCATCCACAATACCTGGTTCATGACCTTCTCTCCTTGCAGTGTGCCGCTGAGCCTGGCCCAGCTCCGTCGCCCGTAGACCACCACAATGCCACCCTCCACCTCCTTGCTCTCTCCCGACCGAGCTCATCCCCACCCCACCAAGCCCCAGAGTCCTAGCACGCCGTCGACTGCCCTCGCACCAGACGCAGCTGGTGGAGCCCTGCCCCTCTGCTTCAAGTTCCTCGACCACCACCGGCGGGCGCCCCACCCCCTCCTCTACTCCAGCCTGGTGCCCTGTCCCCAGCGAGCCTGATGCCAATGCATTGCTCGTTGCCCTCACCCTCCATCCCCCAAGCTTGCTGCGCGCCTCCCTATCCATCTCGAGCCACCGCTGCCCCACAGAGCTCCTCCGCCCTTCTTCCAATGTTGCACCACCGATCATCCTCACGAGCGTCATCAGCCAGCCAACTTCACCAAGCTACACCAGGCGCCCGTCCACTACCGCCTCATGTCGTCCAACGAGCCCCATGCCCTGGCCGCCTCTCCCATGCTACAGAGCGCCGCCGCCCCTGATCTCGAGCTTCGCGGTCAACCCTCTGTTCCCCTACAGCGTCGCTAGCTCCGTTTCCATTGACCGAGCGCCTGAAGGCCAGCCTTCCTCACTACAAGCTTTAGGTCGAGGATGATGCATGCTCCTGGCCATGCTCTTCTGGCCCCGGCTCCCGGCACGGTTTTGCCAAGTTCATCACCATCCTCCGCCCGGTGCAGCTCTAGACCACCTCTGCCGCATGCGCCGTGTCCTCACTGTCCCCTGCCGACATCGTTTTGTTGAACTTAGTCCATCACGTTCGAGTGGTGGCTCTGTCGCTCTCACATGCAATCGAATGCTGTGATCCCTGCTTTGGTGACTTGATGCTGCTGCTAAGTATAGGTCAGACACCGCAACTCATCGAGTTATTATCGAGAGCACCGAGAACTCCTTCTCCGACCCGATGTTCAAAGCCCAGTTCCCAAGACCGATCCCATCAAACCCTCGGAGACCAAGATCTCCGATCCGCCAACGTGTGACCCATATCCGAGACCCCTATTATTATAAAAGATGACAAATACTCGTTGCATATTGAATTTCTCATGCCGCATATATACCGGTACTTTGTCGATTCACCTCATAATTAAATGTGCAGACTATATGCCGGCTATTCTAGTCTTATATAGGCTCCATTTACATTTGTGTAGACAACCGATGCCATGTTTTGCCTTGTTAAGCCAACATTTAAATTGTAGATACCTAAACAAATTGAAGCTTCTAATTAATTGCCAGGGCCCCGGTTTCGCTTAATATTGTATAGTTGCACCGCATCTTTGCCATGTCATACATCATACATATATCATGCCGGATCTTTTGCCGAAGTATTAAATAGCGCATATGGTGTTTCTTTTAGTGCTTTGTTTCTTCACGGATTAGGCCGTTGAGTTGATGCGAGTGTCGACAAGTTCTTCAGATATGTATCTTTGGCTATCTTTCCCAGGCGAGCATTCTCCCCCTTTCTACCTATTTTGCATTTATAGTCTTTACTTCCTCCTGTTGATCTATTGCTATCCGTGTTGCGATGCTTTAGTTTCTGTACCATTTAAATACCTTCCCACCTCTATATTTCATTGGACACCTCCTATTGTCTGTTGTTTGGTAGACAGTTGGCCTTGTGAGTCGTAATTACTGGCTCAGGGGTTGGTTCGAGTCGTCGAGTTCCACCATTGTTGAGAGGTTGGCACAAGCTTCACAGTGGAGATGATCATGGCTTTCATTACAACTGGTTAATTAAAAATCTTGGAATAGATATAACTAATGTAGAGGGACCGGTGGGCAATAGATACTATTTGGTTTTTAACCGCACACTTGTGTCTCATAGGCCCCGAGTACTTCATACCTGTTCCTAGACTATCGCACTATCCGCATGTGGGACCATGAATCGCCTTAGCTAGAGCTCAATTCCTTTCTTATTTCTTGGGGCCAAAAACTAGTTTGGGGCTTTATTACTATCATGTACTTATACCATGCTTTACTACTTTATTTACAATTGCGCGTGGAGCGCCTATACTATTTAGGACTTGTGACACATTTCGGCAGTATCGAAAAGCCCAGTCTCACTTTCGGGTTCCTAGTCGTTTACAACCGTCTACACAAACCCTAGGTCCGTCTCGGAGCCGACCAACTTTGTTGCGGGTAGCTTAGTGGGGTGGCCTGATACATTGCAAATGTATCTATAATTTTTGATGTTCCATGCTTGGTTTTATCTACTTTCTTGTGTTCTGTTCCAACTTTGGAGTACTTTTCATATGATTTCTTGGACTAACCTATTAACAAGATGCCACAGTGTCAGTTGCATGTTTTCTGCTGTTTTTGGTTCCAGGAAGTCAGAAAATGAATATTCTCGGAATTGGACGGGACAAAAGCCAAAGTTACTATTTTCTCGGAAGACTCACGGAGCCAGAAGGAGAGTCGGAGAGGGGCCACAGGGTGGCCACATCCCCCCTTGGCGCGGGCCAGCCCAGGTCATGTCAGGGCATGGTGTGGGCCCCCTGGCTGGCCACCGACCTTGCCTCCTTCGCCTATAAGAGCCTCCCGATACCAAAACCCTAAGTAGTCAATCATCCAGCCACAAAAATTTCTGCAGTGCCGCTGCCAGCGAAGGGGAGATTCGGGGGACAGAAAGTCCCTGTTTCGGCACCCTACCGGGACGGGGTAGTGCCCCCGGAGCGATCTCCATCGATCTCCACCACCATCTCCATCACCATTGCTGATTCCCATGATGAGGAGGGAGTAGTTCTCTCTTGAGGCTAAGGGTTCTACCGGTAGCTATGTGTTCATCTCTCTCTATACATGATCTTATTGAGATCATGAGCTTGTAATCTATAGATCTACCTTGCTACTCAAGTGCTTTAATAGATCTCTGCTCTCCCCATGTGTGTGAAGTTGGCAGTGTGCACACCATGGTGGCACTTTGGCTAGAGATTACAAATACTTGTTATGAGTTATATTTGGAGTTGGATGTTTCTATGAAATTGTGGTGTTTGTTGGAACCATCTAGTGCTCAAGGTGACAGTGTGGGGTTATCTAGATGCGGAAAGCCAGCTTTGAGGTGTGTTGTTATAGCCCTACCATCGATTAGAGTGTTCAACCGGAGAGTAGTTAAGAGTAGTATCATAAAGAGAAGATATTTATATGACAGTGTTCACTAGTGAAAGTATGATCCCTGGGCCTTGTTTCTAAGCATTGATACACCATTTGCAACTAGATCTGTTACGTGTTTGCTTACTTCCATCTTTATTTCAGTTTGCCTTTAGTCTCTTTTACGCCGTCAAGCTATTTTCTAGCACCATTGTCTTATATCCATACCACTTGTATTTCACTATCTCTTCACTGAACTAGTGCACCTATACACCTGACAAGTGTATTGGGTGTGTTGGGGACACAAGAGACTTCTTGTATCTTGATTGCAGGGTTGCTTGAGAGGGAATACCTTTTACCACTTCCTCCCTGAGTTCAATAAACCTTGTGTGATCCACTTAAGGGAAAACTTGCTGCTGTTCTACAAACCTCTGCACTTGGAGGCCCAACAACTGTCTACAAGAATAGAAGTGCCTAGACATCAAGCTCTTTCTGGTTCCGTTGCCGGGGAGGTAAGGTAAAAGGTACTCACATCCTCTGGTGTGAGTGCTCGAAGTTATTTCCTTTAGATTCTGCAATTTTTGTCTTTTTGTTTCTTGTTTTCACTAGTTAGGATTAAAGGAAAACAACAACAAAATTAGAGAGCTTTATAGTATTTATCTTTATTTAGGACATGAAGTGTTTGAAGAGAAAATTTAAAAACCTATGGAACTTTATTTGAATGCTAATAACAATGTTGTTAGTATGAATTCTTTGGACACCATTATTCCTAGTGCTATGGAAAAGTCTAAGCTTGGGGAAGCTGGTTTTGATGAGCATGATATTTTTAGTCCCCCAAGCATGGAGAAGAAAATTTACTTTGATGATACTATGCCTCCAATATATGATGATTGCAATGATGAATATGATATTTTCAGTCCACCTACTATTGAGGAGAAAATTAATTATGATTACAATATGCCTCTTATATTTGATGACTATGGTGATGAGAATAATAATGATACCTATTTTGTTGAATTTGCTCCCACTACAATTAATAAGAATGACTATGTTTATGTGGAGAGTATTAATTCTTTTATGCATATGGCTTATGATAAGAATGTTTTATGTGATAGTTATATTGTTAATTTTATTCATGATGCTACTGCAAGTTATTATGAGAGAGGGAAACATGGTTTTATGTGTTTCAACAATATTAAGTTTCCCCTCTTTATGTTGAAAGTTTTGAAATTACACTTGTTTTGCTTTCCTATGCTTGTTGCTTTGTGCTTTCATGACTTGTTTCTTTACAAGATTCCTATGCATAGGAAGTGGGTTAGACTTAAATGTGCTTTGAATTTTCTTCTTGATGCTCTCTTTTACTTCAATTCAAATTTCGTACGTGAGCATCTTCTCAAACTATCATGCCTAACTTTAAGGCGTTAAAGAAAAGTACTTATTGGGAGATAACCCAAAAAATTTAGATGAGTCTTGGAAGTTATTACTTCAGTAATAACCTCTCCTTATCCTTTTTATTTGCTTTTTGTGCCAAGAGTAACCTCTAATGAGAGAGAAGTAATGATTGGGAAAGTTGCTGTACCGAAACAGATTTCTGTGCTTCACCGTAAAAATTCGTGTACAATATATGAACGTATTTTTGATGCGTGAATTTTTGTGCTTCTGCCCAACGTTGTTATATAACTTTTTTTAGTTCAACACTTTTCTATTTGAGCAACAGAAGGTCTTCGAAAAAATTCGTCTTTACCTGCTGGTCTATTTTAACAGATTTCTGCCATTATTTGCATTTGCTTCTTGTTGGTTCCTTTTTTAGTTATTTTGGGAAATTGAGATTTTTGTACGGTAGCTTGTGTTTTAATGGAAGTTTTATTGGTGTTGGAACTGAACCTAAAGACTTATTATCTTGAGTTCACTAATGTTGCTAATAAAGATTTTGTGAAGTTCTGTATGAAGGAAAAATTTCAGGTGTATGGAAGGAATGAGTAATGAGATGAAGTATGGACTAAAAGCTCAAGCTTGGGGATGCCACTCATGACACCCCAAGAAATATCAAAGAAGTACGAGCATCAAAGCTTGGGGATGCCCAAGTCATCCCCTTCTTTATCAATAAAAATCCCAGGTTTCTTTCAAACACTTCATTTTTATTGTTTCATGCACAGTTGTGTTGTTCTTGGAGCGTCTTCTTTTTCTTTTTCATTTTGGTTTTTCATTTTCTTGGTTTGCCTAGTTTTGCTGAATAAATTTGTTGGACCCCCTCTTTCGTGCATTGGTTTTCAAATAGTTTGGTTTGGTTTGGAAAAAAGTAGGAAAGTTCATGCTTAAGTGGTAAAGAGAGCTTGTTTTTGACTGTGGCCTATGCTTTGTCATTCCATGATTGACATTGTTTTGGCTTTATTCTTAGTATTCTTTTCTTTAGCATGACTTGTTATAAACAATTGAGATTGCTTAATGTGCATTGGATGAATCATGCGTTGTTTTAGCATATTAAAGCATAGTATTGTGGTATTCTCCTTTGATGCTTTATTTGGGTTGACTTGGCGCATGCTCACACCATGTTATGACTATCAAGTCACCATAAGCCTTTATGATCCTTTAGTTTTCAACTTGTAGTATCACTTTATGCTTTGATCAATGATGTTTTGTCACTCTGCATGATTATGGCCATTATTAATCTCTTAGTTTGTTGCTCCCAGTCTTTTGCCAGCCTCCACAACCAAGTATGAGTTCCACTCATGCATCCAACTCCCTAAATCAAGTTATTCCAAAGAGTCCACCTTACCTACCTACTAGCTTATGCTATTCCAAGTATATTCATGTTTTTGTTTACCTTCCAAATTAAACTTGTTATAAGAAAACTAGTGATTAAAGCTCTCACGACCTTGATGGCACACTTTACTTTTCTAGCCCATAATAAACTTGAACCATTGTGTCGTATATGTTGTATATGCGTGCACTTATTTGTTGGGAATTAGCAGAACTATGCTTTCATGGGGAACGCTTTCAACATTTCACTTAGTATTTGTACCTAGTTGATATCATGCTCTTTTGTATATGGATGTCGTCGGTGTGAAATGAAAGGGGAGCTTGTAAGTCCATTGAGTTATGTATATGCGTTAGAGAAACGCCTGGGCCGCTGGTCTAATCCATGGTGACATGGTGGAAACCTGCAGCATAACCATAATGAGCTGTCTATGAAGCATTCTTCTTATAAAAAAAGAGTTAGATATTGAGAAAAGGAGAAAAAAGAGAAAAAAAAGAGATTATGAAAAGAGGAAAGAGAGAAAAAAGCACCATATTCCCATGGTAAATAATAAGATTACTGAGATGCTCGTTGTCTTCTTGCCTTGTCATTTTCATATGGGGATTCTTCCGTATCATCGGGCAAGGGGTACCCCGTTGGCGGTTCTCTATGATACACATGTACTTACAATGACAAGAACTTACTGGTGATTAAACTTGAGTAGCATGAGGAGCTGCCCTCGTATTCAAGGGACATGAGATTTCCAACTTATACTTCGTCAAGCATATACACCATAGTTTGTTCACTTTAACCTTAATCACTTAAAGATGCTTATGATAGGGGCAATGAGAGCTGAAAGCTAAAAAGTACCATAATTTTTGGAAGCTTTTTATGAGACTTGAATCCCTAATTCCTTCTATGAAGGCCTTTCTTCCACTATATATATTTTGAGTCTCCACCTTCTATCTTTATGCACTTACTTTGAGAGCATAGTGGCCATTCTTAGTTCTATGTGAATTGTCCCAAGACTTGTTGATTGATGCATACCTTGATATTGCTTGTTTTAAACTATTTGTATCTAGTCACTCTTATGAACTTTGAAGGTGTCCTATGCATTTATATTTGCTACTCTATGAGGTACAAGCTGAATGCTATTATAATATGTTTTCTTTATGTGAAACAAACAAACGTCTTGCAAAGGATTGTTATTCATGAATCTTTTGTTTGTGCCTTTTCATGTTGCATCATAGTTTCTTTGTCTTATTGCTAGAACATTGTCTTTCATGTTATGATTGAAGTACTATGATCCCATCTTTCAATGTTCTACAAATATTTTGATCAAGTCTTTGATGGTGTATGTCACCTAAAAAATTATTCTTTCTTTTTATCACTTACCTACTCGAGGACGAGCATGAGTTAAGCTTGGGGATGTTGATACATTGCTAACGTATCCATAATTTTTGATGTTCCATGCTTGGTTTTATCTACTTTCTAATGTTTTGTCCACACTTTGGAGTACTTTTCATATGATTTCTTGGACTAACGTATTAACAACAGCCACAGTGCGAGCTGCCTGTTTTCTGCAGTTTTTGGTTCCAGGAAAGTGAGAAAATGAATATTCTTGGAATTGGACGGGACAAAAGCCAAAGTTACTATTTTCCCGGAAGACTCACGGAGCCATAAGGAGAGTCTGAGAGGGGCCACCTGGTTGCCACACCCCCCTTGGCGCGGGCCAGCCCAGGCCGCGCCAAGGCATTGTGTGGGCCCCCTGGCTGTCCACCGACCTTGCCTCCTTCGCCTATAAGAGCCTCCCGATACCAAAACCCTAAGCAGTCAATCATCCAGCCATGAAAAGTTCCACAGTGCCGCCGCCACCGAAGGGGAGATTCAGGGGACATAAAGTCTCTGTTCCGGCACCCTGCCGAGATGGGGAAGTGCCCCCGGAGCCATCTCCATCGATCTCCACCACCAAATCCATCACCATTGCTGATTCCCATGATGAGGAGGGAGTAGTTCTCTCTCGAGGCTAAGGGTTCTACCGGTAGCTATCTGTTCATCTCTCTCTATGCATGATCTTATTGAGATCACGAGCTTGTAATCTATAGATCTAACTTGCTACTCAAGTGCTTTAATAGATCTCTACTCTCCCCATGTGTGTGAAGTTGACAGTGTGCACACCATGGTGGCACTTAGGCTAGAGATTACAAATACTTTTTATGAGTTATATTTGGAGTTGGATGTTTCTATGAAATTGTGGTGTTTGTGGGAACCATCTTGTGCTCAAGGTGACAGTGTGGGGTTATCTAGATGCGGAAAGCGAGCTTTGAGGTGTGATGTTATAGCCCTACCATCGATTAGAGTGTTCAACTGGAGAGTAGTTAAGAGTAGAATCATAAAGAGAAGATATTTATATGAGAGTGTTCACTAGTGAAAGTATGATCCCTAGACCTTGTTTCTAAGTATGCTCCCTGCCTTACAACGCCATCCTGGGCTACCAGGCCCTGGCCAAGTTCATGGTGGTCATGCACAATGCCTACAACCTGGTCAAGTTGCCAGGCGGCGCCAACATCACCATCATGGTGCGCTGCGACGAGGTCGAAGCCGTGCTCTCCCTTAGGTAGGCCTATAAAGAGGTTGTGCCAGCACGGCAGGAGCCCACGGTGGGCCACCCTCAAGTCCCCCTCCCCTGGGAAGGGAAGGCGATGGGTCACCAGCGCCCCCCGACGAGGAAACCATCCGCACCACCGGGGTCGCTTGCAGGAAGAAACTAGTGTTCTCTCAAGAAAGGGCTGAGACTAAGAAGTCGCCATCGACCCAGTAGTGCCGGGGGCCTCGATCACCATTGGCACTGGCCTCTCTCTCGAGAGGGAGGAGGCCCTCGTCGCCTTCCTTTGAGCCAACACGGACATGTTCGCCTGGTCCCCATCAGAAACGACTGGTGTCCCTTGTGAAGTGATCGAGTACCACCTGGCAGTGTGCCCCACGGCGCGCCCGGTGAAGCAGAAGCCGCGAAAGAAGTCGGCTGAGAAGTAGCAGTTCATCATTGCTGAGATGGAAAAGTTCGTCAAGGCGCACCTCGTGAAGGAAGTCTTGCACGCCGACTAGGCTGAGATTGAAAATCTCATCAAGGCGCACCTCGTGGAGGAACCCTGTGGTGGTCCCCAAGGCCACCGGGGGAGGGAGGCTCTGCTTCGACTTCATCGACCTCAACAAGGCTTGCCCAAGGATCATTTCCCTTTGTCGCAGATATACCAGATCATCGACTCCACGGTGGGCTGCGACCTTCTGTGTTTTCTAGACGCCTTCTCGGGATACCATCAGATCAAGATGGCCAAGGAGGACGAGGAGAAGACTTCCTTCATCACCCCCTGCGGCGTGTACTGTTACACCTTCATGCCGTTCGGGCTAAAGAATGCCGACGCCACCTTCCAAAGGCTCATGCGTATCGCGCTAGGTGGCCAGATGGGGAGGAACATAGAGGCCTACGTCGAGGACATCATGGCCAAGACCCGCGAGAAGGACACCTTAGTGGAGGACCTGACGTAAACCTTTGCTAACTTGCGTCGAGTGAACATCAAGCTCAACCACACCAAATGCATGTTTGGAGTCGCGTCGGGCAAGCTCCTTGGCTTCTTGGTGTTGCATCGGGGGATTGAGGCCAACCCCGACAAGGTCTGGGCCATCGAGGAAATGCGCCTGCCAACGCGGCTCAAGGAAATGCAGTGCTTGGCCGAGTGCATGGCGGCTTTAGGAAGATTCATCTTCCAAGCTCAGCGAGAAGGCCTTGCCATTCTTCAAAATTATGAAGCGTACCGGCAAGTTCCAATGGACTCTAGAGGCCAACAAGGCATTTAAAGCCCTCAAGAGGTACCTCACGAGCCCACCGATCATGGTCGCCCCAGGGAGCGCAATCCACTACTGCTATACCTGGATGCTACGCCACAAATGGCAAGTGTTGTCCCGGTCGCCGAGCGTGAAGAGGTGGTGGAAAGGAAGTGGAAGCCCTGAGCCGTGAACCCTCCTGAGGGCCCGGGGGCTACCCCGAGGGCGACAACGCCTCGAAGGGAGCTGGTGAAGGAGCCCTCGACCAATCTGCGGCCAAAACCACGGAGCTCGTGAAATGGCCGGTCTAGTTTGTCGGCACGATGCTTAGGGATGCACGGGAAAGCTACCTCATGCACTCTTGGTGGTATCACGCAAGCTACACCACTACTTCTAGGGCCACCCATTATGGTGGTCACCAAGTTCACTCTGGAAGAAGCGCAACCCTAATGCCGCAAGCCGAGAGGTTGAGTGGGCCATCAAGCTACAGTGCTTCGAGCAAACATTTGACATGACGCGCATCATCCGCGCGACGGCCCTTGTGGAGTTCACGGCGGAATGGACTGATCTTGGGGAGAGCGAGCCTCAGGAAGAAATAACCCATCTTCCTAGGAAGGTAGCCCAGGGCTTTGGACTGTGAACATTGACTGGGCGTTCAACAGGGACGGCGCCGGGGCTGCTACCGTACTCACGTCCCCCAGAGGCATGTGAACCAAAAGTCATCTCCACAAGAGATGAGCGGGACAGCCTCCTCGAGGGCTCCTGGAAGAACCACACACCATCACATGGAGGCTGGAAAAGTTACAACAAACGGTAAAGGCCCCCGGTCATAGGAAGGGTACTCTTACAAGTCCTGGCAAAGAAACCACAAAGTCCAGACTTGCTTCCAAGCGTCACATAATTAAAAATTACACCTCCCCATCGACGCCCTCGGTGCTCGGATGTTGAAGATCCTCTGTAATGGCAGGGCCACCCGAGTCACCAGCTCCGGCCTCCTCCTTGTCATCCACTACATGTGGAAATGTCTCGACTAGAAGGCCGATGAGAGGGACAACCCTCGCCTCAAGAGCTGGCACAACGGCCAATTGACGAATGGCCAACGAGTAGTCAAGGTCAAGCCACATCTGCAAGAGGTTAGTAAAAAGTGTCTTCCCCATGGCAGTCAGCATTGCGTGGCACTCCGAGGAGATAAAAGCCATCCAGGGGTTGCACCTCCAGGATTAGGGAGCTCAGGACGCTGCGCACAACTTCCAGAAGTGCCTCGAGCTTGCGGCCGGCTTCAATCTTAGGCATGACGAAACTTTTGACCCCCAAGAGCAGGAGGACGGCAGCACCCTGCCCAGCAAGGGCGTGGAAGGATGGGTGAAGGGCCTCTGATGCCTCATGAGTGGATCGCTCACGTTCATCCTGGGCCTGTTTGGCAACAACAAGCGAGCCTTTCAGGGCCCTGATTTCACCCCAGAGCTCCTCAGCCTCCCGAAGCAAACTGCTCTAGAGTTTATCCTCCTCAGCAAGGGCATCCCGAAGCATGGAGCCCTCCTCTTTCTCTCGAGTCAGGGCCCTCTGGGCTTCCGATAGCTTGGTGTCGGTCTCCAATGACTAAGCGTCGAGCTCCTTATGGTGCTGAGCTGCTGCCGTCTCTTGAGCGAAACATCTCTCTCCTGGGCCGCTAAGGCGTCCCTAATTTGAGAGGCCTAGTCCTCGGCATCAATGAGGATTTTTTCCACCAGGCCCTCCGCTTCCATGCGAGCATGCTCCCTCTTGGAGTCCACCGCTTTCCGAGACTCTGTAAGCTGCTCCCATTCCCAAGTCAGCCGATGGACCTCGCAGACTACTTCTACCAAGAACTAGTCCATCTTGAAACGGAGGCCGGAAACGACCGTCCCCAGGAGCTCGGTGTGGGGGGAGTACCCCGGCTCAGTCATGATCAGGGCCCAGGACTTGCTGGGCTAGGTGTCGGGAGGAGCCTCCAGTTGAGCTCCCGAAGGGCATGTGGTAGTCAAGGGGGCTGGCCTTGGGGATGTGTGGCCCGTGGAAGCCTCGCCCCTCGGTGACCCTTGCCCCGCACCAGTGTCGGCCGGGCTCGTGACATCCACCGCCTGGTCCACAATCGGGGGAGCAGTTCCAGGAGGATAGCCTGGGAGGCGCTCGTCACCCGACTCGATCACCGCCATGGCCGATGGCCCTGGGATGAAAAGGGCGGGAGCCGTCTGGGAAGGGGAGTCTGCTGCATCCTCTTCAAGTGCCGTCGGCATGGCTAGGGCCTCACTCGGCAAAACCAGTGGGTGTACAACCGGCCAGATCTTCTGGGAGGTGGTCGTCTTCACGTGTAGCTGTTTCCGTGGGAAGTCGTTGCTGCAAGGAATTCTCTGGGTAAGCTGAGGCCAGACAGCACGAGAAAGAGTTGAGGGCTCCTGGCCTATACCTGCTGCTTCCCCTGTTCAAGGATTGCATGCCCCAGCGACCCCGGTTGGTATCGAGAGGGATGAAGCCCCTGACGGGGAGGGGCTCTCCACCTCCCAGCGCGGCCCCTCCGGAGGAGGGCTATCCTCGTGATCCTCTTTCGGTCGAGACATCTCTTGAAGGTCGACCCGGAAGAAGGGACTCCTGCTCCTGCGGCTTCCCCGCCGTGGTCCCGAGGGAGCACTCGGATGAGGCGGCAGCAAAGGAAGCCACTTCCAGAGGATTCCCGGGGTCACCCTTGTGGCCAGGGGGTTGATCCCACACTCATCGAACTGGGGCAGGGCAATGCAAATTTCTGCTCTACTAGGATCAAGGTGAAGGGGGAGGACCCCCTCAGGAAGCTCAGAGGCGGCAGAGGTGTGCAGGATCTCATAGATAAAGACCGCCATGGCTGAATTCTCGGTGACACCGTCCCCGAGAGCCAGGCAGTCTCCCACAGAGAAGTCCCACAGGTCCTTGATGTGCTTCTTAAGTGTAGCAATCCTGAGGCGGATGAACTCCATGGCGACGAGAGGTACCGTCAGAACAAAGGAGTTGATACGCTCAGCGCAAGCTGTAAGGGCATCCATATTGTCCCCCTCTAGGTTTGTCGTGGACCATCAGCTTTTGACTTTCTTTGCTAGCGCGGTGGGTGGAGCAAGGAGGGGACTATCCTCCACGATGTCCATCAGGACCCACCTCTTACAGAAGTCATCCACACGCTTTGTCCAACCCATTTGGGGTCTGAACGGCCCCTCCATCATGAAGGAGGCACAACCATTGGCGCGCTTGTGGGAGGTGAGGCGAGAGCATACATGTGGCGTAGCAGCGCCACGGAAGGCTTCACCCTCATGAACATCTCACACCAGCAGGCAAAGATAGCCAGGGTGGTGACGGAGTTGGGATGCGGGTTGAGGGCACAAATGTGGTAATGCTCTAGAACCGCCAAGAAGAATGGAGAGAACGGCGAAACCAACCCCGCGATGACGGTGTGATAGAAGAACGGGTGCACCGGGCTCGGGAGGCCGCCGAACCCGCCGATCTAGGCCACACTCGGGTCCTCCACCACTCGTTCCGGTGGGTGGCCAGTTCCAGGCGGCACCGGTCAAGGCCGGAATCTGTCTTGATGGTGGAAGGCACCAACACCTCTCCCGTCTCCTCCTCCCCCTCATCCTCTTCTTCTCGAGGGGGGCTGGGTGGAGGATGCTTTCCCTTCACCATGGCTAGGGATTCACGGCGAGACATCTCGCACAACGTGCGGGTGTGGTTTGCTAGGAAGGCGAGCAAAGAAGAGCAGACCGAGGGGAACATATCTCCACTCCACAAAGTCCCTCTCTTTTTATGGGCTGGGGCATTTTTCGCTCAGGAGCGTGCCTCTCAAGAAGGCACATAAAGGGCCTAGAACATCACTTATCGAGCGAGGCTGCAGACGTCAAGATGGCCATCTAGGCCCTCTGTGGCCTGGACGTGGCACTTGGCCCAAACGACAGGGGCCTACTATCGGATAGCTAGTACAGGGGGTACCTTGATCCATCAACATCTGGCTACCTCTATGGCCCTAGGAAGGCTTCATGAGGGAGGGTCTCCCCCCTCACGAGGTACGTTAGGACCCCTCCTCTAGAGGCCTCTAGAGGGGGAAGTTGTGAAGGTGGCACAGGTTCCACCCAAGGGAAATGATAAGCATAACGATGCATTGGATGCTTCGGTCTCTACGGCCCCTGAGGTCGGGGCTTGGTCAAAGGTGGAGCCAACACGACCTTGATCGGCTGACAGGTGACTTTAGCGCAGTAGGACCGCCTTTGGCTACTTTGGTGCAAGGAGGGGAGCACGCGAGTCCGGATGAAGACAAGGAGCGTCAAAAAGGGGAATGCTTTACAAATGGGCGGAGGGATGTCCAGCACCCAAGACCTAGTCCACTAAAAAGTAGTCTCCTAGACCAGGACGACGAGGGGTGGCACTGTGGGCTCCCTTCCCGCTCATGAACAGGGGGAGGTGGTCCGATGCCGCCCTATATAAGGAGTCGTTCTTCTACCTTGTAAGGGGACGGATCCTAGAGATCTAAAACCCTAGACTTTCTTCCACCATTGTAACCTCGTGAGGCAAGCGAGCAATACAACCAAGAAGGATTATGGGCTTTACCTCCTCATGAGGGTCTCGAACCTGGGTAAAACCCCGGTGACGATGGTTTAACTTGTCAATGCCCATTGATATGGACTTGGGTTTTGGAGAAGGAGGGAGCCCTAGAGGCATCAATGGGCTAGCAAACAAGCACACAGGGATGCAAGTTTTACCCAGGTCCAGGCCTCGTAGAGGTCCCTACTCCTGCTTGTCTCCTCTTGTAATTAACGAAGGAATCGAAGATTACAGGGCTGCGCAGATGCAATCTGGCGAGAGTTGTGGAAACTAGGGTTGCGTGTGTCCTCCTTGCCGCCCCTTCTAGCAGGCCGAGTCGGTTATAGATTAGGGTTCGCCCCTTTGAACTTTCTATCTTTAAACTTCATCTTGACTCGCAAGTAATCGAAGAGTCTGTGGGTCACCTGAATTCTACATTGGGCCTTGGCAACAACGTGGGCTTCTGCCGTATCTGGGCCATATATACCAAACTCGAGTACCTATAGGGTATACCGATTTCAGTAGCCCCCGAGTGTCCAGTGGAATCGTAGATTCGAGTGGGAACTTTATGAAGACTTTCGAGTACATGCCTAAGTATATTTTCGAGTGTTTAGTTTGTGTCATAGGGATTGTTGATATACGTGTCTGATTTATCTGATGTATCGGTATCAGTTAACTTCCTTAGGGAAAAATAACGCAATCTACTCAAACTCGAGTCCCCGGACTCGAATTTGGAAAAATGCTAGTGTAATTCGACTCAAGCCACGAAGGTCTTATATGAGTCGAATTCCAGTGTATAAGTGTGAGAACTCAATACGTTCGTCAAGGCATGTTCATCGTACCGGTAGGCACAGATATGTTTCTAGTAATGTGCAGCATATGCGTTGTCAGGCCTTATTCAGGTCTTATCTTCAGGCTATAAGCGCGGCATCCGAAATATTGGTCATTGCGGAGATGATTCGGGTGGACCAGGACACGCAGTCTCTTTGTAGGGAAAGTATGAGGCGGAGTGGCCATAGAATTCCACTGTGGATGTTATCAACACACAATACGATGTACAAATAGTCATAGGGTGCACGGCCAGCGCTCCCTATGGGAGTAGCCCCCAAGTGCCTGGTTGAGTCGAAGACTCAAGCGGGGACTGAAGATCTTTTACGGCTGCTGTCATCTTTGTTGCTTGTTTCAGTCGAATTTTCATTCGGCGCTCCCTAAGGGAGTAACCCATAATGCACAATCGAATCGTAGATTCGAGTGTTGGTTTGTCTTGATTGTTCATTCACCTACAGAAACATAATAATCGTAGGGTGCACGACCAGCGCTCCCTATGGGAGGAGCCCCTGATTGCTTGGTTGAGTCGAAGACTCAAGCAAGGCTAAAGTAGTCAAAATCTTCTGCTGCTGAAGTTGATGACGTCAGTGCTAATGATGTGATGACCTCACTTGCCCGCGTGAGCGGCTTTCACGGGACGTGACGAGCGGTGGGTCCCAGTTTCTGACTTCGATTTGACCAGGCATGCGTAATCTTCTTGTTTTAACTACGTCTCCTCGATTTCCGCGTGTAATGGGAATAGTGGGGGACGGTTCGTGCTTTAGCTTCGCCACGTGTCGATGACGATGTGCGCCACGTGTGTAATAGGGTTTCTGCAGGCCGTTGGATGGTATCTCCGAGGAGGTTAAGTAGCAGCACAACTGCGGTAATTTCCCCATCTGTCTTCTTTGCTCGTGCCTCCATCGCCATTGCTGCTGCTCTCTGCTTCCTTACACATTCTCTTTGCGGCACTAGAAGATGGCAAGAAGAAGGGAGGCGCCACCGCTGGGTAGCGGTCAAGGTTGGCGAAGGTATCGTGTAGATCGTCGATTAGCGAGACTTCCTCTTTGGTTTTGATGATGATGTCATCGACATAAACTTGGATGTTGCGACCAAGTTGATTCTTTTGGCAAGCCTGCATGCACCGCTGATAGGCGGCTCCTGTGTTTTTTAGCCCAAAGGGCATGGTGTTGTAGAAGAACACACAAAATGGCGTTGTAAACGCTGTCTTCTCTTGATCTTCCTCCTTCATTCGAATTTGATTGTAGCCTAAGTAGGCGTCGTGGAAGCAGAGGCACTCGCATCCCGCAGTAGAGTCGATGATTTGGTCGATTCGTGGCAGCGAGAAGTGATCCTTTGGGCAGTGCTTATTCAGGGAGGTGAAGTCGACGCACATCTGCAGGATATCCGTGTCTTTTTTGGGCACTAGCACTGTATTAGCGAGCCAAATGCTTTCCCTGATCTCACGTATGAAGTTTGTGTCGAGGAGTTTGTTGATATCCATTCTGACTACTTTTGCTCTAGGTTCAGACAGTCGACGTATTGTCTGCTTGATTGGCCTTACGTTTGGTTTTATGTTGAGTGCGTGCTTGGCGAATTAGGAACCCTTGGCATGTCCGCTGGACACCAGGCGAAGATTTCCCAGTGCTCACGGAGGAATTCCACGAGCGCGAGTTCCTATGCCGTCTTGGTCGGGTCCGTCGGATGGACCTGGACTTGCTTCGTGTGTACCGACGACTCGAAGGACAGGTCAGGTGAACTTGTCCTACTCACGGGAGGCAGACTGTTGTCTGTCGACTCCTTCAATCTTGCGAGCTCCTCCGGCATGCCGAAGCACTAGGAGATTTTGTTGAATTCCTTGTCGCAGCTGTCGGACCTCTCGAAGCTTCCGTTGATTGTAATGACGCTGTTTGGACCTAGCATTTTCATTTTCCGGTAGGCGTAGTGCGGCACTGCCATGAACATAGCGAACGCCAGTCGACGACTTCAAAGTCGATGCGCTCTCGCCGAAAGTTTTTCGGCATGCCGAAGATGACGTCGAGGTCGATTTTTCCTAGGGGGTACATGCCCTGCCTGGGATGATGCCATGGAATGTCGTGTCTGAGACTTCCAGGCAAGTCAGGGGATCCTCATCGCACGCAAGGTACTCACGAACATGAGGTTGATTCCTCTCCCGCCATCCATGAAGACGCGACTCATGTCGAAGCCTCCGATTTGCGCCTCGAGTACAAGGGGATAGTGGCCCGGACGAGGGACATGACGCGAGTGGTCGTGTTTGTCAAAGGTGATGCAGGAGTCACTTCCACTGAGGTACTCAGTGGTGAGAGGTGGGGATATTGTCGCCAAGTTGACTTGGCGAGTGATAGCCTTCTGCACTCGATTTGAGGGACACCCTTTTTGGATCATCATAGTGCGCATGGCCCACAGGTATGGTTCACCTCCATGGTGCTAGACTAGCGCGACCGTGGGTGGTGGTGGTCCGGGCGGTGGTGGAGGAGCTCCATGTGCCACAGCGCCTGAGCAGTTCCGTAGCCCCTGCTGACCGCCTCGTGGTTCATCCGAGCCAGGCCCTCATGGAGTTTGAGAAACTCACGATAGTCCTTGAGAAGGTGGCTGGATTTCTTCTTGCCCTGATGCTTGCCGATGTAGAAGTGCATGTTGCATGGTCCAGACAGTTTATCCTCGATGGATGCTGCGGGTGCCTCTTCGCGAGTGCGGCGCTACCACACCAGCGTGGTTTTCTCGGCGTCGCGGTATCCACCGCTGAGATAACCAATTTTGCGGTTGTCGTCACGTTTGTCGGCATAGCCGGCTGCGACCATATTGATGTCGTCATGGTCATCGTAGGTGCTCATTCGACGCTTGCCTCGACAGTCGCTTCTGCGCCCGAGGTCATCATCATCGTCGGAGTAGGTGCGGTTTTTCTTTGAATCTTCTCCGTTGGCCCACTGATTTGCGATTTCTATCAGGTGGCCAATTGTTTTGGGCTTAGTGCACCCCAGCTCCTCGTTGAGTTCTATACAGCGGACGCCTCCGTTGAATGCGTCGTTTGCGCGGTCCTCCGAAATGTTTTCCGCGGAGTTCTTGATGATGGACCACCTCTAGATGTAAGAGCGCAGTGACTCACCAGACTTTTGCTGGAAGCTTCTCAGTTCCTCGATTGATGTGGGCCTTTTATAAGTGCCCTTGAAGTTGCGCACAAAGCTGTAGACCAGCTCTTCCCAGCTACGATGGATCTGTGCGGGACGTTGTTGGGCCACGCGCGAGCAGTGCCCTGCAGCTGTAGCTGGAGGCATTGCATGGCCGTGCTTTGACTCCCACCGTGCCGCCTGACGAAGGAGATGTGGTCCTCCAACCAAATTTTCAGATCCTCTTGACCGTCAAATTTTGGGTTCTCCGATGGGAGTTTGAACCCCTTAGGCATTCTCTTCAGCTTGATGGCCCTACTGAAGCATCTGGAGCCGCAAAGCTCAGTCTCGTCTTCTTCTGAGTCAGTCGAGCGAGTGCGTCTTGCCTGCATCTTGTCGAATCTGTGCTGCGTGAGGTCATCATGCGCGTCATGGTCGCGATCGTGTCGCTGTGAGCATCGATGCCGAGACAGATCGTGGCTATCGTCACTAGATGAGGGCGAGGAATAGCGTTTTGCCAGAGCTTTGCTTTTCTTTGGCTCCGATGTTGGCTCTTTGTCGAGGGCGGCCTCGATTATCCCCAAGCCCGCGATCGTAGATTGGTGCATGGCAGCTCGCGGATCTCCAGCCGGAGGCTGGTTGTTGAGGATGTACATGGTGGCCGCTGTTACCGCAGCTTGCGGCGTTTTTGGGAGCATGTTCCCCTGCGTGTCGACTGTCATAGAACCGAAGTCGAGGACTTTTGTAGCCTCCACGAGTTCTTGATCGGTGAGGTGGGCCAGTCGAGATCGCCTCTTGTTGCAATGTACTCGTTGCCTTTGGAGGAGGATCCTCCGTGGGAGGAGAGCCCAGCCCGTCGAAGGCTTGACTCATCTGCCGCCTTTTTACGTGCCTTGAGTTGCGCGACTGCATGTAGCTGGTGTCTGTATTCCTCCTTCGGCAGCCAATGGTAGCCCATCAACATGTCCTGCGGGGAGTTGAGGGGCAGAGGATTTCCCCATAGAGCTTCTCGGCAGCAGGCCCACTCGTTGTCGTTGAGCCTGTTCACTACACGCTCTAAGGTGTTTGCGTTCACTATGGCCGGTGGTTCTCCTCCCGCTCCATTGTTGACGGGCGCGCCATTGCCACCGTTGGTCGGGCCGCCGTTTGGTATGCCGCCATTAGGTGGACCACCGTTGGGTGGCCCGGTGCCAGATCGAGTGCTAGTGTTATCGCGATTGACGGTGGTGTCACCTGCGTTGATGATGGCGCACATGAAGTGGTTGAGGAAGCTGTTGCTCCTACAACTTTCAGATGCAGAGTCGTAGGCTCCATCTTCTCTGGCTAGGTCACCTAGATCGGATCCGCGATTGTTGTCACTGTCCGTTCTCCTAGCTGTTGCTGAGGTGTTGAACTCGCTGAGGGTGCCGATCGACGGCAGGAACCATGATGCTGGAGCAATCGCGGCTGCCATCGGCGGTCAGGCATGCGAAGCGTGCCCAGCTGACCAACCTGGAAGCAGAAGTTCCCAATCGCCAAGATGATCCCATCGCCCACGGAATCGAAAGCCGGGCGAGTGGCTGGCGTGTGGACGGTGAAGTCGAACGCACCGAAGAGGTGGCGAATCCCTACTGTTGTAGAGTTGTAAATCGCGGTTGATGGGGCCGAAGAAGCCGCAACATCACTACTCCCAATTCCAACAGATGGCGCCAATTGACAAGGGTTTAACTCGTCAATGCCCATTGTTATGGACTTTGGTTTTGGAGAAGGAGGGTGCGCTGGAGGCATCAATCGGCTAGCAAACAAGCACACAGGGACGCAAGTTTTACCCAGGTTTAGGCCTCGTAGAGGTCCCTACTCCTGCTTGTCTGCTCATGGAATTAATGAAGGAATCGAAGATTATAGGGGTGCGCAGATGCAATCTAGCCAAAGTTGTGGAAACTAGGGTTGCGTGTGTCCTCCTCGCCGCCCCCTCCTAGCCTTTATATAGATAGGCTAGGTCTTAGGTAGCAGGTCGAGCCGGTTACAGATTAGGGTTTGCCCCTTTGAACTTTCTATCTTTAAACTTCATCTTGACTCGGAAGTTGTAACATCACAAATCTTTAATCCAGGTTATCAAGATCCTAATCATCCAATTTAGGGTTAACAAACAAAATTATTATTAAAAGGAATATGAGTACATGTGTGTGTTTGCATTAATATAGAGTTGTTTGAAAATGCCATGTTTGATCGTCCTAAATGATATGAAATGGTTTAAAAGTGAATGGCACATCATCTAGACCATTTAGAAATAAAATCCAAAGAAAAAGAAATCAAATTAGATTAAATAATGCAAATGGTCATTTTAGCCATTTTAATCCACTGGGCCACTTTAGGTGTTCCTAGAAGTCAATTTCCAATAGAACATTCTCAACTCTTTTTAGCCCTTACTAGACCAAGTAAAGATGTGCCAAGGCCCACTTTACAAACTTACACAAATCTTTAGCAAAGCAATTTAAATGACAATGGAAAATTGAATCAAGTGTATGTGTTAAGATCACCATTTCTCAAAAACCCATCAACTGAGTTCACCTTGAAAATTCCCAGCAACCAGAGACTACCAAGCGTAAGATCAGATCACTGACCAAAAATCTTTTGAAAATTCGAATTTATAATTCTTGCGGCCATTTGATCGAACACCTGGTAGACAAAATTAATCTAGCCTAACAATTACTGTTCTAGAGCAGTGATCAAGCGCCACTAAGGCCTCAATCCACGCCCCTGGTCTCCCCCAGTTCCAACCAGGCCATAAATGAGCTACCCCTTAGCTTCTTGAAGCAGTGCCAAGGCAACCGAGCACCATGCCCACCGGTCGAGCATGGACCGCTCCCAGCAGACCACCTTGCTCTCTCCCGCCATGCCTAGGAGGATCGCCGCACCCTACCGCCTCTCTCTGTCCCTTCCCTAAGCACGGCTAGGCCATGGGCCACCCCCAGCAATCCGCGCCCACCGCGTCTACGCCATGCCGAGCACGCGCTAGAGCGCCACGCCCGACTAGCATGCACATGCCGCGCCTCGACCGCAGCTCGTGCGCACTACTTCGTCATGACCCTAGGAAGCGCCCAGACATGCCCGTTCACCGCCGCTTAACCCTCAGCCACCGTGCGCCGCGTCGAATGCCGCTTCTGCCGCATAGAGCACTAGCCATGCCCGACCAAATGCCACCACCACTAGCCACGCCTTTATGTCGTAGATGACCGCCAGTAGACCGCGCACCGTCCGCCTACCTCTGCCCCGACAATAGCTGCATGTACCGTCACCACCGACGAGCCACGCCCACGCCGCTTGGTCTCTCCGTCGAACTATAAATAGAGGCCACCCCCAGCCTCATTACTCACACCATCTCACTCCCCTCTAACCACTGATACATCTACCCCATCCCCGGAGCAAGGCGAGCCGCAGTTGGCCGGAATTTTGTCGGAGCTTGCCGCGGCAGGGGAGAAGAGGCGTCGTTGATTGGAGCTGCCCCGGGAGCCGCCGCGACCATGCCTAGAACCGCCGTCGTCTACCAAGTCGAGTGCCCCCATCCCCACGTCTAGCTGGAGCCTAGGTGAGCCACCGTAGACCCCTACCATGCCGCGTTAGGGTTTTCTCTCGCCGGAGCTGTTCACCGGAGACGATGAACCACGACCTTAGATTCTTGTTCTAATCACATGGCTGAGATTGCCCCGTACAGCTTCGGTTAGAATTAGTCATTGACATGCGTGACCCCCTGTCAGACGCCCTCTACGCCGCAGAGAGCCACTGGGCTAGCCTATTTCTTTTCCCGCGCTAGCCCTAAGATTCGAATTAATGTTTTTCCATTTTAGGATTAAACTAGATTTTGTGCCTAGTTTCAAAAATAAATTCATAGGGTTTGACTTAACCAAACGACATGATTCAAATTTTGTTAGAAATATAATTAAAATATCTATCGAAGCCAATTGGATTTAAGTCATTTGGAGTTAGAGATAATCTATAGTAAAATAACAAGACAAAGACTCTTCCACATTCAAATATTTTTCAAAAATCAACCATAATAGATTTTAGATTGATTCGAACTCTCACAAATCATATTTGACAATACCTATCTGAATATGTAATAATATTTAAGTTTGCATGCAGTGACTTTGGACTAGTACCAAAACAATGATATATAGGCATTTCTTGTCACTTTAAATCATTTAATAGTAATCTTAAACTTTATAAAATGTGACCAACCCTTTAATCACATTCCCGTGTATTAGAATATGTGGTGATGATATGTTTCCACATGATCCCATATTTTAATTGTAGAATATAAAATCTTAAATAATTTCAATGAGTAGAAATTACTTTTCTCAAATAAACTAATGAAACTAGTGTTTTAATGCATGTGATGATTGTGATGATACTAGATCATCAAGTGTGTGCCTTAGTGTGATAAATAGACTAGTTAAGTATTGTTTGGTGATTGTGTATCCCGTATTTATTTATAGACGATAGTACCGACCAAGTCTACGAGGAGGAGGAGTTCTACCCCGAAGAAGACGAGGAGAATTTTAACCACTGCACCAATCAAGGCAAGCCATCACTACTAAGCATGTTAAACCTTGCAAGTCACCTTTGCAAGTATTAAGCTATGCGAGATGCATTAGGCAAGCTTGGTTAAACATTTTGATTTATACCCATCCCAAGTTTTACTTGCAAGCTTTACTTTTTGCTTTAACAAAATTTCTTTACTTTTAGTAATGCTTGGTGAGATTTCGAAAAGATAGTATAGATAGCATAAAGAGTATAAAACTTCACCTATACTAGATGTCATTATATGGCATGATATTTAGATTAGCATCCCTCATTAGTGACCACTCTTAACCTTATTGGCTAGTGCTAAACATAAAACTTGATCACTTTAGATGGGAATACTTGGTGAAAATGCTTATGAACACCTTGGAATGATGAGTCATTCTATTGAGATGTTTTGACATGTGTTGAGAAGCACAAATGGTTTATGATGATGAAAATGTTGAGGCATGAGCCTTAGCCCTTTATAAAAACTGATGGTTGGGTTCGGATGCGATACCATTCCAATTTTACTGTAGAACCACAATACCTGAATTGGGTAAGGCTTAGCCGGAAGCTTATATGCATTAGTATGGGTTCCCTCGTGGGAGAGGTTTGAGCTTAGGCTACCTCTTGATGATGTCCACCTATGCAGTGCCCAGGATGGGAAATGGCCACGGCTAGGAGGCCAAGATCATAGGGGAGGTGCTTATACTAGAGGTGTGTAATTGAAAAGCTATGATTGATTATCTGCATACTAAGTATGATGATTCAGGGTTATCCCTGACAGATGTATTGAATTTTGTGGTGAAAGTGTACCACCTCTGCGGAGTGTCGAACTATTCGAATAGCCGCATCTGCGGTCATGGACAGTTGGAGTGGCCATACTGTTCCGAAGTCAGATGTTTTCAAAATGACTCGTTAAATGAATGGTGACTTGACTTGACCACAACAGGGTTGTGACTATGAAAACTAAGTTCCCAACTTAGGTGATTTAGAACATTAAATTAGCTTTCCTTACTTCTGAACTCAGCTTAGGTTTCAAATTTAGCTATAGCAAATAAACGTAGAGCTTAGCTTTCCAACTAGAACTACCGTACTTGTGAGTGATAGTTTGTGAGTACTTAAAGAGTACTCATGGCTTTGTCCCTGGCTATTCCCGTGGCCAGACTATGAGGAGGACTACCCTGAAGATGGACAGCAGGACGTCTATGACAACTAGGATCATCTCCCATCGTCAGCATTGCCTATGACATTGAAGATGGAGCCCACCGCTATGCTATTTATTCCACTTCTTGTTTGTATTAAGACTAGATCATGAGATCCCTTATTTGTGTAAGACCTTATTATGGTTTGTAATGAATGATATACTGTGATATCCAATCTGTTATGTATCGCAAAAATGGTAATCCTGGGATTGCGATGTATGGCATAATAGGCATCTGGGATTAAAAATCCGGGTGTTGACAAGTTGGTATCAGAGCCATCCTCACCATAGGAAACCCTAGTTAGAATGGATGTCCAAACAAAAACTTAGTTTCAAAAACAAATGAAGTGAGTATTTATGAAAATATATTCCCACTCTTATCCTTGGTTCCTTCAAAAAAATTCATGTTCCTAAAAAATTCTTACATTACTACATAAAATTTGACACACTTGATCACCTCAGTAACTTACTCATCCTAAATTCTTATAGATGGAAGTTCAGTATTAAATGTTCTACTAGTTGGGCAACAGAGGCCAGCTGATCTTCGAGAGGGATCTTGATGCACTGTCTGAGTACCTTGAGCATCCGCACCCGGAATTCTTCGGAGCTCAACTCAAGGATCACCCAGGAGGAGATCTACAATGGCTGATAGTTGCAGATCTTCGAGGCAACATGGAAGCACCCCTTTGCAAGAAGATTCAATTCACCGTAAGAGAGAACAACTGGCTAGATGGACTAGCCAGGGCAATGCATGAAGGTCTCGCCTGTCTTTGCGGACAAACCAAAGACTTGATCCAGGGTACTCCCTTTGCTCACTATGCAAGGCGTGATTATATGGGAATGCCATTGGAGATGCCAAGTCACCCGGAGATGAAGCGCCAAGTGGAGAACCTTGACTTCCTGCTATATGATAGACAGAAGGAATTGGACAATGCCCGAGCCTACGCCAACCACAACCTTTCCATTGCCACACAGAAGGCCCAAACTTTCTCCCTGCTCATCAAGGATCGTCAATCACTTCGCCGGAAACGCGAGAAGAAGGATCGCACCATTGCCCGTATTCACAAGAAGGTGGCGGACCTTGAGAAGACCATCCAGGAACAAGAAGCTCAGCTTGCCGCAAAAGAAGAAGAAGAGGAGGAAGGTGAAGACATCTAGGGAGATATTCACTCATAACTCAGTGATGACAATGACTACCTGGAGGATGATGCCATGGACTTCTATACCGATGATGATGACTTTGACTTCATTGATGATGAGTAGATGCACTTGATCACTACCATAGGAATGAGTTGTATCGGTCCCATTGTATCTTATCTCACATAATGGTTCTTAAAACCATCTGTTTTTCTTTCATGTTGTGGTGTGTGTGGGTTTGTATGGTGTGCTTTGCCTGAATGCATGAATGAGAAGTTGCTAGTATGCTAAACCTGAGTCAAACTCAAGGTTTAAAAGCTTTTGAAAACAAAACCATGAACCTTAGAAATTTCCCTCTTATCTCATTATATATCTCAATCTTCAGATGACTCATGGAAACCCCGGAGGAAGCAGCTCATTGCAGGACCCGATGCTGCAGATTCTGCAGATGCTAGTTTCTGACTGTGAAGCTAGTAGAGCAGAGCGCCAAGCCAACCTAGCCACCCCGCAACAGATAGCTCAGATGGCCCACAATAATCAAGGCCATGGGAACCAAGATCATCATGGTTCAAAGCTTAAGAATTTTCAAAATACCAATCCCCTATCTTTAGCAAGTCTGAAGACCCATTAGATGCAAATGATTGGTTACAAACCATGGAGAATAACCTATAAGTCACAGCACTTGATGCCAACAAGCAAGTACTGTTTGCCACCCACTATCTGGCAGGAGATGCAAGAGCCTGGTGGAATAACACCCGTACTATGAACCACAATCAAGTGATGACGTGGGAAGCCTTCAAGACCAAGTTTAGCCACACCCATGTGCCGCAAGGTTTAGTCACCAGAATGAGAGATGAGTTCAGAGAGCTGAAGCAAGGCAGGATGACAACAGTTGAATACCGTGACAAATTTATGTCCCTCGCAAGATATGCCCCTAATGAAATCAATACTGAAGCCAAGAAGAAGGAGAGATTCCTAAACGAACTGCATGATGAGATCTAGAGTGCGTTAGTCAACATCCGTTTTGATGACCTAGAAGAGCTAGTCAAGTCTGCCATCCAGATGGAACGGAAGATCAACCAAGCCAATGACAACCACAAGCCCAGAATGATGCACCAGAGTGGATCCAACCATGTTCAGAAGTATTGCCCCAACCCGTCTGCAGGATATGCCCTGAGAAACAATAGACCCCCGATGTCTCGTCCAAGCTACCCCAATCGTAGCGGAGGAAACGTGAAGTCCGGAGGAAACCACAACAACAACCCCGGCAACTCCAACAACTTCAACCGTGCACCCCCCAAGTCCAACAACAACAACAACAACAACAACAATACTTCCCGAAGGACTGGAAGCCATGTCGTGCCTATTGCAGCCAAAGACAAGTCCAATATTACTTGTTTTGAGTGTGGAGTAAAGGGTCACTACTCCAACGAGTGTCCCAAGAAGCTTGCAGCCACCCCCAATGTGAATGCTCCAGCTCAGCAGCAGCGCCGTGTTCAAATCGGAAGAAGATTCACCACAGGTAATTCGCTCAACCACAACGGCCGTCTGTTCCACATGAATCCTGAAGAAGCCCAGGAAGCGCCAGATGTCGTGCTAGGTATGTTTTCTGTTAACTCAGTATTAGCAAGAGTGTTGTTTGATTCTAGAGCATCACACTCGTTTGTTACAGAAGAATTTGCATGGTCTAGTAAGATTCACCCAACCAATTTGAAGCATGTCATGATAGTTCAAATACCCGGTTCAACCACCAAAGCTAGAAAAATTTGCAGGGTTGTACCTATGAGAATCCATGGTTTACATTTTTATGCCAATCTAATACTACTTGGAACCAAAGGTTTGGAAGTAGTACTAGGAATGGATTGGATGTCAAAACATAAAGGATTGATCGAATGTGCCAAGAAAGCCATAACCATCACCAGTAGCTCTGGAGTATCAGTAGAGCATGTATCAGAAACCTTGCCCCGTCAATTCCAATGCAATAAGAGTCTAGCCCTACCCACCATTGACCAAGTTATAGTAGTCTGTGAATACCCCGACGTATTCCTACATGAATTGCCTGGTATGCCCCCAGATCGGGATATCGAGTTCATTATTCAACTAATTCCTGGAACTAGACCCATAGCTCGGAGACCTTATAGTATGAACCCATCTGAACTAGTGGATCTGAAGAAGCAACTTGATGCTATGTTGGCGAAAGGTTTGATTCAACCAAGCGCATCGCCATGGAGATCACCTATTTTGTTTGTCGACAAGAAAGATGGAGGTAACCGTTTTTGTACAGATTACCGGAAGCTGAATGATGTCACCATAAAGAATAAGTACCCACTGCCCAAGATAGAAGATCTGTTTGATTAGTTGACTGGTGCAAGAGTGTTTTCTAAGATTGATCTTAGAACTGGTTATCATCAACTCAAGATTTGTGCAACGGATATTCCAAAGACCGCCTTTACCACTAGATATGGATTATATGAGTATACAGTGATGTCTTTTGGATTAACCAATGCTCCCGCTTATTTCATGAATCTCATGCATAAGATCCTTATGAATTTTCTGGATAAGTTTGACGATGTGTTTATCGATGATATTCTTATCTATTCCAAGTCAGAAGAAGACCATGAGAAATACCTGAGAACCATCCTCGAAACCCTTAGAGAGCATCAGTTGTATGCCAAGTTTAGCAAATGTGAGTTTTGGCTGAATGAAATAGGATTCCTCGGACATATTGTGTCAGCAGGAGGAGTCGCTGTTGATCCCGCCAAGATCAAAGATGTTGAAGCATGGAAAGCCCCAACCACTCAAACCCAAGTCCGTGCATTTATCGGATTAGCGGGATATTACTACAAGTTCGTAGAAGGATTTTCTAGCATTGCAAGGCCAATGACCCAACTGTTGAAGAAGGACAAGAAGTTTGAATGTACCGACAAATGTGAAGAAAGTTTTCAAGAGCTCAAGAAGAGATTGATTTAAGCCCCAATCTTGATTATGCCTGATAACAAGAAGCCATTTGATGTGTATTGTCATGCATCCAAGATTGATCTCAGATGTGTGCTGATGCAAGAAGAAGAACTCTTCGCATATTATCTCGACAACTGAAGCAGCATGAGCAAAACTACCGTACCCATGATCTCGAACTAGCAGCCATAGTTTTAGCATTAAAGACATGGCGTCATTACCTTTTGGGTAATCGCTATGAGATTTATTCAGATCACTAGAGTCTGAAGTATATTTTCACTCAGAAGGAGCTGAATATGAGGCAAAGGAGATGGATAGAATGAATCAAGGATTATGACCTTGACATTCACTAGCACCCCAGCAAAGCCAATGTGGTAGCGGATGCTCTTAACCGATTGCCGTTTAGATTAAATACCATGATCAAAGAGAATCAACCAACTTTGCATGAAGAGTTGGAGCAGTTTAGAACTGAGCTAGTTAGCAAAGGATTTTTAGCTAGCATTGAACTTCAACCCACTTTGATTAGTAAAATTAAGGAAGCCCAAAAGGGAAATGCAAGTATCGACAGAATTAAACGTCGTATTGGTATAGGAAAGGTACCTGGATTCACCGAAGATGAAGAAGCAGTTTTGTGGTACAAAGGACGTATCCGTGTACCGGCAGATTCGGAGCTGAAGCAAGTTATCATGCAAGAAGCTCATGATACTTTTTATTCTATCCACCCGGGAGGAACGAAGATGTATCATGATTTGAAAGAGCAATTTTTGTGGCACGAGATGAAGAGAGAAATCGGAAGCTACATCGCCAAGTGTGATATCTGTCAAAGAGTCAAAGTGGAACATCAAAGACCCGCAAGACTGTTGCAACCATTGCAGATTCCAGAATGGAAATGGGATTCCATCGGAATGGACTTTATCACCGGTTTGCCTACTTCTAGTAGGGGAAATGACTCTATTTGGGTCATACTTGATAGATTGTCCAAGGTAGCCCATTTTATACCTGTCAAGACAACCTACAAGTGTTCGAAGCTAGCAGAGGTTTACATTGCTAGAATAGTCAGTTTGCATGAAACCCCCAAGACCATAGTGTCTGATCGAGGAACCCAATTTACCTCGAGATTTTGGCAGAAAGTCCAAGAAGGATAAGGAACCAAGTTGAATTTCAACACAACTTATCACCCGCAGACCGATGGACAGACTGAAAGAGTCAACCAGATCTTAGAAGATATGTTGAGAGCTTGTGTGCTAGAGTATGGATCAAAATTGGAAGATTCCCTGCCTTTCACGGAAATCTCATACAACAACAATTATCAGGCCAGTTTGCAAATGGCCCCATGTGAGTTCTTATATGGAATAAAGTGTCGTACCCCTTTGAATTGGTCGCAAGTAGGAGAAAGTCAGATTTTTGGACCCGACATTCTACGAGAAGCCGAAGAGAAGGTTCACAAAGTCCGTGACCACCTCAAGACCACCCAATCCAGATAGAATAGTTATGCCGACAAGAGACGTAGAGACCTGACTTTTAATGTTGGAGATTTTGTGTATCTCAAAGTGTCGCCGTTGAAAGGAATGCAGCGTTTTCAGCTGAAAGGGAAGTTAGCCCCCAGATATATTGGACCCTCCAAGATTTTGAATCGCCGAGGAGAAATATCGTATCAACTGGAACTGCCAGAGGAGATGTCAGCCATCCATAATGTGTTCCACATCTCGTTACTTCGCAAGTGCTTAGAAGTTCCGGAGAAGACCGAAGTTTTCAAGAACATCGATCACCGAGCCATTGATATCAACAAGGATCTAACATATCGAGAAGTGCCCATCTGTATCTTGGAAGAAGCCTTCAGAACCACCATAACCCGGAGTATCAAGTTTCTCAAGATGCAATGGAGCAACCATACCGAAGAAGAAGCCACTTGGGAGCGAGAAGATTACATTAGGACTGAGTTTCCAGATCTCTTTAGTTCCTAGTTTTTTCTTAAATCTCGGGATGAGATTTTGTTTAAGGAGGGAAGGTTTGTAATATCCCAAAACTTTAATCCAGGTTATCAAGATCCTAATCACCCAATTTAGGGTTAACAAATATTTTATTATTAAAAGGAATATGAGTACATGTGTGTGTTTGCATTAATATAGAGTTGTTTGAAAATGCCATGTTTAATTGTTCTAAATGATATTAAATGGTTTAAAGGTGAATGCCACATCATCTAGACCATTTAAAAACAAAATCCAAAGAAAAAAAATCAAATAAGATTAAATAATGCAAATGGTCATTTTAGCCATTTTAATCCACTAGGCCACTTTAGGTGTTCCTAGAAGTCAATTTCAAACAGAAACATTCTCAACTCTTTTCATCCCTTGCTAGACCAAGTAAAGATGTACCAAGGCCCCCTTTACAAACTTACAGAAAACTTTGGCAAAGCAATTTAAATGACAATTGAAAATTGAATCAAGTGTATGTGTTAAGATCACCATTTCTCAAAAACCCCTCAACTGAGTTCACCTTGACAATTCCCAGCAACCAGAGACTACCAAGCATAAGATCAGATCACACACCAAAAATATTTTCAAAATTTGAATTTAAATTTCTTATGGCCATTTGATCGGACACCTAGTAGACAAAATTAACCTGGCCTAACAATTACTGTTCTAGAGCAGTGATCAAGCGCCACTAAGGCCTCACTCCACGCCCCTGGTTTCCCCCAGTTCCAACCAGGGCATAAACGAGGTACCCATTAGCCTCTTGCAGCAGTGCCAAGCCACCCGAGCGTCATGCCCGCGGTCGAGCATGGACCGCTACCAGCAGACCACCCCGCTCTCTCCCGCCATGCCTAGCAGGATCGCCGCACCCTACCGCCTCTCTCTGTCCCTTCCCCGAGCACTGCTAGGCCGTGGACCACCCCCAGCAAGCCGCGCCCACCGCATCTGCGCCATGCCGAGCACGCGCTAGAGCGCCGTGCCCGACAAGCATGTACACGCGGCGCCTCGACAGCAGCTCGCGCGCACTGCTTCGCCACAACCCTAGAACCGCCCAGACATGCCCGCTCACCGTCGCTTGACCCTCAGCCACCGTGCGCCGCGTAGAATGCCGCTTCTACCGGGTAGAGCACTAGCCACGCGCGACAAAATGCCCCCGCCCCTAGCGATGCCTTTAGGCCATAGATGACCGCCAGCAGACCGCGCACCGTCCGCCTACCTCCGCCCCGACAATAGCTGCATGTACCGTCGCCACCGACGAGCCGCGCCCACGCTGCTCGGTCTCTCCGTCGAACTATAAATAGAAGCCACCCCCAGCCTCATTCCTCACACCATCTCACTCCCCTCTCACCTTTGATACTTCTACCCCATCCCTGGAACAAGGCGAGCCGCAATTGGCTGGAATTTTGTCGGAGCTTGCCGCGGCAGGGGAGAGGCGTCGTCGATTGGCGGTGCCCCATGAGCCGCCGCGACCATGCCTAGAACCGCCGTCGTCTACCAACTCGATTTCCCCCATCGCCACGTATAGCTGGAGCCCAGGTGTGCCACCATAGACCCCCATCGTGCCGCGTTAGGGTTTTCTCTCGCCGGATCTGTTCACCGGAGATGATGAACCACGGCCGTAGATTCTTGTTCTAATCGCATGGTTGAGATTGCCCCATACCGCTTCGGTTAGAATTAGTCGTTGACATGCGGGACCCCGCTGTCAGTCGCCCTCTGCGCCGCGGAGCGCCACTGGGCCGGCTCATTTCTTTTCCTGCGCTGGCCCTAAGATTCAAATTAATGTTTTTCCATTTTAGGATTAAACTAGGTTCTGTGCCTAGATTCAAAAATCAATTCAGAGAGTTTCACTTAACCAAATGACATGATTCAAATTTTGTTAGAAAGATAATAAAAATATCTATCCAAGCCCGTTGGATTTAAGTCATTTAAAGTTAGAGATAATCTATAGTAAAAATAACAATACAGAGACTTTTCTACATTCAAATATTTTTCAAAAATCAACAATAATAGCTTTTGGATTGATTCCAAGTCTCACAAATCACATTTGACAATACCTATCTGAATATGTAATAATATTTAGGTTTGCATGCAGTGACTTTGGACTAGTACCAAAAGAATGATATATAGGCATTTCTTGTCACTTTAAATCATTTAATAGTAATCTTAAACTTTATAAAATGTGACCAACCCTTTAAATCTCATTTCCATGTATTGCAATATGTGGTGATGACATGTGTCTACATGATCCCATATTTTAATTGTAGAATATTAAATCATTAATAATTTCAATGAATAGAAATTAATTTTCTCAAATAAAATAATGAAACTAGTGTTTTAATGCATGTGATGATTGTGATGATACTAGATCATCAAGTGTGTGCCTTAGTGTTCTAAATAGACTAGTTAAGTATTGTTTGGTGATTGTGTATCCCGTATTTATTTATAGATGATAGTACCGACCAAGTCTACGAGGAGGAGGAGTTCTGCCCCGAAGAAGACAAGGAGAATTTCAACCACTGCACCAATCAAGGTAAGCCATCACTACTAAGCAAGTTAGACCTTGCAAGTCACCTTTGAAAGTATTAACCTAAGCAAGATTCCTTAGGCATGCTTGGTTATACATTTTGATTTATACCCATCCCAAGTTTTACTTGCAAGCTTTACTTTTTGATTTACCAAAGTTTCTTTACTATTAGTAATGCTTGGTGAGATTTTCAAAAGATAGTATAGATAGCATAAATAGTATAAAACTTGGCCTATACTAGATGTCATTATATGGCATGAGATTGAGATTAGCATCCCTCATTAGTGAACACACTTAACCTTAGTGGCTAGTGCTAAGCATAAAACTTGATCACGTTAGATGGAAATACTTGGTGAAAATGTTTATGAAAACCTTGGAATGACGAGTCATTCTATTGAGATGTTTTGACATGTGTTGAGAAGAAAAAATGGTTTATGATGATGAAAATGTTGAGGCATGAGCCTTAGCCCTTTATAAAAACTGATGGTTGGGTTCGAATGCGATACCATTCCAATTTTACGGTACAACCACAATACCTGTATTGGGTAAGGCTTAGCCGGAAGCTTATATGAATTAGTATGGGTTCCCTCATGGGAGAGGTTTGAGCTGAGGCTACCTCTTGATGATGTCCACCTATGTATTGCCCAGGATGGAAAATGGCCATGGCTGGGAGGCCAAGCTCATAGGGGAGGTGCTTATACTAGAGTGTGTAATTGAAAAGCTATGATTGATTATCCGCATACTAAGTATGATGATTCAGGGTTATCCCTGACGAATGTATTGAATTTTGTGGTGAAAGTGTACCACCTCTGTAGAGTGTCAAACTATTCGAATAGCTGCGTCCGCGGTCATGGACAGTTGGAGTGGCCATACTGTTCCGTCGTCAGATATTTTCAAAATGACTCGTTAAATGAATGGTGGCTTGACTTGACCACAACAGGGTTGTGACTATGAAAACTGAGCTCCCAACTTAGGTGATTTAGAACATTAAATTAGCTTTCTTTACTTCTGAACTCAGCTTAGGTTTCAAATTTAGTTGTTGCAAATAAACTTAGAGATTAGCTTTCCTACTAGAACTACCGTACTTGTGAGTGATAATTTGTGAGTACTTCCAGAGTACTCATGGCTTTGTCCCTGGCTATTCCCGTGGCTAGACTATGAGGAGGACTACCCTGAAGATGGACAGCAGGACGGCTATGACAACTAGGATCATCTCCCATCGTCAGCATTGCCTATGACACTGAAGATGGAGCCCACCGCTACGCTATTTATTCCGCTGCTTGTTTGTATTAAGACTGGATCATGAGATCCTTTATTTGTGTAAGACCTTATTATGGTTTGTAATGGATGATGTAGTATGATATCCAATCTGTTATGTCTCGCAAAAATGGTAATCTTGGGATTGCGATGTATGGCATAACAAGCATCCGGGATTAAAAATCCGGGTGTTGACACAACTAATCGAAGAGGGAACACGAGCTTAGGGGAGCCATGTGTACCAAATGCAGTATAGTTTGATGTTGAATATGCAAAGGATATGGCTGTATCTGAAGAATATGACACAGAGGCTGAAGTTGAAGCAACAAACAGAGAGGCAACATCATCCAGTGGCAACAACCAGGCCTTTGATGCACCGCTAATTGTGTCGCAGGATGCTGAAGATAGGGAAGCCAAGGCAGATTCCAGGTGGGAAGAACTTGCATTTCATGAGATGTGGATTGCCAATAATATAAGAAACACCTGGAATGCTCAGAGTTGGTCTCCTAGGAAAGATGGCAAGGGCCTCAAGTGGTCTGATGAGAAGTGAATTAAATTTTACTCCTTTATGTTATGTTTCTGTTTTGTGGAACTCGGGTAGCTTATCAAGATGGCTAGCGCCTCAAGTTAGAGAAGTGAAATAAATTTTACTTCTTTGTGTAATGTTTTTGTATTTGTCTAGTAGAAGATGGCAGCTCTTTAACTAGCAGTTTGAAAGAGTACATTTTTTCACTCTTGCTAACAATTAGGTTTCTTTTTGCCCAAATTGGTAGCAAATCTAGAGTAGCTTCTCTCTTTGATCACTCGTTCCCTTTTGGCCCTCTTTTTGGCCCGATATATTAGCAAATCGAGAACAGCAAATCACACCAGGCAGAATACATTCATTCAGAAAACAAAGCAAATGTAGACATAGTTGTGTGAAGCTAAATAGGATATAGAGATATAAAGTAGGTTCCTTAACGATGGCCACCCGCTGTAGGTTGCAGAGGTGAATGTCGAGCGCCTTGTGTTCAACAATGTAGGCGTTGATGTTCACGGTCTAGCTGACTTTGGGTGTGCCGAAGCTCGAGCCCTCTGCATGCATCATGACACAGTTGAAGTTGGTGCCAACGAGTCTCTTTCTATAGAAGGGCAACTGTAGATGCTGCCAGCGAAGAAGGCATCGTACTGGCCAGCCGGCAGCCTCCTCAGCACCTGACGAGTCTTGGTGTGCTTGGACTCATCATCGTTGTTGACATCATTGCCGTACACCTATTGGAAGAAAAAAAGGGAGGATTAGATGATGTAAGAAGATCGAGCAATCGAAACGCGAACAATCAAACTCTAAAAAACCAATATCTAGCATCCAACAATGGGAACTGGAGAAGAAACAGGGAACAAGAGCAAAGCCTAGTTACCTCCGACCATGGCTCGTCGGTGCCGGTGTCGTAGGGGTTCACCGGAGCGATGTACTCCTCTGGATCTTAGGGGTCCCAGAAGAGCTAGATCTGCGCGTGACCGGCGAGGGCTTCCTCACCGGCGGCAACTTCGATAGCGGGGACGGGGGCCTAGATGGGGACGGTGGCTGCCATGAAGGCCTTGACGAGGATTTGGACGGGGATGACGGCTGCTTTCAACGCCTCAAGGGGGACTGGGACAGAGACGGAGGCCTCCATGCCAGTGGCCTTGGAGGCAACTTGGCCACCCCATCCTCCTTCGCCATCATCGGCGCTGTTGGGGTTTTCTCTGGAGTTTGCAAAAGCTGATGGGACAGTGGAGAGGGTTGCGTGAGGAGAATGAGCGAGAGTGAGATTGGGTAGGCGGAGAGGGAGAGGGAGAGGGTATCTATAGTTAATGTGAAGGGAAGGGACATTTCGTTGCACCACCGTGCACCACGCCGTGTAGGCTATTGCACCATGTACCGCGACACACGCACAGTACGTCACGTTTTTTCCCGGGCCATGCATGGCAGTTCTGTATTCAGCCACATGCAAAGGGCGTGGACATCATTTCTATGTAAGAAGTTTGACACGGCCAAAAAATTGGCAATAATTAAAAGGGAAAATGTAGAGGAGAAGGTAGGTGGTTGTAAAGTGAGGTTTGTGTGGTTGTGCTAGATCAGGTAGAGAGAGATGTGGATGAGTCCGAGGGACTCGATGAAGGTGGAGACGTTAGGTCTCCTCGAGGGGCCCCCTCCTCGAGACCCATTTATTAGCTCTTCGGCCTCCGGCTGACGCATGGAAGTTTCTTGCGGTAGGACCTAGTTGGAAGTGAGATTAAGTGCGTGCTGCGTAAAAATGGGATATGTCTTATTAAAATCAAGTGGCAATAAATGGCAGCTGCCCATCAACGACCATGCACTCGATGACCCTGTGGCCCTGTGCATGTGTTGTGGCATAGTAGTAGTAGGCTTTTCAGACGTGAATAAACATGACATGGTGTAACACCCTTAGTTCTAGTAATAGCAATTAGGGTTTGATTTGTGCATAGCATGAGCATCATCTTCTTTAAATAAATGCATGGAAGAAAAGAAAACCCTAAAACCCTAGTTTCTTATCTCTCTCAAAACAAGTCAAAATGGTTTTGATAATTTGAAAATTACAAAAGTTGTGGAACCCAAATGGTTATAAAGGGTCCCCACATTTTTTAAAGGTTTACCAAAAGTCTCTAGTATTTTTGAAATGACACCCAAAACAGATTTGAATTCAAATGCAAAGAGAAAAGAGAGAAAACTAAATAGAAAAAGCTTTTATAGAAAAAAGCAACCCGAGCTTCCTGGGCCGTAGCCCATCTCCTTCTTCCCTCTATCTGCCGCCGCAGCAGCTCGCAGCCCATCTTATCTTCTCCTCTTCTATACCGCTCACCCACGCCCGCAACCGGCCCACATGGCCCAACTCAAGGCCCGCGTACCCTTCGCTGTCCTATCCTCGTCGTCTTCCTCGCCGGTCGATCGACGAAGCTGCTCGCTGTCGAGCTCCGCCACGTCGCCCTACGCCAAGTTTCACACCGCCGGTGCCTATAAAGAGCTCGCCGATGCTGCTGGAGAACCCTAGCCCTCTTCCTCCCCCGAGCGTGAGTTCTCTCCCTCTCTGCGTCATGTCAGGACGAACCCTAGCCCCTTACATTGTCGGCGTCCCGCTGTTCCCGAGCACCCTTGGCTATTCCAAGGCCACCGTTGGAGTCGCATGCGTCTCCTCTTTCTTCTCGTCCTACTGCCAGAGCTGGAGAAGCTTCTAACTGCCCCAATTGATACCTCATGCCCGAGCTCTGGCCGCCACCGTGTCCATCGATTCCGGCCTACTCCGGCTCCACCGACGCCGTCTTCACGCTCAGGGTGAGCCTCTGGTCCCTATGGACCTTCTCCTTTGTCCCCTCCCGCTCTTGTTCGTCCCCTCCATGGGCACCCGCAAGCACCGCCGCTCGATGTCGTTATGCTCGTCTCTCCGGCAACCACCCACAAGCCGCGCCGCCAGTTTCTTGCTCCCCATGTTCGGCCGCGTCGATTGCCCCCACTCCCGTTGCCCTGCACGCAAAGGATCGAGCGATCCTTGCTTGGTAGAGAAGGTTCTCCATTGCTGACGTCATGCGGACGTCAGCGTGGTGTCATAATTCCCTTTTCTTTTTATTTAAAATGTTTTCTGTAAATATTAATATGACAGGTGAACCCTACCAGTAAGGTTTTTAAACTTTTTGGAAATTATTCCTGAAATTATTAAACTTCTGATATCTGGGTCCAGCTGGATAAATATTTAATATAATCCAAAAAAAATTAATTGTTTTAATAATGATTTAAAATGGATTTAAATTCAAAAAAATCATAACTAATTCATTTTAAGTCAGAAAAATACAAATAATATATCAAAATGTTCAGAAAAATGAGATCTATCCAATAGAATAATAATCATGCATTGATCAATAACTTTAACTGCAATTTTAATTAGAAGAACAATAGCAACCTCGCAGGTGACTCCGAGGTTCCCCCTATATTAGGGTTCGTACCCCTCGGACCCCGTCTAAATTGCCAAGCATGTCCTAGGGTTTAATTTCAATACAATTTAACCTGCCATATCATCATTCTTGATTGAGCATTGCATCAATGCCATGTGTTGATTGCTGCTTTCCTTTACGGTGTTTCTTCTTCTTCTCGGTAGACCTCGGAGTTGATGTGAGCAACGAGTTCGAGTCCAACATTGAAGACCAAGATCAACACCATATAAGGCTATCGATGAACAAGTCCATCTGATGAACCCTGAAGTTCTATATCTGAGTATCAACATGCAAAGGCAAGCAAAACCCCACACATGATATAATCATATGCTTTCAAAGTATTTCATTCTTGTCATTTGCATACGATTCCAAAGTCTTTTATCGATAGATACAGTAATCCTATATGATGCATGTTACCTTTGTAGCCTATATTCCCATATCCACTTCTCCTAGCATAACTACGGTTTGGCTTTGTGAGCTTTGCTAGAGCTGTTTATATCTGTTGTGCTTAGCCAAGCTTAGCTATTACCGCTAGTCCATTCGGTTGATGAATCAGAGTTGTGAATGAACCTAGTATGACAAGATGACGTGGTATGATCATAGATGAAAGTTAAACATGCTAAGGCTTGTATGGGAGGCCAAGTCGCGTTGTGGTTTTTGCAGTCCCATGCTCGCCACCACTAGGATCTGAGTTCTTGCCTCTTGAACCAAGACGAGCGTACAACCACACGGGGTTTATGGGGACCCCTCCGCTGATTAACTTGCCTAGTAGATTCCATGACTCACATAGTTCGGGCGTTCCATTCTACATATGCATTTTGGTCGTTATTGAAGCAGGTGGAGGAGGTGCATTCATACAGGTAGGTAAGCATGGCCAGGAAGAAGAGAGGCACGAACTCCGTAATCTTGAACCCTGCACACATCTCTAGGGACCGACTTTGGGACTTGACCCGTTATGGTGGTATCTCCTTAGGGTGTGACTCATGGTCTCGGCAAATGCAAGGTAAAGGTCGTGTCCAACCACCCTTTGCCAGCCTTCCAAGGAAGAGGGCTAATCTATAGTGGCATTAAGACTAGGTTGGTACGTGTGGGTAAAGTTGTGCACCCCTGCAGGGTTAAATCTTTTCAAAAAACCGTGTCCACGGTTATGGACGACTTGGGAACGGATTCAAAGATCATAGAGAAGAATAACATAATCGTAAAACTTGGCAAGAGATGTGAGGTGTGCTGAAGGCTGCTTCCTCAGGGATCGAGGGGGTGATCCTAGTTGGTAGGTTCGGCTGATAAAGATTCGGTGGATGTCAAAAGAAGATCGAAGCTGGTGATATCGTTTTTCTCATCCCCTTGAAAAGGATTCTATTAGCCGAGCTTCTCCTCTCTTATTTCCAAAGAAAGTTAGCTTTATGACAAGTAACCCCACCATCCATAAATCTTGTGGACTACACCCTGTACTCATCCTTGCTTTGTTGATACTTTTGCAGCATGTAAGTGTTAGCACAGAAGAATAGTTTGATACAACATCGACATCAACGAGTAGCTTGGGGTTCCCGGTCGGCAGCCTGGAATCTATGGAATGGGATGTCATCATTATGCTTCAGGCCTCTTAGGCCATTTCTTAAGTTTATTATACTTAATAGCATAATTTGCCTTCCGTTGTTTGATGTTTGTGGTCAATGACCTCTGCTTGTAATAATTTGGTTCTTCGCTCAGTTATGAGCTTGCTGTAATAACTTTTGTGTCGTAGGGTCACTGTAATGTTACCGATTCTTTCTCTATATGCTTCTGAGATTTAGGATATGCTTAGATCAGATGGAGGTCTGGGATTTGTCTAGCCTTAATCCCGGGGGTGTCACAGGTTTCGGTATCAGAGCAGTACCATCCGTAGGAAAACCTTTCTACTGGTCTAGTGCTTGTGTAAACTATTTTAAAGATGAAAAGTATTTGTGAAAACACTGGTATGCTTCTTTTTCTCCTCATCCAGTTTCACTCCAACTTTGGGTCATCTTTTCTTGTGTTGACTTTGAAAAGTTTTTCTATCTCTTCTCGTCTTTCAAAACTGAGGTGCCTTTTTGGCATGTCGTTTCTTAATAAGTTGACCTAGTGTTAAGTTCTCCAGAGTCAGTTGTGTGTGTGTTCTTTGTTTCCCTTTGCTCTGCTTCAACTGAGACCTTCCTTTCCATCATGATCTCTCTAACAATTTGTTCCACAACATCATGTTGATGATTCTAGAGTGTTCTGTTGTAGGTCTCGAGGTTTCCTTTCGCCTCGTGAGCCTCCTTTTTAATTTGTTTCTGTACTTCAGAAGTTGTTTCTTCTCATGGAAGCTACCTCATGGTTACTACCTTGTAGTACCATCCGTACTGCTAAGATAGTAGTTACTCATTTCTCTAGTTTTAACCCTTGGACTTGAACCGAAGATCCCAGATTGTGCTGGATTCTAGTGATGTGAATCTTGCACATGAAGCTGACCTTTAACCCAAGATCCATTTCGTTGACCCCTGTTGTTAATGTTCAAGCATTACCTCAGGACGGCTAGTACCTTCTAGTATAGCCTTCAAGCTTGTGGTTATTGTCGCTGTTGAATTGTGACAATTAAGGACTTTCCCTATCACATGCTATGGCAGATGTTCTTTAATGGAACCAGATATATCACGACAAAAGATCTCCTCGTGGGACCCACTTCTATATCCATGACTCTACCACACCTCTCCCATCTATGCATTGGTCTTTAGAAGATTGTTGACCTATGCATCCGCATCTTGGGATTCTATCCTGAGCATGTTCCTTTTCCCTCGTTGTTTCTGATCTTTGTTGACCATTTGGAAACCAAGTAGTAATGCACATTGGTGTCTTCCGATGGAAGATACTCTTGTGGTCCGTCAAGACAAACCATTTAAGGATGTCAGGAGAAAAACTCCAGTACCTCGTCATATCTAGGACTAGGTAAAAGTGTTGTAATCCACAGAATAAGAGGCATGATTAGCTTCTGAACGGTTCCACCTTAAGGTATCACACTCCTTTACACTAAGAAGTCGTGCTTAGTTTCATGACTCCCTTAATGAAGTTATGCCTTTACACATATTTACCCGCCGTTCCTCCAAGCTCCTGTGCTCGTGAATGATGCGTGTGTAATAATGTGTCCAACTGAGATTCTTAGTAATCATTATTGCTTTGGACCTCAACAAGGACATTTGTGTCATTCTTAGCGTGATGGTTAGCCTATCACTAAGCGAAGGATGATTGTTTTTACCAAGTCTGTTATTCAGGTACACTCTCCTCAGTCAAAGAGTTAGGCTTGTGCCAAAGCTCAAAGACTATGATTGCTTGCCTTACTAAGCGAGTTCCCTCTTGAACAAAGTGACATATCGGTGGTCCGTGATATTCTGGACGTCTTTCTAGAAGTATCGCCATGTTGCCACATGACCGGGATGTCAAGTTCTTGAGCAAGCAAGTTCTCTGAACTGCTCCTTTCTCCAAGGATCTGTACTGGATACCCCTGAACTAGTTGGTTGAGCTTAAACAACAACTTGGAGAGTTGTAAGACAAAAGTTCTATCAAACTTCTTACTCCTAAAGGGATGTCTAGTTTTCGTTCGTGCTGAAGAAAGATGGTGTTTCCTTCGTGGATATGTTATCTTCCCTCGTCTTTGATTTGATTTGGGTTATTGTTAAATCAAACTCCGTACCAGGGAATATCCTGATGGTGTATTTACTCGTGATGTTTCATCTAGGAACATCTTCATGTCCTTTGGTCTGACCAATATCTATGTCAGGTTCGTATAGTATATGAGTCCATTTTCTTGGAGTACTTCGATAAGTTTGTTATTGAGCCCATCGATGACATCCTTATGCTCCTCAAGCTAGACATGATTCATATGGAACAATTGGCATTAATGTTGGAAACTTTTGAGAACCTTCTTTGAGTTATCCCAAAGTATGTGTTCTGGATGTTAGAAGTGACCTTCTCCGAATCACATGCAATAGTTGAAATATCTCTCAATGGATTCGAGAAGAGTTATCTTGATTTTCTTGGGAATCTTTTCAAGTCAGTCAAGCATGTGTGAAGTATTCTTGATATGGTAGGTTGATACCTTTCCATCTCGAGAACATCCTCTGAGCACCCTAAGCCACTAACTGATTTTTCATGGAAGAGAAGAAGTCCTACAAACTTTAGTATTTTCCTAAATGTCTCCCAACAATAAGGATGCATTTGTGTTTCATTGTAATCAATTCATGTAGGGGCAATTATTTCTGATAACTTGCTAATGAATGGGTTTTGCAACCTAGCTCATTCATTTTGAGCTTGACAATGTAAACCATGTCTTGATAATCTAGTAACCTTACCTTTGCGGTAAATGTTGCAACCTTTCTATTCAGACATGCTGAGTCTGAAGTATCTTTCCACTTAACTGGATCTGAATCTCAAGCAGATATGATGGTTAGTGATCATCAAGGTTTTTGACGTAGGTCTCTTTGAAAATCCGGCACGATTGATGTAATGGTTGGCACAACTAGTCGAAAGACCTCTTGTCACATTCTCTTGAATCAGCAATAACAACCACTCTTCATGAGGCTTCTTCTATTATTTGTTACAGGAGTTGTGCTCATGGTTTCTTTTGTATCTGACGTCTGACCTTTACTTGATGTCAGCTTTCTCAAACATCAAGGAGAACTTTTAAAGAAGTGTTGCTAAATGTCTCTCGGTCGATCCTCTAGACCTTTTATGTTGGCAAGCATCTTGTTGTGCCAAGTAACTGAAGTCTGAGAATCAAGTTTCTTTTCCCCGTGTCATCAGGAATCTTCTTATATATTCATTTTAGTGGTGTAAAGTGATATCACGATCTTTGGCAAAGATTTTGATAGACCTAGATGAATAAAGCGTTTCCTTCGGTTCTTCTAACATGTTCGAAGAGCGACTATGGTTTAGATAATTAGAAGTTCCTCTTGTTACATGTTCTTTGTGACTCTTATGAGTCCTCTCCACTAAAACAACCTTTCTGTCTTGACCCTATGTTGAACAAAGAGTGATCCTTAGGTATCAAAAGTAGTTCAATAGCTTTGTTATCCGTATCTCTATATCCCTGGAAACTCTACTTAAGCCGTCTAGTAGAGTTTTATCTCTCAAAGTCTTTGGTTGTGTTCTTCCTGTTGTACGCTTTCCTTTTTAGAAGCTCAAACTCTTCTGAAGTTCCATGGTTTCAATCCTTATGAAAACCATCAATCTAACAACTTGAAACTATCTCCTTTTGTTTCCTCTGTTACCTTGACGTGTTTCATCCTCGTTGGCTCCAGAGATGTTATGAAACATCTATCCATGAGTTGACCATGAGATACTCTGTTTGTGGTTTGTGTCTTTCCCTCTCCTCTTTAGTGTGTGCAGCTACCTTGAAGAAAACGAAGCGCTTCATTCATTTAATAATGGTGGCATGGATCAACCTCTTTGAAGAGATCGTCGAAGTTTAGTGCAACCATGTTCCTTCTATCTTCCTACCTAGGAATCTCAGGACGAGATTCTGTTATGGGGGATAGAACTGTAACACCCTTAGTTTTTGTAATAGCAATTAGGGTTTGATTTGTGCATAGAATGAGCATCATCTTCTTCAAATAAATGCATGGAAGAAAAGAAAACCCTAAAACCCTAGTTTCTTATCTCTCTCTAAACAAGTCAAAATGGTTTTGATAATTTGAAAATTACAAAAGTTGTGGAACCCAAATGGTTATAAAGGGTCCCCACATTTTTTTAAAGGTTTACCAAAAGTCTCTAGTATTTTTGAAATGACACCCAAAACAGATTTGAATTCAAATGCAAAGAGAAAAGAGAGAAAACTAAATAGAAAAAGCTTTTATAGAAAAAAGCAACCTGAGCTTCCTGGGCCATAGCCCATCTCCTTCTTCCCTCTATCTGCCGCCGCAGCAGCTCGCAGCCCATCTTATCTTCTCCTCTTCTATACCGCTCACGCATGCCCGCAACCGGCCCACCTGGCCCAACTCGCGGCCCGCGTACCCCTTCGATGTCCTATCCTCGTCGTCTTCCTCGCTAGTGGATCGACGAAGTTGCTCGCTATCGAGCTCCACCGTGTTGCCCTGCGCCAAGATTTGCACCGTCGCCCGCTGGTGCCTATAAAGATCTCGCCGCCGCCGCTGGAAAACCCTAGCCATCTTCCTCCCCCTAGCGTGAGTTCTCTCCCTCTTTGCGTCGTGCTAGGACGAACCCTAGCCCCATACTTCGCTGGCGTCCCGTTGTTCCCGAGCGCCCCTAGCTATTCCAAGGCCACCATTGGAGTCGCCTTCTTCTCCTCATTCTTCTCGTCCTAGCACCTGTGCCGGAGAAGCTTCTAACCGCCCCTATTGATACCTCATGCCCGAGCCCCGGCCGCCACCGTGGCCATCGATTCCGGCCTCCTCCAGCTCCACCGACGCCGTCTTCGCGCTCAGGGTGAGCCTCTGGTCCCTATGGACCTTCTCCCTTGTCCCCTCCCGCTCTGGTTCGTCCCCTCCACGGGCACCCGCAAGCACCGCCGCTCGCCGTCGTTATGCTTGTCGCTCCGGCGACCATCCGCAAGCCACGACACCAGTTTCTTGCTCCCCGCTTTCGGCTGTGTCGATTGCCCCCACTCCCGTTGCCCCGCGCGCAAAGGATTGAGCGATCCTTGCTCGACAGAGAAAGTTCTCCATTGCTGATGTCAGCGTGCTGTCATAATTCCCTTTTCTTTTTATTTAAAATGTTTTCTATAAATATTAATATGACAGGTGGGCCCAACCTATAAGGTTTTTTAATCTTTTTGGAAATTATTCCAGAAATTATTAAACTTCTGACATGTGGGTCCAACTGGATAAATATTTAATATAATCTAAAAAAATTTAATTGTTTTAATAATGATTTAAAATGGAAAAAATCATAACTAATTCATTTTAAGTCAGAAAAATACAAATAATATATCAACATATTCAGAAAAAAATGAGATCTATCCAATAGACTCATAATCATGAATTGATCAACAACTTTAACTGCAAGTTTTAATTAGAAGAACAATAGAAACCCCGTAGGTGACTCCGAGGTTCCCCCTATATTAGGGTTTGTACCCCTCGGACCCTGTTTAAATTGCTAAGCATGTCCTAGGGTTTAATTTCAATACAATTTAACTTGCCATATCATCATTCCTGATTGAGAATTGCATCGATGCCATGTGTTGATTGCTCCTTTCCTTTCCGGTATTTCTGCTTCTTCTCGGTAGACCTTGGAGTTGATGTGAGCAACAAGATCGAGTCCAACATTGAAGACCGAGATCAACACCATCTAAGGCCATCGATGAGCAAGTCCATTTGATGAACCCTGAAGTTCTATATCTGAGTATCAACAGGCAAAGGCAAGCAAAACCCCACACATGATATAATCCTATTCTTTCAAAGTATTTCATTCTTGTCATTTGCATATGATTCCAAAGTCTTTTATCGATAGACAAAGTAATCCTATCTGATGCATGTTACCTTTGTAGCCTATATGCCCCTATCCACTTCTCCTAGCATAAGTACGGTTTTGCTTTGTGAGCTTCGCTAGATTTGTTTATATCTGTTGTGCTTAGCCAAGATTACCTGTTACCGCTGGTCCGTACGGTTGATGAATCAGTGTGGTGAATGAACCTAGTATGACAGGATTACGTTGTATGATCAGAGATGAAAGTTAAACATGCTAAGGCTTGTATGGGAGGCCACGTCGGGTTGTGGATTTTGCAGTCCCATGCTCGCCACCACTAGGATCTGAGTTCTTGCCTCTTGAACCAAGACGAGCATACAACCACATGGTGTTTATGGGGACCCCTCTGCTGATTAACTTGCCTACGAGATTCCATGAGTCATATAGTTCGGGCGTTCCATTCGACATATGCATTTCGGTCGTTCTTGAAGGAGGTGGAGGAGGTGCATTCATATAGATAGGTAAGCGTGGCTGGGAACTAGAGAGGCACGGCCTCCGTAATCTTGAACCCTGTGCACATCTCTAGGGACCGACTTCAGGACTTGACCCATTACAGCGGCATCTCCTTAGGGCCTGACTCATGGTCTCGGCGAACGCAAGGTAAAGGTCGTGGCCAACCACCGTCTGCCGGCCTTCCAAGGAAGAAGGCTAATCTATAGTGGCATTAAGACTCGGTTGGTACGTGTGGGTAAAGTTGTGCACCCCTGCAGGGTTAAATCTTTTCGAAAAACCATGTCCATGGTTATGGACTACTTGGGAATGGATTCAAAGATCATAGAGAAGAATAACCTAATCATAAAAATTGACAAGAGATGTGAGGTGTCTTAAGGATGCTTCCTCAGGGATCGAGGGGGTGATCCTAGTTAGTAGGTTCAGTTGATAAAGATTCGGTGGATGTCAAAAGAAGATCGAAGCTAGTGATATCATTTTTCTCATCCCCTTGAAAAGGATTCTATTAGTCGAGCTTCTCCTCTCTAATTTACAAAGAAAGTTAGGTTTATGCAATGTAACCCCACCAGCCATAAGTCTTGCGGAGTACACCCTGTACTCATCCTTGATTTGTTGATACTTTTGCAGCAAGTAAGTGTTACCATAGAAGAATAGTTCCATACAGCATCGACATTGACGAGTAGCTTGGGGTTCCCAGTCGGCAGCCTGGAATCTATGGAATGGGACGTCATCATTATGCTTCAGGCGTCTTAGGCCATTTGTTAAGTTTGCTTCGCATAATTTGCCTTCCGTTGTTTGATGTTTGTGGTCAGTGACCTCTGCTTGTAATAATTTGGTTCTTCACTCAATTATGAGCTTGCTGTAACAACTTTTGTGTCGTAGGGTCAATGTAATGTTACGGATTCTTTCTATGTACGCTTCTGAGATTTATGTTAGGTTTAGATCAGACGGAGGTCTGGCATTTGCCTAGCCTTAATCCTGGGGGTGTCAGACATGGCCACTCGATGACTTTTTCCATGGACGGCTTCGTGTTCCTTCTTGTATAAATCTCACTGAGAGAGACGTTCATGATGTCTCACGATATACTGTGAAGGGTACGCCGTGTGCAACGATCCTTGTTGGATCACAGAGGATCAACGGTTTGTGCGCATCCTCTGCTTGACAACTGTGACAACTAATCAGGCTGTAGCAGATAGAGTGAGGACTAGTTTGGGCTTGCATGAGAGAGAGAGAGAGAGGGAGGGAAAAACTAAGTAGTATAAAAAACCAAGGGAAAACTGATTAGTAAAAATGGAAAGTGAGTGTCTTATACAATAAAATACATCTTGGCATACATCATATTATGCCAAGATGGAACCACTAGAGTCATTGCATGTGTGTCCAGCCATGTCTAGGAACCCTAGCTGCAAGCTGGGATTCAACTGCAGCATGCATTCTACCATTAGCTGGTAAGATGCTGCATCACCACACCCACTTGGATGTGTGTGTATCAGTGTGCATCATTGTGGTTTTAGGAAAAGAACACATGCAATGATGCAAGTCCAGCATGTGATGTCCAACCATGTCCAGGAACCCTAGCAGAATGCTGGGATTCAACTACAGCATGCATTGTGTCACCAGTTTGAAACATGCTACATCACCACACCGACTTGGATGTCTGTATGTATCAGTGTGCATCATTGTCATTTAGGAAAAGAACACATGGAATGATGCCACTCCAGCATGTGTGTTCTTTTCCTAAACCACATGGATCCACTAGATGTCATTGCATTTGTGTTCTTTTCATAAACCACATGGATCCACTTGATGTCATTACATGTGTGTTCTTTGCTAAACCACATGGACCCACTAGAGTCATTGCATGTGTGCTCTTTCAATAACCTACATGGATCCACTAGATGTAATTGCATGTGTGTCATTTTCATAAACCACATGGATCCACTACAATCATTGGATGTGTGTGTGTATCACCGTGCATCACCGTGGTTTTGGAAAAGAACACATGCAACGATTACACTACATAATGTGTGTTCTTCTCATATACAACATGGGTCCACTAGATGTCATTGCATTTGTGTTCTTTTCATAAACCACATGGATCAATTAGAGTTCATTACATGTGTGTTTCATAAACCACATGGATCAACTAGTGTTCATTGCATGTGTGTCCTTTTCCTAAACCACATGGATCCACTCGAGTTCATTGCATGTGTTCTTTTCACAGACCACATGGATCCACTAGAGTTCATTGCATTTGTGTTCTTTTCATAAACCACTTGGAGGTGTGTTCTTCTCATAAACCACTAGATGTCATTACATGTTTGTTGTTTTCATAAACCAGATGGATCCCCTAGATATCATTGCATGTGTGTACTTTTGATAAACCCCTAGATGTCATTTGATGTGTGTTCTTTTCATAAACCACTTGATGCCATTGCATGAGTGTTCTTATCATAAACCACTTGGATGTGTGTTCTTTTCATAAACCCCTAGATGTCATTGAATGTGTGTTCTTTTCATACACAACATGGATCCACTAGATGTCATTGCATGTTTGTTCTTTTCACAGACCACATGGATCGACAAGATGTCATTGCATGTGTGTTCTTTTCAAAAAAAATTTGGATGTGTGTTCTTTTAATAACACATGGATCCACTAGATGTCATTGCATGTGTGTCCTTCTCCTAAACCACATGGATCCACTAGAGTTCATTGCATGTGTGTCCTTTTCCTAAACCACATGGATCCACTAGAGTTCATTGCATATGTGTTCTTTTCATAGACCACATGGATCCACTAGAGTTCATTGCATGTGTGTTCTTTCATAAACCACTTGGAGATGTGTTCTTTTCATAAACCACTAGATGTCATTGCATGTTTGTTGTTTTCATAAACCATATGGATCCCCTAGATGTCATTGCATGTGTGTTCTTTTCATAAACCTCTAGATGTCATTGGATGTGTGTTCTTTTTATAAACTAGTTGATGCCATTGCTTGTGTGTTCTTTTCATAAACCACTTGAATGTGTGTATTTTCCATAAACCCCTAGATGTCATTGAATGTGTGTTCTTTTTTATACACCACATGGATCCACTAGATGTCATTGCATGTTTGTTCTTTTCGCAGACCACATGGATCCACTAGATGTCATTGCATGTATGTTCTTTTCATAAACCACATGGATCCACTAGATGTCATTGCATGTGTGTTTTTCTCCTAAACCACATGGATCCACCAGAGTTCATTGCATGTGTGTTCTTTTCATAAACCACATGGATCCACTAGAGTTCATTGGATGTGTGTTCTTTTTGTAAACCACATGGATCCACTAGAATTCATTGCATGTGTGTTCTTTTCATAAACCACATGGATCCACTAGATTTCATTGCATGTGGTATCTTTTCGTAAACCACATGGATACACTAGATGTCATTGCATGTGTATTCTTTTCATAAACCACATGTATCCACTAGTGACATTGGAGGTGTGTGTGTATCAGTGTGCATCATTGTGCTGTTAGGAAAAGAACACATGCAATGATGCCACCGCATCATGTGTGTTCTTCTCATAAACCACATGGATCCACTAGATTTCATTGCTTGTGTGTTATTTTCAATAACCACATGAATCCACTAGATGTCATTGGATGTGTGTTGTTTTCATAAACCACATGGATCCACTAGAGTTCATTGCATGTGTGTTCTTTTCCTAACCCACATGGATCCAATAGAGTTCATTGGATGTGTTTTCTTTAAATAAACCACATGGATCCACTAGAGTTCATTGCATGTGTGTTCTTTTCATAAACCACATGGATCCACTAGAGTTCATTGCACGTGTGTCCTTTTCATAAACCACGGATCCACTAGAGTTCATTGCATGTGTGTCCTTTGCATAAACCACATGGATCCATTAGAGTTCATTGCATGTGTGTTATTTTCATAAAGCACATGGATCGACTAGTGTCATTGGATGTGTGTATATCAGTGTGCATCATTCTAGTTTTGGAAAAGAACACATGCAATGATGCCACTACGGCATGTGTGTTCTTCTCATAAACCACATGGATCCTCTAGATATCATTACATTTTTGTTGTTTTTCATAAACCACATGGATCCACTTGAGTTCATTGCATGTGTGTCCTTTTTCCTAAACCACATGGATCCACTAGAGTTCATTGCATGTGTGTTCTTTTCAGAGACCACATGGATCCACTAGAGTTCATTGCATGTGTCTTCTTTCATCAACCACTTGGAGATGTGTTCTTTTCATAAACCACTACATGCCATTGCATGTTTGTTGTTTTCATAAACCATATGGATCCCCTAGATGTCATTGCATGTTTGTTCTTTTCATAAACCCCTAGATGTCATTGGATGTGTGTTCTTTTGATAAACCAGTTGATGCCATTGCATGTGTGTTCTTTTCATAAACCACTTGAATGTGTGTACTTTCCATAAACCCCTAGATGTCATTGAATGTGTGTTCTTTTTTATACACCACATGGATCCACTAGATGTCATTGCATGTTTGTTCTTTTCACATACCACATGGATCCACTAGATGTCATTGCATGTGTGTTCTTTTCATAAACCACTTGGATGTGTTTTTCTTTCATAAAACACATGGATCCACTAGATGTATTTTCATTTTTGTTCTTTTCATAAACCACATGGATCCACTAGAGTTCATTGCATGTGTTTTCTTATCATAAACCACATGGATCCACTATAGTTCATTGCATGTGTGTCCTTTTTGTGGGCCCCCGAGATTAATCCTCCAAGAATCCCTGTTATGCATACAACCACGATCCCATGATCAGTTAGTCGTGGCACATAACCGACAAATATCATTACAACATCCGAGACATACCAAATTTACAAGACTTACATAAATGTCGTTATGGCTACATTGATAATCATCAGCGGAACTTCCTTAAGCGTAGAGCCCGAGCCATGCATGAACCTACAGGCAACTGACTGGGAGAACATCCTAGCTCGCATAGTCGTCCACTTCATCGTCTTCTCGAAATCTGACCAAGTAAATAGCTAGGGACAATGCCAGTGAGTACTTGGAATGTACTCTCAAACCACCTTAAGAGAATAATAATAATAACAAGAGGATAGGCAATATGGCTATGGTAGTAGGAGGGCTCCAAGGGAGGTTCTTTTCTCAAATTGTTTCTCTTGTAGATATAACATCTACATATCTTTGTTGAAAACTTTTGTAAACCATTTTGGAAACCGTTTTGAAAAGTTTTGGAAACATTAGGACTGGGTCACCCATTTGTTCCTTTCTTCCGGTCATCCCTCGACCAAACTCCTTTCATTCCTTTCTAACCATCCCATGGTCAAAACCGTCTCCTTTTTGACCATCCCATGGTCAAAATATTTTCAAAGCCTTTGCTTTTCCAAAATCCTTTTTAAAAACAAAACCAGCACCGCTCTATAGTAGTTTGTCCAACCCGTCCTTAACCACGGACATGGCTATTTAAATATATTTACACTCTGCAGAGGTTGTACACTTTACCCACACCATCCGGATACACTACCCTGATCTTCACCGATCGTGGGTCGAGTAATCAAGACTCTCCGGATGCCCACTCCAATATAAGTGCCTAACCTATGAGTGCTAATCCCCTCAAAACCGGGACGTCGGGTACCGATGACCAACCGGAGCGCTTTTTCCACTTCTCGAGTGTGCGCTTTCAATGAGGGGCTCATAGTATCGCGTGGAGGCCAACAGACCCATCTTTCCTTCTCCCGGTCGATGTCCCACATGGACCGTTTGTCCAGAGAAGGCCCACCCTCTAGGGATCGCAATCCCCTGTAGTAGTTACGAGGCAGGTTATACCAGAATAGACAACCATCAAATCCAGCCCTGTCCCATATCAGAGTAATGTGGTTGCACAGGGTTAAGTTGTTATAGCTAAAGTGCAAAGAACCGGGTGTGTTTTGATAAACCTTTTTCCTCTAGTTTTCCTCCAACATTTTTATAAAACAAAACCCTTTTCTCTTTCTCAACATCTCTTGGGAGGTCCCACCTCACCAAGGTTTTATCAGAAACATTTGGTAAACTTTTGCCGGGGTCTTCCCATCCTCTAGCTTTGCTTCGGCTAAAACATGGTCTCCAAAGGGGGTATGGTGGATTACACCATATATTCTACTAGGGACAAGTAGGTGTCACCAAGGGGGTTGTACTTAATAGTATAGGAGTGTATTAGTTCGTAGGAGACAAACCACTACCATATATATATACATCAACATAAAGTAAAACGATGCAGTTTTAATAAACAGTAGTTGAACAAGCATAAATAAAATAGTAGGACAAGGCTTATGAGCAAGAAGGTGGCTTGCCTGAGATCACCAATATGGCATGAATGTCCCTGGACTTCTTCTTAGAATACAATAATAACCAAGTATAATAACCAACTTCTTCTGGTCTCCGATATACTCGCATCTATCGTCGATATAGATCACATGCAAGCAAACAAATAACATAATCAACACAAGGCATACAAGTAGCCATACCATACAGCAAGCAAGTGAACCACATCTAACTAGATTTAGTAGGCTTCAAGAGGATTGGACCTAGGAGATCGAGATTGGCTTGGAAGCCGGGATGAATATTCCCCCTTAGGGTTTGGTGTCGAGGAACTACCTAGGATGGGGTTTTGGGCCAAACACATATTTTGTATGATACCATTGTGTAAAGGTGATACCAATAGATAGGTGGTGATAAAATGAATCCAACAAAAGTGGTTTCACTATTTTATCACATTTCTTTAATTACTTATGAATTATCTAGTGGATAAAACTCTAGTTTTAGGAGATAAATCCCCAGAAAAGGTCTGGACCTCCAAAAAGTATTTCCTTTGATATTTAGGTAGGGCTTGATGTACTTATTCACTGGGTGTTGGAATGATGTCAAAAGGATTAACAGAATGCCCTCAGGAAATTACCAAAGGCAGTTATGTAGACAACTTGTATTTTTCACCAGATTAAATATACAGGTACTTTTGATATGAAGCAAGTGGAAATGGATTGGTATTGCAAATACCTCCCAGTAACAATTGGAATAACTATTTTTGCTGTTGCAGAGCTACTGTAGTGATTTATCTAGTGAAAGCACTACACACAGAATTGTTTAATTCAATAGAAAACCTCAGAAGCTTAATAAATCTGAAACTCCTGGATTTTGACATATCCTGATGTACCACTTCCCTAGGAATTGGTATCAGGTCAGAGCAAGGTATAAATTGACCTAGGGAATTTTCTAAAGTCAGAATAGGACTGTTCTTGTTGGTTTTACTACAGGGAGACAAAGGCTCCACTTGGCTTGAGGCCAATTCCCTGTGTTGGGTAAAACAAACATCTACCAGAGACAGTTGGATTCATTCCATTTGAGTTGACCAATCTCCTAGAAATAATTTATTTTTGTTCTGGATACTTTTTGGTAATTAATATACCAGGAAATAATGAGATAGAAATCTGGGCAGGTGGTCGATACTGCATGTTGGGGAAAACATGCAAGCATCTAGGGAAATATAGATCTGGGAAGTTTCATCTCGTTTTCATTTTTTGTGTTGAATTAAACCTAGGAACTTAAAATAGCAGATCTGGAAAAAGAATTAATAGAAAGGAATTAGGCAAGGGTGGTCGGGCCAGATCTGGAGGGGAGTTGGGCTGCGAGGGCGGATTCGGCCCAGGTGGCCTGCACCACGCGCGGGAGGGGCGGCTTTGAACCAGGAAGTTGGGGCCCGCTGGTCAGCGACCGTGGCGGCCAAAGCGGTATCGGGAGCCCTGGGCCGTCTGTTTTAGGCGGGATCGACAGACGGGATGCGTCGTCTCCGTAGAGACGGGCGCGGCGGCGCAGAACCCTAGCCAGCGGAGGGAATCCGGCGGGGAGCTCACCATGGGGCGGAGAGGAGCCGGGGAGGGGTGGAGGTATAGCGGTGCTCGACGACAGTCCCAACGGTGGGTGGCACGATGGGTTTTGGCGCCAGGATCCGGCTCGCGCGAGGAAGTCTGAGAGCAACCTCGCCAAAGCTCGACGGCGTCCTCCGTGGAGCTGATCCTAGGCAACAAAAGTGAGGGGATTAGATGCAGAGGAGTGAGGAGGTTCCGGGAATGCAACATGCAGGGGTAGGGGAAGGGAGTTGGGGGAGCTATGCTCGAGTAGAGGGAGGAGGCCGAGCTTCTCTTCTCTCCTTCTCTTGGGCAGCATTGAGCAGGGGAGAAGGAGTGGGGTGCTAGGGTGGTAAGAGGGAGCAAAGGGGGCAAATGAGCCTATGAGGGGAGCCGGGGGTGGCCTCTGGCCAATTTATACAGAGGGGGAGGGGTAGCTGGTGTAAATGTCCTCTTTGGACAAGGTGAGCGAGTGGGGCTGGCCTGGGATTGGCTCAGAGGGCGGTGAGGAGGGGTAAGAGGGGTATTTGGTCGGGCAGAGAGATAGGGAGGGGGTGGTGGAGGCTGCTGGAATTAATTGGTCCCACTTTTTTGTCTTTCTCTCTCTCAAGCACATGGGACAAGTTGCTACAGTAATTGCTACAGTGATCACGACCAGAGGAGATGGTGGTTGTTGTGGTGAGTGGTGGTGATTATTTCTTGGTTTGGCTCAATAATTCCTTAGTTTGCCACATTTGAACAAAATGAGGCTTGTGAAGGAAGTTTAATATTTTGCATTGGGCAAGTTGGAAAGATGGTACTGGTAGATAGATGACGTCAAGGTAGATATCCAGGAATTATTTGGGATTTTTCGGAGTATTTTAATCCCACTAACAATTATTTAATCAAAAGGTACAAAAGTAGTTTCTAGAAGATCATTTGATAATTTTACATTGGACAAGGTTGATTTTTTTGTTTCAGATGGTTCCAAATGTGAATACACACTTAGGGGAATTTTCCCAAGATTTATTGGGGCTTAAAGGTATTTAAAACATTTATGATTCCATTTCTGCCATTTAAGAAAATAGGCAAAAAGGAATAATAAAGCTCTTCAAAAATATTTATTTTTGAAGTGGGAATATAGGGTATGATGTGTGGACCTCTAAAGTGCTTAGAGTTGGGGAAATGTTTTGGCAAAAACCAAACTTTCCTTTATGGAAGAAGTTTTGGAGATTTTGACTATTAAAAGGGTTAATTAGATTTGTAGCCATAATAATTATGAATAATATTCTATAAATCTTCATGATCAAGGTAGATGATGTAGACAAGGTGTAGCAAGCATTTTCAACCTTGGTATTGGAGATTCCAAGTTAATTTTGGTGGAATACCCTAGATTAAGGATCTAGGGTGATGTTAATTTCATACCATCAAAACCATGTTGTATCTTGGAGCTCAGAGCTCCCCTTGGGGCATGGGATATATTGATGTATATACCAAGTGATTTAGATCACAAGGGTGTATAGGTTTGAGTTTATCCTGCTTGAGCTCACCAAGAATTGATTTCAAACTTTGAATAAAATAAACCTGCCAAAGCAGATTATCAACTAGCCTTCAAAACGTTGTGGGTATAAGAAGCACAAAGATCGACTTGGAACAAGTGAAGTAGATATTGGTGTAACTATATTAGTAGAACATAACCATGCAAAGAGTTGGTCCATAGAAGGTTGGATGGTGGTGTTAGCTTCTATCAAAGTAGGCATGTTGACTAGATTTGCAGGAATAGTTATTTTCTTGCCTGCAAAACCATCAAGAACAAGTGGGTTGGAGTATGATCTAACCAAGGGAAAGAGTGGGCCTTGGTAGTCCTTAGGATTTTTAACAAGATGGTTTAGGTGCATTTTAAAAAATGCACAAGGTTTGAGAAATGGAGACATTCAAAAAGGTGATGTTGGAAATAGTTTTCTAGGCTTAGCCAAATTTAGCAGATTTAGGGTTTTTGACTAGAATGTGGGTGGTGATGATTTTGATGGGTTGCAAGGTACCCAAAGCATCATCAAGTGGATTTGGTTGAAGGGTAGATTGAGTAGAATGGAATCCATGGTTGATATTGGTCTTCATTGACTTGGAAGCTTCTAGAAAGGATCACTTCAGAGTTGATCTAGTTAAGGGTTTTAGATGATCACCTAGTGGCTAGAGATGAGATCCAGATTGTGTTCTTGCTTAGGGTGGGATGATTGGGAGACATCTTGATCCTAATGATGAGCTCCTAGAGTAACTCATACTATCTCCTAAGCAGACAATTCAAACAGCAGATCAAGGCAACTCATCTTACAAACAAATCAACTACTACTGGGTTACCACCAAGCTTAGCTTGAGGTAAGGGTGGGTATTTTGAAATAGGTTGGAGTTTGAACGAGGTAAGTTCCTTGGTATCTCTACCAAGAGTACAGTTCAAAAGCTTACAAAAAGGTTTTGGAGATCCTAGAGGTAATAGTAGTTGAAGGTTCTGTCTTGAAAACATAAGGAGATTATATTATATATCTCTCCATAGTTTGATCAATAGAAGCTACTAAAATAGTTGGTTTGCAAAGGCTTCTTGGCTCAGGTTTTGAAATGCCAAAACATTTGAGAATATGGGAATTAAGCCAAGACTGGTTTGGGATTTAGCTTTTGTCAACTGGTGTTAAGGTAAGGAGTGTATCATCTAATACACATTCATATGCATAAGCATATCCAATCAACAAGCAAAAACTTCAGCATTAAACAAGAAAAAGTTTTTCTTCCCCCTGATTTTTGCATTCTGGACAACTAATCAGGGTTACTGAAATTGGGATGTTACATACCTTTCCCCCTTAAAAGAATCTCGTCCCGAGATTCAGGAGAGTAGGGTGATACATTGCAAATGTATCCATGATTTTTGATGTTCCATGCTTAGTTTTATCAACTTTCTTGTGTTTTGTTCCAACTTTGGAGTACTTTTCATATGATTTCCTGGACTAACGTATTAACAAGAGCCACAGTGCCAGCTGCCTGTTTTCTGTTGTTTTTGGTTCCAGGAAAGTCGGAAAATGAATATTCTCGGAATTGGACGGGACAAAATCCAAAGTGCCTATTTTTCCGGATGTCGTCAAGTTCCAGAATACGAGACAGAGAGGGGCCAGAGGGAGGCCATACCACCTAGCCACACGGCCAGGCTAGGCCCGCGCCAGGGGGTGGTGTGGTGGCTCCCAGCACCCCCTCAACCTCTCCTTCCGCCTATATATTGCCCTCGGGACGAAAACCCTAAGTACCCGATCCAAAATCCATGAAAGAGTCTGTAGCCACCGTCATCTCCATCCCTAGATCGGGAGGGATCTGAAGCTCTTCCCGACACCCTGTCGGAGAGGGGAATTCACCCTGGAGGCCTTCTTCATCACCATGCAAGCCTCCGGTGTGATGCGTGAGTAGTTCATCCTTGGACTACGGATCCATGTAGTAGCTAGATGGCTGGTTCTCCTCCCTTGTGCTTTCATGTTTAGATCTTGTGAGCTCCGTTCATGATCAAGATCATCTCTTTGTAATTCTGCATGTTGTGTTTGCGGGGATCCGATGGATATTGAGATGCTATTTCAGATTGATTATTGATTCTATCATGTCTTTGTTATTTGAGATCTTGCATGCTTTCCGTTGTTAGTAGCTATCTTGGCCAAGTAGATGCTAGCAACTCCAAGAGTTAGTATTTATGCTCAATAGTGGGTTCATGCCTCTGGTAATCTGGGGAAGTGGCATAAATCTCTAAGGTACTAGATGTGTTGTTGCTACTAGGGATAAAACAACAATCGTTTGTTCATAGAACAATCGTATTGTTTACTTTACACGCAGTTCGTAAAGCAATAATCGGTTGCTTGCAACTTAATACTGGAGGGGGTTCGGATGATAACCTGAAGGTGGATTATTAGTCATAGATACAGTTGGATGGCGGTCTATGTATTATGTTGTAATGCCCAATCAAGTTCCAAAGGAGTCAGGATGATTAGTATATGCATGTATTGCTTTCTCGGTGTTTGTCAATTGCCCCACTATAATTTGTCACCCAGCATGTTATCTATCTTAAGGAGAGCCACCTCTAGTCAACTATGGATCCTGGTCCTTGCCTTTTACTTTCAATCTACAAACTGTTTACTGCTTTGTGTTCACTTTCTGCAAACTTTTACTTCTTTCCATTCAATACGTTTAATCCTTTGTTTTCCTCAAAACACGGTGAGATTGACAACCTCATCGCAAGTTGGGGAAAAAGTTCTGTGGTTGTGTTTTGCAGGTCTCCACGTTGCTACTAGCACCGGTAGTGCGCCCTGCCAAAGCTCAGCTAGTAACACCTTTGGGGTGTTTCCTTGCTCCTACTGGTTCGATTAAACCTTGGTTTAATAACTGAGGGAAACTTGCTGCTGTGCTCATCATACCTTCCTCTTGGGGTTCCCAACGAGCTCTACATCAACACCGCCATCAAGCATTTTTCTGGGCACCGTGCATTGAGCCATCATAGGGTTAGGGGCTTTTTAGTCGGGTTGATATTAGGTGTCTTACGCATACTACCTTACGGACTCCGTCTTTGAAAGTGGCTACTATGTCGAAGTTGAGCTTCGGTCTTCTGGGATGCACTAAGAGTTGAGCAGAGTCCAGTCTTGATTTCGAGAGATGACCTTCTTTTTCCTTCGAGACTCTATATCATCGAGGGCTTACACTGGGCAGACTTCCTCGATTCTGAACTTCACGGGGTACTCGCCGGAGGATAGAATCTAGGGTGGGGAGTACCTTGGTCTCAGGATTCACAGCTCTTCCTTAGGGTCATAGCATACCCTAATTAATGATTTTAGAGTCGGGACATCCTGAGTTTGCTTCATCGAAGGGTTACCCTATTTTTGTGGGAAAGACGCAGTCTTTCCGTCTTCCACCCTTAGGATTAAACTGGGGTACATTGGAGAGTTGACGTAGTTCCTCCTTCTTGAAGTCATTGAATGGTGTTTCTGGGGATTGTCGTCCATCTTTCTTCTGGAGTAGAGGCCTTCGGAAGTCTTCCGGGAATTATGACTTACTGGGATTTTATTCTAGTATTATTCGTACCTAGCCTAGTGGAGTCATTGGAATCTCACGTACTGTAAGCATGAAGGACCTAGGGGTTAGCGGTTCGGCGGTCCTTCGGGTGGGTCTTCAGCTGAAGTAGCGGAGGGACTTTGTAGAATCTTCAGTTTGTGTCTCATCGGATAATTCACAGGTTGTGGCTTGGCGGGATGACTTTGGATCCGGGGATATCTTCTGAAGTATCTTCTGGTAGTCAATCCTCTAGAGATTGAGTGGAAATACGTAGTCTTTCCACCTTAGAGCTTAACTAAGGTGCTTCAGGAGGGCTGTAGATCTTCTGTCTTGGAGTGCTGACTTGCTGTTGGCGGAAGGATATATTTTACCTGAATCTTGAGCTGAGGTCCTCAAGTGACGCCCTATTCTATAAACCTTCGCGAGGTGGTTTCCTAATGAAGCCCTAAGGAGTTAGCTCATCACCAGATAGCGGTTTACAACTCCTTTTTGAGAGTGTTTCATCGGAGTAAGGGTACCTAGCTCAGAGCCGTTGTCGTCTCTTGAGCACTTGGCGTGGTTTCTCCTCGAGGGCGGGGTAGACTTGTTGTCTTCACGCTTCCTTAGCAACTGGCTTCAGGGGTAGTTCTGACCTTCTAGGAAGGATCATCCCGTTAGTTTGGGTAGGGTCGACTAGATTAGTTAGTCTCATGGGGCAGTCAGAAGCTCTAATACACTAAAGGTTAGCATGGTTAGGTCTTCACGTCTTGTCTTGGTTGACTTATTGGGTGGTCTCCTGTCGATATTGAGGATCCTTCGGCGATTGACTTTCGGCTTCAACGGGATTCTTGTTGTAGTATATCAAGGAATAAGGGGGTGGGGTGCTATTGACGAGTCTTGCAAGGTGAGTTTGACGAGGTATGCCGTCCTGCTGAGGTGAAATCTTCGAGTTGATTCTTACTTGACGATGTCGAACTCCTGGTTCTTGCGATGCTTTTCCTCTCATATACTCTCAGGGTTAGTCTGGGTCTCATTACCGACAACTAACACAGGGGTTTCCTGAGTTACGAGGTGGGTTATTGCTCCTCGAGTTACATTTTTAGGGAGGTCAAAGCAAACCAGAACATACAAACAAGGCGAACAGAGCGAGGGAATCGCAATGTCCTCGGCAAACAACACACATCAAGCAACACAGGTTCATCTTGTCTTCAAGCAACACAGAGCGAGGGAATCGCAATGTCTCCTTGTGTTTGATGGTAGTTGCTTGTCTTCATCTTGTTCTCATTGTCTTCACCAGGTTCTAGATCCTAGTTATTAAAATCCGTACGTTTGAAGCTTGGACGAGATTTAGAGGAAACCATTTTCGAAAGCTTTCACTTAGAGTAAGAGAAGAAGTAGAACTTTTTGAAACTCATTGGGAAACTAGTTTTCAAAAGCCGAGGTTTTCAAAATAAGGTTCCTGTCTAAACACCATGCTAACTAAGGTTCTCCTACAGTCAGGATGGCTCTGATACCAAGTCTGTGGGGCCCCCGGATTAATCCTCCAAGAATCCCTGTTATGCATACAACCACGATCCCATGATCAGTTAGTCGTGGCACATAACCGACAAGTATCATTACAACATCTGAGACATACCGAATTTACAAGACTTACATAAATGTCGTTATGGATACATCGATAATTATTAACGGAACTTCCTTAAGCGTAGAGCCCGAGCCATGCCTTAACCTACAGGCAACTGACTAGGAGAACGTCCTAGGTCGCATAGTCTTCCACTTCATCGTCTTCTCGAAATCTGGCCAAGTAAATAGCCAGAGACAATGACAGTGAGTACTTCAAATGTACTCGCAAACCACCTTAAGAGAATAATAATAATAACAAGAGGATATGCAATATGGCTGTGGTAGTAGGAGGGCTCTAAGGGAGGTTCTTTTCTCAAATAGTTTCTCTTGTAGATATAGCATCTACATATCTTTGTTGAAAAGTTTTGTAAACCATTTTGGAAACCGTTTTGAAAAGTGGAAACATTAGGACTAGGCCACCCATTTGTTCCTTTCTTCTGGTTGTCCCACGACCAAACTCCTTTCATTCCTTTCTGACCATCCCATGGTCAAAACCTTTCTCCTTTTTGACCATCCCATGGTCAAAATATTTTCAATGCCTTTGCTTTTCAGAAATCCTTTTTAAAAACAAAACCAGCACTCCTCTACAGAAGTTTGTCAACCCGTCCTTAACCATGGACACGGCTATTCGAATAGATTTACACTATGCATAGGTTGTACACTTTACCCACACCATCCGGGACACTACCCTGATATTCACCGATCGTGGGTCGAGTAACCGATCAAGACTCTCTGGATGCCCAGTCCAATATAAGTGCCTACCCTATGGGTGTTAATCCCCTCAAAACCGGGACGTCGGGTACCGAGGACCAACCGGAGTGCCTTTTCCACTTTTCGAGTGTGCGCTTTCAATGAGGGGCTCATAGTATCGCATGGAGGCCAACAGACCCTTCATTCCTTCTCCAGGTCGATGTCCCACATGGACCGTTTGTCCAGGGATCGCAATCCCATGTAGTAGTTACGAGGCAGCTTATACCAGAATACACAACCATCAAATCCAGCCATGTCCCATATCAGAGTAATGTGGTTGCACACGGTTAAGTGTTATAGCTAAACTGCAAAGAACCGGGTGCATTTTCGTAAACCTTTTTCCTCCGGCTTTCCTCCAGCATTTTTATAAAACAAAACCCTTTATATTTCTCAACATCTCTTGGGAGGTCCCACCTCACCAAGGTTTTATCAGAAACATTTGGTAAACTTTTGCCGGGGTCTTCCCATCCTCTAGCTTTGCTTCGGCTAAACAGGGTCTCCAAAGGGGGTATGGTGGATTACACATCTATTCTACTAGGGACAAGTAGGTGTCACTAGGGGGTTGTACTTAATAGTACAGGACTGTATTAGTTCGGAGGAGCCAAACCACTACCATATATATACATCAACATAAAGTAAAACGATGAAGTTTTAATAAACAGTAGTCGAAACATGCATAAATAAAACAGTAGGACAAGGCTTATGAGCAAGAAGGTGGGTTTCCTGAGATCAGCAATATGGCATGAATGTCCCTGGACTTCTTAGAATACAATGATAACCAAGTATAATAACCAACTTATTCTGGTCTCCGATATACTCGCATCTATCGTCGATATAGATCACATGCAATCAAACAAATGACATAATCAACACAATGCATACAAGCAGCAATACCATACAGCAAGCAAGTGAACCACATCTAACTATATTCAGTAGACTTCGAGAGGTTTGGACCTAGGAGATTGAGATTGGCTTGGAAGCCGGGATGAATATTCCCCCTTAGGGTTTAGTGTCGAGGAACTACCTAGGAGGGGGTTTTGGGCCAAAGGCTTATTCTGTATGATACCATTGTGTAAATGTGATACCAATAGATAGGTGGTGATAAAAGGAATCCAACAAAAGTGGTTTCACTATTTTACCACATTTCTTTAATTACTTATGAATTATCTAGTGGATAAAACTCTAGTTTTAGGAGATAAATCACCAGAAAAGGTCTGGAGCTCCAAAAATTATTTCCTTGAATAGTTAGGTAGGGCTTGATGTACTTGTTCACCGGGAGTTGGAATCATGTCAAAAGGATTACCAGAGTGCCCTCAGGAAATTCCCAAAGGTAGTTCTATAGACAACTTGTCTTTTTCACCAGATTAAATATACAGGGACTTTTGATATGAAGCGAGTGGCAATGGATAGGTATTGCAAATACCTCCTAGTAACAATTGGAATCACTATTTTTGGAGTTGCAGAGCTACTGTAGTGATTTATCTAGTGAAAGCACTACATACAGAATTGTCTAATTCAATGGAAAACCTCAGAATCTCAATAAATCTGAAATTCCTGGATTTTGACATATCCTGATGTACCACTTACCTAGGAATTGGAATCAGGTCAAAACAAGATATAAATTGACCTAGGGAATTGTCTAAAGTCAGAATAGGATTGTTCTTGTTGTTTTTACTACAGGGAGACAAAGGCTCCACTTGGCTTGAGGCTAATTCCCTGTGTTGGGTAAAACAAACATCTACTAGAGACAGTTGGATTCATTCCATTTGAGTTTACCAATCTCCTAGAAATAATTTATTTGTGTTTTGGATACTTTTTGGTAATTAATATACCAGGAAATAATGAGATAGAAATCTGGGCAGGTGGTCGATACTTCATGTTGGGGAAAACATGCAGGCATCTAGGGAAATATAGATCTAGGAAGTTTCATCTTTTTTTCATTTTTGTGTTGAATTAAACCTAGCAGCTTGAAATAGTAGATCTGGAAAAAGAATTAATAGAAAAGAATTAGGCCAGGGTGGTCAGGGCAGATCTGGAGGGGAGTTGGGCCGCGAGGGCGGATTCGGCCCAGGTGGGTAGCACTATGCGTGGGAGGGGCGGCTTTGAACCTGGCAAGCAGGGCCCACTGGTCAGCGACCGCGGCAGCCAAAGCGGTATCGGGAGCCCTGGGCCGTCCGTTTTAGGCGGGATCAACGGACAGGACGCGTCGTCTCCACTGAAACGTGCGCGTCGGCGTAGAACCCTAGCCAGCGGCGGGAATCCGGCAGGGGAGCTCACCTTGGGTCGGAGAGGAGCCGGGGAGGGGCGGAGGTGGAGCAGTGCTCGACGATGGTCCCAACGGTGGGCGGAACGATGGGTTTCCACACCGGGATCCGGCTCGCGCGAGGAAGTCTGAGAGAAACCTCGCCGGAGCTCGACGGCATCCTCCGTGGAGCTGATCCTCGGCAACAAAAGGGAGGGGATTAGATGGAGAGGAGTGAGGAGGTTCCGGGAATGCAACATGCATGGGTAGGGGAAGGGAGTTGGGGGAGCTATGCTCGAGTAGAGGGAGGAGGCCGAGCTTCTCTTCTCTCCTTCTCTTGGGAAGCATTGAGTAGGGGAGAAGGAGTGGGGGTGTTGGGGTGGTAAGAGGGAGCAGAGGGGGCAAATGAGCCTATGAGGGGAGCTGTGGGTGGCCTCTGGCAGATTTATACGGAGAGGGAGCGGTAGATTGTGTAAATGTCCTCTTTGGACAAGGGGGAGGAGTGGGGCTGGCCTGGGATTGGCTCAGGGGGGGTGAGGAGGGGTAAGAATGGTATTTGGTCGGGCAGAGAGATAGGGAGGGGGTTGTGGAGGCTGCTGCAATTAATTGGTCCCAGTTGTTTATCTCTCTCTCTAAAGCACATGGGATAAGTTGCAACAGTAATTTCTACAATGATCACGACCAGAGGAGATGGTGGTTGCTGTGGTGAGTGGTGGGGTGCCTTGGTGGTGATTGTTTCTTGGTTTGGCTCAATAATTCCTTAGTTTGCCACATTTGAACAAAATGAGGCTTGTGAAGGAGGTTTAATATTTTGCATCGGGCAAGCTGGGAAGATGGAACTGGTAGATAGATTAGGTCAAGGTAGATATCCAGGAATTATTTGGGATTTTTCGGAGTATTTTAATCCCACTAAAAATTATTTAATCAAAAAGTACAGAAGTAGTTTGAGATGGTCCCAAATGTGAATACACACTTAGGGGAATTTTCCCAAGATTTATTGGGGCTTAAAGGTATTTAAAACATTTATTATTCCATTTCGGCCATTTAAGAAAATAGGCAAAAAGGAATAATAAAGCTCTTCAAAAATATTTATTTTTGAAGTGAGAATATAGTGTATGATGTATGGACCTCAAAAGTGCTTAGAGTTGGGGAAATGTTTTGGCAAAAACCAAACTTTCCTTTATGGAAGAAGTTTTGGAGATTTTGAGTATTAAAGGGGTTAATTAGATTTGGAGCCATAATAATTATGGATAACATTCTATAAATCTTGATGATCAATGTAGATGATGTATACAAGGTGTATCAAGCATTTGGAACCTTGTGATTGGAGAATCCAAGTTGATTTTGGTGGAATACCCTAGATTAAGGATATAGGGTGATGTTAATTTCATACCATCAAAACCATGTTGGATCTTGGAGCTCAGAGCTCCCCTTGGGGCATGGGATATGTGGATGTATAGACCAAGTGATGTTGATCACAAGGGTGTAGAGGTTTGAGCTTGATCCTTGAGCTCACCAAGAATTGATTTCAAACTTTGAATAAAATAAGCCTGCCAAAGCAGATTATCAACTAGCCTTCCAAACCTTGTGGGTTAAAGAAGCACAAAGATCCACTTGGCACAAGTTATGTAGATATTTGTAGACCTATATTAGTAGAACACAACCATGCAAAGATTTGGTCGATAGAAGGTTGGACGGTGGTGTGAGCTTCTATCAAAGTAGACATGTTGACTAGATTTGCAGGAATAGTTATTTTCTTGCCTGCAAAACCATCAAGAACAAGTGGGTTGGAGTATGATCTAACCAAGGGAAAGAGTGGGACTTGGTAGTCCTTAGGATGGTTAACAAGATGGTTCAGGTGCATTTTCAAAAATGCACAAGGGTTGAGAAAGGGAGACATTCAAAAAGGTGATGTTGCAAATAGTTTTCTAGACTTAGCCAAATTTAGCAGATTTAGGGCTTTTGACTAGAATGTGGGTGGTGATGATTTTGATGGGTTGCAAGGTAACCAAAGCATCTTAAAGTGGATGTGGTTGAAGGGTAGATTGAGTAGAAGGGAATCCATGGTTGATATTGGTCTTCATTGACTTGGAAGCTTCTAGAAGGGATCACTTCAGAGTTGATCTAGTTAAGGGTTTTAGATGATCACCTAGTGGCTAGAGATTAGATCCATATTGTATTCTTGCTTAGGGTGGGATGATTGGGAGACATCTTGATCGTAGTGATGAGCTCTAGAGTAACTCACACTATCTCCTAAGCAGAGAATTCAAACAGCAGATCAAGGCAACTCATCTTACAAACAAATCAACTACTACTGGGTTACCACCAAGGTTAGCTTTAGGTAAGGGTGGGTATTTTGAAATAGGTTGGAGTTTGAACGAGGTAAGTTCCTTGGTACCTCTACCAAGAGTACAGTTCAAAAGCTTACAAAAAGGTTTTGGAGATCCTAGAGGTAATAGTAGTTGAAGGTTCTGTCTTGAAAACATAAGGAGATTATATTATATATCTCTCCATAGTTTTATCAATAGAAGCTACTAAAATAGTTGGTTTGCAAAGGCTTCTTGGCTCAGGTTTTGAAATGCCAGAACATTTGAGAATATGGGAATTAAGCCAAGACTGTTTTGGGAAGTAGCTTTTGTCAATTGGTGTTAAGGTAAGGAGTGTATCATCTAATACACATTCGAATGCATAAGCATATCCAATCAACAAGCAACCACTTCAGCATTAAACAAGAAAAAGTTTATCTTCCCCCTGATTTTTGCATTTTTGTTGTTTTTCATAAACCACATGGATCCACTAGAGTTCATTGCATGTGTATCCTTTTCATAAACCACATGGTTCCACTAGAGTTAATTGCATGTGTGTTCTTTTCATAGACTACATGGATCCACTAGAGTTCATTGCATGTGTGTTCTTTCATAAACCACTTGGAGATGTGTTCTTTTCATAAACCACTAGATGTCATTGCATGTTTGTTGTTTTCATAAACCATATGGATCCCCTAGATGTCAATGCATGTGTGTTCTATTCATAAACCCCTAGATGTCATTTGATGTGTGTTCTTTTCATAAACCAGTTGATGTCATTGCATGTGTGTTCTTTTCATAAACCACTTGAATGTGTGTACTTTCCATAAACCCCTAGATGTCATTGAATGTGTGTTCTTTTTTATACACCACATGGATCCACTAGATGTCATTGCATTTTTGTTCTTTTCACAGACCAGATGGATCCACTAGATGTCATTGCATGTGTGTTCATTTCATAAACCACTTGGATGTGTGTTCTTTTCATAAACCACATGGATCCACTAGATGTCTTTTCATTTTTGTTCTTTTCATAAACCACTTGGATGTGTGTTCTTTTCCTAAACCACATGGATCCACTAGATGTCTTTTCATTTTTGTTCTTTTCATAAACCACATGGATCCACTAGAGTTCATTGCATGTGTTTTCTTTTCATAAACCACATGTATCCACTATAGTTCATTGCATGTGTGTCCTTTTCCTAAACGACATGATGCACGAGAGTTCATTGCATGTGTGTTCTTTTCATAAACCACTAGATGTCATTGCATGTTTGTTCTTTTCATAAACTAGATGGATCCCCTAGATGTTACTGTCTGTGTGTTCTTTTGATAAATCCCTAGATATCTTTGGATATGTGTTCTTTTTATAAACCACTTCATGCCATTGGATTTGTGTTTTTTAATAAACCACTTAGATGTGTGTTCTTTTCATAAACCCCTAGATGTTATGGAATGTGTATTCTTTTCATACACCCCATGGATCCACGAGATATCATTGCATGTTTATTCTTTTCACAGACCACATGGATCGACTAGATGTCATTGCATGTGTGTTATTTTCATAAACCCCTTGGATGTGTCTTCTTTTCATAAACCATATGGATCACTAGATGTCATTGCATGTGTGTTCTTCTGCTAAACTACATGTCTCCACTAGAGTTCATTGCATGTGTGTTCTTTTCATAAACCACATGGATCCACTAGAGTTCACTGCATGTCTGCCCTTTTCCTAATCCACATGGATCCACTAGGGTTCATTGCATGTGTGTTCTTTTCATAAACCACATGGATCCACTAGATGTCATTGCATGTGTGTTATTTTCCTAAACCACATGGATCCACTAGATGTCATTGCATGTGTGTTCTTTTTATAAACGACATGTATCCACTAGAGTCATTGGATGTGTGTGTGTATTAGTGTGCATCATTGTGGTTTTAGGATAAGAACACATGCAATGATGTCACGCTAGCATGTTTATTCTTCTCATAAACCACATGGATCCACTACATGTCATTGCATGTGTGTTCTTTTCATAAACCACATGAATCCACTAGATGTCGTTGCATGTGTGTTCTTTTAATAAACCACTTGGATGTGTGTTCTTTTAATAAACCACATGGATCCACGAGAGTCCATTCCATGTGTGTTCTTTTCCTGACCCAGATAGATCCACTAGAGTTCATTGGATGTGTTTTCTTTTCATAAACCACATGGATCCATTAGAGTTCATTGCTTGTGTGTTCTTTTCATAGACCACATGGATCCACTAGAGTTCATTGCATGTGTGTCCTTTTCATAAACCATATGGATCCACTAGAGTTCATTGCATGTGTGTCCATCGCCTAAACCGCATGGATCCATTAGGGTCATTGAATGTGTGTTATTTTCATAAACCACATGGATCGCCTAGTGTCATTCGATGTGTGTGTATCAGTGTTCATCATTGTGGTTTTGGAAAAGAACACATGCAATGATGCCACTTCGGCATGTGTGTTATTCTCATAAACCACATGGATCCACTAGATGTCATTGCATTTTTGTTCTTTTTGATAAACCACATGGATCCACTAGAGTTAATTGCATGTGTTTTCTTTTCATAAACCACATGGATCCACTAGAGTTCATTGCATGTGTGTCCTTTTCCTGAACCACATGGATCCACTAGAGTTCATTGCATGTGTGTTATTTTTACAAACCACATGGATCCACTAGAGATCATTGCATGTGTGTTCTTTTCATAAACCACTTGGAGGTGTGTTATTTTCATAAACAACTAGATGTCATTGCATGTTTGTTGTTTTCATAAACTAGATGGATCCCCGAGATGTCACTACATGTGTGTTCTTTTGATAAACCCTTATATGTCATTGGATGTGTGTTCATTTCCTAAACCACTTGATTACATTGCATGTGTGTTCTTTTCATAAACCACTTGGATGTGTGTTCTTTTCATAAACCCCTAGATGTCATTGAATGTGTGTTCTTTTCATCCACCACATCGATCCACTAGATTTCGTTGCATGTTTGTTCTTTTCACAGACCACATGGATCCATTAGATGTCATTGCATGTGTGTTGTTTTCATAAACCAGTTGCATGTGTGTTCTTTTCATAAACCACATGGATCCAGTAGATGTCATTGAATTTTTGTTCTTTTGATACACCACATGGATCCACTAGAGTTCATTGCATGTGTGTTCTTTTCATAAACCACATGGATACACTAGAGTTCATTACATGTGTATCATTTTCCTAAACCACATGGTTCCACTAGAGTTCATTGCATGTGTGTTCTTTTCACAAATCACATGGATCCACTAGAGTTCATTGCATGTTTGTTCTTTTCATAAAGTAATTAGAGGTGTGTTCTTTTCTTAAACCACTAGATGTTATTGCATTTTTGGTTTTTTTCATAAACCGGATGGATCCCCTTGATGTCATTGCATGTGTGTTCTTTTGATAAATCCCTAGATGTCATTAGATGTGTGTACTTTTCATAAACCACTTGATGCCATTGCATGTGTGTTCTTTTCATAAACCACTTGGATGTGTGTTCTTTTCATAAAACCCTAGATGTCATTGAATGTGTGTTCTTTTCATGCACCACATGCATCCACTAGATGTCATTGCATGTTTTCTCTTTTTGACAGACCACATGGATCCACTAGATGTCATTGCATGTGTGTTCTTTGTATAAACCACTTGGATGTGTGTTCTTTTCATAAACCACATAGATCCACTAGATGTCATTGAATGTGTGTTCTTCTCCTAAACCACATGGATCCAATAGAGTTCATTGCATGTGTGTCCTTTTCCTAAACGACATGGTTCCACTAGAGTTCATTGCATGTGTTTTTTTTCATAAACTACTTGGAGGTGTGTTGTTTTCCTAAACCACTAGATGTTTTTGCATGTTAGTTGTTTTCATAAAACAGGATGGATCCCCTAGATGTCATTGCATGTGTGTTCTTTTGATAAACCCCTAGATGTCATTATATGTGTGTACTTTTCATAAACCACTTGATGCCATTGCATGTGTGTTCTTTTCATAAACCACTTGGATGTGTGTTCTTTTCATAAACCCCTAGATGTCATTGAATGTGTGTTCTTTTCATACACCACATGCATCCACTAGATGTCATTGCATGTTTGTTCTTTTCACGGACCACATGGATCCACCAGATGTCATTGCATGTGTGTTCTTTTAATAAACCACTTGAATGTGTGTTATTTTCATAAACAACATGGATCCACTAGATTTCATTGAATGTGTGTTCTTCTCCTAAACCACATGGATCCAGTAGAGTTCATTGCATATGTGTTCTTTTCGTAAATCACATGGATCCACTAGAGTTCATTGCATTTGTGTCCTTTTCCTAAACCACATGGATCCACTAGAGTTTATTGCAGGTGTGTTCTTTTCATAAACCACTTGGAGGTGTGTTCTTTTCACAGACCACTAGATGTCATTGCATGTTTGTTCTTTTCATAAACCAGATGGATCCCGTAGATGTCATTGCATGTGTGTTATTTTGATAAACCGATAGATGTCCTTGCATGTGTTTTCTTTTCCTAAACCACATGGATCCATGATACATTGAAAATGTATCTATAATTTTTGATGTTCCATGCTTGGTTTTATCTACTTTCTTCTGTTTTGTCCCAACTTTGGAGTACTTTTCATATGATTTCTTGGACTAACCTATTAACAAGTGCCACAGTGTCAGCTGCCAGTTTTTTGCTGTTTTTGGTTCTAGGAAGTCAGAAAATGAATATTCTCGGAATTGGACGGGACAAAAGCCAAAGTTATTATTTTTCCGGGGGACACTTGGAGCCAGAATACGAGACGGAGAAGGGCCAGAGGGTGGCCACAACACCTGGTGGCGCGGGCCAGGCCAGGCCAGGCCGCTCCAGGGGGTGTTGTGGGCCCCTCCGGCATCCCCTCGGTATCCCCTCTCGCCTATAAGAGCCTCCCGATGCATAAACCCTAGATAGTCAATCAGAAATCCACGAAAAGTTCTGCAGCACCACCGCCACCGAAGTGGTGATTTGGGGGACAGAAATTCTCTATTCCGGCACCCTGCCGGGACAGGGAAGTGCCCCCAAAGGCATCTCCATCGATCTCCACCACCATCTCCATCAACGTTGCTGATTCCCATGATGATGAGGGAGTAGTTCTTCCTCGAGGCTAAGGGTTCTACCTGTAGCTATGTCTTCATCTCTCTCTCTCTCTATGCATGATCATGTTGTCATCATGAGCTTTGTAATCAAGTAGATCTACCTTGCTACTCAAGTGCTTTATTAGATCTCTGCTCTCCCCATGTATGTGAAAGTGACAGCGTGCACACCATGGTGGCACTTAGACTAGAGATTACAAATACTTGTTATGAGTTATATTTGGAGTTGGATGTCTTTATGAAATTGTGGTGTTTGTTGGAACCGTCTAGTGCTCAAGGTGACAGTGTGGGGTTATCTAGATGGGAAAGGCATACTTTGTGGAGTGCTGTTATAGCACTACCATGGATTAGAGTGTCCTACGGGAGAGTAGTTCAGAGTAGTATCATAAAGAGAAGATATTTATATGAGAGTGTTCACTAGTGAAAGTATGATCCCTAGGCCTTGTTTCTAAGCATTGAAACACCGTTTGCATTTGGATCTATTACTTTTGCTTGCTTTCATCTTTATTTCAGTTTTACTTTAGTATTTTCCACGCTTTCAAGCTATTTTCTATCACTGTTACTACTTATAATTATCTATACCACTTATATTTCACTATCTCTTCGCCGAACTAGTGCACCTATACACCTTACAAGTGTATTGGTTGTGTTGGGGACAGAAGAGACTTCTTGTATCTTGATTGCAGGGTTGCTTGAGAGGGGATACCTTTGACCACTTCCTCCCTGAGTTCGATAAACCTTGGGTGATCCACTTAAGGGAAAACTTGCTCCTGCTCTACAAACCTCTGCACATGGAGGCCCAACAACTGTCTACAAGAATAGAAGTGCGGAGACATCAAGCTATTTTTCTGGCACCGTTGCAGGGGACTAAATAAGAAGAAGCTCCCACGTCAACCACGCGCCAGCAACTATTTTCCAGCGCTGTTGCCGGGGAGGAAAGGTAAAAGGTATTCACACCGGAGGATTAAAGAAGAAGAATCTCCCACGGCAAACGCCTATTTTCTGGCGCCGTTGCCGGGGAGGTAAGGTAAAAGGTACTCACATCCTCCGGTGTGAGTGCTCGAAGTTATTTCCTTTAGATTCTACAATTTTGTCTTTTTGTTTCTTGTTTTCACTAGTTAGGATTAATGGAAAACAACAACAAAATTAGAGAGCTTTATAGTATTTATCTTGAGTTAGGACATGCCGTGTTTGAAGAGAAAATTAAAAAACCAATGGAACTTTATTTCCATGCTAATAGCAATGTTGTTAGTATGAATTCTTTGAACACCATTATTGCTAATGCTATGGAAAAATCTAAGCTTGGGGAAGCTAGTTTTTATGAAAATGATCTTTTTAGTTCCCCTGCTTTAGAAGATAGCTATTCTATTGCTTATGATGATACGAAACCTCCAATATATGATGATTACAATGATGAATATGATATTTTCAGTCCACCTACTATTGAGGAGAAAATTAATTATGATTACAATATGCCTCCTATATTTTATGATTATGGTGATGAGAATAATAATGATAGCTATTTTGTTGAATTATCTCCCACTATGATTAATAAGAATGACTATGCTTATAGGGAGAGTAATAATTATTATATGCATGTGACTGATGATAAGAATGTTTTATGTGATAGTTATATTGTTAATTTTATTCATGATGCTACTGAAAGTTATTATTAGAGAGGGAAACATGGTTTTATGCATCTCAATAATATTAAGTTTCCCCTCTTTATGTTGAAAGTCTTGAAGTTGCACGTGTTTTGCTTTACTATGCTTTTTGCTTTGTGCTTTCATGACTTCTTTCTTTACAAGATTATTTTTCATAGGAAGTGGGTTAGACTTAAATGTGCTTTGAATTTTCTTCTTGATGCTGTCTTTTACTTCAATTTATATTTTCTATGTGAGCATCTTCTCAAATTATCATGCCTAACTTATAGGCGTTAAATAAAAGTACTTATTGGGAGATAACCCAAAAGTTTTAGATGAGTCTTGGAAGTTATTACTTCTGTAATAACCGCCCCTTATCCTTTTTATTTGTTTTTTGTTCCAAGAGTAACCTCTAATGAGAGAGAAGTAATGATTGGGAAAGTTGTTGTCCCGAAACAGATTTCTGTGCTTCACCATAAAAATTCGTGTGCAATCTCTGTATGTCCTTTTGAGGCGTTAATTTTTTTGCTTCTGCCCCAGGTTGTTATCTAAATTTCGTTAGTTCAACACTTTTCTATTTGAGCAACAGAATGTCTTCGAAAAATTCGTCGTTACCTGCTGATCTATTTTGACAGATTTCTGCCTTTATTTGCATTTGCTTCTTGTTGGTTCCTTTTTGAGTTCTTTTGGGGAATTGAGCTTTTTGAGGGAAGTGCAACAGTAGCTAGTGTGATAATGGGAGTTATTTATCTTGAGTGCACTAATGTTGAGGGAAGTGCTACAGTAAATTTCGTTACAACTAAACCTTAAGAGTTATTTATCTTAAGTGCACTAATGTTGCTAGTAAAGATTGTGTGAAGTTTTGTATGAAGGAAAAATTTCAGGTGTATGGAAAGAATGAGTAATGAGATGAAGGATGGACTAAAGCTCAAGCTTGGGGATGCCACACATGTCACCCCAAGAAATATCCAAGAAGTACAAGCGTCAAAGTTTGGGGATGCCCAAGGCATCCCCCTCTTCATCAATAAAAATCCCAGGTTTCTTCCAAATGCTTCATTTTTATTGTTTCATGCACACTTGTGTTGTTCTTGGAGCGTCTTCTTTTTCGTTTTCGTTTTGGTTTTTCGTTTGCTTGGTTTGCTTAGTTTGCTGAATAAATTGGTTGGACCCCCTCTTTCATACATTGGTTTTCAAATAGTTTTGTTTGGTTTGGAAAAGAGTAGGAAAGTTCATGCTTAAGTGGTAAAAAGAGCTTGTTTTTGACTGTGTCCTATGCTTTGTCATGCCATGCTTGATATTGTTTTGGCATTATGCTTAGTATTCTTTGTTGTAGCATGACTTGTTATAAACAATTGAGATTGCTTAATGTGCCTTGGATGAATCATGTGTTGTTTTAGCATATAAAGCATAGTATAGTGGTATTCTCCTTTGATGCTTTATTTGGGTTGACTTGGCGCATGCTCACACCATGTTATGACTATCCTGAGTCACCATAAGCCTTTATGATCCTTTAGCTTTCAACTTATAGTATCACTTTATGCTTTGATCAATGATGTTTTGTCGCTCTACATGATTATGGCCATTATTGCTCTCTTAGTTTGTCTCTCCCAGCCTTTTGCTAGCCTCCACAACCAAGTATGAATTCCAATCATGCATCCAACTCCCTAAACCAAGGTATTACAAAGAGTACACCATACCTACCTACTAGCTTAAGTTATTCCAAGTATATTCATGTTTTTGTTTACCTTCCGAATTAAACTTGTTATGAGAAAACTAGTGATTAAAGCTCTCACGAACTTTGTGTCACACTTTACTTTTCTTGCCCTTAATAAACTTGAACCATTCTATCGTCTATGTTGTATATGCTTGCACTTATTTGTTGGGGATTAGCAGAGTCATGCTGTCATGGGGAACGCTTTCAACATTGCACTTGTATGTTGTACCTAGTTGGTATCATGCTCTTTTGTCTATGGATGTCGTCGGTGTGAAATGAAAGGGGAGCTTGTAAGTCCATGGAGTTATGTATATGTGTTAGAGAAATGCCTGGGCCGCTGGTCTAATCCATGCTATCATGGTGGAAACCTGCAGCATAACTATAATGATCTGTCTATGAAGCATTCTTCTTATAAAAAAGAGTCAGATATTGAGAAAAAGAGAAAAAGAGAAAAAAAGAGATATATGAAAAGAGGAAAGAGAAAAAAGCACCATATTCCCATGGTAAATAAGAAGATTGCGGAGATGCTCGTTGTCTGCTTGCCTTGTCATTTGGATATGGGGATTCTTCCGTATCATCAGGCAAGGGGTACCCTGTTGGCGGTTCTCTATGATACACATGTACTTATGATGACAAGAACTTACCGGTGACTAAACTTGAGTAGCATGAGGAGCGACCCTCGTATTCAAGGGACATGAGATTTCCAAGTTATACTTCGTCAAGCATGTACACCATAGTATGTTCACTTTAACCTTAATCACTTCAAGATGCTTATGACAGGGGAAATGAGAGCTGAAAGCTATTTAGTACCATATTTTTTGCAAGCTCTTCTATGAAGGCCTTTCTTTTACTTTTATGTTGAGTCTCCACCTTCTATCTTTATGCACCTACTTTGAGAGCATAGTGGACATTCTTAGTCCTGTGTGCATTGTCCCAAGACTTGTTGATTGATGCATAGCTTTGATATTGCTTGTTTTGAACTATTTGTATCTAGTCACTCTTATGAACTTTGAAGGTGTCCTATGCATTTCTGTTTGCTACTCTATGAGGGACAAGCTGAATGCCACTATGCTATGTTTTTGTTATGTGAAACAAACAAACGTCTTGCAAAGAATTGTTATTCATGAATCTTTTGTTTGTGCCTTTTCATGTTGCAACATAGTTGCTATGTCTTATTGTTAGAACTTTATTTTTCATGCTATGTTCAAGTACTATGTTCCCAGCTATCGTTGTTTTACAAATACTTCGATCAACTTTATGATGGTGCATGTCACCTCAAAAATTATTCTTTCTTTTTATCACATACCTACTCGAGGACGAGCAGGAGTTAAGCTTGGGGATGTTGATACATTGCAAATGTATCTATAATTTTTGATGTTCCATGCTTGGTTTTATCTACTTTCTTGTGTTTTTTCCACACTTTGGAGTACTTTTCATATGATTTCTGAGACTAACCTATTAATAAGAGCCATAGTGCCAGCTGCCTGTTCTCTGCTGTTTTTGGTTCCAGGAAGTCAAAAAATGAATATTCTCGGAATTGGACGGGACAAAAGCCAAAGTTATTATTTTACCGGGGGACACTTGGAGCCAGAATACGAGACGGAGAAGGGCCAGAGGGTGGCCACACCACCTGGTGGCGCGGGCCAGGCCAGGCGGCGCCAGGGGGTGGTGTGGGCCCATCTGGCACCCCCTCGGTCTCCCCTCTCGCCTATAAGAGCCTCCCGATGCATAAACCCTAGATAGTCAATCAAAAATACACAAAAAGTTCTATAGCGCTGCCGCCACCGAAGGGGAGATTTGGGGGACAGAAAGTCTCTGTTCCGGCACCCTGCCAGGACGGGGAAGTGCCCCTGGGCCATCTCCATCGATCTCCACCACCATCTCCATCGCCGTTGTTGATTCCCATGAGGATGAGGGAGTAGTTCTTTCTCGAGGCTAAGGGTTCTACCGGTAGCTATGTGTTCATCTCTCTCTCTATGCATGATCATGTTGTGATCATGAGCTTTGTAATCAAGTAGATCCACCTTGGTACTCAAGTGCTTTATTAGATCTCTTCTCTCCCCATGTATGTGAAAGTGACAGAAGAGACTTTGGGTGACAAGTGTATTGGGTGTGTTGGGGACAGAAGAGACTTCTAGTATCTTGATTGCAGGGTTGCTTGCGAGGGGATACCTTTGACCACTTCCTCCCTGAGTTCGATAAACCTTGGGTGATCCACTTAAGGGAAAACTTGCTGCTGTTCTGCAAACCTCTACACTTGGAGGCCCAACAACTGTCTACAAGAATAGAAGTGCGTAGACATCAATCCACTAGATGTTTGCATGTGTGTTCTTTTCATAAACCACATACATCCACTAGAATCATTGGATGTGTGTATGTATTAGTGTGCATCATTGTGGTTCTAGGAAAAGAACAGATGCAATGATTCCACGACAACCTGTGTGTTTATCTCATTAAACACATGGATCCACTAGATGTCATTGCATGTGTGTTCTTTTCATAAATCACATGGATCCACTAGATGTCATTGCATGTGTGTTCTTTTCACAAACCACATGGATCCACTAGAGTTCATTGCATGTGTGTTCTTTTCCTAAACCACATGGATCCACTAGAGTTCATTGGATGTGTGTTGTTTTCATAAACCACACGGATCCACTAGAGTTCATGGCATGTGTGTTCTTTTCATAACCACATGGATCCACTAGAGTTCATTACATGTGTGTCCTTTTCATAAACCACATGAATCCACTAGATTAATTACTTGCATGTCCTTTTCCTAAACCACATGGATCCACTAGAGTTCATTTGATGTGTGTTCTTTTCATAAACCACATGGATCCACAAGACTTCATTGGATGTGTGTGTATCAGTGTGATTCATTATGGTTTTGGAAAAAAAACACATGCAATGATGCCACTACATCATGTGTGTTCTTCTCATAAACCACATGGATGCACTAGATGTCATTGCATTTTTGTTCTTTTCATAATCCACATGGATCCACTAGAGTTCATTGCATGTGTGTTCTTTTCATACACCACATAGATCCACTAGAGTTAATTGCATGTGTCTCCTTTTCCTAAACCAGATGGACCCACTAGAGTTCATTGCATGTGTGTTCTTTTCACAAACCACATGGATCCACTAGAGTTCATTTCATGCGTGTTATTTTCATATACCACTTGGAGGTGTGTTATTTTCATAAACAACTAGATGTTATTGCATTTTTGTTGTTTTCATAAACCGGATGGATCCCCTAGATGTCATTGCATGTGTTTTTTTCATAAACCCCTAGATGTCATTAGATGTGTGTTCTTTTCATAAACCACTTGATGCCATTGCATGTGTGTTATTTTCATAAACCACTTGTATTTGTGTTCTTTTCATAACCCCCTAGATGTCATTGAATGTTTGTTTTTTTCATACACCATATATCATTGCATGTTTGTTCTTTTCACAGACCACATGGATCCACTAGATGTCATTGCATGTGTGTTTTTTCATAAACCACTTGGATGTGTGTTCTTTTCATAAACCACATGGATCCACTAGATCTCATTAAATATCTATTCTTCTCCTAAACCACATGGATCCACTAGAGTTCATTGCATGTCTGTTATCTTCATAAACCACATGGATCCAATAGAGTTTGTTGCATGTGTGTCCTTTTCCTAAACCACATGGATTCACTAGATATCATTGCATGTGTGTTATTTTCACAAACCACATGGATCCACTAGAGTTCATTGCATGTGTGTTCTTTTCCTAAACCACATGGATCCACTAGAGTTCATTGGATGTGTGTTGTTTTCATAAACCACACGGATCCACTAGAGTTCATGGCATGTGTGTTCTTTTCATAACCACATGGATCCACTAGAGTTCATTGCATGTGTGTCCTTTTCATAAACCACATGAATCCACTAGATTAATTACTTGCATGTCCTTTTCCTAAACCACATGGATCCACTAGAGTTCATTTGATGTGTGTTCTTTTCATAAACCACATGGATTCACTAGATGTCATTGCATCTGTGTTCAATTCATAAATCACCTGGATCCACTAGATGTCATTGCATGTGTGTTATTTTCATACACCACATGGATCAACTAGATTTCATTGAATGTGTGTTCTTCTCGTAAACCAGATGGATCCAGTAGAGTTCATTGCATGTGTGTTCTTTTGCTAAACTAGATGGATCCACTAGAGTTCATTGCATGTTTGTTCTTTTAATAAACCTCATGGATCCATTAGAGTTCATTGCATGTGTGTCCTTTTCCTAAACCACATCGATCTACTAGAGTTCATTGCATGTGTCTCCTTTTCCTAAACCACATGGATCCACTAGAGTTCATTGGATGTGTGTCCTTTTCATAAACCACATGGATCCACTGGACTTCATTGGATGTGTGTGTATCAGTGTGATTCATTATGGTTTTGAAAAAAACACATGCAATGATGCCACTACAGCATATGTGTTCTTCTCATAAACCACATGGATGCACTAGATGTCATTGCATTTGTGTTCTTTTCATAATCCACATGGATCCACTAGAGTTCATTGCATGTGTGTTCTTTTCATACACCACATATATCCACTAGAGTTCATTGCATGTGTCTCCTTTTCCTAAACCACATGGAAACACTGTTTGCATTTAGATCTATTACTTGTTTGCTTGCTTTCATCTTTATTTCAGTTTTACTTTAGTATTTTCCACGCTTTCAAGCTATTTTCTATCACTGTTACTACTTATAATTATCTACACCACTTGTATTTCACTATCTCTTCGCCGAACTAGTGCACCTATACACCTGACAAGTGTATTGGGTGTGTTGGGGACAGAAGAGACTTCTAGTATCTTGATTGCAGGGTTGCTTGCGAGGGGATACCTTTGACCACTTCCTCCCTGAGTTCGATAAACCTTGGGTGATCCACTTAAGGGAAAACTTGCTGCTGTTCTGCAAACCTCTGCACTTGGAGGCCCAACAACTGTCTACAAGAATAGAAGTGCGTAGACATCAACCAACTAGATGTAATTGCATGTGTGTTCTTTTCATAAACCACATACATCCACTAGAATCATTGGATGTGTGTATGTATTAGTATGCATCATTGTGGTTCTAGGAAAAGAACAGATGCAATGATTCCACGACAACCTGTGTGTTCATCTCATTAAACACATGGATCCACTAGATGTCATTGCATGTGTGTTCTTTTCATAAATCACATGGATCCACTAGATGTCATTGCATGTGTGTTCTTTTCACAAACCACATGGATCCACTAGAGTTCATTGCATGTGTGTTCTTTTCCTAAACCACATGGATCCACTAGAGTTCATTGGATGTGTGTTGTTTTCATAAACCACACGGATCCACTAGAGTTCATGGCATGTGTGTTCTTTTCATAACCACATGGATCCACTAGAGTTCATTACATGTGTGTCCTTTTCATAAACCACATGAATCCACTAGATTAATTACTTGCATGTCCTTTTCCTAAACCACATGGATCCACTAGAGTTCATTTGATGTGTGTTCTTTTCATAAACCACATGGATCCACAAGACTTCATTGGATGTGTGTGTATCAGTGTGATTCATTATGGTTTTGGAAAAAAAACACATGCAATGATGCCACTACATCATGTGTGTTCTTCTCATAAACCACATGGATGCACTAGATGTCATTGCATTTTTGTTCTTTTCATAATCCACATGGATCCACTAGAGTTCATTGCATGTGTGTTCTTTTCATACACCACATAGATCCACTAGAGTTAATTGCATGTGTCTCCTTTTCCTAAACCAGATGGACCCACTAGAGTTCATTGCATGTGTGTTCTTTTCACAAACCACATGGATCCACTAGAGTTCATTTCATGCGTGTTATTTTCATATACCACTTGGAGGTGTGTTATTTTCATAAACAACTAGATGTTATTGCATTTTTGTTGTTTTCATAAACCGGATGGATCCCCTAGATGTCATTGCATGTGTTTTTTTCATAAACCCCTAGATGTCATTAGATGTGTGTTCTTTTCATAAACCACTTGATGCCATTGCATGTGTGTTATTTTCATAAACCACTTGTATTTGTGTTCTTTTCATAACCCCCTAGATGTCATTGAATGTTTGTTTTTTTCATACACCATATATCATTGCATGTTTGTTCTTTTCACAGACCACATGGATCCACTAGATGTCATTGCATGTGTGTTCTTTTCATAAACCACTTGGATGTGTGTTCTTTTCATAAACCACATGGATCCACTAGATCTCATTAAATATCTATTCTTCTCCTAAACCACATGGATCCACTAGAGTTCATTGCATGTCTGTTATCTTCATAAACCACATGGATCCAATAGAGTTTGTTGCATGTGTGTCCTTTTCCTAAACCACATGGATTCACTAGATATCATTGCATGTGTGTTATTTTCACAAACCACATGGATCCACTAGAGTTCATTGCATGTGTGTTCTTTTCCTAAACCACATGGATCCACTAGAGTTCATTGGATGTGTGTTGTTTTCATAAACCACACGGATCCACTAGAGTTCATGGCATGTGTGTTCTTTTCATAACCACATGGATCCACTAGAGTTCATTGCATGTGTGTCCTTTTCATAAACCACATGAATCCACTAGATTAATTACTTGCATGTCCTTTTCCTAAACCACATGGATCCACTAGAGTTCATTTGATGTGTGTTCTTTTCATAAACCACATGGATTCACTAGATGTCATTGCATCTGTGTTCAGTTCATAAATCACCTGGATCCACTAGATGTCATTGCATGTGTGTTATTTTCATACACCACATGGATCAACTAGATTTCATTGAATGTGTGTTCTTCTCGTAAACCAGATGGATCCAGTAGAGTTCATTGCATGTGTGTTCTTTTGCTAAACTAGATGGATCCACTAGAGTTCATTGCATGTTTGTTCTTTTAATAAACCTCATGGATCCATTAGAGTTCATTGCATGTGTGTCCTTTTCCTAAACCACATCGATCTACTAGAGTTCATTGCATGTGTCTCCTTTTCCTAAACCACATGGATCCACTAGAGTTCATTGGATGTGTGTCCTTTTCATAAACCACATGGATCCACTGGACTTCATTGGATGTGTGTGTATCAGTGTGATTCATTATGGTTTTGAAAAAAACACATGCAATGATGCCACTACAGCATATGTGTTCTTCTCATAAACCACATGGATGCACTAGATGTCATTGCATTTGTGTTCTTTTCATAATCCACATGGATCCACTAGAGTTCATTGCATGTGTGTTCTTTTCATACACCACATATATCCACTAGAGTTCATTGCATGTGTCTCCTTTTCCTAAACCACATGGAAACACTGTTTGCATTTAGATCTATTACTTGTTTGCTTGCTTTCATCTTTATTTCAGTTTTACTTTAGTATTTTCCACGCTTTCAAGCTATTTTCTATCACTGTTACTACTTATAATTATCTACACCACTTGTATTTCACTATCTCTTCGCCGAACTAGTGCACCTATACACCTGACAAGTGTATTGGGTGTGTTGGGGACAGAAGAGACTTCTAGTATCTTGATTGCAGGGTTGCTTGCGAGGGGATACCTTTGACCACTTCCTCCCTGAGTTCGATAAACCTTGGGTGATCCACTTAAGGGAAAACTTGCTGCTGTTCTGCAAACCTCTGCACTTGGAGGCCCAACAACTGTCTACAAGAATAGAAGTGCGTAGACATCAACCAACTAGATGTAATTGCATGTGTGTTCTTTTCATAAACCACATACATCCACTAGAATCATTGGATGTGTGTATGTATTAGTATGCATCATTGTGGTTCTAGGAAAAGAACAGATGCAATGATTCCACGACAACCTGTGTGTTCATCTCATTAAACACATGGATCCACTAGATGTCATTGCATGTGTGTTCTTTTCATAAATCACATGGATCCACTAGATGTCATTGGATGTGTGTTCTTTTCACAAACCACATGTATCCACTAGAGTTCATTGCATGTGTGTTCTTTTCCTAAACCACATGGATCCACTAGAGTTCATTGGATGTGTGCTGTTTTCATAAACCACACGGATCCACTAGAGTTCATGGCATGTGTGTTCTTTTCATAACCACATGGATCCACTAGAGTTCATTGCATGTGTGTCCTTTTCATAATCCACATGAATCCACTAGATTAATTACTTGCGTGTCCTTTTCCTAAACCACATGGATCCACTAGAGTTCATTTGATGTGTGTTCTTTTCATAAACCACATGGATCCACTAGACTTCATTGGATGTGTGTGTATCAGTGTGATTCATTATGATTTTGGATAAAAACACATGCAATGATGCCACTACATCATGTGTGTTCTTGTCATAAACCACATGGATGCACTAGATGTCATTGCATTTTTGTTCTTTTCATAATCCACATGGATCCACTAGAGTTCATTGCATGTGTGTTCTTTTCATACACCACATAGATCCACTAGAGTTCATTGCATGTGTCTGCTTTTCCTAAACCAGATGGATCCACTAGAGTTCATTGCATGTGTGTTCTTTTCACAAACCACATGGATCCACTAGAGTTCATTTCATGCGTGTTCTTTTCATATACCACTTGGAGGTGTGTTAGTTTCATAAACAACTAGATGTTATTGCATTTTTGTTGTTTTCATAAACCGGATGGATCCCCTAGATGTCACTGCATGTGTTTTTTTGATAAACCCCTAGATGTCATTAGATGTGTGTTCTTTTCATAAACCACTTGATGCCATTGCATGTGTGTTATTTTCACAAACCACTTGTATTTGTGTTCTTTTCATAACCCCCTAGATGTCATTGAATGTTTGTTTTTTTCATACACCATATATCATTGCATGTTTGTTCTTTTCACAGACCAGATGGATCCACTAGATGTCATTGCATGTGTGTTCTTTTCATAAACCACTTGGATGTGTGTTCTTTTCATAAACCACATGGATCCACTAGATCTCATTAAATATCTATTCTTCTCCTAAACCACATGGATCCACTAGAGTTCATTGCATGTGTGTTCTCTTCATAAACCACATGGATCCACTAGAGTTTGTTGCATGTGTGTCCTTTTCCTAAACCACATGGATTCACTAGATATCATTGCATGTGTGTTATTTTCACAAACCACATGGATCCACTAGACTTCATTGCATGTGTGTTCTTTTCAGAAACCACTTGGAGGTGTGTTCTTTTCACAAACCACTAGATGTAATTGCATGTTTGTTCTTTTCGTAAACCAGATGAATCCCCTAGATGTCATTGCATGTGCGTTCTTTTGATAAACCCCTAGATGTCATTGGATGTGTGTTCTTTTCATAAACAACTTGATGCCATTGAATGTGTGTTCTTTTCATAAACCACTTGGATGTGTGTTCTTTTGATAAACCCCTAGATGTCATTGAATGTTGTTCTTTTCATAGACCACATGGATCCACTAGATGTCATTGCATGTTTGTTCTTTTCACAGACCACATGGATCCACTAGATGTCATTGCATGTGTATCATTTTCATAAACCACTTGGATGTGTGTTATTTTCATAAACCACATAAATCAACTAGATTTCATTGCATGTGTGTTCTTCTCGTAAACCACATGGATCCACTAGAGTTCATTGCATGTCTGTTCTTTTGATAAACTAGATGGATCCACTAGAGTTCATTGCATGTTTGTTCTTTTAATAAACCACATGGATCCATTAGAGTTCATTGCATGTGTGTCCTTTTCCTAAACCACATGGATCCACTAGAGTTTATTAGATGTGTGTTCTTTTCATAATCCACATGGATTCACTAGAGTTTATTGCACGCGTGTTCTTTTCATAAACCACATGGATCCAGTAGATGTCATTGCAAGTGTGTTCTTTTACTAAACCACATGGATCCACTAGATGTAATTGCATGTGTGTTCTTTTCATAAACCACATGGATGCACTAGAATCATTGGATGTGTGTATCTGTATCAATGTGCATCATTGTGGTTTTAGGAAAAGAACACATGCAATGACGCCACGACATAATGTGTGTTCTTCTCATAAAACACATGGATCCACTACATATCATTCCATCTGTGTTCATTTCATAAATCACCTGGATCCACTAGATGTCATTGCATGTGTGTTATTTTCATACACCACATGGATCAACTAGATTTCATTGAATGTGTGTTCTTCTCGTAAACCAGATGGATCCACTAGAGTTCATTGCATGTGTGTTCTTTTGATAAACTAGATGGATCCACTAGAGTTCATTGCATGTTTGTTCTTTTAATAAACCACATGGATCCATTAGAGTTCATTGCATGTGTGTCCTTTTCCTAAACCACATCGATCCACTAGAGTTCATTGCATGTGTGTCCTTTTCCTAAACCACATGGATCCACTAGAGTTCATTGGATGTGTGTCCTTTTCATAAACCACATGGATCCACTAGACTTCATTGGATGTGTGTGTATCAGTATGATTCATTATGGTTTTGAAAAAAACACATGCAATGATGCCACTACATGCAATGATCCCCTAGATGTCATTGCATGTGTTTTTTTTGGATAAGCCCCTAGATGTCATTAGATGTGTGTTCTTTGCATAAACTACTTGATGCCATTGCATGTGTGTTCTTTTCATAAACCACTTGTGTTTTTGTTCTTTTCAAAAACCCCTAGATGTCATTGAATGTGTGTTCTTTTCATACACCACATGCATCCACTAGATGTCGTTGCATGTTTGTTCTTTTCACAGACCACATGGATCCACTAGATGTCATTGCATGTGTGTTCTTTTCATAAACCATTTGGATGTGTGTTATTTTCATAAACCACACGAATCCACTAGATGTCATTGAATGTGTATTCTTCTCCTAAACCACATGGATCCACTAGAGTTAGATGCATGTGTGTTCTTTAAATAAACCACATGGATCCACTCGAGTTCATTGGATGTGTGTTGTTTTCATAAACAACATGGATCCACTAGAGTTCATTGCATGCGTGTTCTTTTCATAACCACATGGATCCACTAGAGTTCATTGCATGTGTGTTCTTTTCATAATCCACATGGATCCACTAGAGTTCATTGCATGTGTGTCCTTTTCCTAAACCACATGGATCCACTAGACTTCATTGCACGTGTGTTATTTTCACAAACCACATGTATCCACTAGAGTTCATTTCATGTGTGTTATTTTCATATACCATTTGGAGGTGTGTTCTTTTCATAAACCACTAGATGGTATTGGATGTTTGTTGTTTCCATAAATCGGATGGATCCCCTAAATGTCATTGCATGTGTGTTCTTTTGATAAACGCATAGATTTCATCATATGTGTCTTCTTTTGATAAACCCTTAGATGTCATTGAATGTGTTATCTTTTCATACACCACATGGATCCACTAGATGTCATTGCATGTTTGTTCTTTGCACAGACCACATGGATCCCCTAGATGTCATGGAATGTGTGTTCTTTTCATAAACCACTTGGATGTGTGTTCTTTTCATAAAACATATGGATCCATAAGATGTAATTGCATTTTTGTTCTTTTCATAATACACATGGATCCACTAGAGTTCATTGCATCTGTTTTCTTTTCATAATCCACATGGGTCCACTAGAGTTCATTGCATGTGTGTTCTTTTCATACACCGCATAGATCCACTAGAGTTCATTGCATGTGTCTCCTTTTCCTAAACCACATGGATCCACTAGAGTTAATAGCATGTGTGTTCTTTTAACAAACCACATGGATCCACTAGAGTTCATTGCATGTGTGTTCTTTTCATATACCACTTGGAGGTGTGTTCTTTACATAAACAACTAGATGTTATTGCATGTTTGTTGTTTTCATAAACCGGATGGATCCCCTAGATGTCAGTGCATACGTTTTTTGATAAACCCCTAGATGTCATTAGATGTGTGTTCTTTTCATAAACTACTTGATGCCATTGGATGTGTATTCTTTCCATAAACCACTTGTATTTGTGTTCTTTTAATAAACCCCTAGATGTCATTGAATGTGTGTTCTTTTCATACACCACATGCATCCACTAGATGTTATTGCATGTTTGTTCTTTTCACAGACCACATGGATCCACTAGATGTCATTGCATGTGTGTTCTTTTCATACACCACATGGATGTGTGTTATTTTCATAAACCACACAGATCAACTAGATTTCATTGCATGTGAGTTCTTCTCCTAAACCACATGGATCCACTAGAGTTCATTGCATGTGTGTTATTTTGATAAACTAGATGGATCCACTAGAGTTCATTGCATGTGTGTTCTTTTCATAAACCACATGGATCCACTAGAGTTCATTGCATGTGTGTCCTTTTCCTAAACCACATGGATCCACTAGAGTTCATTGGATGTGTGTTCTTTTTATAAAACACATGGATCCACTAGAGTTTATTGCATGCGTGTTCTTTTCATAAACCACATTGATCCAGTAGATGTCATTGCATGTGTGTTCTTTTACTAAACTACATATATCCACTAGATGTAATTGCATGTGTGTTATTTACATAAACCACATGGATCCACTAGAATCATTGGATGTGTGTGTGTGTATTAGTGTGCATCATTGTGGTTTTAGGAAAAGAACACATGAAATGATGCCACGATAACATGTGTGTTCTTCTCATAAAACACATGGATCCACTACATATCATTCCATCCGTGCTCAGTTCATAAATCACATGGATCCACTAGATGTCATTGGATGTATGTTCTTTTGATAAACCACATGGATCCACTAGGGTTCATTGCATGTGTGTTCTTTTGCTAAACCACGTGGATGGACTAGAGTTCATTGGATGTGTGTTGTTTTCATAAACCACATGGATCCACTAGAGTTCATTGCATGCGTGTTATTTTCATAACCACATGGATCCACTAGAGTTCATTGCATGTGTGTCCTTTTCATAAACCACATGGATCCACTAGAGTTCATTGCATGTGTGTGTCCTTTTCCTAAACCACATGGATCCACTAGAGTTCATTGGATGTGTGTTCCTTTCATAAACCACATGGATCCACTAGACTTCATTGGATGTGTGTGTATAAGTGTGATTCATTGTGGTTTTGGAAAAAAACACATGCAATGAGGCCACTACAGCATGTGTGTTCTTCTCATAAACCACATGGATGCACTAGATGTCATTGCATTTTTGTTCTTTTCATAATCCACATGGATCCATTGTTGGTCATTGCATGTGTGTTCTTTTCATAAAACACATGGATCCACTAGAGTTAAATGCATGTGTCTCCTTTTCCAAAATCACATGGATATACTAGAGTTCATTGCATGTGTGTTCTTTTCACAAACCACATGGATCCACTAGAGTTCATTGCATGCGTGTTCTTTTCATATACCATTTGGAGGTGTGTTCTTTTCATAAACCACTACATGTTATTGCATGTTTGCTGTTTTCATAAACCGGATGCATACCCTAGATGTCATTGCATGTGTGTTCTTTTGATAAACTCCTAGATGTCATCAGAAGTGTGTTCTTTTGATAAACCCCTAGATGTCATTGAATGTGTGTTCTTTTGATACACCACATGGATCCACTAGATGTCATTGCATGTGTGTTCTTTTCATAAACCACTTGGATGTGTGTTCTTTTCATAAAACACATGGATCCATAAGATGTAATTGCATTTTTGTTCTTTTCATAAACCACATGGATCCACTAGAGTTCATTGCATATGTTTTCTTTTCATAAACCACATGTATCCACTAGAGTTCATTGCACGTGTGTCCTTTTCCTAAACTACATGGATCCACTAGAGTTCATTGCATGTGTGTCCTTTTCCTAAACCACATGGATCCACTAGAGTTCATTGGATCTGTGTTTTTTCCATAAACCACATGGATCCACTAGAGTTCATTGCATGTGTGTTCTTTTCATAAAACACATGGATCCACTAGATGTTATTGCATGTGTGTTCTTTTCCTAAACCACATGGATGCACTAGATGTCATTTCATGTGTGTTCTTTTCATAAACCACATGGATCCACTACAGTCATTCGATGTGTGTGTGTGTATAGTGTGCATCGTTGTGGTTTTAGGAAAAGAACTCATGCAATGATGCCACGACAACATGTGTGTTCTTCTCATAAACCACATGGATCCACTAGATGTCATTGCATGTGTGTTCTTTTCATAAACCACATGGGTCCACTAGAGTTCATTGCATGCTACAAGAAAAGTTGGCTTTTACAACACACGATTTTTGTGGTTGAAGGACCGTTTTTCTTGGCTAAAAAGTCTTCTACAACGGATGCCCTTCATGGTAAAAGCGCTATCATAAAAGAATCTACCACGGTTTTTTCTGACCGTGGCGGATCGCACCCTTCAGTCACGAAAACTTATTCTGTCATAGATCTATTCGCCAGCCGCGTTGAGTGCTGATGTCATGCAAAATGCCATGTGGTAAACACCGTTAACGCCCAGTTACCACCGTTAACAGCCACAGAAACCGTGGTAGAACCCAGGCCCAGCCAAGGCCTGCTAATAATTAAGTGGGCCGGCCCATTAGGAGAGCCCAATAAGATTGTGGCCCGTTACTATTTCGTCCGGCACTGTTTAAAATGGGCCCAAAAGATGCGGCCAACAATGGCCCGCGAATGTTAGGCCCATTATAGTTTAAGCCTATAGAAGCCCACATTGTTCGAATATTGTGCGCCCTGTTAGTAGCCTGCGTCAAGTAGGCCCGATACTATTAAGGCCTACCGCCAGCCCATCACTATTCTCACAGCTCGTCCTGGGCCACCTACGAATGGCCAACTTTTGAGAAGGTCCGATATTGTTCTTGCCTTTTACTGTATGGTCAGTTAACCTTTCGGGCCTACCAGTGGCCTGCAACTGTTGTAATCTAGTACTGTTCTGGCCTGGCAATATGTTCGGCATGTTATTGTTCCTGTCTGGTATAATTTTCGGCCTGTTACTGTTCTTCCATTTACTGTTTAGGTCTGTATTGTTGTGGACCTTTACTGTTCTGGCCTACCACCTTTCTGGTCTATTACTATTCTAGCTTGTTACTGTGCATGGTTGCCGCTGTTCTGGCATGCTGGTGTTCCGGCCTGTTACTGTTTGGGCATGTTACTATTTGGGCTTGTTACTGTTCAAGCCTGTTATTGTTTCTGCTTGTTATTATTCTAGTTTGTTACTATTTCGGCGTTTTGGTATTTTGGCTTGTTACTATTCTAGCCTTTTACTATTCTTGTCTGTTATTGTTACTAGTTGCCCATTACGTTCATGGACAACTATAGTTTTGGCTTTTCTGAAAACCATGCAAATATCATAAAATCAGTATAATTACGAGCATCTTTTACTTTTCATGGTAGGCCCAATACAAGAAGGGAAAATAAAAAACCCTATATTGTTACCTGATCGACCTAGCTGGCGTAGTTATGGTACCGCCATGCGTGGACGGTGTCAACTAAATGCCTACATGGCCTATGCGAGTTATCTAGATATTACATCAGCTGCAAACTTCTTGAAAATATTACATAATATGAACAAAAGGGAAAGAAAATTCAACATTTCAGTTGCCAATCAAGTTGATAGCAGAGTCCTCCATTTTCTTTCTCAATCCATCAACTACATCTCCCTTTGAGTGTGATAGCTTCATTAGAAAACCACCTTGAGACATGATCTTGCAGTCCCCTCTTTGGTGGTGATAGCAATAATTGCAGTCTGAAATGAACTAATAACAAGTTAATACAGCAAAGAAGACAAACTACTCATAGCTAAAAATGAACTAGATAGGAATTATAACTGCATAACATGAACTTGTACAGCAGGAATGCAAACCATGAATGAACTATATAGTAGAGGATAGTTATGTCGTTGCCTAGGACGAACCAGAACCAGATACGAGATATAATGGTGTGGCTTTTGAACCTGTAGAATAGGACAAACAAGCATTAGACAAGTATGGCAACAATGAAATGAGCAATCAAACAAAGTGTTTCTTAGAATTTCAGTATAAACTAGCCAAGTCATTTCAACAAATATATATGGAAGCCGTGGTATCTCCTGGAATGCAAGAGACGTTGGGTGACTCAGCATTTGCGGTGAGCTACACAATGGCATGCAGTTACTGTCGTAGCTAAGAATGAACCACATACAAATTATTACTGCATCATACCAGAACTTGTCGATCATAAATGAAAAACATGAATGAACTATATAGTAAATAATAATTATGCCGTTGATTAGGATGAACCAGCACCAGATACAGAAAATATATAATGGCATTACTGGTGGACCTATAGGCTATGCAAACCAACATGTTTAGTGTTTCCTTTTTGAGCTCTGCACAAAGAAAATGAAAATAGTCAGTGTTACAGCTTTTGAAGAACCAGATGGCAACAACAAAATTATAATCGAACTAGTATGAAGAGTTTGAACGGGTACCACGGGATAGTAGAACGATGCTAGGGAGGAAATTATAGAAGGAACTTAGCTCAGGAATAACCAGATAGAGTCAGTAACCGTGGAGCAGGGAATCCACACTAATATTTTCCACTGACATTACATTTTGCAAGAACTACACGATAGTAGGCATTTACTGGTGTATGGAGCAGCTAAGATAAGAAATGTGCATGACAAAATAATAGACATGTGCATGACTTGAAATATGTAGAGCAGCGAATGCAAACCAACATGTCTAATGACCTTGTATGGACTAGCACGAAGAACAAGCGTGCCAAGTGACTTGTATGTACTAGCACGATTACAAAAATGTAGTTCATTGCGACATGCTTGAACCTGCTATACCGCTATTAAAACAAAAACGGGTTGGAGTTTTCGGGGATATTTGGTTTAGAGGATGTCATTTAGGAGCTGAGGATATCCCCAACCAGCTGGTTAGGGGTAGACATTTGTTGTGTTTGGCTAAAGTGGGACAAAAAGTGGTTAGGGATAGCTAGTCAAAATCTACAAACAGGAAAACACTTCAACGGAGCTATCCAAAAGTGGTTGAGCTCATCCAGCTCTTTTTGTGGGACATGCTCAACCACCATTTTGAGCCAAAAGTGGTGATCCATATCCCCTCCACCCTCTAAACCAAACACTAGATAACCACAAAAAAAGTGGATAGCCCTTGTCATCCACTTGATAGCCACTAAACCAAACTGGTTACCATTGTCAGAGAGGCGTCTAAGAATCATCGGTACCGTGCGCCGAGGGTGCTGCGGTTGCGGTGGCTATTGCCGCCGGGGAAGCAGATCCTGGGCGGTCGATGCCGGTGCAGTCAACGACGATGATCGTGTTGCTGGTCTGGAGTAGTGGACATGGAACTTGTTGAACTAGATCCCATCTGGTGGACAACGGTGAAGCTTCTCCTATATGATTGGGTAGCTTTCGGTGGTGGGTAAGCAGAGCGTGGGCGGTCGACAATGCCATATGTGCAGTCAGCGAGACCATAGCTCTGGTGGAGTGGCAGAGAGACCTGGTGAACTAGATCTGATGGGGTGGGCGTCGATGAAGCGGCTTTGGTAGTCGTGGAATTGCCACCAGTCAGTGCACGTGATGGTCGTGGAGGTGAGGGCATGGGACAGAAGCCTAGGATTTTGGGAGGGCCAGCTGGAAAAACTGCATGAATCAGGACTATGGAGGTGAATAGAAAAATAATTACGATCGTGCCCCCAAGCTACCGACTTTAGTGTGCCCATAGGGAGTCGAAACAATGGGTAGAAAAGGAATTTTAACGTCAAAAGTTATTGAAATGGAGGGGCATGAAATACTTCAAATTCGATCTCTAGTTTTGCTGCTCGATTGAGATTTTGAATTTGGCTAATAAAAGAAAAATGGTAATCCCTCGGTGGGAGATTTTTCCTCAAAGTTTTTGAAATGGTGGTGCGGGAAATGCTTCAAGGTCGTTGTGTGATTTTGTCGGTCGATTGAGATTTGAATTTGGCTACTGGACAAATAATAATAATAGAAAAATGATACTCCATGGTGGGAGATTTTGCCTCAAAGTTTTTGAAATGGTGGGCCGGGAAATGCTTCAAGGTCGGTCTGTGATTTTGCCCCTTGACAGAGATTTTGAATTTGGCTACCTAGCAAATAATAATAATAATAGAAAAATAACTCTCCATGGTGGGAGATTTTGCCTCAAAGTTTTTGAAATAGCGGGGCGGGAAATGCTTCAAGGTCGGTGTGTGAATTTGCCGCCCGATTGAGAGTTTGAATTTGTCTACGGGACAAATAATAATACTATAATAGAAAAATGGTACTCCACGATGGGATATTTTTCCTCAAAGTTTTTGAAATGGTGGGGCGGGAAATGCTCAAGGTTGGTGTGTGATTTTGCGCTCGATAGATATTTTGAATTTGGCCACAGGACAAATAATAATAATAGAAAAATGGTAATCCCCGGTCGGAGATTTTGTTCAAAGTTTTTGAAATGGCGGGGGGGGGGGGGTAAATGCTACAAGGTCGGTGTGTGATTTTGCTGCTCGATTGAGATTTTGAATTTGGCAAGAGTCCAAGTAACACTAGAAAAATGGTACTCCATCAGTGGGAGATTTTGCCTGAAAATGTTTGAAACGGAGGGGCGTGAAATGCATATGAGTCGGTTGGGATTTTGCCTCTCAATTTTACGATTTTGAATTTGGCTAGCGGCGAAGTAATAATAAAAAAAGATAGTTGTAGACTAGTACGCTATCTGGTAAGGAATTGAAGGCCGAGAGTCACATGAACTGACCATCCATTACCTAATTGTGCAGAACATTGGTAAAGTTTTCCACTCAACTGAGATTTTAAATTTGGCTAGAGTACAACAAATAATTTGAAAAATGCTACTCCCTATGTTTAGGAAAAAGAAAATATTCCCATAGAAAAGTAATGTTGACTCCATCTGCGAAACTGCTTGGGCTATAGGTTTTTACCCTCGATTAAGATTTTGAATTTGGCTATTGTCCTAGTAACAAAAATTATGAGTGAACCCCACCACCCAACCCAGAAATTTCACAATCTCCATTGGTCATCAGTACGATAGGTCAAACGGAATTTCGCAGTATATGAAGGATTAAACTTGGGGCCCAAATATTTCGTGTAGGCGGGAGCATTTGCCTCTCCATTAATTTGAATTTGGTGACAGTCCAAGTAATAACTGCTAGTACACCGTACTTCCCTCTGTTCATGAATCCAAGGCCTGGTCACATCAACTGATCATCGAGGACCTTGCTCAAAGTATCATTTTTCTGGATGGAGGGGTAGAAAATTGGATACAATGATCTCTGATTCAAAAATATTATGGGGGATGGTGAGAGGATTTGCAGCTCTAGTACGGTTTTGGATGTGACTACTCCAAGTAATAGAACAGAAAAATTGTATAAGGTCTTTTTTTGTTGGTCGTACTCCATCTGTTTATCTATCCATTTAGACGTGAAAGAAAATGTTGAGCTCTGATTCAAAAATGTAGTTTATCACATGACGCGTAAGAATATGGTGTGCAACAAAGGGCTAAGTCATTGTTTTGATAACCTGAACTGTATGATCAATGATCCAGGACAACAACACTTGTAACATAATGTACTGTATCATAATAGTACATAATGGTGTATCCAGACATAACCAGGTTATGGCATTTGTTGCACAAAACACAGAAACAATTTTTTTATGCATCTAGAACAGTTTCTTTTGTGTAACACAAAGATTCATAGTTCATATATATATAATATCAATAAATGAGTCATACATAGTAATAGCATCATCCTAATTTGCAAAAATCTCACGTTAGCTCATATTTAACAAGATGAATAAGAGAGAAGCTCAATGTTCATACACCATCATTCATACATGCAAGCTCCATTTATTCATAGATTTCCCGTATTGGAGTAAATTACTAGGAAAGTCCACCTATTCCCAATCGATACTAATGACCTTGCATCACTAGTTCTTTCATTGAAATTGGCATGTATTTCTTCCCAAAATTGTTGGAAAGGCTGGTCGACTTCCACAATTGTTTGATGATACCAAGCAAAGTACAAATCATTGTCGTCATCCTCGGACCATGGAGCTTCTCTTTTATTCACCTTGCTACAAAGAATCATCTAGATTAGAAAATTGACGAGCTTTAACCAAAAATGCTACAAAGAACCCTGGAGTTTATCTGTTCCTCACCTTGTTCTGGCGGTGCCGGTATGGGAAGGTGCCGGTGCGGGTCCAAGGGTTGGTACCGGTGTGGTTGCTAGTGCCGGATCCGGAGCTAGTTGCAACGCGGGTGCTCGCGGCGTCGCTCCTGCGAGCTCGATTGGGGAGTTGAGATGATGTGTAGTCATGCCAGAGGGTGCTTGGCCTCCGGGATCCGATCGCATCGCAGCAAATCCTGGCCACAGTGCGCCGAATTCGGAGAAGCTCAGCGGCACATTTGTGTCTAGAGAAAATGGCTCATGGCGGCCGATTCTGGCGAAGTAGGGTACTAGGAGAAGCACATAGGGTAGCTGGTCATCGGCGGAGCACAGATCAAGTGAAGGACAGCGGGAAGGGCAGCTGGCCGATAGCGAACATGCGGGTGGGGGAGAAAAAATAAAGGAGTCGAGCTCGCGGTGCCAAGACCTATATTTATTCTCCTCTAAACGGCGATAGGTGTTAGGATTAGGTTTGTGTGGCTTCGGCCGTTAGAGGAGTAAATTTACTCCTCCATTTACCGTTTTGGGGATGGGTTAGAGATGCTCTAACCCATTAGGTTAAGATGTTTATTTGGGCCAGGTGCAAAAAATTAAGCCACGAACCGTGCTAGCCACAAAAAAGGTATTGTTTCTATGTTCTTTGCAACAAATGCCACAAAGACTGGTCTTAGATGCAATTTTCTCCATCCACACATATATTAGTACACAACAATCAAACCTTGCATCATATAAAACACCAATATTAATAAGGCTAGCAATCCAGAGAGCACGCATTCAGGAATCATGCTACTTCAATATTGGTGCATTCTGTTCCCCAATAGTACCTCCATTGATACTATAAGGATCTTTAGTAAGCTAAAACAAATTTGCTAAAAAGGGATATATTTTGAAATAGAGGAAGTACATTGTACGGTACCATACAAATTATAGACATATCACAACAAGGAAACAATGCAAGTTCATAACAAGTGCAGATTAGTGCACTAACAAATACTTTCAGCTTCAGGTTCCATTTCACAACAAAGGGACTGACCTCAATAGTGGTCAACCACAAATAATGAGCATCTTCATGACTTTCTCCTTATTTTCTATGGAGTGCGCCAGCCCAATTAAAATTTCTTCTAACTTTGCGATCAAACGTTCATTGTATACACTTAGGGCAGATGATAACGATTGTTCAGCTTGGAGTTGTTCCTATGGAACTTGAATATCCAAAGAAATGGCCTTGGAGTTGGACTTGAACTTGAACTTGGACTTTGACGAGCTCGCTAGGAACCCAACATTACACAACAACATATTCTTGGCTATAGCACCGCGTTGTAGTACCTTGGAAAATAAATCCACACATTCTTTTGGAGTCTTTACTGAATAGTCTTTCCTAGGATTTGCCAGCTCCTGTTTCAAATCATCCTGGAAAGTTTTCAGTTGATAGACATGTGTAAGATACGTGAAGTTACTACGGAGAAACATGTAGACATGTTTAACATGTGCATGAACTGCTATAATTGGCAGTGCTGATAACGCATCTTATACACTTCAGTAAAAAGATCATTTTGTCGTGTATCCTTTTTTGATGTCATTTACTAACAAGACTAAAAATGTGGCTTCCTGTGTAAAGACTATAAGGTGCATGATATGCCAACTATTTGTACAATTCATAACTGAAACTGACTTTAGTTGCAAATTATGATGGAAAATGAAAAAAAACTGAGAAGCAGTCTAAGCAAGGTTGCATATAAACTTATCCGTACAAATCACTGCAAGTGCAACATCACAACATGCAGAGCAGACTTGCAACAACTTTCTTTACAATGACACCATATCTATTCGTCTGGCATCCCTCAAATATCTCCAGCAGAGTCAACTATTTTTCTGGATCCCCATTAGACTTCGTCTACATTTGGATGGGCCAAAATAAATTGCATCACATGGTGGAAACAGAGGCTGAAAGATAATATGGATATAGACTCCACAACATCAATTACATACTTACTTAAAATATACAATACAGAAAAGCAAGTCCTTACCAATTGGTAGAGGTGCCAAATTATGCTGCAGGAACCTGTACGACTTAGTACTCATACTTTATTATGGCTGGAACAGTTCCTTTGAGTGATGGCCTACAAAATTAGACTTGTAAAACACATGCATAAATACGAATTGACAATGTGATCTAGTCTCAGTTTTCTCAAATCATACCTCATTCTTTTGATCAAGCTAGTGGTGGAGAAGATCACCCCATTGATCGTCAGTCATGTGATCCATATGAGACGTTCTTGTAACATCCTTAAAACACTTGTCTGAGAAGTTGCTTCTTTAGCCTGTGGCGCTGCTGGCGCAAACATGCGGAGAATGTGGTTCTAAGAACAACCTTTACTTCCTCGCTATTCTCATCGAACATGAGAAATATCTGTAGACAACAGTAAGGAGCATATATAACAAATGGCAAGCTAGGAAGACAAGGGCAGAGCAATGGAGTATGTCCAAGAGACATATGACTAACATGTAACTTCTTCAGTAAACCTTCAAAATGCTCGGGGGTATTTAAGTGGTGTTTCCATGAGGGCAAGATGGGAATATAATTTCTCACGAAAACGCCTGTGATCGATGCAATATAAGAAGATTCATTTGGATCTAGTGGCCTTCTGAATACTACTATAGATGTGATCGAAAGTCCTGATTTAGTTATTTCAAGCATCTGCTCAAGATTTTTTCCCATTGTCGCCCCCCTGTTAATCTTTGTCGTAGTGCAACAAAAAAAATTACATCAAGATATCAATGTATACATATTACATATAAAAGGGAATGCTGCTACTAGTCTCTGAACAGATAACAAATTTGGTGTCAAGCTCATTTGCAAGGGAGTATATGTCTCTGTCAGTACTAAAGGTCGTTGGGAGATCATTACTAGTTTCTTGCTGAGAACATGCTGTTGAAACTGGTTCTGCTGCCAATTCTTCCTGGGTAACCGGATGGGCTACTGGCGGCTGCGGGATGTGCATTTTTCTATTTGCAGCCGCTAGTGCAACTGGACCAACAAGTGCGGGATTAGGACAAAACTTTTTATGCTGATATTTTACATTATTGTCTTTTTTGGCCTGGTTGTCATTTTCAACTAGATAAAGTAAAGTCTGAGACCTTACTCTGACTCCGTTTCCTGCATTGGACGCAAATAGCTTTTCACATTTATCATGGAATCGTGTGAAAAAAGAGGAAATTATTAGGAGTTCTTGCAGAGGTTGATGGCTCGAAAAGCAATGATTCCCATCACAACTCTAGTACAGTAAATTACTTCCGCTATGAGTACTTTAACCATATGTCACCCTGAGTGAGAAGAAAACACATGATGTTCCAATACAATCGACTAACTTGCAGGCTTGACTATAATACTGATAACATAACTAGCAAGGCCCGCCTGGTTACACTCTAAACGAGGAGCCATGACATACTAATTCGTCTTAGGACGTCAGCTAGAGTTTACGTATACCAACTGTGCTATCTATAAACCTATACGGTCCAACTAGAATCATTTTAGGATATATTCCACAGATGTCAGAGGCACTTCATAACGATGGTAATGCAGGCTCTAGCAAACTTTAGTAATGATCGAGTATATGAGCAAGATGAAGTACACTACAACAAAAGACGAAGTACTTTTGATAGTAATAAGGTGCATAACGAAAGGAAGCATAACGTGTGCAACAACTTTCGTATGGGGAGCAGACGAGTTTATGCTCCACGTTGTTGCGGTCGAACGGGGGGGAGGGGGGGCGCATTGTTTGCCCATCTCTCCAGTGCCAGAGACCAGGGAGTCTGCGAAGCAGATGGGACTTTGCGGCAACCATACCGTGTTTGCCGGCGATGTTGTGCACGCTCCGGTGCGGTGGTCGTCTGCGTGGGGAAGCCGCTCCATCTTGCTAAATAAGGGAGTGGTGCCTTCGGTCACAATAGTACCTGGTGAGGAGGCAGTGGTGGTGGGATGGGATGACGGTGCGAGGCCATATTCGTGGGAGATGCTCCGGCTCTGAGGTCGAGTGAGAGATGTGGGATACGGCGTGTTTTATATGTATCACACGGGTCCTAGTGATAGGTTTGAAACTTTTGAATTGCGTCACGCTGGGTAGTTCAAAGAGAAACCCACCAATGTCATTTAAATTTTGGTGATCTCACTTTAGAACGAGATGAACCCACCATGAAAATTGGAGATCTCTACTCTACGATTATTGTTACACTAGCCAAGAGCCGAGCTAGAGGAAGTGCATCGAATGCAATGGGATGTATGAATGCACCAGCAGCCTTTCCCAGGTGCAGACTCTGTGTAGTCCCTACTGCGAAAATGCGTAGTGACGAGCAGGGCCTCTACTTCAAGCACTCCTACTCTAGTTAGGGTCTGTTTGATTCAAAGGATTTTCCTAGGAATTTTGTAGTATTAAATCCTATAGGAAAATTTCCTATGATGGTTGTTTGATTTGTAGGATTAATTCCCATAGGAAGATTCCTTTGTACTAGTTTTCATAGGAAATCAAACATCCACCCATACCTCTTTTTCAGATTCCTACGGCATGTTTGATTCCTAGGAAAGGAAAATTGTAGGAGTAGGAAAAATGTAGGATTGAAATGTCTTGCCCACTCTAATCCTATAGGAATTCATATGAACCAAAGTGCGTTTGATTCCACCATAGGAATCTGAAAAAGAGGTATGGGTGGATGTTTGATATCCTATAGGAAAAAATCCTATGGGAATCAATCCTACAAATCAAAGAACCATTGTAGGAAAATTTCCTATAGGATTTAATCCTACAAAATCCCGATGGAAATCCTTTGAATCAAACGGACACCTATGGTGGAATCAAGCACACTTTGGTTCATTGAATTCCTATAGGATTAGAGTGGGCATGACATAGCAATCCTACATTTGTTTCTACTCCTACGAGTCAAACATGTACACTCCCCTTTTAGGGAAAAAATACTACTATGTAGTGTACTACCTCCATTCCGGTTCATTAGGCAAATACGTACTCGAAGAAAATAATTTGACCATCAATTTGTTCACCAATTTATGAATTGTATGTCACAAAAATTGTACCATTGGAATCGTCTTTCGAATATAAATAAATTGGTTAAAAATTATTAAATATAATTATATATTATTGACCAGATTTACGGTCAAACTATGTTCTTGAAGTAAATATTTGCATAATAATTTGCACGTTAGATGTGTGCGTTCTCTTGTGAGACCTTTAGCTTTGTTCACATGGTTGGTGTTTGTATCAACCTTATCTGATCCGTAAACTATACTCGGTACTTAGTTTTTAATAAAAGGAATTTGTGCATCCTTTGAGTGCAGAGGCTATGGTATCCCCATTTCAAAAAAACAAACGTGGGACTCAAATAAAAGACAATCATGTCATCTCTAGCTATGAAATGGAAAGTAAGACATGTCATCACTTATAAAATTATAATAGGTAAATCTCAAAAGACTATTAAAGAATTTCGAGCCACATCATATCCATAAATTATTAGGTGTACACTTGGTTCTTGGTACATAATAATACTCAAAAAAAAATGTAACATATTTAGAGAAATGGCACAGAAGATTCTAGAATGGATGATAATTGTGTTTTGAAGTTTTAGCATAGCGTTCATTATGATAAAGACTATCCATTGAATCTTCTAAATGCTAGAATGGTAAAGATCTAGAGGTTAGATATGTTGTGATTTGCCAGTCTTCATCCAGCGCTCAACCTTCAAAGTTATTCGTAAATATATAGTAGTAAGATAAGATAAGAAAGTTCGACCTAGTTTCACGACATCGTTTCCTTTTTCTATAGTTTCCTTTTTCTTTTTGCGACAAACTCGCTGCAGTTGAGTCGGTCCAAGAAATTCCACATATTTTCTAGGTGTGTTCCAGGGCACAAGGGGCACAGTCGTTGTCACAAAGAAACTAATACACGCGTATTTTTTTCATTCTTCATGGATTTGTTTCATTTTTCCGTAACATGGTGACAAATTAGCGGGAAGACCATTGATAGAATATTCATTCATCATCTTCTTCTTGCAACTCTCATTTTTTAATCATATATGTACCTCTCTCCCCTCTTTATTAGATCCTATGTACTCCCTCTTTTCCAAAATTATAAGATGTTTTCGCTTTTGTGAGACGAATATATCTAGACGCCTTTTAATGTGTAGGCCTCTGTCCTCAAGGGAGAATTATCCCACCAGTTTAATACTATGCAGAATAAAGGCCATGTCTGTAGCTAATGCATAATCCTACTCCCTTCATATCAAAATAGATGTCACAAGTTAGTCAAAATTTGGAAGAATCTATATACTACTACTAAATAACTAAATAGTGTTTTCTAATTTTTTCAACCAAATAGCACACATCAAGTTAAAGGTCGAATTAATTTGACAAAATCACCTAAAACTCTTTTACATGGCTATAAAAGTGGTTATCCCTTCAATGTATAAATCGTGGAGAGTGTACATATGTTCAAGAGGGTTCCCCAGCAGTTACCTCTTCCTTCCCCTGCAAGCATTGGCGCAATGATTATACTACACTGCAGCTATACAGAGACAAAGTTGGGGTCCTGATCTAAAGTCACCATCAATGGGATACCGCTACCAGTGACATCAGTAGGACCAAAACTGAAGATGGTGGAAGAATGAAGGCACTTTTTTTGGAGTAAAGAAGAATGGAGGCGTTGAGCAAGTGAAGTTGGTGAGATGCAACATGACAACAACGACAAGGTAGCTACTGCTCTGCACAGAAGCGATAATAACTATTTACTACTATAGTACAGTAGGAAAGATCATCACACCCAAAATTAGCTCTGGCAACATTGTGGCTGGTGATGCATATGACATTCACCAAATAACCAAATATTTTACCAGCAAGTACACGATCATACATTCATACTACTAATAAAGGTTTTTCAATTTATTGGGGAAATTTTGCAATCTAGATATCTGATCATGAACTAGTCCCTCTATTCCATAATATATAAGCCTTTTTCGAAAGCTCTTTCAGCTTTGTAAATAGGGGTATATTGTGAAAACAGATGGAGTACTAACTAAGGTCTTCCATGTGCTGGCTCATTGATGGAGATCGACAACAATTTCATGCTCCAGCTTTGCCAGCTCGGCCAGGAGTTTGTCCATTTGGTCCTCGAGGTCCTGGATCTGTTCGAAGCTTATGCCCATCATAACCATCATGCCGATGTTCTGCCGCATCAGCTCATCACGCTCAATCAAGTATTCCATGGTGAGCTTCCTAAGGAGGCTAAGCCCGACCTTGTTAGTGGCAAGTTTGGAGTAAAGTCTAGTGCACTCCTTGACAAGGGCGCTTCTATCCGCTGTCTTGACGCAGAAATCGCCCATCATCTTTTTCACCATAAACTCGATCTCAAAGCTAATATTCTGTTAGATGAACAGGGAGCGTAAATTCAGAAGTGTACCCAGAGAACTACCAAGGAAGAGAGACACATAATCACAATTCGAATGATTTCTTACCTTGCGGCTGTACTGATCGGCCTCCATCGGCGATGGTGAAGATGATTCAACTGGGACACTTTGATCATCGCATCGCTTGGTATCAGTAGCAACATGATGGAAGAACGACAAGCCGACTTCTTCTCTTCCACCAGCTTCGCCGTCGTGGCATGAGCCCTTCTATGGCGGCACTTGTTCTCGGTTATGCGAGTGAAATAGCACAACAAAAAGAAATGAAGACGGGCAAAGCAATCTGGTAGAGAAGAGCTATAGTCACGAAGAGGAGGAGGAAGAAGGTCGAGTCCGTGAGAGGTGGCCTCCTGGTCTCCACGCGAGTAAAAAACCATTTCCATTTAGATACAGTACTTGACACAGAAATCGAAGAGACAGCCGTAAGAAGTTGCCACCCCTAGCATGGTTTGTACATACACTATAAAGTTTAACATGCCTTCCACGGGACTATAAAATTATAATTATAATAAGTAAAGCTCAAAAAATAATTTTAATTTCGAGCCACGTCCATAAAGTATCGGGTGTATATTTGGTTCTTCTACTTTGTACTGTATCATGTAGAAATCAACCTAGCTACTCCTACCTAATACTCCACGTGCTCTAGAGAAATGACGAAAAAGATTCTAGAATTAATGAAAAGTGTGTTTTGAGATTTGTGCATAGCGTTCATTGTGCTAAAGACTAACAATAGAATCTTCTAGATGCTACTCCCTCGTTCACAAATATAAGACATTTTATCTTGACATCTAGATACATTCGTTTCACAAAGCTAAAATGTCTTATATTTCTAGACGGAGGGAGTAGAATTGATAGAAGATCCAACAGTTAATTAGCAATATTGAGATTCACGAGACTAGATCCAACGGTCAAAGTTCAAATTTATTTGTATTGTACACTATATAGTGTGATCTTCTTTTCTTCTACTACTATAATAGAGCAGTTTTGAATTGGATCCATAGCACAAATCCTGACCGTTCAGATATTAGATCCAATGGTTCAAACTAGCTAGAGTCTTGTTGAACATCTAGTACGTACCTAGAGCAAACTCCACCATGTTCTAGAACCATCATGTCAACACCCCACCTCCCCTAAATTTCATAGCACAATAGGATATATTCTGAATAAGTGTAGATAGTTATTATTAATTTCACCAATCCAGACCATTGTGTTGTTAGATCCAATGGTTCAGAGCAGCTGGATTCGTGTTGAATAGTACCTATAGAGCATACTCCGCCATGAACACCCCCCCCCCCAAATCATAGCACAGTAGGATGTATTCTCAATGTGTGTAGATAGTTATTATTAATAGAATTAAGGTATGCCTTTTTTCCCTAACAAGAGAATTGGTTAATAATAACATCTTAATGTTTGTTAAATCACATTTCATACAACATATACGTGTGCGGATCATGCCTTTTACTAGTAGACTTAATGTATGTCTTTTTCTCTAACAAGACTATTGGTTAATTATAACAACTTGATGTTTACTAAATCACATTTCATATAGTATATACGTGTATGGCTCATGCCTTTTACTAGTAGACTTAATGTATGCCCTTTTTCTCTAACAAGACTATTGGTTAATAACAACTTAATGTTTGTTAAATCACATTTCATACAATATATACATGTGTGGCACGTGCCTTTTACTATTCCATTCTATTTAGCATCTAATAGAATATACACTATGGATAGTACATTATTTTACCCACTATAGTGTATGAATAACTTAGAATTTCGACGTTGGATCTTCTTTTCCATTCTGGCATCTGGTAGATACTATTGATAGTCTTTCTTACCACATCTTACCACTATTTTCTGCGAATAACTTTTAATATTGATCGGTTGGATCAAAACTCGTGAATCTCAACATTGCCAGCCGTAGGATCTACTATTCCATTGTAGCATTATCTCTAGAAAATACTATTGTTTATCTTATCTTACCACTATATAATGTATGAATAACTTAGAATATATGGACCCTTGGATCAAGACTCGTGAATCCCAACATTGCTAGTTGTTGGATCTTCTTTTCACTTCTACTAGCTAGCATCTCTACTAGAATATATTATGGATAGTACGTCTTTAGCACAATGAACGCAATGCACAAACCTCAAAAAACACTACTCCATCATTATACTCCGTTTGATCCAAATTATTGTTCTCAAATTTGTCTAGATTCGGATGTATCTAGCACTAAAACATGACTAGATAGAACCGAATCTAGACAAATCTGAGAACAATAATTTGGATTGGAGGGAGTAGAATAATCTTCTCAGATGTATATTTCGTTCTTGTACTTTGTATATCATGCAGAAGTCAATGATTATTAGCTATCTAAAACTTAAAAATTTGGTAACATGGTCTAGAGAAACGAGGGATAAGACTCTAGAATGATGTAGAAGTGTGTTTTGAGTTTTGTGCACAACATTCATTGTGATGAAGACTATCAATAGAATCTTCTAGATGCTAGAATAGAAAAGAAGATCCAACGGCTGGAATTGTTGGGATTCGCGAGTCTTGATCCAACGGTCAATATTCAAAGTTCTTCGTACACTATATAGTGGTAAGATCATGTAGAAGTCAACGATTATTAGCTATCTAAAACATGAATTTTTTGGTAACATGGTCTAGAGAAACGAGGGACAAGATTCTAGAATGATGGAGAAGTGTGTTTTGAGTTTTGTGCATAACATTCATTGTGATGAAGACTATCAATACGATCTTCTAGACCGTTCAAAAAATAGAATCTTCTAGATGCTAGAATGGAAAAGAAGATCCAAAAGCCATAAATGTTGGAATTCGTGACTCTTGATCCAACAATCAATATTCAAAGTTATTCGTAAACTATATCTCTACTACTATAATGGAGCAGTTTAGAATAGGATCCATAGCACCAATCCTAACCGTTGGGCTATTAGATCCAATGGTTGAGAGTAGCTGGATTCGTGTTGAATAGTACCTAGAGCAAACTCCACCATGCATGTTCTAGAACCATCATGTCAGCACCCTAAAATTTCATAGCACAGTAGGCTGTATTCTCAATATGTGTAGATCGTTATTATTAATAGACTTAATGTATGCATTTTTTCTCTAACAAGACTTAAAGTATGATGGTTCTAGAACATGGCAGACTTTTCTCTAGGTACTGTTCAACACGAATCCAGCTGCTCGGATCCATTGGATGTTATAGCCCAACCGTCAGGATTCGTGATATGTATCCAATTCAAAACACGCTAGAGACTCTTGTCAAGAAAAAAAGGAAACACTGGCCACACTGTAGCACCCCGGTAAAACCACTACTAGAAAATCGCTTGATTGTTAACTATTTTGTGCATCATCATGACCACATGATCATGTCATCATGCCACATTGCATTTGAGCATCGTGATGTCATATTGCATCTTTTGTCAAAACTATTTTCTAAAAGCCCACCTCGGTTTTCTAAACCACCCGTCTTGATTTTAAATCAAAATCTCGGGCTTATCTGGAATATTTTGTTTGTCTAAAAATTATTTACAATAGTCTTGATAACTGAAATAAATAAAACTTATATTTATTTTGGGAGGCAGCCAGCCAGGCCCAAAACCCCAGCCGGGCACCTCCAAAACCCTAGCTATCCTAACGAGCTACTCTGCCCTAATCCTACCCTAGCCGCCGCAGTCAACACGTCCTGCACGCCATACACCAGAGAACACCATGTGATACACGGTACAGGACCCTCCCGCTCACATCGCACGCTAGACATGCAACCTGCCTCGCGGGGGAGATCCTGCAACCCACCCCGCGCACCATGACGTGGCCCTAGGCCTACCACCCCGTGTGTCCCTCGTCCTCACGTACTACCTCCCCGCGGTTCTCCTTCCTCGCTCGCGGCGACTACTGCCACCTGCTCCAACGGCCGTCACTACAACTGTGTCGCTCTCCTCTCAACCTCGCCGCTCCCGGCCCCAAGCAACGCGCTTGACCCCGCCGCCAAGGACACCATCGGCCTCCTCCCGTCAAAGAGACGTAGACGCGTCACCCCTTCCTCTATGCGTGGCGCCACCGAACATTGCCGCCTCGGCCGTCGTCCTCTGGCCCTGTCGCTGTACACGTCCCCGAGTTCATCCCGCTCGTCCAAGGTCCCCTCTGTTGTCAGCCTAGTCATCGCCCTCGGACGCCTCGCCACGCCGAGACCTCGCCGTCCTTGCCCCAACATGATCTGGCTCGCCGCTCTCCTCCGCCAAGTAGCGCCCTAACCGCTCGAGCTCGACCTCACCCTACATCCTCCTCGACCTTCCAAGGTTACCGTCGTTGCCCGTGGGACCCTCTTCAGCACCGCCCGGACCCTGTTGCGCTGTTGTCCCTACTCTGACCCGGCAGCCGAGCTCCCAGTGTCCTCTACTTCACAGCAACATCTAGGTTGCTACCATCTATGCAGTCTCCCCTCTGTTCTCGTTTTGGATGCCGACGTGCTCCTGCTAGGTGGAGACATTATTGTGGGTTGTGCCCTCTAATTTTGCAATTCTCTATTAGTAGCATGTAGGTAATCTGTTCGTTTGGAGCCAAATGGTCACCCTATGCATTGTTGTTTCTCATAGTCCCTTCGAGAAGATCTTCCTAGAATCGGCGTGCTCACAAGGTCACAAAGTATGGCAAGATCTCCTCGTCGACCTGGTACCTCAAAAGGATGAACATGGAACACCAAGTCCATGATCGCGGAGCCCGGACCACTAGAACGCCAACACAAAACGCCGAGGTTGTAACATCCCAATTTCAGCAACCCTGATTAGTTGTCCAGAATGCAAAAATCAGGGGGAACAAAAACTTTTTCTTGTTCATTGGTGGAGTGTTTGCTTGTCGTTTGTTTGTGTTTGTGCAAGTCAGTGTATACCATATGATACTCCTTACCTCACCATCAGTTGACAAAAGATATTTAACAAAACTATCCTCGCTCATTTTCCATATTCTCAAATGTTCTGGCATTTCAAAAAGCTGAACCAAGATGCCCTTAATTCCCAAACTATTTTATTAGCTTCTATTGATCAAATTATGGAGAGCTATATACTATAATCCCCTTATGTTCTCAAGACAGAACCTTCGACTACTCCTACCTCTAGGATTCTCAAAACCTTGTATAAAACTTTTGAATTCTACTCTTGGTAGGGATACCAAGTACTCTTACCTTATTCAAACTCCAACCTTTCAAAATTGCACATTCTTACCTCAAGCTAAGCTTGATGGTAACCCTAGTAGTAGTTGATTTGTTTGTAAGATGAGTTGTCTTGATCTGTTATTTGACTTGATTGCTTAGAAGTAGTATGAGCTACTCTAGGAGCTCATCCACTAGGATCAAGATACTTTAAAATCACCAAACCCTAAGCAAGAATACAATCTGGATCTAATCCCTAGCCACCAGGTGATCATCTAAAACCCTTAACTAGATCAATTTTGAAGTGATCCATTCTAGAAGTTTCCAAGTCAATGAAGTCCAGTATCAAGCAAGGATCCTTCCTACTCAATCTACACTTCAAAATCATCCACTTGATTATGCTTGGGTACCTTGCAACCCATCAAAATCATCACCACCCACATTCTAGTCAAAAACCCTAAATCTGCCAAATCTGGCTAAGTATGGAATCTATTTCAACATCACCTTTCTGAATGTCTCCCTTTCTCAACCCATGTGAATTTTTGAAAGTGCATTTGTACCATCTTGTTAACCATCCTAAGGACTACCAAGGCCCACTCTTTCCCTTGGTTAGAGTATCCTCCAACCCACTTGTTCTTGATAGTCTTGGAGGCAACAAAATAACTATTCCTGCAAATCTAGTCAACATGCCTACTTTAGAAACTCACACCATCATCCCATCTGCTATGGACCAACTCTTTACATGGTTATGTTCTACTCATTTAGGTCTATCATAACTACTTCACTTGTTCCAATTGGATCCTTGTGCTGCCTAAACCCATAAGGTTTTGAAGGCCAGTTGATAATCTGCTCTGGTAGGCTTATTCTATTCAAAGTTTGGAAACAATCCTTGGAGAGCTAAAATATGATCTAGCCAAAAATTCTATACCATGATGATCTACATAACTTGCTCTATCCATCCATATACCCCATGTTCCAATGGGAGCTCTGAGCTCCAAGATACACCCATGTTTTGGTTGTATAAAAATAACAGCACCCATGTTTTGGTGGTATAAAAATAACATCACCCATGTTTTTCCATCTAATTCAAGTTATATTTCCAATTCCCATGGTTGCAAATGCTTGATACACCATGTATACATCATCTACCCTGATCATCAAGATTTATCAAATATTATCCATAATTATTATGGCTCCAAATCTAATTAACCTATTTAATAGACAAAATCTCCAAAACTTCTTCCATAAAGGAAAGTTTGGTTTTTTCCAAAATACTTCCCCAACTTTTAGCTCCATGGAGGTCCATATATCCTACCGTATCTTCTTACTTCAAAACTAAATATTTTTGAAGAGTCTTAATAATTCTTTTTGCCCATTTTCTTAAATGGCAAAGATGGAATAAAAATTGTTTTAAATACTTTTAATCCCCAATAAATCATGGGAAAATTCCTCAAAGTATGGATTCGTATTTAGAATCATCTCACATCAACCCTGTGCAATGTAAAACTTCCAAATGAGCTTCCATAAACCACTTCTGCACTTTTTGAATAATTGATCAAAAATGCACAAAAAATCATCTGAAAAATCTCAATAAATTACTGGAGGAGTATCTTGACCTCACCTACCTACCAGCATCATTACCTCAACCTGCCAATATCATGTTTTAAAACTTGCTTCATGATCCAAGGATTGGCCAACTTTTGAAATCATTCAAGCTACCTTTCAAATCCCTTTCAAACCCTCACCAAACCTCTCCAATATTTCTCCACAGCAACCACCACCACCCTCTGGTCGATATAACTGTAGCATCACCCTATCCCATGCCCTTTTACCCTTAAAAGGAGGAAAAGCTATGCCATTTATTGGTATGTCCCTCTTTACAACAAAAGCTGGGCAGCAACCACTCCCCTCTCTCTCTAGTCGTGCTCAGGCCCCACATACCACCCCAACACCACCCCTCTTGGCCAATCCCTGGCCAACCACCCTCCCAAGCTTGGCAATGAACTATGTCCACCGTGAGCCTCTCCACTAGAGATAAAAGGGCACAGGTCGCTCCAGCCCTCACTTCGCCCCCATCACAATCCCCTGCCTCACTCCTCCCGTTCCTCAGACGCATGGGAACCCTCTCCCCCTCTACCATCTTGGGCAACCGTAGAGAGCTTTCGGTGCTGCCAGCTCTCCATCAATGGTACTGCCCGCTCCGCCACCCCTCTCCTTCTCTAACGGCATGGTTTACTTCTCCTTCTCCGGATCTACACCCCATGCCCTCTATTTGTCCTAGGTACACTAGAGGTCACCGCCTCAACCCCATGGCCGATTCGGAGCTCCTCCCTCCAACCAGAAGCTCTTGAGCCCCAGATCCACCGCATTCCCACCTCACACCCTCCCTAGCACCGCCGCGTGTGAACGAACCTGTCCACGGCAGCCTTCATGCACCCCTGGGAGTACCCCAACGGGTACCGGAGCGTGCTCTGCCAGCGAGATGCGTGACCCTCGGCCTAACCGCTCGGGGTCGACCATCCCTAAGCTCGCCGTCACACGACGCGCCTCTTCGGCCACACCCCGGTCACCGACAAGGCCCCTGGTGAGCACATCGACACTCACTCGCCCAACTAGGGTTTGATTTTTGTCTCCCGCGGCCAGAGGAAGAAGACAGAGGAGAGCCATCCATCACGACTAGATCTGATGCTCCACCTTGCAGGATACCTCTTTAGGGCGGTGTGTCAGTGACCACTGGGCACCGCTCAGCAGGATTCAAACCCAGCCTCCCGCGCAGTGCCCGCCCGGGGTGGGCCAAATGTTTCCCCTGCCGCCTGTTTCCCGCCTAAATCAAGCCCAGTAAGCCCTATCCTCTTTACTTTTTGTTTTTATTCCAGATCTTGTGGTTTAACAGTTTGGAATAAATGATAAATAAATAGAAATATTGCAAGAATTTTTCCCCCGAAAAATCCTAAAGGTCCCCAGGTGTGTTCTAGAACGTGCCTACCAAAAGTTTGATCGAAATAGTTTCTATCTTTAGCCCAATGAAATAATGCCAAAAGGTATCTAATTTAGTAAATAAAATATCCAAGGAGTTACCCTTATCCAATTTAGGTAATTCCAACTTTACTGAGTAGGTGCTGAGTAGGCCTACCCTATACCCTTTTAATCAGGCCAAGGGGGGCTATGAATCACCTTTGGAAAAAAATAACAAAAATAGCACAAATCTATCTTTATAATTTTCTCTAGGTAAAACTAAAAGGGGTATTTACCTATTTCCAACTCCTCCCACATAGGCATACCAATACCTTTCAAACCCCAGGAGCCCAAATTTAATTTAGCCCTGGTTGATTTTTTTGGTATTAAACTGTTCTATGCAGAGTTATTTCAGTAGATAAATCACTGCAGAAGTTTTGCAACTGCAAATTGGGTGATTCCAATTTCTACATAAATTAATTATAAATGCCTACCATGTGCCCTTGGAATCACATGAAAAGCTCCTGTAGATTAATTCTGGTGAAAAAGACAAAAATCCTCCAGCACTGCCTTTGGGAATTTCCTGAGGGTATTCTGATAATTATTTTGACATGATTCCAACTCTCAATGAAGAAGTACATCAAGCCCTACCTACCCACCCAAGGAAATAATTTTTGGAGCACCATAAATTTTCTGGTGAATTATTTCCTAAAACTAGAGTTTTAATCACTAGAAAATGCTTATTAAATCAAGGGAGATTGATAAAATAGTGAAACCACTTTAGTTGGTTTCATATTATCACTACCTATATGATAGTATCATTTATATACAAATCTATCCTACAGAACTTGGACATTATAATTAAACCCCTTAATTAAGTAGTTTAGGCATCCAAATCATTAAAGAAAATCCACAAAGGCTTTTCAAGTAATTTCCACTTGTTTAGAAGCCAACCACTCAAAAGCTACTGAATTGTAAACTTGTATTTTCCATTGCTTGTTGTATGTATTGATGTTTGTATTCCTTGTGTTGATTGTGGTTTGGTTTGCTTGCATGTACTATCTTGACGACGATAGTTGCGGTGAAATCGGAGATCAGAGGATGGTTCTTATTATTGGTATTATTGGGTATTCTAAGAAGAAGTCCAGGGACATATTGCCATATTGCTGATCATCAGGCAAGCCACCTTCTTGCTCATAAACCACTAATCACAAATCTACTTGGACAAGCAGAGGAGTCACATACCGGAGAACAAATGCTCCAAATCTCAGCAGCAAAGGTGGGCTGAGCAAGGAGATCGAAAATCACGAACAAGAATAGGAAGAACACGGGTTTGAGCAAATGGAATGTTGTTTTCTCGGGAGAGAGAAAGGAGTGGCAGGTAGGAGAATAAGTGGAGGGCCAGGGGTGGCCCACACCATGGCCAGGAGCGCCCCTGGTGTGGCCATGCCACCAGGTGGTGTGCCTGCCTGGTGGGCCCCTCTAGGTAACTCCAGGTACCTCTCTGCCCCAATTTTGGCGTAAAAATTTAATATGAATTTTCTGTAATTTTTTAAAGAAATTTATTTTTGAGCAATTTTCACGTATTGATGAATGATTTTCTGGCAGAAAGATGATTTTGGAATGATACAAAAACAAAAAAAACTAAAACTTCAGAAGTTCTAAGAAATTCTAATATGCAAGCAACTAAAAATACAAAAGTAAACAAGGTAAAAACAAAAATTAAAATGGATAAAATAAAAGTAAATAAGGATAATCATGGTGAAAACATTGTTTTGTTCATTAAAATCCTTTTGTTAACAAGTTTAATCAGGTCTTGTTACCAAAACAATTTTATATGAAACAAAACTTTGCATTCCACTGAATGATTATGTTACCTCAACCCTTATAGCAATAGTCCCAATCATAATAGTTTCATATTTTTCTCGTGGTATGGGACAATATATTTCTCTAACTTGGATGCCCTCAATGTTTTCAATTGAATTTAAGCCATAGGTCCTATCAATCTTCTTGGGGAAATAGACAGTATGCTCCTTGTCATTAACATTAAAAGTTACCTTTCCTTGATTACAATTAATGACACTCTTGCAGTATTAAGAAGGTCTCCCAAGAATAACAGACATATTATAATCTTCAGGCATTTCAAGCACAACAAAGTCGGTTAATATCAAACAATTATGAGCCACTTGAATAGGAAACATCCTCACATATACCAACATGAATAGTATTAGATTTATCAGCCATTTGCAAAGATATATCAGTTGGTATCAATTTTTCTAATTGAAGTCTCTTGTAAAGAGAAAAATGCATAACACTTACTCCTGCTCCCAAATCACACAAAGAAGTTCTAACATAATTATTTTAAATAGAACAAGGAATAGTTGGAATCCCTGAGTCTCCAAGTTTCGTTGATACCTTACCATTAAATGAATAACTAGCAAGTAAAGTGGAAATTTCCTCATTAGGAATCTTCCTTTTATTAGAGACAATATGCTTCATATACTTTGAATAAGGAGGCAATTTAATAGCATCAGCCAAAGGATTTGCAAAAATAAAAGTTTCATCCACTCACAAAACTTGTTATAGTGTTCTTCCTCCTTTGACTTGTGTTTCTTATCAGGAGAAGGCATTGGTTTTTGGACCCAAGGCTCTGTTTCACTACCATGCTTCTTAGCAACAAAATCTTCTTTAGTGTACTTAGTATTATTAGTGTGCCTTTCAAGTTCTTATTACCACTCTCAGTTTTAGCATCAGAGGCAGATATACTATTAGGATCTTTACTAGGTTTATAAGATTGTACAATTGTTTTATGTTTCCACTCTTAGAAGGAGTACCACTTTTTTCAATTTGTTGAGAATCCTGCTCAATTCTTTTAGGGTTTCCCTCAGGATATAGAGGATCCTGAGTGACAACACCACTTCCAGTTCTAATTTCATAAGCATGTTTTACTTTAGAAGCATTAACTAGCAAATCATTTTTTACTTTGATAAGCTGATCAATTTAAGTTTGAACCATTTGGAAATGTTTAACAAGCATTTTAACATCATTGGAGGTTCTTTCCACAATATATCTCAACTCCTGGATCTAGAGTTTTCCATTAAATGATTCTACACTCTTTTAATAAATTATCTTGCTTAATAACAAACATATCAAATTCTTCTAAGCATTCATCAGGAGGTTTAGAATAAGGAATATCACCTTCATCAAAATGTTGGAGAGAATGTACCTCAATAGTGGATCAGTGTGAGATTGGCTTACATAATTATTCTGTATGAGGTATGTTATTTACATCTTCAAATTTAATACCCTTCTCCTTAAGACATTTCTTAGCCTCCTTCATCACTTCATCATTTAGTTCAATCACTCCCCTCTTCTTTGGTGTTGGTGTTGGTGTTGGCTCAGGCACAGTTAACTCATGTGGAGTTGACTCAGGTGAAGTCCAGTCATCATTATTTTTGCTTATTTTAGCCATTAATTCCTTAGCTTCTTTGGGGGTTCTCTTCATGAAAACACAATCAACAAAACTATCCAGGTATGTCCTAGATTCATCAGTTAGTCTATTATAATATATATCAAGAAGCTCATTCTTAGGTAATGGACATCCAGACTGTGCGTTAGTTAAAGCAATAAAACCTTGCCCATGATTCAGGCAATATCTCCTTTTTTCCCTGTTTACAATCAAAAAGTTCCTGCAAAATGGCATGTCGAGCACTAGGAGGGAAATATTTCTAAAAGAAAGTATCAATCAAGCAATCATGGCTATCAATAGATCCAGGAGGTAAATTATTAAACCAAGCTTTAGCTTCTCCTTTTAGTGAAAAAGGGAAAATTTTAGCAACAAAGTGGGTGCACATCTTAATATCATCAGAAAATAGGCCACTCAGGGTAGAAAGCTTAGTCATATGTGCTACAACACTTTCATTTTTAGTCCCACAAATAGGTTCTTTCTCAACAATGGTTATGTAAGATAAATTAAGAGAGAAATCATAATCCTTATCTTTAATGTTTATGGGAGATGTAGCAAACTTAGCATTAGGAGATAATTTAGGTCTAATAGTACGTCTCTCAAGAAGACTCTCAATATCACTTGTACCATGAGTGTTTTGACATTCGTCAATAAATTCATCACTCATTTCAATATAACCATCATCAATATCGTAGCTCTCTCTAGACTCAGGTGAACTAACAGGTGTAGTAGTATCTTCATTAGGAGTTTTAGTATTTCCAACTATTAGTTCTAGCAATTGTAGCATCTAGGAAAGGACCTAATGAACCATTCTTATCAAGCACAGTAGAAGTAGCATCATAAGTATCAGAAGCAATTTCAGATTCAACAGAAGTAGTAGTATGTGTAGCATGTGTATGTGGTGGTGGTGTAAGGAGTATACTCATCACAGATGGTGAATCAAGAGCAACAGAGGTGTTCAGAACTGTACCTCTCCTTGTAGTGGATGGTAATATAGGAACTTTTCCATCACAAGTTTTACCCATGATGAATGGATAGCAACGAACAATAATGATTCCAAGTGAGCTTTATAACTAGAGCTATGCTCCCTAGCAACAGCACCAGAAAATAGTCTTGATGACCCACAAGTATAGGGGATCACAACAGTCTTCGAGGGGAGCCAAAGAATATTTATAAGCCTTAACAACTGAGTTTTCAATTCAGCTGCACCTGCAAACAATCTTGCTCACAGTAGTTTATCAGTAGCAACAGTTTTGTAGTAGCAATAGCAGAGTAACGGTAGCAGTAAAATAAAGACAGTAGTAACAATTGCAGTAAACAGTAGGATTAAAGTGCGATAGGCATAGGGATGGATTGACGGGCGTTACATGGACAATACAATTCATGGAATAGACATAGGGCATTTGAAGATAAATAAGATAAAGTATCCTAGTACTAAATAATCATAGTTATGTGTTCCATATATAGTCATGCGTGCTTGCAATGAGAACTTGCACAACATCTTTTGTCCTGCCAGCCCGTTGCAGCGGGGCCTCAAGGGAATCCACTAGCAATTAAGGGGCTCCTTTTAATAGAGCACCGGAGCAAAGCATTAACATTCCATGAACACACGTGATCCTCATATCATAGCCATCCCCTCTAGTTATCCCGATTTCTATCACTTTGGGGCCTCGGGTTCCTGACAACAATATGTGTATACAACTTGCAGGTAAGATCATAAACAATAATATCCTCATGAATCAATAACATATTCCGATCTGAAATCATGGCACTCGGGCCCTAGTGACAAGCATTAAGCATAACAAGTTACAACAATGTCAAAAAGCACTAATAATAGATACTAGGCACCATGCCCTAACAATCTGATGCAATTACACTAACGATCTCATCCAATCCCTAGCATCCCCATAACCTACAGCGGGGGATTACTCACTCATGGATGGGGGAATCATGGATGGTTGATGGAGAAGCATTGGTGTGGAAGATGGAGATGATATCTAATACGTCCATTTTGCATCACTATTCTATGTCTTAATTCACTATTATTCATTGATACATTTCGTATTGAGAGGTGATACTTATGTTATTTCATCTATTTTTGCATGGTTGATGACTTTTGGAGCATGGACCGCTGCAGTAAGGATTCTGATGGAAAAGGTGCTGTTTGGAGGCAAAATTCACGAAGATCAGAAAATATGAGAAAATACACGGAAAATTCTATTTTTCCAGAAGACTAAGGATGCCAGAAGATGGAGTGGAGGTGGGCCATAGGGGGCCCACACCACCCCATGGCGCGGGCAAGCCTAGGCCGCGCCTGGAGGTGGTGTGGCCGCCCTAGCCCACTCCAGCCTCTCCCCTCTGGCGTATATCATCCTGCCGAAACCCTAAGACTCGGGAAGCGACCACAGAAAGATTCCACCACCTCTATGGGGCAGAAAACACCGAGAGAGAAAGATCTCTCCGACAGATAGATTTCTGCTGGGGGAATTCCTTTTCGGAGAGGGGAGATCATCGCCATCAACACCACCATCAAGCTAGACTTCATCGGGATCATCATCATCATCATCACCACCCTCATCACCATCAGCACCCTCATCACCATCTCCATATTGCTGTGACAATTGAGTTGAATCTTGCATAGTTCATAGGGGAAACTTTCCCGGTGTTGATTACTCTTTGTAGTTGATGCTATTGAGTGAACCATTGAATTATTGTTTATGTTCAGATTGTTATACATCATTATTCCATCTCTGATCATGATCCATATGATGTCTTGTGAGTAGTTCGTTTTGTTCTTGAGGACATGGGAGAAGTCTTGTTGTTAGTAGTGGAGTTGTGTTGAGAAAGATTCAGTAGATTGTTATTTATGTTGTGGTGTACTTCTTCTAGTGGTGTCATGTGAACGTAAACTACATGACACATCACCTATAAGGTCCTAGGGGAATGCATTGTGTATTTGGCTACTAATAGTAGGAGTTGCCAGAGTGACCGAAACCCGAACCCCCGTTAGGAAACCATTACACAAGGGACGTAAGGGTCTTAGAGTTTAAAGTTGTGGTTAGGTTTCTACCTTAATTACTTTCTTGTACTTACGGATGTTTGCAAGGGGTATAATCACAAGTATGTATTAGTCTTGGATGGGGCGGTACATTAGCACAGGTTCACCCACACAACACTTAGCAAGCTAAAGAAGATTAATCGACTATATGAAGCGAAAGCAGTTGACAGTCTTCCCATGTCCTCGCGAATGTTTGGTCATCTTAAGAAATACAACCGGATTGGTCCACTTGTTGAATTTATTCCAACTATCTTTTATTTAATCGTACTTTGTTTACTTGCTTTATCGAAAACCCCTAAAAATCTGTTTGCTAAGTATTTGCAGAGAATTCCTCTAATATAGTTTCACAAAGTAGTGTTATGAGAGCTAGTATTCCCGTGTTTTCTGTTAAAATAAGTGATCATTGCTATGATGGCCCTTATGATAGCTATATTGTCAAGTTTATGCATGATACTGAAAGTTACTATGAGAGAAGGAAAATTTTTCTTATGCATCTTAATAATATCAAGTTTCCTCATTTTATGCTGAATGTTTTTATGTTGGACTTATTTTGCCTTCTTATGCAAGTTGCCTTTGGTTTCAATAACTTGTTTGTTTACAAAATTCCCTTTCATAGGAAGTGGGTTAGACTTAAATGTGTGTGTGTTTTTGCTTCTTAATGCTCTCTTTCACTTCAATTCATATCCCTATGAGAGCTTCTTCAAAATAATCATGCCCATCTTAATGGCTATAAAGAAAGAGCTTTATGGGAGACAACCCAATTTGTTTTTGCTTTCAGTTTGTTTTTATTTCTTTGAGTCTTGGAAGTTATTACTTCGGTAATAACTGCTCCTTATATGTTTTTGGTTTTTGTGTCAAGATCAACCTCTAATGAGAGAGAAGTAATATTTGGGGAAGTTGCTGTCGGAAACAGATTTTTGTGCTTCACCGGAAAAATTCGTGAGAGATCTTTGTGTGTCAGATTAAGCTGTCATTTTTTGTGCTTCTGCCCAAGGTTGTTATTTTACTTTCGTTAGTTTTGCACTTTTTGATTTGAGCAACAGACGATTTTCGAAAAAAATGATCTTTACCTGCTGGTCTGTTTTGACAGATTTAGCCACTCTTGCATTTGCTTCTTTATTCGATTTCCTTTTTGAATTCTTTTTGGGTTTTTGCAAGGAGTTGCTACAGTAGCTTATGTTTTGATGGTTTTCAGTTGAAGTTGGACTCAAAAGGTTTTATCACTTCACTTATACTAATGTTGCTAATAAGAACTGTGTAAAGTTTTGTGTGAAAGAAATTTCTAGGAAGTGGAGATAATGGTGTAATAAGGAAGAGAAAGGTTTTTATGATTCCAATAATAAGAGTATGAAGATGAACATATTAATGTTATTCAAGTGATGACTCCGGAAGAATCTACAAGATATCAAATTCAGAGACCTGTAGAGTCTGTTTTCAAATAGGTAACAGTTCTGATAAGAAAAGTTCCACGAAAATACAATCCAACTATATTTTTGCAGTTTTCAGTTAATATGGAAAGCTACGAAGCGAAAAAGGGACGGAAACAGAGCCAGGGTGGCTCACACCACCTTGTGGCGCAGGCCCACCCCTGGCCGCGCCACCAGGTGGTGAGTCCACCCCGGGCTCTGCCTCCGACTCGTTTTCACCCAGTACCTTCCTTTTGATATGAAACTTCGTAATATATAACCCGCGGATCCCCCGAGGTTCTTATATCGTGTTTTCGTCGTGTTTTTGTTTCGATCTGTTTCTGTCAGGACATACTCTTTGAAGGTTTAGAAGCACAATGGTGTCTGCCAAGGATAAAGAGAAAGAACCTATGGAGGAAGACCTCCAAGACCCCGGGAAGGAGAAGGAGATCAAGAGTGAAGGTGAAGAGGAGCAAGGCCAACATCCGCACACCGACACTACCATTGCAAGCATTGGAGTGGTGACGAAACCTGCCAGGGTTAGAAGGACTACGCGGATGCAGAATGGGGGGAAAGTTCCATGTCACAGTTTGGCTCCAAGGTCACCTTTTCCACACACCAAGAATCCCTTCCATACCTTTATCCATAACCATGCAGGAAAAGAAGACTCCAAGAGGGAAGAATGGAAAAAGAATCACAAGAGATGGGATCCACAAACTGAAATGATTATGGGCCGTATTGAGCACAACTCGGAGTTGATTCGTACTCTCACCTTCGAGATTGAGGACATTGGGAAATTGATCAAAGAGCTCATCGAGAGGATACCACCACCACCTAAGGAGTAATTCGTCATCAGGTTTGGCATCCCCTTGGTTAGTTCCAAGCTTGGGGGAGTGCCACGGTATCATATCACTATCTTCTATCTTTTTACCTTTTTACTAGAGTCATATCATGAATAGAGGAGTTATTATGTAGTATTGTTTGCATTATGGAAGTGTCCCATCTCTCGTTAGATATGTATCCCTTGGTGTGAGTTTCCGTTATGGAATATTAATGAGAAGCTCTATCATTTACTCTTTTGCATAGCTTATGTCAGTTTTCAATTCATGGTTATATGATTGATCTTGTTGTTAGTATTGGTATCACTTTGGGATCATTGAGTTAATTTAGTTGGTTTTGGTAAACCTGGCTCAGTCAGTAGCAACACCTTTTTGAGCGTATGAAAAGAAAAAGATAGAAGTACTCTATAGAAAAATAATTTCATCATCTTTCTTTCTTGATTTGCTCATAAGTTTACTATTCTCTAGTTAAGATCTTTTGTGCTTCCAAGGAAAATTTCATGTTTGTCTTTATCATTTGTATGTTTGTTTGTTTCCTTCAACTCTTATACTTGCTACCCAGCCTTGCTAGCCAAAAACCTGTACTGAGAGGGAATTCTTCTCGTGCATCCACTCCTTTAAACCAAAACCTTTGGCATTTGCGTCCACCATACCTACCTAGTAGCATTATTGCTATTCCAAGTAAATTCTTGTTTTATCTACCTCCCAAATTAAACTTGTTATGTGAAAATTAGTGATTAAAGCTCTCATGAACTTGATGGCACACTTTACTTTCTTGCATTTAATAAACTTGAACCATTGTGCTCACCTATGTTTCGTATATGCTTGCGCTTTGTATGTTCTGAATTAGCAGAACCATGCTGTCATGGAGAACGCTTTCAACATTGAACTGGTACTTTGTACCAAGTTGATATCATGTTCTTTTGTCTATGGATGTCGTCGGTGTGAAATGAAAGAGGAGCTTGTAAGTCCATGGAGTTATGCATATGTGTTAGAGAAACGCCTGGGCCGCTGGTCTAATCCATGCTGACATGGTGAAAACCTGCAGCGTAACCATAACGATTATCTATGAAGCATTCTTCTTATAAAAAAAGAGATAGATATCAAGAAAAATGAGAAAAAGAAAAAAAAGAGATATTATGAAAAGAGGAAAGAGAGAAAAAAGCACCATATTCCCATGGTAAATAAGAAGATTGTTGAGGTACTTGTTGTCTACTTGCCTTGTCATTTTGATATGGGGATTCTTCCGTCTCATCGGGCAAGGGGTACCCCGTTGGTAGTTCTCAAAGATACACATATGTTTACGATGACAAGAACTTGCCGGTGAGTAAACTTGAGTAGCATGAGGAGCGGCCCTCGTATTCAAGGGACATGAGATTCTCAACTTACAACTTGTCAATGCATATCCTCATTTTTGATCACTTTAACCTTAATCACCAAAAGATGCATATGATAGGGGCAATGAGAGCTGAAAGCTAGTAAGTATCATAATTTTTGGGAGCTCTTTATGAGACTTGCAATCCCTGCTTCCCTCTTTGAAGGGCCTTTCTTTTACTTTGTAGATTGAGTCAGTAAACCTACTCCCTTCTATCTCAGCAAGTATTTTGAGGTGATGTGTTTCTTTCATTCATATGATGATTTATTCAATCATGTTTATTATGTTCCTTGTTTTGCACATTGCTCTTATCTTGATGTTTACTAATTTGAAATCTATCATTAAAAAGCCAGATATTTGCGAACTCCAGCAAATTATCAAATATTCTTCGACCAAGAGCTAAGTTTGCCATTACCAATTATGATTCACTTTATGTATCTTTATTGTGTTTCCTTTACTCATTGCAAGTTGAGTTATATAATAGTGAGGTGTCTTCTATTATGATCTATGTATTTGACGAATGTGATGCTTCTTGTCCGTATTCTTTTATCGACTCTTCACTCCATAAACCTGAGGTCATGTTTATTGAGCTCAGTTTCGCTTGGAGACAAGCGAAGTCTAAGCTTGGGGAGAGTTGATACATCCATTTTGCATCACTATTCTATGTCTTAATTCACTATTATTCATTGATATATTTCGTATTGAGAGGTGATACTTATGTTATTTCATCTATTTTTGCATGGTTGATGACTTTTGGAGCATGGACCGCTGCAGTCAGGATTCTGATGGAAAAGGTGCTATTTGGAGGCAAAATTCGCGAAGATCAGAAAATCCGGGAAAATATACGGAAAATCCTATTTTTCCAGAAGACTAAGGATGCCAGAAGATGGAGTGGAGGTGGGCCATAGGGGGCCCACACAACCCCATGGCGCGGGTAGGCCTAGGCCGCGCCTGGAGGTGGTGTGGCTGCCCTAGCCCACTCAAGCCTCTCCCCTCTGGCGTATATCATCCTCCCGAAACCCTAAGACTCGGGGAGCGACCACAGAAAGATTCTGCCGCCTCTGCGGGGCGGAAAACACCGAGAGAGAAAGATCTCTCCGGTAGACAGATTTTTGCCGGGGGAATTCCTTCATAGAGAGGGGAGATCGTCGCCATCAACACCACCATCAAGCTGGACTTCATCGGGATCATCATCATCATCACCACCATCATCACCATCAGCACCCTCATCACCATCTCCATATTGCTGTGACGATTGAGTTGAATCTTGCATAGTTCATAGGGGAAACTTTCCCGGTGTTGATTACTCTTTGTAGTTGATACTATTGAGTGAACCATTGAATTATTGTTTATGTTCAGATTGTTATACATCATTATTCCATCTCTGATCATGATCCATATGATGTCTTGTGAGTAGTTTGTTTTGTTCTTGAGGACATGGGAGAAGTCTTGTTGTTAGTAGTCGAGTTGCGTTGAGAAAGATTCAATAGATTGTTATTTAAGTTGTGGTGTACTTCTTCTAGTGGTGTCATGTGAACGTCGACTACATGACATTTCACCTATAAGGGCCTAGGGGAATGCATTGTGTATTTGGATACTAATCGTAGGGGTTGCCGGAGTGACAGAAACATGAACCCCCGTTAGGAAACCATTACACAAGGGACGTAAGGGTCTTAGAGTTTAAAGTTGTGGTTAGGTTTCTACCTTCATTACTTTCTTGTACTTACGGATGTTTGCAAGGGGTATAATCACAAGTATGTATTAGTCTTGGATGGGACGGTACATTAGCACAGGTTCACCCACACAACACTTAGCAAGCTAAAGAAGATTAATCGACTATATGAAGCGAAAGCACTTGACAGTCTTCCCATGTGTCCTCGAGAACGTTTGGTCATCTTAAGAAATACAACCGGCTTGTCCTTAGCTGCATAAAGGATTGGGCCACTTGCTGCATTTATTCCTACTATCTTTTGTTTACTCGTACTTTGTTTACTTGCTTTATCGAAAACCCCTAAAAATCCGTTTGCTAAGTATTTGCAGAGAATTCCTGATCCATACCACTAGCCAGCACCTTCTGCTCCTCGTTGGGTTTGACACTCTTACTTATCGAAAATACTGTGATACACCCCTATACTTGTGGGTCATCAATATCCTCCAAAACCAATCCCGTTAGGGTGCCAGAATGGAGTTTCTAGTTCCAAATCGCGGTTTCTGGTGGTGGCGGCACAACGGAACTCTCTCTGGAAAAACGTCGAACCCCCCTCTGTTTTTAGGTCAGAGGGCTTATATAGGAAAAAGGAGAGGTCGAGGCGGAGTATGAGGAGGCCACACCACCTCCTGGCACGTCCTGGCCAGGCTCACGTGGCCAGGAAGTGTGGGCCCCTCGTGGCCCCTCTTCGTCTCGTCTTCTAGCTCTGTGAGTCTTCTAGCAAAATAGGGGTTTTGCGATATTTTCCGTAATTTTTCTTGAAAGTTGATTTCCTGCACAAAACGAGACACCAAAGCAATTCTGCTGAACACAACGTTAGTCTGCATTAGTTTTATCCGGAGCACAAAAATTAGAGAAGAACCAATAGGAAAAGTGTTCGGGAAAGTAGATACGTTTTGGACGTATCACTCCTCCAAGGTCCTCGCCGCCGTCCCCCTAGTCATCGCCCTTGGACGCCTCACCACGTCGGGACCTCACCATCCTCGCCCTAGCATGCTGCAGCTCGCCGCTCTCCTCCGTCAAGTCATGCCCTAACCGCTCGAGCTCAACCTCGCCCTAGATCCGTCGCCACGACATCGCCAGCGAGCCTCTGCCTCCCTCTGCTCATCTCCTGGGTACCAGGGCCGTGCGTCCTCCTTGGCCCGCCAAGGTCGCCACTGTCACCCGCGGGACCCTCTGTAGCACTGCCCGGACCAGTCCCTTCTGTGACCCGGCAGCCGAGCTCCCCATGTCCTCTACTTCACAACAACATCCAGGTTGCTACCGTCTGTGCAGTCACCCATATGTTCTCGTTTTGGAAGTTGACGTGCTCCTGCTAGGTGGAGACATTATTCTGGGTTGTGCCCGCTAATTTAGTTATCCTCTAGGAGTAGCATGTAGGTAATCTGTTCGTTTGGAGCCAAATGGTCACCCTATGCATTGTTGTTTGTCGTAGCCCCCTCGAGAAGATCTACCTAGAATCGGCGTGCTCGCGAGGTGACAAGGTACGGTAAGATCTCCTTGTCGACCTGTTACCTCATAAGGATGAACATGGAATGCCAAGACTGTGATCCTGGAGCCCGAACCACTAGGACACCAACACGAAACACCGAGCTCCCCTTCACGGATGCCAAGACCCTGCCCCAGGCGAAGACCGATCCCGTCGATCCCCCGATGAACACCAAGATCGTCGATCCGATGTATGACCCCTATCCGAGACCCCTATTTTTATAATATGACATTATCACTTGTTGCATATGAATTGAACATGCTTGCATACATAATATGGTTTTGGGGGTATTCTATCGATTCACGTCATAATTAAATATGGAGACTATATGGGGGCTGTTCTAGTCTTATATTGGCTCAATTTAAATTTGTGTAGCGAACTGATGACATGTTTTGTCTTGGTAATACAACATTTAAATTGCAGGGTATCTAAATAACATGAACCTTATATTTAAATGTCGGGACCCTGGTTCCGCTTAATATTGCCTAGTCGCATTGCATCTATGCCATGTCATACATCATATATGCATCATGCCCGGTCTTCTGTCGTAGTATTAAGCAGTGCATCTTGTGTTTCTTCTAGTGCTTTGCTTCTTCACGGATTAGGCCGATGAGTTGATGCGAGTACCGACAAGTTCTTTAGATAATGTATCTCCGGCAGTGTTTCCCAGACAAGCATTCTCCCCCTTTCTACCTATTTTGCCTTTATAGTCTTTATTTCCTCTATTACTATCCGTGTTGCGATACTTTAGTTTCCGTGCACCATTTATATTCCTTGCAGCCTCTATATTGCCTTGGAGACATCCTATTGCCTGTTGTTTGATAGACAATCGGCCTTGCGAGTCGTAGTTGCTTTCTCAGGTGTTGCTTCGTGTCGTTGTCGCTCCACCGTTGTTGGTAGGTTGGCACATGCTTAATAGTGGAGATGATCATGACTTTAATTCAACTTGATAATTAAAATGTTGGGAATAGATATAACTAATACAAAGGCACCAGTGGGAAATAGCTAATATTTGATTTTTAACCGCTCACTTGTGTCACGTAGGCCCCGAGTACTTGATACCTGTTCCTTCACTATTGTACTATCCGCATGTGGGACCATGAATACCCTTAGCCAGAGCTTGGTTCAATTCTTATTTCCTGGGGCCACAAACTAGTTTGGGGATTTATTACTATCATGTACATATGCCATGCTTTACTGCTTTATTTACGATTGTGTGTGGAGCACCTGTACTATTTAGGATCCCGCGCCACGTTTATGATGTATCGACAAGCCCGGTCACACTTTCGGGTTCCTAGTCAGTTACCGTTGTTGTCGCAAACCTAGGGTCCATCTTAGAGACGGCTAAATTCTTTGCGGGTAGCTTATTGGGGTGCCCGCCGAAATATGTTATGAATCCTGTGATTGCTTTGTCTTTAAAGCCTCATTGTGGTTTTATTTGGTTTTTTCGAGGTTGATCGTGCGTGTGTTGCTATTTGTGCACCCCTGCAGGGTAAATCTTTCTAAAAGTTGTGTCCGCGGTAATGGACGACTTGGAGCACAGTATCTCGGCCATAGACAACTATAGCTAAAGTAGTGCTATAAATTTGATTTTGATATGTCTAGTAATCTGTTTCACTACCACGGAATAAGTAAATAAAAGTGCCAACAACTTCTCTTTTGGGGATGTCTCTTGCGAATTGTATCTGACTAGTAAGTATTACAACTACAACGGAATGGTTAACTAAAACTGCCCACTACTTATGATATCAGGACGACTCATCCTATCTATATCTGACTAGCAAGTGCTACAACTATAATCGAATGAATAAAACTGCCAACTGCGTGAGTTCCTCGGTTTGACTTCCTCGTTTGGTTTCAAGGGGGAAATACCAGGATGGGTATGATTGGTGTTAGGATCAGGTTGGTTCCGAATAGGTCTTTCTTATCTCTCTCTAATATCCGACAATTGTATCGAGTCACTATATGTTGTTAGTGCATGATTCGCTGCTGCTTCAGTCCACCATAACTATGTAGGCGAGAGCCACCAAATTCTAGACTCGCCGTGTACTAGCCTCAGTACTGACCGCTCACTTTTTCCCTTTGTCCTTTTTCGGCACCCCTTTTGTTTAACAGGTATAAGTTCAATGTCGTTAGCAGGGTTACCCTTCCGGCTTGGCCTGGGCAGGGTTATGGACGCCATTGGTTATTCTTTAGGACTCTTAATCCAATTTGCATCTTGTCCCTACTCGGATCTGTATATCTGTATTATTGACTCTTTGAGGCACTGTTGTATATATATGTTTTATGGGTTCCATCGTGGACTATTTTTTAATATTATTACTTTGTTTTCCACCCGCACACAAGTGCCTGGTGGGCATCTTTGAATCGGTTCTATTCGAGGGTGTTACACACACACAACGCGGCCGGACTAAGGCACACGTGTGCGGCACCACCCAGTGGGACGAGGGAGAGATCATTCGGCCGGTGCGCGCGGGGCGCTGCACAAGAGGGGGGAGAGAGGATGGATGGTGAGAGACAGCAAAGGAGAGAGAAAACATAGTAGTAGTACCATGCTACGAGTAGTAGGTACGTCTACCTCATGTCAGAAACCCATCAAACTAGCTTTACTCTGACATTCCACCGCCTTCAACTCCTTCGCTGCCCTCGCGCTGCCTCCCATTAATAATCTCTTCTCGCTCTTCCTTTTTTTCTTCCGTTTTTTCTTTGTCATCTTTGGGGTTAATTTTTTGGTGCCCCTGGTTGAGTAGAAGTATGGACTACTCAAGTTTTTCACAGTAGTCCTTTTTTCGGAAAATTAGGTCTGGGGCATTCAAATCCAAAATATGCGTGCGCAAAATAATTCTGGTCACTGGGAACCTTTTCTTTTTCTTTCTAACGAGGAATCTATCGTGAAGTACCAAGAAGGCGCACGTTAAAATCCAAGGGTGGGCATAAAAATTACATAATGGTCCAAAAATTAAACCGCAATACATCTAGGACCTACACTTTTACAACACGGACCCTAAAGATACAACTCGGAAATTTGAACATGTTTTTCCTAATACTAGTTCGAAACTCCCACCCTAGCATTATTGTATACCATGGTAAGACTCAGCCATCTACCAAATATGAGAACATTATCACAAACTATGATGTAGATATGGCCATGACCTAATCGGTCATTCGGCTTGAGAAACCCTCGAGTGTTCAGGCCATATCTAATGTGACTATGGAATTTTTGTATGTTTCAAATATTAATTTTTACTATTTTTTCATGGCTGGTACTACAAATGAGAGGATGTCATGCAGACCCTTTTTCTTTATTTATTTTTATTTTTATTCTTTTTTAATCTGTGTAAGAGTTGCCAGCATGCAAATTCATATATATGAAGATATTGAGTCGTTCAGAAATCTCGGCAATTTTCAAGATATTGACCCACAGTGTACACCTTCAAAATAGTTTCATAGGGCAACTACAAGAGCAATATTTGTGAGTCTCTCTGTGTGTATGTGTGTGTGTGCTTCGTCTTCTTAGGGTGTGACATGGAGCAACAAGAGTAGTATATCTTACCACTATTTCATATTTCCATTATCTTAGCACTTTATAGTGTACGAATAACTTTGAATGTTGACCTTTGGATCAAGACTCGCGAATCCCAACATTTCCAGCCGTTGGATCTTCTTTTCAATTCTAGGACATCATGTTTGATTCAAAGGATTTAGATGGGAAATTTATTGGATTAAATACCATAATAGTTTTTTTATAATGGTTATTTGATTTGTATGATTATTGATTCCTATAGGACATTTTCATAGGGAATCCTTTGCACTAGATTGCATGGGAAATCTAATAAATCCACGCCCAAACCTCTTTCTTAGAATGCTTTTTTTCCTTTGATGGAATCAAATAAACTTTCTTGCATATATATATATATATATTCATATTGGATTAAAGTGGGCATGACATTTTAATCCTATGTTTTTCCTATTCCTATGCTTTTCCTATCCTACGAATCAAACAAGCCCCTAGCATCTTGAAGATTCTATTGATAGTCTTCAGCATAATGAATGCTATGCACAAACCTCAAAACACAATTCTCCATCATACTAGAATCTTATCCCTTGTTTCTCTTGACCATTTTACCAAAAATTGCAACTATTAGGTAGCTAATAATCTATGACTTCTACATGATGATACAAAGTACAAGAACCAAATATACACCCATACTTCTTATCTTATCTTACCACTATATAATGTATAAATAATTTGGATATTGATAGTTAGATCAAGACTCTCGAATCCCAACATTTTTAGCCGTTGCATCTTGATGACCCACAAGTATAGGGGGTGTATCGCAGTATTTTCGAGGGAAGTGAAACCCAATTTATTGATTCGACACAAGGGGAGCCAAAGAATATTTATAAGCCTTAACAACTAAGTTGTCAATTCAGCTGCACCTGGAAACAATCTTGCTCACAACAGTGTATCAGCAGCAACAGTTTTGTAGTAGCAATAGTAAAGTAACAGCAGTAGTGAAGTAAAGATAGAAGTAACAATAACAGTGATCAGTGGAATTCGAGTGCGGTAGGCATAGGGATGGATGGACGGGCGGTGCATGGACAAGACAATTCACATAGCAATCAGAACATAGGGCAATTGTACATAAATAAGATAAAGCATCCAAGTACTAGATAATCCTAGGCATGTGTTCCATATATAGTCATACGTGCTCGCAATGAGAACTTGCAAAACATCTTTTGTCCTGCCAGCCCGTTTGCAGCGGGGCCTCAAGGGAACTACTGAAAATTAAGGTGCTCCTTTTAATAGAGCACCGGAGCAAAGCATTAACACTCCGTGAACACATGTGATCCTCACATCAAAGCCACTCCCTCCGGTTATCCCGATTTCTGTCACTTCAGGGCCATTGGTTCCGGACAACAACGTGTGTATACAACTTGCAGATAAGACCATAAACAATACTATCATAATGAATCAATAACATGTTCAGATCTGAAATCATTGCACTCGGGCCCTAGTGACAAGCATTAAGCACAACAAGTCGCAACAAAGTCATAAAGCACTAATAAAAGATACTAGGCACCATGCCCTAACAATCTGATGCCATTACATGAACGATCTCATCCAATAACTACCATCCCCATAGCCTACAGCGGGGGATTACTCGCTCATTGATGGGGGAAACATGGATGGTCGATGGAGAAGCGATGGTGATGATGATGGCGATGATCTCCTCCAATTCCCTGTCACGGCAGGGTGCCAGAACGGAGTTTCTAGTGCTGTTTCGTGGAATCTAGTGGTGACCGCGGAGCGGAACTCCTTCTAGAAAAACGTCGAACCCCCCTGAGGTTTTAGGTCAGAAGGCAACTTATAGGCGAAGAGGGAGACCGAGGGGGTGTCTGGGCGGCCAGACCACCCCCTGGCGCGACTAGGCCCAGCCCGCACGACCAGGTGGTGTGGCTAGGCCCCATCCCCTCTCCGTCTCGTATTCTGGCTCCAGGTGTCCCCTGGTAAAATAATGACTTTGGCTTTTGTCCCTTCCAATTCCGAGAATATTCATTTTCTGACTTTCCTGAAACCAAAAACAGCAGAAAACAGGCAGCTGGCACTGTGGCTCTTGTTAATAGGTTAGTCCAAGAAATCATATGAAAAGTACTCCAAAGTGTGGACAAAACATAAGAAAGTAGATAAAACCAGGCATGGAACATCAAAAATTATAGATACATTTGCAATGTATCAACATCCCCAAGCTTAACTCCTGCTGGTCCTCGAGTAGGTAAGTGATAAAGAAAGAATAATTTTTGAGGTGACATGCACCATCGTAAACTTGATCAAAGTATTTGTAAAACATTCATAGCTGGGATCATAGTACTTCAACATAACATGAAAGATAAAGTTCTAACAATAAGACAAAGCAACTGTGTTGCAACATGAAAAGGCACAAACAAAAGATCATGAATAACAATGCTTTGCAAGACATTTATTTGTTTCACATAAAGAAAACATAGCATTGTGGCATTCAGCTTGTCCCTCATAGAGTAGCAAATATAAATGCATAAGACACCTTCAAAGTTTATAATAGTGACTAGATACAAATAGTTTAAAACAAGCAATATCAAGGTATGCATCAATCAACAAGTCTTGGGACAATGCACATAGAACTAAGAATGGCCACTATGCTATCAAGAAAGTGCTCATAGAATGTTTGGAGACTCAATAAGGAAATGAACAGGTTTTGAAAAGTTTGAAAGGCTTCCAAATGGTAAAAGTATGGTACTCATTAGCTTTGAGCTCTCATTGCCCCTATCATAAGCATCTTGAAGGTGATTAAGGTTAAAGTGACACAACTAAGAGGATATGCTTGACAAGTTATAAACCGAAATCTCATGCCCCTTACTTGGAATACCGAACCTCATGCTACTCAACTTTAGTCACGAGTAAGCTCTTGTCATTGTAAGTACATATGTATCATAAAGAACCGCCAACGGGGTAACCCTTGCACATGATACTGGAGCTATCCCATAATAAAAAATACAAGGCAAGCAGACAATGAGCATCTTAGCGATCTTTTTAATTGCTATTTGCATAGGTTTTTATTGAGGATGCTTCAAGTTTCCACCATGATTAGGCATGGCTTAGGCTAGCAACCCAGGCGTTTCTCTAACACACATTAATTCCATGATCTTACAAGTTCCACTTTTATTTCACACCGCTGGGATCCATAAGCAAAGGAACATGATATCAACAGGGTACAAAGTACAACTGCAAAGTTGAAAGCGTTCCCCATGATACATGGTTCTGCTAACTTCAACTTATAAAGCACAAGCATATAAGCAACAAAGAAGGACGCAATGGTTCAGATTTATTAAATGCAGGAAAATAAAGTGTGCCATCAAGTTCGTGAGAGCTTACTAACTAACTTTCTCATAACAAGCAAACATTTTATTCGGAAGAAAACAAGGCATATTGAATATGCACGGAAGTAGAAAATGATGCTAATAGGTAGGTATGGTGGACACTTTGCCAATATTTGGTTTTAGGGAGTTGGAAACATGAGTAAAACATACTCAGTGAAAGTGAAGGCTAGCAATAGTAAGGGAGCGACAAACGAGAGAGCAATAATGGCCATAATCATGCAGAGCGACAAAACATCATTGATCAAAGCATAAAGTGATACTACAAGTTGAAAACTAAAGGATCATAAAGGCTTATGGTGACTTGGGAGAGTCATAACATGGTGTGAGCATGTGCGAAGTTAACCCAAATAAAGCAACAAAGGAAAATACCACAATACTATGCTTTAATATGCTAAAACAACGCATGATTCTTCCAAGGCACATTAAAAAATCTCAATTGTTTATAACAAGTCATGCTACAGAAAAGAATACTAAGCATAAAGCCAAAACAATATCAAGCATGGCATGACAAAGCATAGGCACAGTCAAAAACAATCTCTCTTTAACACTTAAGCATGAACTTTCCTACACTTTTCCAATCCAAACCAAACTATTTGCAAACCAATGTATGAAAGAGGGGGTCCAACCAATTTATTCAGCAAACTAAGAAAACAAAGCAAACGAAAATCAAAACGAAAATGAAAAAGAAGACGCTCCAAGAACAACACAACTATGCATGAAACAATCAAAATGAAGTCTTTGGAAGAAACCTGGGATTTTTATTGATGAAGAGGGGGATGCCTTCGGCATCCCCAAGCTTTGACCCTTGTACTTTTTGGATATATCTTGGGGTGACACGCGTGGCATCCCCAAGATTGAGCTTTAGTCCATCCTTCATCTCATTACTCATTCCTTCCATACACCTGAAATTTTCTTCATACAAAACCTCACACAATCTTTATTAGCAACATTAGTGCACTCAAGATAAATAAGTCTTAAGGTTCAATTCTAACACCAAATAAACTTCCATTAAAACACTAGATATTGTATCACTTCCCTCAAAAAGCTCAATTCCCCAAAAGAACTCAAAAAGGAACCAAAAAAAAGCAAATGCAGAAAATGGCAGAAATCTGTCAAAACAGACCAGCAGGTAAAGACGATTTTTTTCGGAGACCTTCTATTGCTCAAATCAAAAGGCATTGAACTAACGAAAGTTAGATAACAACCTGGGGCAGAATAAAAAAAATTCATGCCTCAAAATGACGTTCCGAGATATTACACGAATTTTTACGATGAAGCACAGAAATCTGTTTCGGAACAACAACTTTCCCAATCACTACTTCTCCCTCATTAGAGGTTACTCTTGGCACAAAAAGCAAATAAAAGGATAAGGATCGGTTATTACTGAAGTAATAACTTCCAAGACTCATCTAAAACTTTTAAGTTATCTCTCAATAAGTACTTTTCTTTAACACCTTTAAGTTAGGCATGAGCAAAAACTAAAATGGATTGAACAGAAGTAAGCGAAGATAATCATGGTGAAAACATTGTTTTGTTCAATGAAATCCTTTTGTTAACAAGGTGGATCAAGTCTTGTTACCAAAACAATGTCATATGAGACAAAACTTTGTATTCCACTAATGATTATGTTACCTCAACCGTGATAGCAATGGTCCCAATCATAATAGTTTCAAATTTTTCTCTTGGTATGGGACAATATATTTCTCCAACTTGAATGCCCTCAACATGTTCAATTGAATTCAAAACCATAAGTACTATCAATCTTCTTGGGGAAATAGACAGTATGTTCCTTGTCATTAACATTGAAGGTCACCTTACCTTGATTACAATTAATAACAGCTCCTACAGTATTTAAGAAAGGGTCTCCCAAGAATAATAGACATATTATCATCTTCAGGCATGATAGTTTGAGAGGATGCTCACATAAGAAATTTGAGTTGTAGTAAAAGAGAGCATCAAGGAGAAAATTCAAAAAACATTTAAGTCTAACCCACTTCCTATGCATAGGAATCGTGTATGCAAATAAATTCGCAAGGAACAAAGTGACAGGCATAGGAAGATAAAACAAGAGTGACTCCAAAACTTTCAGCACATAGAGAGGTGTTTCAATACCATGAAAGCTTCTACAACCATATTTTCCTCTCTCGTAATAATTTTCAGTATCCTCATGATTAAACTCAACAATATAACTATCACATAAAGCATGCTTTTCATGATCTACAAGTACTAGAGCTCTATTATAAACATCTTCAAAAGAATCCTCAGGAACATAACATTCATCCTTCTTAAGTAAGCATGGGGGACAATCAAATAATATAAGGGATAAAGAGTTACTCTCATCAGAAGGTAGGCATGGGTAGCTAATCCATTCTTCCTCCTTTTGTTCATCACTCTCCTCCTCTTTTTTATCTAATGAGATTTCAGGTTCATCAATTTCTTTTTCCATTGGATCCAGCAAGGCAGTCTCTTCCATTTGTGGAAAGCATCTATTAATATATTCAAGAATATAGCCATTTTCTTCCTTGTAATTATTAAAGCAAAATTTAAGTATACCATAAACCTCATATTTATAAGGTGAATCATCAATATTTTCAAGCAAACTAGCAAGTTCAAATGCACCCTTCGAAGCAATAAATTCTTCAATTTGTTCCACATCATAAAAGTCATAAATTCCTTTAACATAAGAAGATATGGTAACATTATCATTATACTCACGTTGAAAAGGGAGGTGTTTGTACCTCCTACAGCAACAAGATTTATCAAGGCAATAAGTAAGATTATAAGTAGAGCACACGTTTCTAGCAATGGTATACAATTTATCAATTTGTTCCCATAAGTCTTTCCCTTTTTGTGACAAGTGGTGTTATTATAATAGTATGTTTGATCTTCCGTGAACCCATCTTGCCAATAAGATTCAGTTTCAAAGAAACCAACCATTGATAAAGAGCATGATAAAGCAAGACAATAATAGACCAACGAAAATAACAACTAGAGTAGGAACTTTTTTTTGTATTTTTGATAAAGAAACAAGCAAACAAGGCAGAAATAAACTAAGCTTGAACAATAGTGATTCCAAGTGGACTTGATAAATAAAGCTATGCTCCCCGGCAACGGCGCCAGAAAATAGTCTTGATGACCCACAAGCATAGGTGTTGTATCGCAGTATTTTCGAGGGAATTGAAACCCAATTTATTGATTCGACACAAGGGGAGCCAAAGAATATTTATAAGCCTTAACAACTGAGTTGTCAATTCAGCTGCACCTGGAAACAATCTTGCTCACAGGAGTTTATCAGTAGCAATAGTTTTGAAGTAGCAATAGTAAAGTAACAGTAGTAGTGAAGTAAAGACAGCAGTAATAATAGCAGTGAACAGTGGAATTCGAGTGCGGTAGGCATAGGGATGGATGGACGGGTGTTGCATGGACAAGACAATTCACATAGCAATCAGAACATAGGGCAATTGTACATAAATAAGATAAAGCATCCAAGTACTAGATAATCCTAGGCATGTGTTCCATATATAGTCATACATGCTCGCAATGAGAACTTGCACAACATCCTTTGTCCTGCCAGCCCATTTGCAGCGGGGCCTTAAGGGAACTACTGGCAATTAAGATGCTCCTTTTAATAGAGCACCGGAGAAAAGCATTAACACTCTATGAACACATGTGATCCTCACATCAAAGCCATTCCCTCCGGTTATCCCGATTTCTGTCACTTCGGGGCCATTGGTTCTGGACAACAACGTGTGTATACAACTTGCAGATAAGACCATAAACAATACTATCATAATGAATCAATAACATGTTCAGATCTGAAATCATTGCACTCGAGCCCTAGTGACAAGCATTAAGCACAACAAGTCGCAACAAAGTCATAAAGCACTAATAAAAGATACTAGGCACCATGCCCTAACAATATGATACCATTAAATGAACGATCTCATCCAATCCCTACCATCCCAATAGCCTACAGCAGGATATTACTCACTCATAGATGGGAGAAAAATGGATGGTCGATGGAGAAGCGATGGTGATGATGATGGTGATGATCTCCTCCAATTCCCCTTCCCGACAGGGTGCCAGAACGGAGTTTCTAGTGTTGTTTCATGGAATATGGTGGTGGTGGCGGAGCGGACCTCCTTCTAGAAAAACGTCGAACCCCCCCTGAGTTTTTAGGTCAGAAGGCAACTTATAGGCAAAGAGAGAGACCGAGGGGGTGTCTGGGGCAGCCAGACCACCCCCTAGCGTGGCCAGGCCCAGCCCGCGCGGCTAGGTTGTGTGGCTGGGCCCCAGCCCCTCTCCGTCTCGTATTCTGGCTCCAGGTATCCCCCAGTAAAATAATGACTTTGGCTTTTGTCCCCTCCAATTCCGAGAATATTCATTTTCTGACTTTCGTGAAACCAAAAACAGCAGAAAACAGGCAACTGGCACTGTGGATCTTGTTAATAGGTTAGTCCAAGAAATCATATGAAAAGTACTCCAAAGTGTGGACAAAACATAAGAAAGTAGATAAAACCAAGCATGGAACATCAAAAATTATAGATACATTTGCAATGTATCAGATCTTCTTTTCAATTCTAGCATCTAGAAGATTCTATTGATAGTCTTCATCACAATGAATGCTATGCACAAAACTCAAAACACAGTTTTCCAATATTCTAGAATCTTCTCCCTTGTTTCTCTAGACCATGTTACGAAAAATTTCAAGTTTTAGATAGCTAATAATCACTAACTTCTACATGATATAGTGTACAAAGTAAAAGAACCAAATATACACCCATACTTTACAGATGTTGATCAAATTTATATTTTTTTGCTTTACCTGTATTATAATTTTATATAGTGATGATATTTGTTAGACATCTATTATCTAAGTCTCACGTGCAGGGCATGCGCAATTTACTACTTATATATATATGTTGATAAAATTTATAAATTTTTGTGCTTTACCTATTATAATTAAGAGCTACGTCCATAAAGTACTAGGGGTGTATTTGGTTCTTTGTACTTTGTATCATGTAGAAATCAACCTACTATTAGTTACCTAGTTCTCGACATGCTCTAGAGAAATGACGAAGATGATTCTAGAATTACCGAGAAGTGTGTTTTGAAGTTTGTGCATAACATTCAGTGCGCTAAAGAACATCAATAGAATATTCTAGATGCTAGAATGGATTTAAGATCCAACTTAATTTTATTTAGGAATGTTGGGATTCGCCAGTCTTGATCCAACGGTCAAAGTTCAAAGTTATTTGTACACTATATAGTGGTAAGATATGATTATATAATAGGTTAAGCTCAAAAAGTTTTAAATTTGATGGACATTTATAAAGTATGGGTGTATATTTGGTTCTTATACTTTGTATCATGTTGAAGTCAACATAGAAGTCAATGTTTGTTAGCTATACCTAATACTTCACATTTTGGTAACATGGTCTATAGAAATGTGTAAAAGATTCTAGAATGATAGAGAAGTGTTTTCAGGCTTGTGCGCATAGCATTCATTGTGCTAAAGACTATCAATAGAATCTTCTTCTAGATGCTAAAATGGATTGAAAATCCAACTGTTTGCAATGTTCTGATTTGCCAGTCTTGATCCAACAATCAAAGTTCAAAGTTATTCATTCATATAATATATAGTTGTAAGATTATATAATAGGTGGAGAAGTGTGTTTTAATTTTTGTGCATAGCATTCATTGTGATGAAGACTATCAATTGAATCTTCTAGATGCTAGAATGGAAAAGAGGATCCAATAGCTGGAAATGTTGGGATTCGCGAGTATTGATCCAATGGTCAATATTCAAAGTTATTCGTACACTATATAGTGGTAAGATAAGATAAGATAAGAAATATGTGGACTTGGATGTAATTTTTTTAGGTCCTTGGTGTAACATGCATTTCCACAGACCGTGTTAAATTGTGAACTGAAGTATCTAGCTCCTACTAGGCCCACCCTACTTGAAAAAATTCCACCACCCCACATTTCTTACCACTATATAGTGTACAAATAACTTTGAATATTGACCGTTGGACCGATAATTATAAAGAAACCACATGGTCCACTGTACACTCTGTGTGATAATTTGTACGGTGGCATTTTCTTTTAACTTTGTTAGAGCATCTCAAGAAGATACCGCATATCGCTGGGTACCAAAAAATAACCACCCGTTTGCGGTACGAGGCAGGAAAATTGGTCATTCGAGATACCCTAAACCATACCACATCCAAAGAAAATTTACGGTTTCCTGCAAACTGACGCTTCCGTGGCGCATATATACCACACCGAGGGTTTGTACCGCATCCTGGCGCGTCTGTTGGCGGGAGGGAAGTTTCCCCATCCCCGCTTCCTGCTCACAGCTGCCACCGTCGCCGGCCATTTCCACAACCCAATATCCCTCTCCTCCGTCCCATCACTCGTTGCCACCATCGCCGCAGCCATGGCCAGACCCAATTTGAATTACTATGAGGCGTCGATGTTTGCCCACCATGGTATCCTTGGACCGTCTCGCGTGAAGATTCCGGCAGGCTTCTAGCTCAGCCACTTCGGGGTGCCGGTGGCACCCGTTCCGCGTGGCACCGAGCTGTATCGCTAGAAAAAAAGATCGCGGCCTCGAACACCAGCCCGAGGTCCACCCTGATGACCGCAACGCCGAAGCTAGGGCGCAATTTGGGGTTGTACATGGTCGCACAATCAATACCGCAATCAACGATGCACTCTGGGATGATTTCATGAGGGAGGCGAACCGCACCAGAATCATCGAGATTTTTGATAGCAGCAGCGACAAGGAAGAGGCAGAGGACGGTGGCACGGAGGATAGCGGAAGCTAGATAGTCGATTAGGGTTCCCATTTAATCATTCGCTATGTCACTTTGTTCGCATTTAATCGTTTGCCATATCAATTGAAAAACTCGAATCCATGGTGTTTGATAGTTCATACCCCGATGAATTCAGTGCTTTGCGGTACAAATTACTTTGCGGTATAGGTGAGGAGGCGGAAGAGAGGCTACAAAACTGAACCATAAAACGGAATATTCTGTCTTACGGTACGATGTCATAGCAAAGTGCGATGGGTTCCTGACACGAGGTACAGATTACGGGGAGTAGTAAAATGCAATGAGACGGGGGGAGTAATTTCTAGAGCCCTAGTTATTGCAGACCCTAATTTCTGGCATCTACCTTTTCTCTCTGCATGCGGTAGAGCGCGAAGGAAAAAAATAAACCAATCGGGAGAGAATTACAGTGTAGTTAAGAGGCTAGCTCTAATAACGTTCCCAAGATTTTCTCACCGATTTTCAAGGCCACGTCTTGGTACCAACAAAATAGTCGCAAACAGAAGGAGTACATTAATACTAGTACTATAGTACTAGCTAGTACTCCCTCCATTCCAGAATATAAGATGTTTTAGCTTTGTGAAAAGAGTGCATCTAGACCTCTTTTGGTGTGTAGGTTCACTTCAAATATAAATGAACATATACACTAAAAGCTGTCTAGATACACTCTTTTCACAAAACTAAAACATCTTATATTTTGAAATGGAGGGAGTACATGTTTTTTGAATAGGCAGTACTAGTACTCCATGTTAAGGCTAGTCATAGTGGGAGTAACTTGGGTAGTAACCTAGTCCTACTTTTATTGCCAACTAAGCATTTAGATATATGGCATGTAACTAAATGACGAGAGGGGGGCTTGTGGTAACTAGCTATGTTACCATAACATCACACATTTCAAGACAAAATGAGTCTTCATTGCAATAAATGAGACTGTGCATGATACCACACCTATGTTTTTTTGTACTATGCAGGTAGTAACTTAGACTAGTAACATATGTATCTTACTACTCTAAGTTACTTCCCACTATGACCAGCCATAGATTTGGCTATGCGAAAGGCCGCACAATTACCAAGATAAGCATGCAAGCTTGGTTTGGTAGGCACTTAATACTTGAAGGTCAACTATACCAGTGGTAGTAGCTTTCTACCATTGATTCCTTGTAATGAGTACTACTAGTAGTAGTATATATGTACTACACTTCCAAAAGCAAGAGTACAAAAGTACCTAGATTGAGCATCGGTGGAGTCTGCCGCAGAGCGATATCGAGAGAGAGAGAAGGAAAGATGGAGGTTGTGTGGGCGAGCGCCATCCGTCTGATAGAGAAACCCAGGAATGCCCACCCCCAGGTCGACTCTTTGCAGTGACTCCGTGTCGTGCTGGCATGCGCCGTGGCACGCACCCATTCTGACGCCATCTTTGCAGCCTGGCTCAAGGAGACGGTGGACTCTTTCCTCACCATCTTGAATGTTGTCACAGGCATGGTGGACGAACTCACTGCCTGCCTTCGGGCCATGGACCGTGACGCATACCCAACTAGTATGTTTGCCACAATGCATGCTACCGGCAGCGATGTCATTTTCTTCTATGGACTTCATTCATCTATCCTACCTATAACTGACTTTAACCCCCAATTTTTGGTCTAGGCGTCCCCCACCCCGAGGTTGTTGCCGCGCTCACCACTTCCCTAGCTAGTCTCTCTTGAGACGGTCTGTTTCGCACACTGATGGCCATGCAACTTTCCGAGGCTTTTCCCGCCGCACCGGCGGACGTCTACATGGAGGTAGTTGTCATCACGCAACATCTTTCCTAGCAAGATGAGCTAGAACTCTTCATCCTCCTCCTTGAGCAGTGTGTATTCTAGGGAACGTTTGGCGTGAACAACGTCTGCACGGCCACCATCCTCCGTTGCAGGGATATCCTCGACAGCTTTCCAAAAAGCATGTCATCTGGAGGTACCATTGCTTCTCGTGGTGCGGGCAACTGATGTTGAAGACGAAGGGCATCTCAAGGATTTCGATGTAATTTCAGTTTTTGTTGAGGTGATTTGTACTATTCGATGTTTATTTTAATCCGAGGATGCTTCTCGCAAAAAAGGAGAAGGCAAGACGTATGATGATTCTCCATGGTTACTGTCATTGTGTCATTTATATGGACATATCACATGTGGGTTTAACAAACATTATGTTTTTATTAACCAACAGTCTTCATAGAGAAAAAAGGCATACATTAAGTCTACTAATAAGTACTATATACATATATTGAGAATATATCCTACGGTGCTATGGAATTTTTTTGGGGAGGGGTGTGACATGATGCTTCTAAGCATGGTGGAATTCGCTCTGACTACTGTTCAACACCAACATAGGGACCAGGACATTGTGAAATCTGTGAGGTCCTCTTCCTATATATGCACACCAAGGCAGCTGACGAACACGCTAGAGACTCTTGTCAAGAAAAAAAGGAAAAAAACAGGCCCCACACACAGTGTGGCCGTACCAAGGCACACGTGTGCGGTGCCATGCAGTGCGACGAGGGAGAGATCAGTCGGCTGGTGCCCGCAGGGCACTGCACAGGAAGGGAGAGAGAGGATGGATGGTGAGAGACAATGAAGGAGAGAAAACATAGTAGTACTACTAGTAGTATTGTGCTACTAGTAGTAAGTACCTGTACCTCGTGTCAGAAACCCGTCAAACTAGCTTTACTTAGACATCGCACCGCCTTCAACTCCTTCGTTGCTCTCGTGCTGCCTCCCGTTAATAACCTCTTCTCGCACTTTGTTTTTTCTTCCATATTTTTCTTTGGCAGTTTTGGGGTTAATTTTCTAGTGCCCCTAGTTCAGTAGAAGTACAAACTTCTCAAGTTTTGCACAATAGTCCTTTTTTCTGAAAATTGGGTCTAGGGCATTCAGATCCAAAATATTCGTGCGCAAAATAATTCCGGTCACTAGGACCTTTTTCTTTTTGTTTCTAATGAGGAATCTACCCCAAAGTACCAAGAAGGTGCGCGTTAAAATCCAATGGTGGGCATAAAATTAAAGTACACAGTACTCATGTTTACCATTTTTTCATGGCAGGTACTGAATTTCTGGTTAGTTTCTAGAACTTTCGGTGGTTATCGATGTACTGAATTCCTAGTTAGTTTCAAAAGATTTTTGAAAAATCTTAAGAGCAATATATCGTGCTTACTTTTAGGTTTGAATTTTATACGGATGATGGAGGTAGTACATTTTACATCAATGAACAAAAAGGTAAAATTACACCAAGGTCCATACATTTAGCACGAAGCACCCTAAAATTAAGTAAGGAAAGTAGTCGGGTTCGACTCCTTCTTGATAGAGGAGCTGATCGAGCCTTATTCTTCATACTACTCTCTCTTTGTATTTTTTGGTGGCATGCAGATTCTTGGATATGGGATCATCATCAGCATAAAGTATGATGTAGATATGGCCATGACCTTGGTCGTTCATCTTGAAATCCAAGAACTTTCATACTCATTGACAACTAAGTTTGAATACGTTTAAATTTTATCATTTACTTGTAGGTTCGAATTTTACAAAGATGGTGGGAGTACATTTTACATCAGCAAACTAAAAAAGGGTAAATTACATCGAGGTCCATACATCTAGCATGAAGCACCCTAATTACATCAAGATACTATTGATATTATTTCTTATCTTATCTTACCACCATATAGTGTACAAATAACTTTTAATATTGACTATTGGATCAAGACTCACGAATCCCAACATTGTTAGACGTTGGATCATCTTTTTTTCTATTCTATCATATAGAAGATAATTTTGATAGTCTTTCTTATCTTATATTACAGATACATAGTGTACGAATAACTTAAACAACATTCATCGTTGGATTGATCAAGGGCTCATGAATACCAACATTAATTGCATCTTCTTTTCCATTCTATAGCATCGTATGGAAGATACTATTGTTTATCTTATCTTAGCTTAACACTATATAGTGTACAAATAACTTCGAATATTGACTTTTGGATCAAGACTCGTGAGTCCCAACATTGCGAGCCATCGGATATTCTTTTCCATTTTATTATCTTGAAGATACTATTGATAATTCTAGAATCTTCTTGGTCATTTATCTAGAGCATGTCGAGTATTTGGTGAAAGAACATTTCATGTTTTCCTGTGTTTTGTGTGTTAGATAACAATAATGTGGAGATTACTCATGTGCGCTAAGTGTGCAGGAGGTTTTGGGGGGCCGGATTATCTGGCCTACCTCATTGTTCAAAGGCTGCCAAGGCGCGTCGCTCGAAGTCCGATCGGATTTTCTCCTGGAAAATCCGAACAGGGGCGGTTTTTCTTCCCTAGGCCGGATAATCGAGATGTCGCATGGGCCGGATAATCCGGCCCCCAGAATTTGAGCAAAGCATGCCAAGGCGCGTCGCTCGGAGTCCGGTCGGATTTTCTCCCGAAAAATCCGAACTGGGGCGATTTTTCCTCCCTAGGCCAGATAATCCGGCCTTCACATGGCACCGGATAATCCGACCCCCAGAAGATGGTCAAAAGCAAGCTCGACGTGACACTCAGAGAGGGGGCGGACTATCTGCCGGATATTCCGAGTCTGGGGCGGATTTTTCGCCAGGCCGGATAATCCGGCCCTCACTTGGGCCAGATAATCTGGCCCCCAAAGTCACCAACAGCTTGGTTTTGGGAGGGGGTATAAATACCCCTTCTTCCCTAACATTCAGAACCCTTGATTCACGCGAAATTGTTCGGACACTGTGCAAGAGCTCCCATTCTAGATATCCCACTTCAACCACATGAAGGCTTTGATCTTTGGGGGAATTAAAGGAGGAGAGAATCGTCATCGTCATCACGAATCAAGCGCATCAACTCCTCTCCATTCATTTGGAGAAATCCCTGATCTAGTATTCTAGTCAATATCTAGTTCCATTTCTTTGTTATTGATAACTTGTTCTTGTGGTAGATTGTTGTCATTACGGGAGCCTCCAAGTTGATTGTGGAGTTGTGCCCTGCTAGTTGTGTAAAGGCACCGATACCCGCCTCAAAGGGTCCCTATAGTGGAAAGGTGGATCAGGCCTTTGGTGGCGGGATCAATCGGAGAACAGGGTGAGGCCTATTGTGGCGTGGTGGTCTTAGTACCGTCTACCCCTCCAACGCAGACGTACTTCCCTTAGGAAGGAACTACGGTTAAACAAATTCTGTGTCTCCGCGTGCTTCACTACGGTTAACCCGTTCCTCTTCCACTTGCTCTTTACTCACTAGTAGATAGGTTTCCATATAGGGAAATTCCACCTAATAGTATATCTAGAGAATTTACCCTTTGTGCTAAGCCTAAAATTGAAAAAGCATTAAAATTTGAAGTAGCACCAATTCACCCCCCCTCTAGGTGCCCATACGATCCATTTCAATTGGTATCAGAGCCCCGGCTCTTAATTCGGGCTTAACCGCCTAAGAGTAGTATGGGTACCAAGGATGATGGGAATGAGGCTGTGGATAAGGTCACAATGGATGACCTCAAGACGTTGGAAACAACCTTGTTGAAATCCTTTGAGGCCAAGATGGAGGAGATGAATCAAATGATTGCTCGTCTCACATCATCCATAGCCCCATCCCCATCCTCCTCTAAGGCAGCCACACCATCGTCCAAGGAAAAGGCTAACACCGGATCCAAGGATGATGATGCGGAAGGTGAAAAACCTAATGGTTCCACCTCCAAGAAGGGAAGTGGTAAGGAGGAAGATAGTGAGGTTCGTCACGTATATTCCCCCGATCCACCTATCCCTCATCCTCATATAAACAATAGGGTGATCCACCCAAGCTTACTGCATCCTCTTTTAATCAATGGCAATTCTTAATGAAGTCTCATGTTTGTAGCTCCTCAATTGAACTTTGGAGGATTATTGAAGAGGGTCTTCATATTGGAGATCATTCCAATCTAACAAGAAGAGAAGTTGTGGATAGCCAATTGAATGCTATGGCTCTCCACATGATACAACTCGGTGTGGGTCCCAAGGACATGCCCCACATTGAACATCTCAACACAGCTAAAGAAGCTTGGGATGCCCTCACTGATCTCTTTATTGGGAATGAAAGCATGAGAAGGAATAGGTATGATGCCCTGAGTAATGAAGCTGAATGGTTCTACATGTTGGATGGTGAAAACCATGAAGACATGTATAGAAGACTCAAGGGCATTGCAACAACATTTAGAAAGCATGGAGCCACCCACATTGATGATGCTTGGATAAAAAGGAAATATGTGAGTGCCTTAATGCCTTTCGAGCCAACTGATTTGAAGAGCTTGAAAGGTAGACACAACTACCATCAAATGACATCCAATGAAGTCATGCAAGAAATTGCATCATTCAAAGTTGCCACGAAGAACGCTGAAGATGCCCGGGCTCGTGCCATTGGAATGCAAAAGGGACTGAATGTTGCTCTAAAAGCCAATGTTGTTGAGCAATATGAGGATGACAGAGCTTTTGAGGGGGCCTCCATGGACTGCCCTGATGAAGTCAAACGTGCTCATGGTGAGTACATCGCGTTTTATGCAAGGAAGTTTTGGAAGGATCCTGCCAAGGCCAAGTTGGAACTCGAACGTAAGAATGGGTCGAGTGGAAGAAGAGAAAGTGGCCCAAAACTGAGAACATGCTACAACTGTGGAGATAGGATGCACTTTGTAGCCGAGTGTCGTTATCAAAATAGAGAAGACAATGGTGGTAGGCTCATTCTTAAAGAAAAATCCTAGGCACCTAAGAAGAAGCCATTTGTTAAAAAGAATGGCCCCTACAAGAAGCAACCCAAGATCGTCTTAGTGGCGCAAGAAGAATACTCCTCTGCAAGTGAATATGAAGAGGATGAAGATAGTTCTCGCGAGGTGGCGGCTATAGCCACCACATCGACTCCATCATCTCTCTTCGACTCGCCAAACAAGAATGTCATCAACAACAACGCCACTTTCCTAATGGCAAGAGGGTCCGAGGTATCAAGTTCTAGCTCTTCATTTCCTAAGACTAACATAATTTTGGATATGGATGATCATGACAGTCTTAAAATGAAAGAAGAAGTTATTGCTTTGGATAACTTTTTCACTAACTTGCAAGGTGAGCACAAACTCCATTTTGATGCTCTTATCAGTCAACTTGCTCAAGCCGAAGATCTACTTGAAGAAAAGGGCAGATTCAAAAGAGAAGATGCCTTGGAGATAGCTTCTTTGAAGAATGCCTTGGAAGAACAAGAGGAAGCTCGAGTATCTTTGGAAGAGAGACTCGAATCCATTGAGGAGTCACATGAACAAGTTGTGGCTCATCTCATCAAAGAACGTGACAATGCTCTTGCCAAGGTAAAGAAACTAAAGAAAGAAAAGATTGAATTTGGGGTTGTTCATGCTACACTCTCAAAGAAGTTTGATAATCTTGAAAGTGCTCACAAGGCATTGAAGAGTGATCATTCTACTCTAAATGGGTCTCATGATCAGCTCCAAACTCAATTGAAGTTGTATGATGTGCCCAGTACCTCCACATCATCTTATGGAAAAGAAGATCTTGCAAGAGGTTCTCAACACAAAGGTAAAGAGGTTCTTGATGAGATACTGAGCAAGAAAAGGACAAACCATAGAAAAGAAGGGCTTGGTTACATTCCCCAGACAAAGAGAAAGAAAAACAACAACAAGAAGAAGAAGTGCAAGACTGCTCAACCAAAGACTAGCAACATTACCAATGACAAGTCTAATTACGATGGTTTTGCAGGGGCTAACAATCCTAACTTTGAGGTATATTGCGATTATTATGGTGATGTTTATGCTAGTTATGTAGGCTCTTATGATGGTTACATTCCTTGGTCTATTTGGGTCCCCAAGACCCTTGTCACTAACATGAGAGGACCCATTGAAAAATGGGTACCTAAAACCAAGAAGTAACTTTCTTGCAGGGCTATGCTTCCGGTGGTTCTAAATGGGTACTTGATAGCGGATGCACGAGTCATATGACCGGAAGCAAGGAGATCATCACGGAGATGCGGCCAAATCATGATCGTATAACCGTATCCTATGGTGACAAGTCAAAATCTGAGGTATTGGGTCTCGGCAAAGTTGTGGTGGCTCACGATATCTCTCTCGTGGACGTCATGCTTGTTGAGACCCTCGGGTACAACTTACTTTCAGTTCGCGCCCTGGGTAAGATGGGATTTCCAGTTTATATTGATGCTGATTTGGTGGTACTCTTGTGGAGCAAGTCTCCCAAAGTCGCTTTCGTGGGATATGTCGAAAATGACCTGTACGTGGTGGAATTTTTGGGGAAAACCACTACAGGCCCGATGTGTCTTTTCGGAAAGGATGACGTGGGTTGGCTATGGCATCGCCAACTAGCCCACGTTAATATGAGAACTTTGCAAAGTCTCCACAAGGGTGGCCACATCCTTGGACTTAAAGAAAATGTCTCCTTTTCCAAAGATCATGTTTGCAGGGCTTGCGTTGAAGGGAAAATGCATGAATCTCTTCATCGTAGGAAGACTATTATCTCGTCAAAAAGGATCTTAGATCTCCTACATGTAGATCTCTTCGGACCTCCATCTCATGCAAGCCTCGGTGGGAAGAAGTACTGTCTTGTGATCGTTGATGATTACTCAAGATACACTTGGGTTTATTTCTTCAAGTTGAAGAGTGAACCTCAACAAACGGTCATCGACTTTGCCAACGAGGTTCAACGTCAACACAACGTTCCTATTATGTCTATAAGAAGTGATAACGGCTTTGAGTTCAAGAACTACACCTTAAATGAGTTCCTAAGTGAAGAGGGGATTAGACATCAATATTCCGCTCCGTACACCCCTCAACAAAATGGTGTAGCCGAGAGGAAGAATCAGACTCTAATGGACATGGCAAGGTCAATGCTAGCCGAATTCAAGTCTCCATATAACTTCTGGGCTGAAGCAATCTCTACCGCTTGTCATTCATCCAACCGGTTATACCTCCGCAAGATCTTGGACAAGATTCCGTATGAAATACTTACCGGTAACAAGCCAAACATCTCATACTTTTGGGTATTCGGGTGTAAGTGTTTCTTTCTCATCAAAGGAGTTCGTTTATCTAAGTTTGAATCTAAGGCTCTAGAAGGTATTTTTGTTTGTTATGGTGCCGAATCCCACACTTATAGAGTCTACAATAAGCTCTTCGGAACTATTGTAGAATCTGGTAGTGTGGTGTTCGAGGAAAATGACGGTTCCCGTGCGGAGCAAGTTGGTGTTTGTGATGCAGATGTTGAAATACCCCAAGATGCCAAAAGAAGAATGGGCATGGGATTTTTCCGCCCCATTGAGGAACCCCTTGTGACGGATCGAGAAGGACAATGCTCTACTCATGTAGAGCCCTCACCTACACATACTCAACATGTTCCAACCATGGGAGCAACTTCTACACCATCTCCATCAACTACTGAATGTCAAGATGCTCTAGAAAACTCTAGGCCAGATTATCCGGTGGACACCGGATTATCCGGCCACCCCGCTCCTGACGACCAAATTGCAATTGGTGCTGCAGAAATCGGTGCAAGCTCCAGGCTAGATTTTCCGGGTGACCCTGGATTATCCGGCCCATCACCAGTTAAAGCAAGTGTAAGGCAGCTTGATGAAGCTGCTACGAGTTCTCACATGCCAGATTATCTGGCCTCTCCATCGGTCGGATTATCCGGCCCAGACTCACCTGTTGCTCAGCAGTCTCCTGTTACGGCTGCTAACTCATCTCAAGGGCACGTTTCATCACCGCCTACTATTGTTATCCTAGATTCTAATCAAGGTCGAGCAAATGATTCCAATGAAGACTCAAGTGATGAAACTATTCCACCAAGAGACAACAGGATTACTGAACTTCGTCGCAAGGCTTGTGTTGATTGGAACCTTGAGTTAAGGGGCCACACCCTCGACAAAGTTGTAGGTGACCTTTGACGAAGGGTTTCTACAAAAGAGAATTGGCAAGTTTTGGTGAGCATCATGCTCACATCTCAATGGTGGAACCCAAGAAAGTTTTTGAAGCTCTTGAAGATCCGGACTGGGTTGTTGCTATGCATGAAGAATTGAATAATTTCGAGTGCAACAAGGTCTGGAAACTTGTGGAGAAACCCACAGATTTCCGCAATGTTATCGACACTAAATGGATATTTAAAAACAAGAAAGATGAAAATGGCATTGTTGTGAGGAACAAGGCGAGACTTGTGGCTCAAGGCTACTCTCAAGTTGAGGACATTGACTTCGGTGAGACCTATGCTCCAATGGCTCGACTTGAGTCCATCTGTATCCTTCTTGCTTATGCTGCCCATACCAATTTTAAATTGTAGCAAATTGACGTCAAGAGTGCTTTCCTTAATGGTCCTCTACATGAGTTGGTATATGTAAAGCAACCCCCGAGATTTGAGGATCCTAACTTCCCGAACCATGTCTACAAACTTGATAAGGCACTCTATGGCCTTAAACAAGCCCCACGTGCGTGGCATGAGCACCTTAAAGAGCTTTTGCTAGACCGTGGCTTCAAAGTTGGGCAAATTGATCCCACTCTTTTTACTAAGAAGGTTAAAGGGGAGCTCTTCTTATGCCAACTATATGTAGACGATATCATCTTTGGTTCTACTAATAAAGCTTTTAATGATGAATTTTCAAAGCTTATGACTGACAGGCTTGAGATGTCTATGATGGGGGAATTATGGTTCTTTCTTGGAGTCGAGATCAAGCAACTTAGAGAAGGAACCTTCATCAATCAAGCTAAGTACATCCAAGACATGCTCAAGAGATTCAAGATGACGGATCTTAATGGTGTCGCCACTCCGATGCAAACAAAATGTCATCTTGAGCTTAACCCACATGGTAAATATGTGGACCAAAAGGTTTACCAGTCCATGATGGGCTCTCTTCTTTACCTCTACGCATCTAGACACGATATTGTGTTGAGTGTGGGGGTGTGTGCAAGGTATCAAGCAGCTCCTCAAGAAAGCCACTTAGTGGCGGTCAAGAGGATCTTTCGATATTTGGTTCATTCCCCTAACTTTGGTCTATGGTATCCCAAGGGCTCCAATTTCTCTCTATGTGGTTATACTGATTCAGATTGGGCTGGTGATAAGGATGATCGGAAATCCACCTCCGGAGCTTGTCAATTCTTGGGAAGATCTCTAGTGTGTTGGTCATCTAAAAAGCAGAATTGTATATCTCTCTCCACCGCCGAAGCTGAATATGTTGCTGCTTCTTGCGCTTGCACTCGGTTATTGTGGATGAGGCAAACTTTAAAGGAATATGGTGTCAATTGTGACAAAGTTCCTCTTTTATGTGATAATGAAAGTGCAATCAAAGTTGCGTACAATCCGGTACGGCACACAAGGACAAAGCATATTGAGATTCGGAATCATTTTATTCGAGACCATGTTGCTCGAGGCGATATTGATCTATCTTTTGTGAGCATGAAGAACCAACTTGCTAATATTTTTATGAATCCACTTGATGAAGCAAGATTCTTCTACTTGAGGAATGAGCTAAATATCATTGATTCCAGGAGTTTGTCTTGATTACCCATGCACTCACTCGTACATCTCAGTCTTATTTAGTCTACATGTGGGCATGGATATAGGGAAAGTGTGGTCCTAATTAATTGGGCTAACCCTTCCCCCATAGTTCCAAAAGAAAGATAAATCATTTCTTGTAATATCATTTTGTTATATGTGAGCTTATTGATGAGTATTGGTCGTGAACCCAAGATATATCTTCGCGGGGTCACATCATACACTCCAACAAGGTGGCTTCGGCCACCTCCCTCTCCCTTGAGGAGAAATGGATTTTTATGGGTCTTTGTGGTTGTTTTTGCTCATCTCGTGTTCTTATGGGAATCACACTAAATTTTGGCTCTTATTTGATTTGGTTCTTGCAATTTTGAGTGTCTAGTACCATCTCAGTTTGGCTCTCTTAATCCTAAGCCTTTCCCTACCCCTAAGCCATATATTCTTGCACACAAGTCCCTTGTACACCTTGTGGGGGGTGTTGTTTGGGAACGCGCGGGCCTGAATCTGTGTACAACAAAAATTCAGATTTGAGGCCAGATAATATGGCCCAAGTGTAGGCCGGATAATCCAGCCCTAGCAGATTTCGTCTTAAAGGGCAGGGATCGAGGGGAAGGGCTCATAACGAGCATCACTTCTCCCCCAACCCTCTCCTCCTCCTCAGCCGCCGCCTGCCATCCCCCACCCTCCCTAGAGCCTCTCCGGCCAACGGATTTTCCAGGCCTCCCGGGATCTTCTTCTCCGCGCCTCCGGGTACCTTCTCCTCCGCGTTTTTCCTCCAATGAGTGATGGTAACTCCCTCTCTCCCCATCTTTGGCTAGATGTGTTATTTGTTGGGTGGAACGTTGTCTAGAAGGATGTTGTTTCGCATAGAAATTGTAGTCTTGCAGTTTTTAGGCCCGATGTACTTTTTTGCATTCAATCTAGGTGAAATCGAAAATTTCTTCCAGGGCCGGATTATCCGCCCCTAGCCAGGCCGGATAATCCGGCCTGACAGATTGATCTCTGGTTCAGTTTCACCATATTGTGTGCATTCAGTAGATTTGGCTTATGAACTTTTTGACTACTTTTTCCATGCTCTCTCCTAGACTTGTGTGTATACTTATCCCCATGCTATCACCCTTGTTCTCCTCACAGGTGGTTCTAGTGTTCCCAAGACCTACAAGCGTCGTCCTTGTGGGAAATACTTTCGAGACGATGGATAGGGTAACTTAGTGGACGAGGTTGAGTTGAGGAGAAGAAAGAACGAAGAGAAGCGCATGGCTAAAAGGCAAGGAGCAAAAGATCAACTACAAGGCTTTGGATCCAGTCACCTATTCCTCCATCCGTCACTGTGATTTGTTTGCAGAATTGCCTCATGATGATGAGCTAGGGGATGCTCGTTTTTGGTGTGCTGACAGAAAGGTATTTTTGAAGATGTGTATGCCAGGCTGAACATTAGGCCTATGCACCCGCTGGTTCTTGCTGAGGCTTTAGAGAAGGCCCACACTGTGGATGCCATGTATGTGACTCTGAGGTGGTGAAGAAGTTCTTTTCCACTTTGGTTATTTGTGGAGATGAGCATCGCACTATGAAGTGGATGACTCATGACAGGCCTATGACTGCTGATTTCCGTGTGTTTGCTGAGGTTCTTGGATACAATTTCTGTAGTAGGGATAGGGCCAATGGCCACCGCATCATCACTTCGTTGAAGCCCAACAAAGATGCAGCTCTCTCTCCTTGCACTATGGACAATGGCATTGTGGGCACTCTTCCTGGTCTTGCTCCTATCTATGCTGCTTTGGTCGGTCTCTTCCGTGATTCCATCACTCCGAGTGGAGGCAACAATGATAGCATCCGTGGTCACCTAGTTTAGCTCCTTGCCTTCTCCCATGAGGTTGCCTCGTGCGAGGATGAGTCCGTGCAATACAGGCTAGATGTGGTGGACTTCATCTACCATGAATTGATTGATGCAATGTTCAACCGGATGTCTATTCCTTATGCCCCCTACATCATGATGCTCATCAGGCACCTGCTTCCTTCTGAAGATTTCAACATTGATGTTGTGCACAAGGCAAAGAAGATCTACACCAAGGTTCGGAAGACCTCTCACCCCTCTTCTGTTCCTGAGGGTCTCATGAGGGATGCTCGCAGGCCCCCAGTGCCTCCCGTTGCTCGTGAGATCAAGCAGCTGAACTGGTTCCAGCGGCACATCCTTTGCATGGGCGTGGACACGCGCAACGGTCAGTATGAGGCGTACAAGCAGCGCCATGAGTTAGCTCACTCTCAGCAGCTCATCCTTCACCATGTGTCTGGTGCTTCTAGTGATCCCCCGGCTCCTACCCCTCCCACACCATATGCTCGGTGGAACTCTTCTTCCGGGCTGAACTATGGAGAGCTACAGCGTCACTTGGTCCCTTCTGCGACCACTACTGATGATGAGGATGATGACACCGAGGAGCTTGAAGATGAGGACGAGGATGATGACTACGAGTGATCCCTTGGGGCGCTAGCATCGCTCCTTTTCCTTTTTGGCGTCTCGATGCCAAAGGGGGAGAAGTAGTTATATTATGTCTTCGAGGATTTGCATGGGTCGGGCATAAGCACTTGCATTTTTTCCTATTCGTCATTTTCTCGCTTATGCCCATTAAGTGTTGAACTTGAAATTTGTGATTTGTGGTTTGTTTGAGACTCTATATTAGTGGTTGTCTGGATTTATCTCATGGATTATGCTTATGGATTCATCTATTCATATCCTATTATGCTGGGATTCTTTATCAAGGAAGGCACTTATATTGGTTATCACGTTGATAATTGTGGCTATTACAAGGATGCCTCTCTTCTATCTCGGTGGTATGATTATGTTGTTCATATGTCTATGGAATAGATTCACCTATTTGTGTGAATTTGTATTCAAATGAAAATTCTAATATGCACACATTGAGGGGGAGCCTCTTCCGTTGTTATTGCTAGTAGTTTTGTGATCCTTCCTGCAAATCCTAGTATTGTCATCTAACACCAAAAAGGGGGAGATTGAAAGAACATTTCATGTTTTCCTGTGTTCTTTGTGTTAGATAACAATACTGTGGAGATTACTCATGTGCGCTAAGTGTGCAGGAGGTTTTGGGGGGCCGGATTATCCTCCCCACCAAGGGCCGGATAATCTGGCCTACCTCATTGTTCAAAGGCTGCCAAGGCATGTCGCTCGGTGTCCAGTCGGATTTTCTCCCGGAAAATCCGAACTGGGGTGGTTTTTCTTCCCTAGGCAGGATAATCTGGATGTCGCATGGGCCGGATAATCTGGCCCCCAGAATTTGAGCAAAGCATGCCAAGGCGCGTCGCTCGGAGTCTGGTCGGATTTTCTCCCGGAAAATCCGAACTGGGGCGGTTTTTCCTCCCCAGGCACGATAATCCGTCCTTCACATGGGACCGGATAATCCGGCCCCCAGAAGATGGTCAAAGGCAAGCTCGGCGTGACACTCAGAGAGGGGGCGAACTATCTGCCGGATATTCTGAATCTGAGGCGGAGTTTTCCCAAGGCCGGATAATCCGGCCCTCACTTGGGCAGGATAATCCAGCCCTCACTTGGGCAGGATAATCCGGCCCTCACTTGGGCAGGATAATCCGGCCCCCTAAGTATCCAACGCTTGGTTTTTGGAGGGGTACAAATACCCCTTATTCCCCAACGTTCAGAACCCTTGATTCACTCGAAATTGTTCAGGCACTATGCAAGAGCTTCCATTCAAGATCTCCCTCTTCAACCACCCAAAGGTTTCGATCTTTGGGGGAATTGAAGGAGGAGAGAATCGTCATCGTCATCACGAATCAAGCGCATCAACTCCTCTCCATTCATTTGGAGAAATCCCTGATCTAGTATTCTTGTCAATATCTAGATCTTGTTATTTCTTATTGATAACTTTTTCTTGTGGCATCTTGTTGTCATTACGGGAGCCTCCAGGTTGATTGTGTAGTTGTGCCCCACTAGTTGTGTAAAGGCACCGGTACCCGCCTCGAAGGGTCCCTATAGTGGAAAGTCGGAGCGGGCCTTTTGTGGCGGGATCCATCGGAGAACAGGGTGAGGCCTATTGTGGCATGGTGGTCTTAGTACCGCCCACCCCTCCAACGCAGACGTACTTCCGTTAACAAGGAAGGAACTGCAGTCAAACAAATCCTGTGTCTTCGCGTGCTTCACTACGGTTAACTCGTTCCTCTTTCACTTGTTGAGACACTATGCATGTAGGGAAATTCCACCTAATAGTATATCTAGATAATTTACCCTTTGTGCTAAGCCTAAAATTGAAAAAGCATTACAATTTGAAGTAGCACCTATTCACCCCCCTCTAGGTGCCCATACGATCTATTTCATTTGGTAGCTCATAGGTTGGTATCTACTCCCTTTGTTCACTCAGAACCTACACACCAAAATGCGTCTAGATGCATTCTTTTCACAAAAGCTAAAACATCTTATATTTCGAATCGAGGGAGTACATGATACAAACTAGATGAACCAGTATACACCTAATACTTTATGGACGTGGCTAAAAATTATAATTATTTCACCTATTATAATTTTATATAAAAAATGATATGTCATACTACTATTATCTGATTCTCACGTGTGTAAAGCATGTGCAACTTTATACTAGTAAGTTGCAGGTGCCATGCACGTGAGACTCAGATAATAGGCGTCTCACATATCATCACTATATAAAATTATAATTGGTAAAGAAGAAAAAATTATAAATTTGATCAACATCGATAAAGTATGGGTGTATATTTGGTTCTCGTACTTTGTATATCATGTAGAAGTCAACGATTATTAGCTATCTAAAACTTGAAAATTTTGGTAACATGGTCCAAAAAAATGGGGGAGAAGACTCTAGAATGATGGAGAAGTATGTTTTAAGGTTGGTGCATAGCATTCATTATGATGAAGACTATCAATAGAATCTTCTAGATGCTAGAATGGAAAATAAGATACAACGGCTCGAAATGTTGGGTTCGGTGAGTCTTGATCCAATGGTCGATATTCAAAGTTATTCGTACACTAATAGTGGTAAGATAAAATAAGATACATTACAGATGGCCTAAGCCTACAAGGCTTAAAGACATGTTTATTTTCTCCAAAAGTATAAGGTGAACCTTAGGAAATGCCAGATAGGCCTTAAGGTGTGCTTTTTGTATATTGCGGATACCCTTAGCCATGAGAGGACCTCCAACATCATTGCTACTAGGTGATACCACGCGCGTTGCTGCGGGAATTAATGTAAATACATTCGAATGATATGGTATTAAAAGTCAGTTTAGCATAAGAGAAAAAATGAAGCAAGAAAACAAATGCTCCCATATGTGAACTCAAAAAGGAAATAGTTAGCATTGATTATATTTGATGATTACATAATTATAAAATATTTATTGAATATAATATAAGTAGCATGATACATGGTAAAGCTTATTTAGAGTTATTGATGTGGGTGCCTTCTTCGTTGAGGACAATCTGGACATACGTGGTTCCTTTCTTCACGTACTCAAAGGTGTATTTGGCATCATTGAATGATTGATCGTCCAGAAGCTTAGTGGCGTTGTGTTTGAGTGAAACACCTCCTTTAAAAGTGATACACGTCGGTGGTTTTGCAGTATTCTTCATTTCTAAAATAGCTTCCATGTACTTTTTGTGAGTTTCTCGGGATGAATGAGTTGATGAGGGGGGCAGAGTTCTTTTTGGTGCATCAGCTTGAATCCTGGAGAAAAGGGTTGTGTGATGTTAAATCAGGTAGGCGCGCGAAGCTGAAAAAACAAAGAAAGTTTGATGGAGTAGCCATACCTGTTGCCTTTCTGTTGATTGTCCATGTATAGCCAATAGACAATAGTCAGGTGCTCAAAAATATGATGAATTTGTAGGGATACATTGTTTCGAGTGGTCTTGTATAGCTGTTTGAGGTCATGAAGAATGTCTAACCGTAAGAATTTTTAATTATAATTAATTGTGTAATGAATGTAGAGAAACTCAAAATAGTAGTAACCGCGTAGATTAATTAACTCCATTTAAGTACTCCACGGAGTAGTTACTATGGGTACTAACATGGTATATGCTTGCACGATTTCAAGGAATATTTTTCAGAACAATGATCAGCAAGAGTAAGGAGAACACTTGAGATTTGCAATGATATGAGGTATTGTATTTGTTCGGATGTGATCAAAGAAGTGTTCTGAGAGCATGGCATCCCGTGAAGCCAATAAATCCAAGAGGGGTTGAGGAGGAGGATCATATGGCAGAAGGAAAAAAAATCCTCCTTTACAACATACAAACTATATTGGATTTAAAGTTTGTGCCGTCGTTCTTCATACCAAACAGAGCACCACAGTATTAATGCTGGGGCCCTCCAAGGTTTAGGAGTTCAAAAATACTACCTGAAAGATTAGCCGGATAAGAAATTTGTAACTGTGAATGACTTGTAAATTCCCTAAGACACAACATGAATACAAATGGAAGGTTACAGTTATAGGTAAAGATCATATTTTGTGTACACGAGGTTGATCTGGATGATTCTTCATTTAATGGCTGGCATGCTATAAGTCTTGTAGTAGAGGCTGTTGTTTGATCGATAAGAAGAGCACCATAGTGTTTGCAAGAAGAAGATGAAATGAATTCCAAGCCAAATTTTATCAGAAGGGAAGAAATTTTTATGATTATAATTTTTCTAACAAAGCCTGTTCCACTTGTTAGTCATGATATGCATATGCCTACGATAATTCAGTCCGCAACATATGGGTTTGGCTGGGGAGCTGGATTAGGAGATGATGGACGCCGTGGGCGTCCATGGCCATGTTAGACTCCTCGTGGTCGTCCATAGCCAAGTGGAATCAAATTCATATCCACATTATGCTAAGAATTGTTTGGTCTATTACATGTCGATAAATCTAACAAAGGTCATGGTATTGAAATGGGTGATGCGCCCTACTGATATGCAAATATACTATTATGAAATTATGTATCGGCACCTATCTAACAAACATGGATTTGGACAAAAATATGGATGAAGAAACCATGTTCTTTAGGTATGAATCTAACACTTGATGGTTTTGATAAAGTAAACAAAAATGCAAAAGTAGCACGCATGGAAAGAATATTTACCGACATGACTCCGTGAATATGGGCATGCATCAGGGATGGACTGGCTCTCTCCATGTCTAGGTTCTTCAGCAGCGAAGGAGTTAAAAAATGCACTATTATAAAATCATGTATATGTAGGAATTAAGGTCAAGCATACTAAAATAAAAAATTAGAAATAAAACTGGCTAAGAAAGGTTAGAAATAAAATTACAGAAATAAATTTGATCTGAAAAGCGTGTTCTACGTGTACTTATCTAACATGATGGGAGTTGGATGAGCCAAATAAAAATAGAAAGTAGCATCATACCCATATTTCTGTAGGTCTAATGTCATTCTAGCCCCTGATGGTACTAAATCCCAAATGCTTACGATGGTTCACTCTGCAACATATGGGTTTGGCCGAGGAGCAGGATTAGGAGTTGATGGACGCCATGGGCGTCCATGGCCATGTTAGACTCCTCGTGGTCGTCCATAGCCAAGTGGAATAAAATTCATATCCACATTATGCTAAGAATTTTTTGGTCTATTACATGTCGATAAATCTAACAAACGTCATGGTATTGAAATGGGTGATGCGCCCTACTCATATGCAAATATACTATTATGAAATTATGTATCGACACTTATCTAACAAACATGGATTTGGACGAAAAGATGGATGAAGAAACCATGTTCTTTAGGTATGAATCTAACACTTGATGGTTTTGATAAAGTAAACAAAAATGCAAAAGTAGCACACATGGAAACAATATTTACCAACATGACTCCATGAATATAGCCATGCATCAGGGATGGACTGGCTCTCTCCGTGTCCAGGTTCTTTAGCAGCTAAGAAGTTAAAAATGCACTATTATAAAATCATGTATATGTAGGAATTCAGGTCAAGCAGACGAAAATAAAAAATTAGAAATAAAACTGGCTAAGAAAGGTTAAAAATAAAATTACAGAAATAAATTTGATTTGGAAAGCGTGTTCTACATGTACTTATCTAACATGATGGGAATTGGATGAGCCAAATAAAAATAGAAAGTAGCATCATATCCATATTTCTGTAGGTCTAATGTCATTCTAGCCCCTGATGGTACTAAATCCCAAATGCTACGGCTGCACTATTTCTGAAAAAGGAATGGAAATTCTAGATCTTAAACAGGAACGGATCTAATGAAGCATAAACGCTTAAGTAAATAGATGTAAAAACATTACCAATAGGAGCTGTCAGGATGGTAGGCAGCAACGAAGGAGCAAGAACAATAGCTTCGCATTCAAATCGTTGCACACCTGAGGAAGGAAAAATCTGTGAATTATCTTATGTGCTAGTGACAATGGAGGAAAGGGAAGAGTGTGGATCACCAGTGGCAGCGCTAGAACCCACCTGGACCGGAGGACGATGAGAGGGTGAAGGTGGAGGTGGCAGTTTAAATAGAGTGAAATCTGCAAGAACTCGTCGTCTGCCGCCACCAGTGTCCGCTTCTCGCGCAGATCGTGGGGGTCTGGGGGAGAGGAAGAGAGGGCAGCATCGCGGGATTGATAATGAAGAGGGAGGGGGGCATCAATGGTTATACGCGGTGGTGGGGAAGATCCGTTCAGTTTCTTAGATGTTGATGGAGAAGAGGAATATTATTAGGCTAGTCAAAAGACATTTTTTAGATCTGCCGGGTTTAGAACGTGAGAATCAAGGGAGAGGACTGGGGTGGATGTGGGCCGAACTTTCATACTAAAAAATGTGTCTCGAGCGCACGGTAGTCTGAAGCATTCCAATGGATGCATTTTTATGGGGTGACGTGGCTTCACCAAATTTCAGTTTGCAAACATTAAATGACTTTTAGTGGGGATGGACTTTATAGATATTATAAATTTTGGAGTGCTAAAACCTAGCTATAGAAAGAGGAAATAGAAGGTTCAACATTCCCAAAAAATCGCATTTTCACAGCCTTCGTATAATACTAGTAAGTCGCATGTGCCCTGCATGTGAGACTCAGATAATAAACGTCTGACATATCGCCATTATAAAAAATTATAATAGGTAAAGCAGAAAAAATATAAATCTGATCAACATCTATAAAGAATGGGTATATATTTGGTTCTTGTACTTTGTATACTAGTAAGTTCCACGTGCCCTACACGTAAGACTGAGATAATAGACGTTTGACATATCATCACTATATAAAATTATAATAGGTAAAGCAAAAAAAATTGTTATATCATGTAGAAGTCAATGATTATTAGCGATCTAAAACTATAAAAATTTGGTAACATGGTCCAGATAAACGAGGGAGAAGATTCTAGAATGATGGAGAAGTGTGTATTGAGCTTTTTGCATAGCATTCATTGTGATCAAGACTATCAATAGAATCTTCTAGATGCTAGAATGAAAAACAAAATCCAACGGCTGAAAATGTTGGGATTCACGAGTCTTGATCCAACGGTCAATATTCAAAGTTGTCCGTACACTATATAGTGGTAAGATAAGATCATATAGAAGTCAATGATTATTAGCTATCTAAAACATGAAATTTTTGGTAACATGGTTTAGAAAAACGAGGGAGAAGATTCTAGAATGATGGAGAAGTGTGTTTTGAGTTTTGTGCATAGCATTTATTGTGATGAAGACTATCAATGGAATCTTCTAGACCGTTCAAAAAATAGAATATTCTAGATGCTGGAATGGAAAAGAATATTGAACAGGTGGAAATGTTAGGATTCATGAGTCTTGATCCAACGGTCGATATTCAAAGTTATTCGCACACTATATAGTGGTAAGATAAGATAAGATATAGCAATCATAATATTTTTGTTTGTTTGTGTGCTAACAGGTGGGGCGAGTATGTCATATATACAACACAATAGTACATATATATGTACTCTCTCCGATCCATATTAGTTGACTTACGTTTGTCTAGACTCCAGATACAGATGTATCTAGCACTAAAACTTGACTAGTACATCCGTATCTAGATGAATCTAAACCAACAAATATGGGTCAGGGGGATTATATATTTGTAACACAGCTCGCTTTCATAAATATACTCATACTAAAATATGTCATGTATATGGAAATGTATATGTAGACGCCCACAGATACTTGGCCATTGACACGTCACATGCACACGCAAACTGCTACACGTATACATGTACATGGCCGCACACCACAGACGCGTACACAGACACGTACAAAGACATGTACACATGGCCACACGTGTACACATGAAAAGACACATATACAAAAATATAAGCCTTAATTAAGCTCTAGGATGGAGGTAGTACAAATTAATTTTACGACATTTAGGCCTTAATATTATATTGTTTGGAAGAAAGAAAGTTAGAGTGCTAAGACTTCTCTATTTTTTCTTCTACAGTATAAGTTAGAGAATCTGTATAACTTCTTTCTTGCCAAAGATCGTGGTAAATATACTTTTAGTCCCACTTCTCGCACCTGGGGTATAAATTAGTCCCATATCTTATAAAGTGGACAAAATTAATCCCAGAACATGCATCCTTGGTGCAAATCAGTCCATTTCAGACAAATTTGACCATATTTGACTATATTTGTACACGTTTAGCTGTCCTGAACACGTCTTTTTGCGATTGAGACAGTAAAATAGTACCGGCCTGCAAGTGGTGTCCTTCCACGACTTCTATTGCTTTTGAAATTCATGTAGAATTTTTGCATAGATTGATGTCGTTTTAGCTTGGCTGAACACTGTCCTTTGCAATGCTCAAGTTAACAAAAAATGCACATGTGCGCATTTCACTCAATATTTCATCGTTAGTTTCAAGTTAGCTCAAATCTAACCAAATTTGATTCTTTTCTTATACACTTCACAATCCATATGCATCAATTTTTGTATACGTGATGATTTAACTTGAGCATTGCGAAGTACGTTGGATGAGCACATGGACATATGATGTTCGCTTATTATGTAAAATTCCCAAGATTTTAGCTTCAGCACATGGGCTTTTCTATAAACAACGATGCCTTGCGTGGGTCCATAAATTGCCCTCGCCTCGCTTTCCTTATCTTATCTTACATCTTCCAACTATATGGGGTATAAAGAACTTTGAACACTAGTCGTTGAATGAAGATTGTAAAATCCTAACATTACTAGCGGTTGTATCTTCTTTTCCATTATGGGATCTAAAAGATTCTATTGATAGTGTTTAGCACAATGAAATTTATGCACAAACCTCAAACACATGTTAATAAAGGTTGAAATCCACATTATATAAATCACAAGAACGAGATATACACCCAATACTTTATGGATCTGGCTCAGAAGTATAATTATTTTTTCGAGCTTTACCTATTATAATTTTATAGTGATGATATGTCATACTTCTATTATCTAAGTCTAACTTGCAAGGAAGGTGCAACTTACTAGTATGGACTAACCCGGAAAGCTTCCCGGTAAGGACAACTCAACGCGGTAAAATTTGCTCAGTTCATTAAAATTCCATCCAATCCATTTAAAATAGACTAAACTGCGCCCGGTGTGCAAGGTGTGGGTCTAGTTTTGCCCTTCTACGTGAGCTAAGAATTTCGTCGCGAAAGACGCGCCTTCTACAATGACCGTCGGGCCAAGTTGTTGCAGAAGGAAACTTTTCTTGTAGTGGCATGTCTGTTCTTTTCCTAAACCACATGGATCCACTAGAGTACATTGGATGTTTGTTGTTTTCATAAACCACATGGATCCACTAGAGTTCATTGCATGTGTGTTCTTTTCATAAACCACATGGATCCACTAGAGTTCATTACATGTGTGTCCTTTTCATAAACCACATGGATCTACTAGATTTCATTGCATGTGTGTCCTTTTCCTAAACCACATGGATCCACTAGAGTTCATTGGATGTGTGTTCTTTTCACAAACCACATGGATCCACTAGAGTTCATTGGATGTGTGTGTATAAGTGTAATTCATTGTGGTTTTGGAAAAGAACACATGTAATGATGCCATTACAGCATATGTGTTCTTCTCATAAACCACATGGATCCTCTAGATGCCATTGGATGTGTGTTCTTTTCATAAACCACATGGATGCACTAGAGTTAATTGCATGTTTGTTCTTTCCATAAAACCACATGGATCCACTAGAGTTCATTGCATGTGTATCCTTTTCCTAAACCACATGGATCCACTAGAGGTCATTGCATGTGTGATCTTTTAACAGACCACACATGGATACACTAGAGTTCATTGCATGTGTGGTCTTTTCATAAACCACTTGGATGTGTGTTATTTTCATAAACCACTAGATGTCATTGCATGTTTGTTCTTTTCATAAACTAGATGGATCCCCTAGATGTCATTAGATGTGTGTTATTTTGATAAACCCCTAGATGTCATTGGATGTGTGTTCTTTTCATAAACCACTTCATGCCATTGCATGTGTATTATTTTCATAAACCCCTAGATGTCATTGAATGTGTGTTCTTTTCATACACCACATGGATCCACTAGATGTCATTGCATGTTTGTTCTTTTCATAGACCACACGGATCAACTAGATGTCATTGCATGTTTGTTCTTTTCATAAACCACTTGGATGTGTGTTCTTTTCAGAAACCACATGGATCCACTAGATGTCATTGCATGTGTGTTCTTTTCCTAAATCACATGGATCCACTAGAGTTAATTGCATGTGTATTCTTTTCATAAACCACATGGATCCACTAGAGTTCATTGGATGTGTGTTCTTTTCATAAACGACATAGATCCACTAGAGCTCATTGCATGTGTATAAGTGTGAGCACTCGATGCAGCCATCAAGGCTTATTTCATCGTGCCTGCAGGCATGGATTACGTCTGGTAGAGCGCAGCAGGTGCATTGCCAGGCCTTATTCAGGTCTTATCTTCATGCCGTAGACGTGGCATCCGAATTTTGTCATCACGAAGATGATTTAGGTGGCCCAGGAGACATAGTCTCTTTGCAGCGAAAATATGAGGCGGAGTCTCCAAAGCTTTCGAGTGTGGACGTAGTCAACACGCAGTTATGTCTAAGAAAAATCATAGGGTCCCCGAGTGTCTATTCGACTCATAGACTCAAGTGGGGACTATAATTATTTTGCGACTGCTATCGTCTTTTGCTTGTTTCAGTCGAATATGCTTCTAGCAATCCCTATGGGAGTAACCCTGAGTCCATACTCGAAGCACTAATTCGAGCGAAGGATTTTGAGAGAAAATACATTGTCATAATGCTCCGAGGTCCGTATAGTTCGTAGGGTTCTCGACCATCGCTCCTATTAGGAGTAGCCCCCGAGTGCTTGGTTGAGTCGAAGACTCGATTAAGGACTAGAGTAGTCACAGAGTGCTCCTACTAGAGTTGATGACGTTAGTGCTGACGATGAGGTGATCTCAGTTACCCGCGTGAGCGGTTTCGACGGGACGTGACGAAGAGGTGGATCCCATTTCTGACTTGGATTTGACCAAGCATGCGTAATATTTGATTTTAACTGTGTCTCCTCGATTCTCGCACGTAATGGGGGGAGTTGCGCGCCGGTTCTTGGTTTTCATTTCCATGCATCGATATTGATTTCTGCCATGCGTCTAGCTGGTTTACTCCTGGCCGTTGGATAGCATCTTCGGTGAGGTTAAGTATGGATCTACTATGCAGTAATTTCACCACATCTTCATCTTCTTGCTCACGCACTGCCGCCATTGCGCTCCTTGCTATTCCATTGCTCTCATCTTCCTTGTGGAACTGGACCAACTTCGCACTTTTCCGAGCTACTTTCTATGCTCCCACCGCAAGCGCCAGATGGGAAAGAAGAAGGGAAGCTCTGCCGCTGGATCTGCGGCTGCCACTGCCGCGACCAAGAAGAAAAGCGCCATCACCGTGGGTACCAGTGCTCACGCCACGACTGGGAAGAAGAAGGGCCCAGGAACCCGCGTCATGAATGGTTCGTGACGTGCATCTACCATCAAGCCTTCAGAGCTCTTCATCCAATGCTAGGATGGGATCCACTCCGCCATGGAAGATGATTGCCGCCTCCCCAGCAATGAGGTAATCCCCAGTCGCCCCTCCGGGTTTCGGGTGATGTTCCTCGCGTTCATTATTCATGCTCGTTCTCTACCCCTTCGCAAATTTTTAGGGGGTTGCTTTGTTTCTACGGGCTCCAGCTGCATCAGCTGACCCCGAATTCTATCCTCCATATTGCCTGCTTCATTACCCTCTGCGAGTGCTGGCTCGGAATCGAGCCACACTTTGGCCTCTTTAAAAAGCTTTTCAAACTCAAACGCCAATCGGGGTCTGGATCTGTAGTCTTCGGTATAGGAGGCTGCGGTATCCATGTCGACTCCAACATCACCAACTTCACCATCAACTTCAATGCATCCATCAAAGGGTGGAGGGAGAAGTGGTTCTACTTTCGTGATCAGAAAGTGGATGGAGAGCACTACGGACTCGCGCCCTTTGACTCGGTGGCAGCATGCAAAAGAAGGAGGTCGTGGAAGAACATTGTGATGCCCGACGAAGCCAAGGAAACAAAGATTTTGTACTAGCGTGTCTGTGACCTGGAATGCCGCATAGGCAAGGAAATAGGCGGCACAGATCTCATTCACACTTTGACGCACCGTCGAGTGCAGCCACTTCAGGCTAGGGTGCATCCCATGTGCTGCTAGACTGGCACTAAGGATGTTACTCGCATCTCGCGAGAGGGCATTTCTTCAGGTGAGGTCGATAGGAAGTTTTGACTCCTAACCAAGCACACTGCCAAGGAGGACCTCCCGGGTGACTCAGTCGTGTCTCCCTTCTGTGCAAGCAATCCTCTGCCTCAGGTGGATTTATCTTTGAAGTTTTCTTGATTTTCGATTGCCTATTAGGTGTCTTTTATACTAATGTATGGTCCTGTTTTTCACGATTGAAAGTGGCCACCGTGCTGCCTCCTCAGCCCGAGGGAGTGATTCCTCGTGAACCCAAAGAGGAGGACAAGTCGGGCTACACTGTCCCCGTGGAGGAAGAACGCGAAGCCCCCGAGTCCGGCGGGACTCGCAAGCACTCCCGGAGCAAGGGCTCAGATGCATCATCGTCATCGACTCCAGAGGGTCCTCCTACTGTAGTAGAGGAGCCGATCCGTGTCGTGCTTGTGCACGCCATGGATCCTCCTTCGCAGAAGAAGCTCAGGCTACCGACGGATTCGTCTGGGGATTCCTTCGACCTCGACAATTTTGACGGGTATGTTTGTATATTCTTGTGAGTTTGCCTTGCCCTTCTGAAAGCTAGCCTTCTGATTGAGATTTGGATATTTTGTAGTCAAACAGCGTCGTCATCATCCGATGATTATTGCTTTGTCATGGAGGCTAGAGTCGTGGACTCCAAAGACAAGGAGGTGCCAGCATGATCTCCTTCTCCTCTCGTGGCGGCCCACTCTGGTGCCAATTCTTCGAGTTCCCCCCATGTTGGAGGCACCAGATTGTTGCCCGGACGTCAATTCTGAAAGAATCTTTATAGTCCCTAGAAGAACACGTGTGTTTTCTCGTGTCGCTGGCAGTTGAATTTGTGTTAATGCTCACGTTGTTTCCTTTTTTCTAGCCTATCTTGAAGAATTCTAGTCGCCTCACCGAGCAGATCATTTCCTTTGGTCGACAGCATGCTTCGCTGGAAACCCGCCATCATGCCTTCCAAGGTTAGTTTTATACTTTATCTCCGTTCAGTTTGCGTAGAGGTTGGTAGGCTCAAGTTCTGCCTTTGTAGGTTAGCATAATAAGCTTCTTCATCTTGTCGACTCCCTCGAGAAGGGCCTTGCTTCGGCGGAGAAAAATGTGACGAAGCACTCGAGGCTCTTGAGGAGTCTAAAAAGTGCGAGGAATCCTTGCATTCCGCTGCAGCTAATAGAGAAAAGGTGTTTGTAGAACAGCTTGCCTCCATTACGAAGGCACTTTCTGGTATGATGCTGCATCATTCTGTTTCTTGTATGCATTGCTTGTATGTTGTTATGCTGTTGTGCCTTTTCTGCAGATGCTACTGGCGTGCACTTCGACGCCCAGGCTTTGGCCTGCTCGGATGCTTTGGCTGGTGCTGTGGCTACAGTCGAAGACCACAATGTCACTATCAAAGACTCGCTCGAGAAGGCCAAGGACGTCCTTGGGTGTCTTCGAGAGGAGATCAAGATAATCGAGGATCTAGATGGCTTGGTGGAGTCCTTCGCAGGAGGCGTCCCCATGGACTTCAAGAATGCACAACGGGGAGTTCGAGCTACCATGGGATTCGCGATGGCGCAAGCTCATGGCATGGATCTGAACCCCAGGCAAGTCTCCTCGACGATGCCGGTCACTGCAGATGGCCAGTAGGTAGTGTTTGCTCCTTTTGCCACTAGCTACAGTAAATATGGGCCTCGGCTCATTGAGACACTCGCTAAGTATTCGGCGGAGCTGTGGCGGTTGAAGACGGCGAAAGCCATGGCATCAGAAGCTGTAGTCGAGAATAAGGTGGCGTTTGAGATTACCACATACTCAAAGAAGCCCCCGAGTGCCAACGCCTAGCTGTAGTTTGATGCTTAATCGCCTTTTAAAATAGTCTAGCTTTTCCTGTCGAATTCTACCATGTGGGGGTTCCCCTTTTAAAATAGTTGGCCTTATTTGCTTCTTATTCTGCTTATAATAGGGTCCTTCGAGTGGTCCATCAGACTCACCTCCCACCGATGAACCTGTGGCACAACCACATTCAATGTGTAGGAGCTATTGCTGCTGTCTCGATTGCACGACCGTGTAAAAAATTTGGAGCGGGAGATGCCCATGATCCGTGGTAGCATGGACGTGTGGAAGTCAAAGGCTCAAAAGGCCAGTGCAGGCAAGAAGTACCTTCTGGGTGAGGATGCTCAGTTGAACAAGAAATTTAATTGTTAGTTCTCTAGCCTCTTATCCTTTCTTAGCCATTCGTGGCGGCGCTTTGTCCTTATGCTTTGCCCTGCTTCTTGTAGTTGTTAGCAATCGTCACCCACAGGATGAGAGGGATCAAGTTGCCATTCGACTGAATGACTTGACTTGGGAGCAGCTAGAAGCTAGTGGGTATTTCTAGGTTGATCACAATCGTGTAGTTGGGTTGGTGATGCTGCAGGACTGTGCCTCACGAGTGCTGATTTATTTGAAGAAATCACAATCGTGCCTCGAGAAAAAATTTCAGGCAATGTTCCCCCTGGATGCGGTGTCTTCAAGCTTGCTAGCTTTGCTGACGAAGTTCTAGGATATAATTGCGGTCTATGACTGCATGCGTCAGCAGTTGGTCATGGGTGCCAAGGATGCATTGGCGTTTATTCACCTGCATCGACCTGATATGGATTTTGCAGCTGTTGCCGCTGGACCGCGCCCCGCCAGAGGGGATGGCTTGGAACATGGTGGCACATTATCCAGAGGTTGATCAGCCAGCCGAAGATATCGTCGACTTCTTCGAAGAGTGTACAAATGTTCTCCTTTTAGGTCAGTAGCATGACCCTGCACATAGACGCATAGGTGTTGTAAAAGTTCATATAAGAGTATCGGGTGTCTTGTACCCATTTATATTTTCCGAGTGTTTTGTACTCTACAGTTCCTTTTCGTTAGCCTGTCGAATACTCATCTCAACACCTTGTCAACCTGTCAGGTGCGTTGCAGCTGGGTTGATTTTACCAAGGGTTCGATTGATATTGCGTCAACTACTCGGGATACTGTGGTATTCGTGTAACGAGGTTGAGAGGGTGGCGTAGCACCCGAGCAATGTAATTGCAAGTAAAAACAAAGAAACAAAGTTTGGGGCACTTAGCTTTATTTATTCGCAGAATATCACGAGGTACAATGTATGGCTAAGTAGCCTGGCTGAATAGCCTTATTTGCAAAGTAAAAACATCTAGGGGTAGAAACGATGCAGCTGCGTGATGTTCCAGTGGTTGGAGTATGCGACTCCAATTTCTACGTCTTTAAGGTGGTAGGCGCCACCTGGGATTACTTCGGTAATCACATAAGGTCCCTCCCAATGGGACTCGAGCTTGAGGTGCCCATGTTTCTGCAGCCACAAGACTAGGTCTCCTTCGACGAAAGACCTAGGGCGTAGCCTTCTACTGTGGTAGTTGTAGAGGTTCTGCTGGTAGATCATGGATCTTTCTGCTGCGATCTCGCGTGCTTCGTCAAGGAGATCGACAGAGTCTTCGAGTCCGAGTGTTTATTCTGACTCACTGTATGCTAGTACCCGTGGGGCTTTATAGCGTACCTCTGCGGGTAGTACCGCCTCGGCACCGTGTACCATGAAGAATGGAGTATAGCCTGTGGCACTATTTGGGGTTGTGGGCAAGCTCCATAGTACTGGCTGTAGCTCCTCGGGCTAGCAACCAGTAGCTCTTTTGAGTGGCCGGATGAGACGAGGCTGTTGGCCTTTTCGACTTGACCGTTGGTCTAGGGATGTGCCACCGATAGCTGATGTTGAATCCCCGGATTTTCGTAGAAATCCTGGAACTCTTTGGAGGTGAAGTTCGTCCCATTGTCCCTGATGATGCTATGCGGCACCCCGAACCAAAAAACAATGGATTCAAAGAATTTTACGGCTACTACCCCTGATTGATTTGTTACGGGCATGGCCTCAAACCATTTCATGAATTTGTCGACTACGACCAGGAGGTAGACGTATCCTCTAGGTGAAGATTTGTGCAGCTTTCTGACCATGTCGAGTCCCCATTGCAAAAAGGGCCAGACCACGGGTATTGGCCTGAGTTTTGCGCCAGGTGCGTGCATCTTATCCGTGAATCATTGGGAAGCGTTGCATCACTAGACGATGTCCTTGGCATCACGCATTGCCGTTGGCCAGTAGAATCTAGCTCGCAGAGCTTTGGCAACGAGGGCACGGCTGCCAGCATGATGGCCACAGGTGCCTGTGTGTATGTCGAGGAGGATTGATCTTCCGTCTCTGTTGGAGACGCACCGTTGAAGAACTCCTGTGATGCTGCGCTTGTACAATTCGCCATTGATAAGGGCGAAAGTCTTGGATCGTCGTGCTATATGCCGCACATCTTTCGGATCATCTGGCAACCTTTTGTTGAGCAAGTACGTGATGTATGGTTGTGTCCAGGATGGCTCGATCATCATGACCTCCATGGGGCCTTCGAGTCATGTATCTGTATCCATGTCCTCGAGTATCTTTGGCTCTTTGGGTGGCGTAGCCCCCGAGTCCTTTGACGTGTTGGCCTTATGCTCTAGAGCCTCTGGCTTGATGGAGCACTCGCCGATGTGCTCTAAGAATACTCCAGGTGGCACTAGGGCACAAGTGGAGCCAATTTTGGCGAGTATAACTGCTTCCTCATTGCTCTCGCGGCCGGCGTGCCGTAGTTTGCAGCCGTTGAAGTCCACTTCGAGTGCGTCGTAGAGGTTGCGATAGGCGATCATGTTGTCGCTCAGAGCATCGCACTCGTTCATGGTTTGATTCACCACAATTTGGAGTTGCTGTAGATGACGAGTCTCTTTGCGCCACAAGCTTTTGTCATCCGCATCCCATAGAGTAAGAGTTTGTACTCAGCTTCGTTGTTGGAGGCCGTGAACTGCATTCCAAGAACATATCTCATTTTGTCACCTTGTGGCGATGTCAGGATGACACCTGCGCCAGGTCCCTCTTGACGTTTGGATCTGTTGATGTGCATTGTCCATAGATAGGACACGTCTAGCTTGTCAGGGAGCTGGTTTTCCATCCAGTGCTCGAGGAAGTCCAGGAGTACTTGCAACTTGATCGCATCTCGCTTCTCGTAGGTGATGTCTCGTGGAGACAATTCTATGCCCCAAAGCACGACTTGTCCGGTGGCGTAGGGGTTGTTGAGGGTATGCCCTAGCGGGGCGTCATTCACCATGATTATTGGGTGCTCCTGGAAGTAGTGGCATAGTCGCCTGGCTATCATGAAGACCCTGTATGCCAGCTTCTAATATTGCAGGTACCGCTCCTTTGTCGGTGTGATCACCTCGCTGAGGTAGTAGACTAGGTGTTGCACCCCTTGGACTTTATTTTCTTTGGCTCATTCCACTACGAGCATAGTGCTAACCACCTGGTTGGTGGCAGAGATGTATAATAATAGCGGCTCCTTTTTTTGAGGTGTCACCAACACCAGCGAGGTAGATAGGAGATGCTTGAGGTCCTCGAATGCCTCTTGTGCTTTGTCTGTCCACTCGAATTTGTCAGCCTTGCGGAGGAGTTGGTAGAAGGGTAGCGCCTTTTTGCCCGTTCGACTGATGAATCAACTGAGCGCCGCGATTCGTCTAGCTAGCTGATAGACGGCTTTCAGATTCTTCAGGTTGGCCTCAATCCCCCTTGCGGATATGAGGTACCCGAGCAATTGCCCAGATGGTACACAGAAGGCGCATTTTTCCGGATTGAGCTTGATGCGGTAGAGGTCGAGGTTGTCAAAGGTTTCGTGGAGATCATCGAGTAGCTAGGCTTCCTCCTTGGTTTTTATGATGATGTCGTTGATGTAGACTTGAATGTTGCGGTCCAACTGGCTCTTGAGGCAGACCTGCATACACCGTTGGTAGGTGGCCCTACGTTTTTCAGCCCGAAGGGCATTGCTGTGTAGCAGAAGACACCAAAGGGCGTGATGAACGCCGTTTTCTCCTGGTCCTCCTTCTTCATTTGAATCTAGTGGTAGCCTGAGTAGGCCTCGAGAAAGCAGAGGCGCTCGCATCCCGTGGTGGAGTCGATTATCTGGACGATTCGGGGCAGCGGGAAGTGATCCTGCGGATAATGCGTGTCTTTTTTAGGAACAAGCACGGGGTTTGCTACCCAGGTTCTTTCCTTGATCTGACATATGAAGTTAGTGAAGGGTAACGGGTAGGCTACACTAGCGCAAAATCAAAAATTTCTACCGCGTCAACCAGGAATACTATTGTCATAGATCACGGGATTACCGCTAGACGCGCAGGTGCGGAACTCGATGAAGCACGTTGCGGCAGTGTAGATGTTCTACGTCTCCTCCTCGTCCTCGTCCCACGAGCAGCTCCCCTTTGCGCGGCTCGTCCAAGTGCTACAGATGCAGCACCTCCGAGGTATCCACACGTCCGGAGTGGAAGTCGTCACACGCCAGACTGCTAGGTCTGCGCGTGCAACACAGGCGGAAGAGGAGTGGCGGCTGGGTGGAATGCTCTCACCTTTTCAGCTCGCCTCACTCCCTCTTATATAGGCATCCCTGGTGGGCTTCTACATTAGCAGCCCATTAGCAGCCTAAGCCTGGTCTAATTCGGATCCAATCCTCATTAGGCTTCCAGCCCCTAAAGTGTGTGACCCTATAGGTTCATACACGTATAGACATGACGCGAGTACACTTACTCCGTCAATAGTTGGTAGCGGCCTCTAGCAAGACGTGCCAACTCCTAAACGCATATAAAGATCATTCGGACGAACCATCACAAGGTTGAGTACATGTCTTTCCCTTTGCCTCACGATATTTGGTCTAGCTCTAAGCTGACCTCTCTTTCTCGATACTGTGATTCAGAATCCCTTTACTAGGTTAACTCTTAACCATATGTAGCACGGCCATGCATTTCTGGATCCGATCACTCGAGGGGCCCAGAGATATCTCTCTCAAGTAGAGAGGGGCAAATCCCATCTTGATTGACCGATGCCTTGTAGCATGTATCAGGACAAACCCGAAAGCTACCTTTATAACTACCCAGTTACGGAGTAGTGTTTGATAGCCCCAAAGTAGGTCGATCCACATCTCAAGTACATGCGACAATCTCAGGTCTAAGGACAAAACGTACACGATGTGTAGAGAGAGCTGCAAGTATTATTGCTAGTCTCATGTTGGGTCAGTCCAACCCCATGTTCATAACATGTGTCCACATCATTGGTTTGACATCTCCATGTCAATGACTTGCGAAACATAGTCATTAACCAATCGATGTGCTAGTCTAATATTCACGTGTGTCCTCGCATGAACTCTGACTAGGGACAATTATTAGATAACCATACAAGTAAAGAGTTTCACAAACAATTCACATAATTGCCAATCAATACAAGTTGCCTGGTATATGGATATTCAAGGAACATTATAATAACTCATGGATACACATGAAATACAATCATCTCTATGATTGCCTCTAGGGCATATTTCCTTCAGTCTCCCACTTGCACTAGAGTCAATCTAGACAGTATCTAATACCTATTGCTCTTGTGTGCGCTTCATGCGCAGGCTGCGGGAGTGGCTTAGTCAAGGGATCAGCAACATTTGAGTCCGTATGTATTTTGCATAACATGACACTACCTTCATCAATGAACTCACGAATCAGATGGTAGCGCATGCGAATATGTTTGTTCTTCTGGTGCTGTCTAGGTTCTTTGGCTTGTGCAATAGCACCATTGTTGTCACAATAAACGTCCAAGGGATTGGACGAGCCCTGAACCACACCAAGAGCGATCAGGAAATTCCTAATCCAAACAGCTTCCTTTGCAGCCTCCGAGGCAGCAATATATTCAGCTTCTGTTGAAGAGGAGGCCACTGTATCTTGCTTGGAACTTTTCCAGCTCACAGCACCACCATTCATGACAAACACATAACCTGATTGCGATTTCGAGTCGTCTGAGTCATTAAGGTAACTCGCATCTGTGTAACCCTTTACACTGAGTTCAACCTCACCTCCATAAACTAGGAACATATCCTTAGTCCTTCTCAAGTACTTAAGGATATTCTTTACCGCTGTCCAGTGAATCTCACCTGGATCAGCCTGGTATCTGCTCGTAACACTTAGAGCATAGGAAACATCTGGGCGAGTACATGTCATTGCATACATGATGGATCCAATAGCCGAAGCATATGGAACCCTACTCATGCGTTCTCGCTCATCAGTGGTCGAAGGACACTGAGTCTTGCTGAGTTTAATGCCGTGAGACATGGGCAAGAACCCCTTCTTAGCCTCTTCCATGCTGAACCGTTTCAACACTTTGTCAATGTACGTACTCTGGCTTAATCCAATTAGCCTCCTTGATCTATCTCTATAGATCTTGATACCCAGAATATATGCCGCTTCTCCCAAGTCCTTCATAGAAAAACTATTTTTCAATGAGGTCTTAACAGACTCGAGCATAGGAATGTCATTTCCAATCAATAATATGTCATCCACATATAAGATTAGAAACACAAGTGATTTCCCATTTTCTTTCTTATACACACAAGGTTCTTGTTCGTTTTTGGTGAAGCCAAACTCCTTTACAACTTCATCAAATCGAATGTTCCAACTCCGAGATGCTTGCTTCAGCCCATAAATAGACTTTTGAAGTTTGCATACCTTTCCAGCATTGTTTGGATCGACAAAACCTTCGGGCTGCATCATATACACGTCCTCAGAAAGGATTCCATTTAAGAAAGCCGTCTTGACGTCCATCTGCCATATCTCATAATCGAAATGTGCAGCAATGGCTAGAATGATCCGTATAGATTTAAGCATCGCTACGGGCGAGAAAGTCTCGTCGTAGTCAACTCCTTGAACTTGTCGAAAACCTTTTGCAACAAGTCGAGCTTTATGGATGTGAACATTTCCATCCATATCAATCTTCTTCTTATAGATCCACTTGCACTCGATGGCTTTAAAACCATCAGGCAGGTCAACCAAGTTCCAAACTTGATTGTCTCCCATGGACTCTATCTCGGATCTCATGGCAATCAGCCATTTCTCAGAGTCTGGGTCCACCATCGCTTCTGCATAGGTCGCAGGCTCATCATTGTCTAACAATAATAACTCTCGCGCTTCGCGGAGCCTCGCCGACCTTCGTGGTTGTGGTGCTTCTATTGCCACGGGTTCCTCAACTTGTTCTGCTACAATAGCATCACTCGTAGAAGCATCCCCGACTGGCTCATCTTGAACTTCTTCAAGTCGCACCGACCTTCCACTCGTTCCCTTTGTGAGAAACTCTTTCTCTAGGAAAACACCGCTACGAGCGACAAACACTTTGCCCTCTTCTCGGTTGTAGAAGTAATAACCTAAGGTTTCCCTTGGGTATCCCACAAAAATGCACTTATCCGATTTGGGTGTTAGCTTGTCCGACTGAAGTCGCTTGACAAATGCATCACAACCCCAAATCTTTAGAAAAGACAAACTGGGATTCTTTCCAGTCCACATCTCATATGGTGTCTTAACTACGGATTTAGATGGTACCCTATTTAGTGTGAAAGCTGCTGTTTCTAGCGCGTAACCCCAAAATGATAATGGTAAATCCGACTGGCTCATCATCGATCGAACCATGTCCAACAAAGTTCGATTACGCCGTTCAGAGACCCCGTTTCTTTGAGGCGTTCCGGGCGGCGTGAGCTGTGGAACAATTCCGCAACTCTTAAGATGATTGCTAAACTCGTGACTCAAATATTCGCCTCCACGATCAGATCGCAAGGCCTTTATTTTCTTGCCACGTTGATTCTCTACCTCATTTTGAAACTCTTTGAACTTTTCAAAAGTTTCAGACTTATGCTTCATCAAGTAGACATAGCCATATCTACTGAAATCATCAGTGAAAGTAATGAAGTAGTGATATCCTCCTCTGGCTGTCGTGCTCATTGGTCCACATACATCAGTATGTATGAGTTCCAACAAGTCTGTCGCTCTCTCGGGAAACCCCGTAAAAGGCGTCTTGGTCATCTTTCCAAGTAAACAAGCTTGACATGTCTCGTATGATTCAAAATCAAACGAAGTTAGAAGACCATCACCATGGAGCTTCTTCATGCGCTTTTCACTTATATGCCCCAAACGACAATGCCATAGATAGGTAGGACTCAAATCATTTGGCCGAAGCCTTTTAGCACTAACATTGTAAACACATGCATTATCAAGATTTAAAATAAATAACCCATTCACAATGGGAGCATCAGCCACAAACATAGCATTCTTAGAGATTACACAACCATTGTTTGTACTCGCGAATGAATAACCATCCCTCATCAAACATGAAGGTGATAAAATGTTTCGACCCATACTAGGAATGTAATAACAATTATTCAACTCCATGATAAATCCTGACGGAAGGTGAAGTTGCATGACGCCGACGAACAATGCAGCAACCCTTGCTTTATTTCCGACGCGAAAATCCACTTCGCCTTTTTGCACTTCTCTAGTCCTTATTAGCCCCTGCATCGAATTGCAAATATGAGCAACCGATCCGGTATCAAATACCCAAGAGTTAACATAAGAATCTGCGAGAAAAATGTCCACAACATTTACAACAAGTGTACCTGAGTGGGAAGTACTCTTACTTCCACTTTTCTTCAAAGAAGCCTGGTACTTGCTGCAGTTCCTCTTCCAGTGGCCATATTCGTGACAAAAGAAACACTCAGTGTCTCCTGCAGGACCAGCCTTTTGCTTGGGTGCAGGGTTTGGCTTAGGGATCGTATCCTTAGCCTTGCCCTTCTTCTTCTGCCAAGAAGTGCCCTTTTTCTTGAAGCTAGGCTTGTTCTGCACAGCCATCACATGGCTATGCCCTGCACACTTCTTAATGTCACATTCTGCTGTTTTCAGCATCCCACATAATTCATTAAGGCCCCTCTCCACCCCATGCATATGGTAGTTCGAAATGAAATGCCCATAGCTAGATGGAAGAGATGCCAAAATGAAGTCAGTGGCCAACTCTTGGCCTAATGGAAAACCAAGCTTTTCCAAAGTCTGACTGTAACCAACCATTTTGATCACATGGGGGCCTACAGCTGCTCCCTCTGCCAGCTTGCATTCCACAAAGGACTTAGCGACATTGTACCTCTCAGTCCTAGCCTGAGTCTGGAACATGTCCTTAAGCGCAACGATCATATCGTACGCTTCCTGATCCTCAAACTGTTTTTGAAGATCAGGTTCCATGCATGCAAGCATAAGACAACTGACCTCAAGAGATTCATCACATGCTTTCTTGTAGGCATTCTTAAGGGTAGCAGTTGCATTATCAGCAGGTTCATCCGGGATTGGGGTATCCAGAACAGTTTCCTTTTTCTCAGCCCTGAGAACAATTCTCAGGTTACGGACCCAGTCCGAATAGTTTGTTCCATTTAGTTTATCCTTTTCAAGAATCGAACGCAAAGCAAAAGGTGATGAATTGTTCGGTGCCATTGATCTACAACAAAAAAAATATGCAAAATACTAAGCCATGTAACCATGAAAGAGTAAAACATATTAAACAATTTAATAGCATATACTCCCACTTAAATCAACATCCCTCTATTGATACTAAGTGATTCAAGATCCACAATTAACAAGTCGACTAGTGAGCTTTAGCATCACTGCTAGAAGACAAGGTAAATCGGTAAGCAACCTTTGCTAATCATATCACATATGACTCTTGTTGTTGGGTGACATCTCTATGTCAAACCTAGGCGCCCAACCTTTATGCCCCAAGGTCCTTAACTGTTAAGATGACCTTGTTAAGCTCACCAACCCTTATGCGTGTAGGTATCCGATACAAACCCATCCAGCCAAGGAAAACCGTGGCACCCTAATTTCATAGACCCACCAACGATTGTACAGGGCATAGGATGGTGCAAGGTTTGGTTGGGAGGGCATGGTTTTACTTAAACTTTGTGAGGGATCGTTCTACTTCTATCATCTAAGCATGCATAGTAGTAAAACGTATAAGAATAGCATTCACATAGATGTGATACAGTATGGCCCATTTTCTCATGGTGATCTCCATCGCCATAGAACCTGTCCACCATGATGATCTCCATCTCCATGCTCTATGCGAGCCATCCTCCAAGTGATGAGTTCTCCAAGAACTAATACAAGCTATTACTCCTAACATCTAGTAATCAAAATTACATGGTATTGGGATCATCACAAGTTGGCACGCAGGCCATTACAATAATTGACAACACATATGGCTCCAGCCGTGTTGCCCAACTCACGACACGCAGGTCATGAAAAAATACATACATGCATCACATACATTTTTGGGCCATACTGATCACATAAATCCTGCAAAAACAAGTTGTGCATAGAATCGCATTCTACCGGATCATGTGAAATCGTACCACCTATGAACCTTAACGAGATACAAAAAAGGGGGCTACGACTAAGGGGGGTCTAGGGGGTCTCCCCCTGCGGGGTTCGAAGGGGCAGCGCCCCTCGCGGTACCTTTAAGGATTTTGATCAGCAAATCTATACAATTTTTCTTTAAGGAGAGATCAAATCTATACAATTTTTCTTTAAGGATTTTGATCAGCAAATCCAATTTACCATAAACCGACCATAGTTCCGATTTGACCAAACTCCTTTGATCACGGTACGTCGATTCAGATCTAATTCCCGATTCGATCAATCATATTGATCTTCGCGTGATTCAGAAGGATTTATGTGTCACTGTCTACCCCGATGGCGGAAACCGACCGGTAGGGGTAAGTCGTTCGACGACCTTAGAATCACGATCACGGAAATTAAGATCATAGATCAATCCAGAAACACCGCCATACAAACGATCATATCATTCATATCAATCTACATATCACCATATGCAAACTTCCCGAACCTATGACTGAATAGCATCGGCTCTGATACCACTGAAGGGTAACGGGTAGGCTACACTAGCGCAAAATCAAAAATTTCTACCGCGTCAACCAGGAATACTATTGTCATAGATCACGGGATTACCGCTAGACGCGCAGGTGCGGAACTCGATGAAGCACGTTGCGGCAGTGTAGATGTTCTACGTCTCCTCCTCGTCCTCGTCCCACGAGCAGCTCCCCTTTGCGCGGCTCGTCCAAGTGCTACAGATGCAGCACCTCCGAGGTATCCACACGTCCGGAGTGGAAGTCGTCACACGCCAGACTGCTAGGTCTGCGCGTGCAACACAGGCGGAAGAGGAGTGGCGGCTGGGTGGAATGCTCTCACCTTTTCAGCTCGCCTCACTCCCTCTTATATAGGCATCCCTGGTGGGCTTCTACATTAGCAGCCCATTAGCAGCCTAAGCCTGGTCTAATTCGGATCCAATCCTCATTAGGCTTCCAGCCCCTAAAGTGTGTGACCCTATAGGTTCATACACGTATAGACATGACGCGAGTACACTTACTCCGTCAATAGTTGGTAGCGGCCTCTAGCAAGACGTGCCAACTCCTAAACGCATATAAAGATCATTCGGACGAACCATCACAAGGTTGAGTACATGTCTTTCCCTTTGCCTCACGATATTTGGTCTAGCTCTAAGCTGACCTCTCTTTCTCGATACTGTGATTCAGAATCCCTTTACTAGGTTAACTCTTAACCATATGTAGCACGGCCATGCATTTCTGGATCCGATCACTCGAGGGGCCCAGAGATATCTCTCTCAAGTAGAGAGGGGCAAATCCCATCTTGATTGACCGATGCCTTGCAGCATGTATCAGGACAAACCCGAAAGCTACCTTTATAACTACCCAGTTACGGAGTAGTGTTTGATAGCCCCAAAGTAGGTCGATCCACATCTCAAGTACATGCGACAATCTCAGGTCTAAGGACAAAACGTACACGATGTGTAGAGAGAGCTGCAAGTATTATTGCTAGTCTCATGTTGGGTCAGTCCAACCCCATGTTCATAACATGTGTCCACATCATTGGTTTGACATCTCCATGTCAATGACTTGCGAAACATAGTCATTAACCAATCGATGTGCTAGTCTAATATTCACGTGTGTCCTCGCATGAACTCTGACTAGGGACAATTATTAGATAACCATACAAGTAAAGAGTTTCACAAACAATTCACATAATTGCCAATCAATACAAGTTGCCTGGTATATGGATATTCAAGGAACATTATAATAACTCATGGATACACATGAAATACAATCATCTCTATGATTGCCTCTAGGGCATATTTCCTTCAGTTAGCGTCGAGGAGTCAGTTCACTTCCACATCGACTGCTTTTTCCCTTCGTTCAAATAGTCACCGTATTGTCTATTTGACCGGCCTTGCTTCGGGATTTACGTTGAGTGAGTGCTCGGCTAATTCCCTGGGAACTCCTGGCATGTCTGCTGGACACCAGGCGAAGATTTCCCAGTGCTCATGGAGGAATTCGACGAGCGTGAGTTCCTATGCGGGACTCAAGTTGTTGGGGATGAGGGTCGTCTTGGTCGGGTCCATTGGGTGGACTTGGACCACCTTGGTGTGGATCAACATGTCGAAGGATTAGTCAGGTGAGCTTGGCTTGCTCAGAGGTGGTAGACCATTGTCTATCGGCTCCTTCAACCTGGCCAGCTCCTCTTGCATGCCAAAAGACTAGGAGATTTTATTGAATTCCCTATCGCAGCTGTAGGACTTGTCGAAGCTTTCGTTGACTATAATAATGTCGTTTGGGCCCGGCATCTTCATCTGCAGGTAGGCGTAGTGTGGTGCTGCCATAAATCTCGCGAACACGACATGTCCGAGGATGTAGTGGTATTGCGAGGGCCAGTCGATGACTTCGAATTCGATGCGCTCTCGTCGAATGTTTGCCGGCGTTCCAAAGATGACGTCGAGACTGATCTTACCCAGGGGGTATACGCCCTTCCCTAGGACGATTCCATGGAAAGTTGTGTCTGAAGCTCCCAGACATGACAGAGGAATTCGCATTGAATGCAAGGTACTTGCGAACATGAGGTTGATGCCGCTTCCGCCGTCCATGAAGACGCAACTCGTCTCCTAGCCTGCAATTTGTGCCTCGAGTACCAGGGGACAGTGGCCTGGGCGAGATACTTGGTACGGGTGATCGCGGTTGTCAAAGGTGATGCAAGACTCGCTTCCACTGAGGTACTCAGTGATGGAGGGCGGAGAGTTCATCATCAAATTGACTTCGCGAGTGATTGATTTTTGCACCCGATTTGAGGGGCCTCCCTTTTGGATCGTCCCCATGTTTCCCAACGCTCGCGGGTATGGCTCGCCTCCGTGATTTTGGACTGACGCAGTCGCGAGTGGTGGTGGCCCAGTTGGTGGCGGCGGTGCTCCATGGGCCACAGCGCCCGAGGTGGCTCCATAGCCTTGGTTTATCGCATCGCAATTCGTCTGGGCTAGGCCTTCATGGATCTTGAGGAACTCGTAGCAATCCTTTAGAAGGTGGCCGGATTTTTTCTTGCCGTCGATGTAGAAGTGCACATTGCACGGTGCGGACAGCTTGTCCTAGATAGATGTTCTAGGTGCCTCATCGCGAGTGCGGTGTTGCCACACTTGCGTGGTTTTCCCGTTGTCGCGGTACCCACCCCTGCGGTATCTGCTGTTGCGGTTGTTGTCATCGCGCTTGTTGCCATTGCCAGCCCCGACCATGTCGACCTCATCGCGGTCCTCGTAACCGCGCATTCGATGTTTTCCTCGACGATTACGGCTGTGCCCGAGGTCGTCGTCATCATCGGAGTTGACACGGTATTTTACCGAGTCCTCTCCATCGGCCCACCTGCTCGCGATCTCCATCAGATGGTCGATTATTTTGGGCTTCGAGCAGCCCAGCTCCTCCCTAAGTTCTCTGCGACGCACGCCGCCATTGAACGCGTCGATTTGCGATCTTCGAAGATGTATTCTATAAAGTTTTTGATGATAGACCATCTCTGGATGTACGAGCGTAGCGATTCTCTAGTCTTCTGGTAGCATCCTCTTAATTCTTCCATTGATGCGGGCCTTTTGTATGTGCCATTGAAATTTCGCACGAAGCTGTTGACTAGCTCTTCCCAGCTACAAATCGATCCGCGTGGGAGGTTGTTGAGCCACACATGAGTGGCACCTTGCAGCTGTAGCTGGAGGCATTGCATTGTTGTGCTAATGGTTCCGCCATGGAGCCTGACGGAGGAAATGTGATTCTCCAGCCAGATCGTCGGGTCCTACAGGCCGTCGAATTTCGGGTTCTCTGATGGGAGATTGAACCCCTTTGGCATTCGCTTCTGTCGGATGGCCCTGCTGAAGCAGCTGGCGCAGCAGACTCTATCACGTCATATTTCCAGTCATTCGAACGGGCACGCCTCGCGCACATCTTATTGACCTTTGGCTGTGAGATATCGTCATGCGCATCGTAGTCGTAATCGTGCCGCCGCGAGGGGCGTCATCGCGACAAGTCATGGTTGTCATCGCTGGAGGAAGGTGAAGAGTAGCGTTCAGCTAGAGCCTTTTTTTTCTTTGGCTCCGACGTTGGATCCTTGATGAGGGCAGGTTCGACTAGACCTAGGCCCACGATCATAGATCGGTGCATGGCGGCATGCGGGTCCCTAGCTGGTGGCAGGTTGTTGAGTAGGTACATGGTGGCCGCAGTCACTGCAGCCTGCGGCGTATTCGGGAGCACATTGCCCCGTGTATCCACCATCATAGATGAGAAGTTTAGGACTCGTGCGCCCTCTGCTCGCTCCTTATCGGTGAGGTGGGCCAATCAAGAGCGTCTCTTGGTGGCTAAATGATCGTTGCCCTTGAAGGAGGATCCTCACATGGAGGAGAGTTGAGCTTGTCGAAGACTCGACTCATCTGCCGCCTTTCTATGCACCTCAAGCTGGGCGATTACTTGCTGCTGGAGCTTGAATTCTTCCTTGAGCAGCCAGTGATAACCCATCAGCATGCCTTGCGATGAGTTTTGTGGCATGGGATTGCCCTGCAAGGCCTCTCGGCAGCGAGCCCACTCAGCATCGTTGATCTTGATCAGCACTCGCTCTTGGGTGTGTTCATTCGCAGTAAGGTGCGGATGATTCTCTGGCCCGTTGTTGCTGGGTGCTCCATTGGAGGGACCACCGATCGCGACTGGGATACCACCGCCAGTACCGGTGTTGTCACGATTGCCGCCATTGTCGCCTGTGTTGACTATGGCGCACATGTAATGGTTGGGGAAGCTGTTGCCTCTGCAGCTTTCAGATCCAAAGCCGTAGGCTCCATCCTCAGTGCCCAGATCACCCACATCGAACTCGCGACTACGGTCACTGTCTGTGTTTCCGACTATTGTCGGGGTGTTGAGTTCACTCAGGGTGCCGATTGTCGGTGGAAACCATGATGCTGGAGCAATCGCGGGGACCCTCGGCTGATCAATAAGGCAAAGTGTGCCCAGCTGATCAACTTGGAAGCGTAAGCTCCCGATCGCTAGGCGGATCCCATCGCCCACAGCCTCGAAATCCGAGCGAGTGGCTGACATTTGCTCAGTGAAGTCAAAGGCACCGAAGAGGAGGCGAATCTCCACTATTGCAGAGTCGTAGAACGTAGTTGATGGGGCCGAGGAAGCCACAACATCAGCACTCCCGTTTCCCATAGATGAGGCCAATTGACAAGGGGTTAACTCATCAATGCCCATCGCATATGGACTTAGGTTTGAGGAAGTGGAGAGCGCTGGAGGAATTGATCGGCTAGCAAACAAGCACACAGGGACACAAGGTTTACCTAGATTTAGGCCTCGTAGAGGACCCTACTCCTGCTTGTCTGCTCCTGGAATTATCAAGAGAGTCGGAAGTTACAGGGATGCGCAGATGCAATCTGGTGATGGCGTGGAAACTAGGGTTGTGATTGTCCTCCTCACCACCCCCTCCTAGCCTGTATATAGATAGGCTAGGTCTCAGGATAGCAGGTCGAGTCGATTACAAGTTAGGGTTTTCCCTTTAAGCTTCTATCTTTAATTTGCCGTGTGCTACAAGCAGTTGGAGTCTCCAGGTCACCCGAATCTTATCTAGGCCTCAGCTACGTCGTGGGCGTCTTCAATGTTGGACCGTATATGCCAATCTCGAGTACATGTAAGGTATGCCCATGTCAGTGTGTATCATTGTAGTTTTAGGAAAAGAACACATGCAATGATACCACTACAACATGTGTGTTCTTCGCATAAACCACACGGATCTACTAGATGTCATTGCATGTGTGTTCTTTTCATAAACAACATGGATCCACTAGATTTCATTCGATGTGTGTTCTTTACATAAACCACATGGATCCACTAGAGTTCATTGCATGGGTGTTATTTTCCTAAACCACATGTATCCACTAGAGTCATGTGATGTTTCTATGTGTGTATCAGTGTGCATCATTGTGGTTTTGGAAAAGAACACATCACAATGATACCACTACAACATGTGTGTTCTTCTCATAAATCACATGGATCCACTAGATGTCATTGCATTTGTGTTGTTCTCAAAAACCACATGGATCCACTAGATGTCATTGCATTTGTGTCCTTTTCATAGACCACATCGATCCACTAGAGTTCATTGCATGTGTGTCTTTTTCCTAAACCACATGGATCCACTATAGTTCATTGGATGTGTGTTATTTTCACATACCACATGGATCCACTAGAGTTCATTGCAAGTGTGTTCTTTTGATAAGCCACATGGATCCACTAGAGTTCATTACCAGTGTGTTCTTTTCATAAACCACGTGGATCCACTAGAGTTCATTGCATGTGTGTTATTTTCATAAACCACCTAGATCCACTAGTCATTGGAGGTGTGTGTGTATCAGTGTGCATCATTATGGTTTTGGAAAAGAACACATGCAATGATGCCACTAAAACATGTGTGTTCTTATCATAAACCACATGGATCCACTAGATGTCATTGTATGTGTGTTATTTTCATAAACCAGATGGATCCACTATATTTCATTAGATGTGTGTTCTTTTCATAAACCACATCGATCTACTAGAGTTTATTGCATGTGTGTTCTTTTCCTCAACTACATGGATCCACTAGAGTTCATTGAATGAGTGTTCTTTTCACAGACCACATCTATCCACTAGAGGTCATTGCATCTATGTTCTTTTCATAAACCACATGGATGCACTAGAGTATTTCATGTGTGTCTTTTTCCTAAACCACATGGATCGACTAGAGTTCCATTACAAGGAATGTCGAAACCTATGACCTTCTGAAAGTGACCCTGAACAAAATTGTCATAGATCTATGATGATTTTGCTCCAGATTGTCTTAAGCCATTCGAAGGGGTCAAAACCACGAAAACTTAAGACGATTTGACTCAAAAACATCATAGTTATACTAGCCAAAATCATCATAATACGGGGGACATAGTCTTCGACGTTATTTGTAGTTGATTACGATGATTTAAATTGGTCATAACATGTAAAATGGAACGATTGAAATGAGTAAGCGCTCGTGTCAGCAATTTTCATCTACGTGGCATGTCTATGTGTCATTTTTTGTCTACGTGTCAGTTTTTACTACGTGGTGTCTATGTGTCAGTTTTGAACTAGGTTAGGTGGTATATTCTACTAACGATCGCATACTTGCAATTAAGTGGCAAAAATATGTCGCTGGTTGGAACTGAACCAGCAACCTAGCACTCCTCCACATGATTACAACCACCAGACTAACATCACCTTCATGTCTATATCTTGTCGCTCAGTTTATTTGTCTAAGTTAGCATCGGCTATTGGGCCTAGGACTCTATGGACCACGACTCCTCCTCTTCTAGTCCGCTTTTTTTTCTTTCTTCATGACTTTCACGCCGAATGGACCGATGGACCATAGGACTTTCAAGGGTTCGTATACTGGGTTAATTTTCTATCATTTTTCTTTTTACAGAAAATGAATAAAAAGGTTTTAAGTAAGATAATTCATATCTTTTATTTTATTAATCCAACAGTAACAAATGATATATGTTTTCTGCTCAGAAAAATGTAAGGATTAATAATATGACCCTCAAAAAAATTGTTGGAGAATTTAAACTTTCGAAATTGTTTGAATATATTAAAAAACATTTTTTAATAAATTCATATCTTTACTACCCTCTATAGGAATTGGATAAATAATATGTCTAAAACGATCAGATGGACGAGCCCTTTCTAACCATGCATTCCATTATTGCAATTGCATCATGCCACATTGATAATTTGAATAATGAGAATTGTTTATGCAATGAAAATGATTAGTCATGCTGTTAACACTTCCCTGATGTCTTACCATGCTTCTCCAGTGTATTCTTCATGGACATTATAACAAATAAAATGACTCAAGGTGAAGATTTTTGATTTTTTGAATTACTTATGAAGGTTACAAAATATATAATTTGACCCACTTCCTGCCGATTCGGCAGACATTTGTCTTTTTCACCAGGGGTGAAAGGAACAATTTTTGAATCCCCGGTAGGGAAATTATTCTTGTAAGGTGGTCTAGTAGTTTTTTAAAATTGGGTGGTCCAGATTTTCTATTTTTGTATTCACCGTTTGATGTTGCTTCACAAAACGTCCCGATTTTGACACTCGAAAAATAGAAAATGGCTTTTTCATGCGACAAAAAGGAAAACTTCCTCCGGCAACATTGTTCATCATCCCAATATGCACAAGCGTGCACAATATGGACATATTATCACAAACTTTGTCGTGCTTCTGGCCATAAGATTGGTCGTTTGGTCGGAAAGCCATGAAACCTCGAACATGATAGGTCATTCTATGAAGGTTTTTTCGAGACGCAATCATTATACCAAGTTTGGTATTTTTCCTACCAGCTATATCACATAATCTGACACCACTTTAAGGATTTACATTTTCGAACCGTTTTTTAATTTCTTATACGCATTTGAAAAATTTCCTATTTCAAACTATGGTCAAAATAGCAGGCATGAATACAGGGGATGAGCCTCGTTAAACTTGAATTGGATAACATCATATTGTGAGTCTAAAAATGATTTTTTCAAAAAATCATGAGCATCAAATCATGTACATCTAGTTCAAACCGGACCCACTTCCTACCGATTCGGTAGGAATTTGTCTTTTTCACCATGGGTGTAAAGTTTGAGATTCCCAGTTAGGACATTGTCCATGTAAGGTGGTCTAGTATTTTTCAAAAATAGGGTGGTACAATTTTGATTTGACCATTTGGTGTTGCTTCACAAAATGCCCTGTTGGTTGCACTTGAAAAATGGAAAATGGCGTTTATGTGCGATGAAAAGGAAAAATTCCTCCTGCAACATTGTTCGCCATCCCAAGATGCAAATGCGTGCACAATATGGACACATTATCACAAACTATGCCAAGATTCTAGCCATAACATTGGTCTTTTGGCCCGAAAGCCATGAAACGTCGGACATGATATGTCATTTCTGAGAAGGTTTTTTTGAGACGCAATAAATTTACCAAGTTTGATATTTTTCCTTGCAACTACGTCACATAATATGAGACCACGAGAAGGATTCACATTGTTCGGATCATTTTTGAATTTTATGCCCATTTCAAACTATGGTCAAAATGGCGGGCATGAAGGTTCTTAGCTAGGGGTTGAGCCTCGCTAAATTTGCATTGTATCTCTAAAGAAATGGCATATTATGAACCTAAAAATGATTTTTTCAAAAAATCATGAGCATCATATCATGTACCTGTAGTTCAAATGTGACCCACATCCTACCGATTCAGTAGGAATTTGTCTTTTTCATTAGGGGTGGATGGAAAGGTTTGAGAACCCCTGGTAGGGACATTGTCCATGTAAGGTGGTTTAGTATTTTTGAAAAATAGGATGGTAGCATTTCGAAACTTTCACTTGGTGGTTCCTTCACAAAAAGACCCGTTTTTTACGCTCGGAAAATGGAAAATGGCTTTTATGTGCGATGAAAAGGAAAACTTCCTCCTGCAAGATTGTTCGCCATCCCATGGTGCATATGTGTGCACAATATGGACACATTATCACAAACTATGCCAAGATTCTAGCCATAACATTGGTCTTTTGGTCCGAAAGCCATGAAACCTCGGATACGATAGGTCATTTCTGAGAAGGTTTTTTTGAGACGCAATAAATATACCAAGTTTGATATTTTTCCTTGCAACTATGTCACATAATATGACACCACGCAAAGGATTCACATTGTTCCGATCATTTTTAAATTTTTATGCTCGTTTCAAACTATGGTCAAAACGGTGGGCATGAAGGTTCTTAGCTAGGAGTTGAGCCTCGCTAAACTTGCATTGCATCTCTGAAGAAATGCATATTATGAACCTAAAAATGATTTTTTCAAAAAATCATGAGCATCATATCATGTACATGTAGTTCAAATCTAACCCACTTCCTACCGATTCAGCAGGAATTTGTCTTTTTCATCAGGTGTAAGATCTCACCATGATAAGGTAAGGTCCCTGTGATTGCAGTGCTAGTCCCTGGATCGAAAAGCTAGCACCCACAGTTTAAGATGAAGTACACAGAAACAAAGGTCATTATTACATCGCACATCCAGGAGTATAATAGTTCTTACAACTCACTTAGCCCAAGGCTAAGCCACAAGTTCACATAACATATAATAATAGAGTCCTTAGTCTTCATGTGCCACAGGCAAGCATGTCGAGTGTAGACTCGCAACCCTACTCATCATCAGAGTAACCTGCAACATAATAAGTTACAGCCACAAGGGTCAATACATTTGGAATTGTATTGGCAAGTGATACCAAAGATACTTAGTATAATCCAACAACTACATGAATATATGGCTAAGTGGGGGTTATAGCTGGCTTTGCAAAAATAGTTTAACTTATAGTTTTTGTAGAAGTTTTTCATTCAAGCTATAAGGTACCAATGATAGACATCACTGAACCTTTATCCCCGTTCACCCACAAGTTTTAACTTAGAGAAATTTGGATGAGGAGATTATTGAACTACTTCACTGTCTTGAGGCTCAGAAGTTGTCCATAACCGGGGACACGGCTAAGTACTTAGTTTTACCCTCTCGAGAGGTGGTGCACTTTCCCCAAAAGACTCGACATGCATCGAGACAAGACCTTTCAGAAGCAATCCCTCAGACCACCACGGACGCGTTCCATCCTATCATCACTACCACCCTCTGTCTGTCTGGCTGGGTTCTTGCAACTTAGTTGGTCAAGGAAGAGCCCATATGCCATGTGGTTGCACTGGAAGCTTCATGACAAGAATGTCTACAATCTCTTTATTCCTGGGTGGCCATCCACAAGTGTGATACACCAGCTGACCATTGACATGGCCCCTGAGTAACCACTCAACATAATCCAAGCAAGTCCCAATCCACCCAGGTGTTTCATTAATAATAGTTGTTTTCTTAGTTAAACAAAAATAATATCATTTCCAAATTATCTTGATATGTATTTTCCACCCACAAATTCTACTAGCATAGCTAAGCATTCTAGCATACAAAGTCCTTTGACTAGTGGATACTACCAAGATATAATCTATAGCATAGCATAGTATAGCAATATAAGAATAATTCTATCATATCAAGATCTATCAAAATATCACTAGTGCAATAGTGAAAATAATAGGACATGGGATGAAATATCACTTGCCTTGGTAGCTAGGGGAATAGGTACAATCCTCACAGCAACAAACTTCACAATCCACACAATCTACACAAGATCAATACAACAATAATAATTCATTCAATAAAACAATACAAAAACATGAATGCATGCAACATGCAAAGATATGATCACAACTCCATAATTTACAAAGTCTACAGTACTGAGGATAGAATACCTCATCTAAATGCATAAGAAATACTCAAAAATAATCTATAGAACAATTTTTGTGAATAAAATACTCCTAAAAAGGTTATGTCTATAATTCCATTTTTCCAGAGGCAAAAGTGTGAAACAAGGCCTCCATAATAAAGGTCTCATTTTTTTGAATCCATAGACACCACATTTGTATTTTTCTGATTTGTGGAACAAAAGTTATTGAATTTCCAAGTTAAATACTAAATCAGTCTATTTTCTAATTAAATAGAAATAGTCTGGTGACGTGGCGTTTTCCTATTGGCTGATAACGGTTCGGCCGGATCGACTGCTGCGAGCCGTCAGATTTAAGTGACGTTGGACGGATCAGATCAGCCGTGCCCCTTCGTTTAAGTGATCTAATCTTAACCGCTAGGATCTGATCGAACGGCTGCTACACATCTCGCCGGAGTCTGGCGGTGCTAACGACGGCGCGCGGTGGCGGAGCGTCTCGATGGAGACCGTGGACACGTACCAGAGGTCAGGGAGGTCGCGGCGGTCTCGATGGAGGTTACTGCGGTGCGGGGGGTGCTCGGGCTTGGCCTAGATCCTTCACCGGAGTTGCGGTCGCCGGCGGAACTCACAGCTCAATGACGGAGACGAATACCTGGGGCTCAAACCAATCGGCAAAGAGGTCAGCGAAGTGCGCCAGCGTCTGCACGACCTAGTAAAGACCAAAAAGGGGCGGCGGGAACCCTACCTTTGCCGGAGAAGGCGACTGACGGTGGCGGCAGAGGGAGTTCGCCGGAATTGTCCGTGTCGTCGACCTGGGGCAAAAGAAATCGCGTGGCTCGATCAGTAGGTGCGCCAGGAGATGGGGAAGTAGATGGGACCAAGGGGAGGGCACCGGGTGGCCTGGGCTCACCGGAATCGTCGCCAGAGTTCGTCGGACTGCGGCGGTTCGAGCTCGGAATTAGGGGAGCCTGGGGGCTCTCTAGGGGTGGCGACTGGGGGAAAATGACGAGGAGGGTGTGAGGATTAAGTAGGAGCATTCATCAGCGAGAATCATTGCGAGAAACGGCCGGAATTCAATCGCTTTGAAAGCGCCTGAGAAGGGGGGGGTCTGCTCGACGGTGCGGTTGAAGACGACGGGGTGGGGGGTGACGTGGCGTGGGGCCAGTTTGTCAGCGAGAGGGAGTAGCCAGGGGCGCGGTAAGAAAGGGGAAAAGAGGTGGACGCCGGGTGGGCTTAATGGGCCAGGTTGGTAGCATTTTGAAACTTTTATAAGGTGGTTGCTTCACAAAACGCCCCCTTTTTTTGCTTAGAAAATGGAAAATGGCTTTTATGTGCGACAAAAAGGAAAACTTCCTCCTGCAACATTGTTCGCCATCCCAATATGCACACGCGTGCACAATATGGACACATTATCACAAACTATACCAAGATTCAAGCCATAACATTGGTCTTTTGGCCCGAAAGCCATGAAACCTCGGACATGATAGGTCATTTCTGAGAAGGTTTTTTCAGATGCAATAAATATACCAAGTTTGATATTTTCCTTTCAACTATGTCATATAATATTGTTCGGATCATTTTTGAAAATTTTATGCCAATTTCAAACTATGGTTAAAATGGCGGGCATGAAGGTTCTTATCTAGGAGCCCAGCCTCGCTAAATTTGCATTGGATCTCTGAAGAAATGACATATTATGAACCTAAAAATGATTTTTTTCAAAAAATCATGAGCATTATATCATGTACCTGTAGTTCAAATCTAATCCACTTCCTATCGATTTGCAGGAATTTGTCTTTTTCACCAAGGGTGGACGGGAATATTTGAAACACCCGGTTGGTATATTGTCTATGTAAGGTGGTCTAGTGTTTTTGAAAAATGGGGTCGTAGCATTTTGAATTATCCATTCGGTGGTTGCTTCATAAAACGCCTGTTTTTTGGCTCTCAAAAATGGAAAATAGATTTTCCATGTGACGAAAAAGAAAAGTTCCTCCTGTAACATTGTTCGCCATCCCAATATGCATATGCATGTATAATATAGGAACAGTATCACAAACTATGCCGCGATTCTAGCATAACATTGGTCGCTTGGCCTGAAATTCATGAAACCTCAAACACGAGAGGTCATTTTTGAGAAAGTTCTTTTGTGATGCAATCAATATACCAAGTTTGGTATTTTTTTCTTACACCTATGTCACATAATATGACACCATGTGAAGATTTTACATTATTCGGACCGTTTTTAAATTTTTTATACCCTTTTTAAACTATGGTCAAAACGGCGGTAATGAAGGTTCTTAGGTATGGGCGGAGCCTCGCTAAACTTGCATTGGATCTGTGATAAAATAACATATTGTGAGTCTAAAAATGATTTTTGAAAAAAATCACAAGTATAAGATTATTTACTTGTAGTTCAAACCGGACCCACTTCCTGTCGATTTGGTATGAATTTGTGTTTTTACGAGGGGTGGACGGAATTGTTTAAAATACTCCAGTTACAATATTGTCTATGTAAGATGGTCTAGTATTTTTTATTAAAATAGGATGGTAGCATTTTGAATCATGCCTGGTGGTTGGTTCACAACACGCCATGTTTTTGCCACTGAAAAAATAAACGTCTACAAACCTCAATCCGTTCACTCTTCTGGCCAACCAATTAGAATGCAGAAAGGAGGCTCCCATGGATCATCCCACCAAAGTGGATCTTAGTCGTGCATAACAGCTCGATCCAATGATTCAAACTCACACCTCAACCACCAAACCTGCGCGCGTTGCCAAGTTGTTGTTAGCGGCAAAAGCTTTCGATTTTGGGCTGCAAGAGACTAAAAATTTGGCCCAAAAATTTATTCTAGGTCAGGCCGCATCCCACCCATCACGCAGACACCCCCTCCATACTCTCCTCTCACCCACCCACAGGCGCCGCCTCCACCCCGATACGATCTCCTCCTTTCCCGGTGCCACATCTCATTCCTTCCTAGACCTCCGGTGGTCTACGCCCCTCCTACCCTCCAAATCACCTCCGACCCCTCACCCTCACCCTCAACTCCAGACTCTCGTCGAGCTGCCCCTCCTCGCTGGTGGCAGCACCACTTGTGAAACCTAGCGAGACCCCTACAGGCCCCTGTCGAGGAAGAACAAGCTTTGCTTCTCGCGGCATGGCTGACCCCACTCGTCGGCAACCAGGTCCGCTTGTTCTGGCTCCGGCGATGTCCCTTCTCTCGTATGATGGACACGACGGGCTGCTGCTGGCCGAGACCCTCCATAGACGGATACAGCTTTCACGGAGCACCCGAGCGCCTTCCACAACACTGCCGCAGCAGGAAATTGGTCTCTCCATGGACCCCGAGATGGTCTGAGCCAGATCCCCCTGTCCCCCCTCCTGCCTCTGATTTTTTTGTAGATCTCTTAGGGTTTGTCTCCGTCCATGCGTAGGTACCAAGATTGTATTCAAGCACATGTTGTACCACTAGTTGCGGCCCATGGCCACTCCCACTTCCACCGGCTCCGTTTCCACCTCCTCCGGGAGCGAAGCGCTGCCTCCAGCTGAGCGAGGGCTTTTATGTCTGTTTTTCTTTAGCCTTGTTGTCGCCCTTGTCTTCCCAGCAGGTACAAATGCAAACTATCAGTAGAGTTTGGTTTTATCTGAATTTCTTGGTTAGTGGTCATTTTTGTTTGCAAAAGCTTGCTGGTCAGTAAATTTTTGCAACATGTTGATCTGAATATCCTTGCCATGCTGCTTAGTAAATGTATTCTGTAGTTTAGTTTGTATTAACACTAGATGCCACAATATATTGCACATTGCAGTCTCCCAGTAAACAATGCCATGATCTGATTTTATTAGCACTAGGTGTCTCAATAATTTTTGTGTAGGTTATATTTTATGTGTTATACTGTCCCTGCTAATTTTGAGATCAACTTGCTATATATTTTTCTGTTAAACAAGATTGCTCCAATTGCGACATTGATTGAAAGAGAATCATATAAAATTTAATGTTGCCTACGAGTTCTTTGAGCAATTTTCATGTAAGTTATTAAATTTGTAATCCCCATTCAGATTACCACATCTAATTTTCAAACTATTCTGATAGCACCATGGAATGGGTTTATTCCTACATGTATTATGGAAGCTTATAGAGATGCAGGTTGCTTGAAATGGGAATGAATATTACTATTTGAAATATTCAAAGTTATCCCGTGTAGCCACTTTGTTTCAGCCAGTTTTATTTGTATTGTTATAGATTCATGTTCGGTAGTAACACTACCTTATTACTATGTTTCTAATTATGAATGTACATATGTTTGCTTCATCTTTTTCCCTTTGCAAGAAAAGCTACCCAGATCACTATTTCTTTGCTATTTTCGTACGCTTGTTGTAGTTTCCATGTAGTTGATCAAATTTTTTGTCTACTGTTACTGATACTTCTAATTTCTTATGAAGGTGGTGCTGCAGGATCGAAGGGGCGCATCTTGTGGGGTCGCTTGTTAGTATAGCGGAATTTTCCTTGGCCAAATGGAGGCTCGCCAAGTAGCTAGTCTCGATGTGTGATCCTTGGCCAAATAGAGACATCATTCATATTACTAGATAAATCATAGAGCATGCATTTATTTTCCTTCATGAATTATACTGATGTGACTTGATACATATATGGCATGCATGAAACAAACTATGTTAGTTGTGTATGTTTTCTACACTTGACATTTTTAGAGTTGTCTTCGCACATCACTGTCTCTCCTGTATTTCATTTCTCTTTATTCTGTAAATCATCTAGATGCCATTGATGCGTCGACACATCAGTATCTTCGTGAGATTTGAGAACTGTGAAATTAGAAACTAGGTTATCAATTTATTTTGTTATGGTTTCTATAAGACATTCTGGTTGTTGCTGTTGTTAATGGCTTAATTTTTCTCATGGATTTCGAGCCATATATTTGCTGAAGGAGTGGATGTATACCAAGCAACCTTGTCTTGCTCACTGACTGACGTCATCAAGCGCTTCACTTGATCTACACGAGAGGAGACACGGGCTTCTACCTGCTGCTGCTATTTGCCCTTAGGTATGTGCTGGGGCATGTACCTTCTTAGCATGTAAAATCTGTTTGTTAGATTACAGTTAACTGTTTTAAGTGTAGTAGTTGGGTGAATTTGTACACCAGTAGTGTACCTTTGCTATTTTGTTTTTTCACTAGCAGAGTGTGTTATGTGGTGATAACTATAGTTATTTTTAATTTTGTGATCATACTCGGTTGACCTCTGTCTATGTATGGAAGTCCTGTAACATGATATAATGTTTGTGGATGTACGAGTTAATATGTTTTTCTTTGAACAATGTCTGTTTTTGAGCAACTGCCACTTTGAGCTTTTGTAGGCCTGTAGTTTATCTATTGCATCCAGGTTTATATTTTGCATTGCTGGACCAATCAACTGCCAGTTGAATGCAGGTGCACATCTTGGTCACATGTCAAAGAATAATGATGGACTAATTTGCGTTTGGATGGTCGTTATCATGCAGGATGGATGAATGATGATGGAGGCTTGTTCTTGGACCGGTGGTGGTATGTAACCAGCTGCTGGGACATGGTGCCAGAGGGATTTGTGCACATCGGGAGCAGTTGACAGGTTTCCTTTCATTGGTGGAGGGGAGGTTCTAATGATGCTTCAACTAACGATGGATTATTCCTGCTCTAGGTATATGGTCTTGAGGGTCTCCATTGTGACCTAGATTCAGTTGTAGCGTGGTTATTATTGTATGTATGTGTTATTAAAGTTATTATCGAAAGGATTTCATGTATTACTTTGGTTCTGGTTAAATTATTATTTGTTGTTTAATTGCTGTCAAATTGTGGTGAAATAAACCTGACAAGTGGGGCCAGTAGAAAATGAAATTGTCACATTTGACATTATTATTCGAGTAGTCTGACAAGTGGGACCCCTCTGGCTAGTAGGACCAGTCCAAGAAGAAATGGACCGTAGACATACCAAGGCCTAGAATAGAAAAAGGCTATAAAAAGGCTAAGGCCCAAAAGCGAAATGGATCATAAAAGGCCAAGACATAGTAAAAACAAGTCTAGAATTATTGGGCTCGGCCCATATGTACCAACTAAATGGATTGGGCTTATTTTGCACAACGGCGATTTTATTTCATCACAATTTTGCCACGTAGGATCTGATGTGCTTGGGGCAGACTGCCTATGATGATATTGGATCGTCATAACGGTTATGACGATCAAATATTGTCATAGACGATTATGACGATTTCGCCAAAAACATTTTTATAGTTCATTAGAGATGCCCAGCTTTCGACGATCTCAAAATCGTCATAGAATCATCATAAACAAACTATTATGACGATTCTGTGACGAAAATAGAAGATCATATATAGCCAGATTCCTTGTAGTGTTCATTGGATTTGTTTTCTTTTCATAAACCACATGGATCCACTTGAGTTCATTGCATGTGTGTTCTTTTCATAAACCACATGGATCAACTATATGTCATTGCATGTGTGTTCTTTTCATAAACCACATAGGTCCACTAAAGTCATTGGATGTGTGTGTGTATCAGTGGGCATCATTGTGGTTTTAGGAAAAGATCACATGCAATGATGCCACTACAGCATGCATGTTCTTCTCATAAACCACATGGATCCACTAGATGTCATTGCATGTGTGTTCTTTTCATAAACTACATGGATCCACTAGATTTCATTAGATGTGTGTTATTTTAATACACCACATGGATCCATTATATGTCATTAGATGTGTGTTCTTTTCATAAACTACACGGATCCACTAGAGTTCATTGCATGTGTGTTCTTTAACTAAACCACATGGATCCACTAGAGTTCATTGGATGTGTGTTATTTTCATAAAGCACATGGACCCACTAGAGTTCATTAGATGTGTGTGTATGTGTGTGTATTAGTGTGCATCATTGTGGTTTTAGGAAAGGAACACAAGTAGTGATGCCACTCCAGCATGTGGTGTCCAACCATGTCCAGGAACCCTAGCGGCATGCTGGGATTCAACTTCAGCATGCATTCTACCACCAGCTTTAAAGATGTTGCATCACCACACCCACTTGGATGTGTGTGTGTGTGTATCAGTGTGCATCATTGTGGTTTTAGGAAAATAACACATGCAATGATGCCACTCCAGCATGTGGTGTCCAACCATGTCCAGGAACCCTAGCAGCATGATGGGATCTAACTGCGGCATGGATTGTATCACCAGCTTGAAAGATGCTCCATCACCACACCCACTTGGATGTCTGCGTGTATGAGTGTGCATCATTGTGGTTTAGGAAAATAACACATGCAATGATGCCACTGCAACATGTGTGTTCTTTTCCTAAACCACATGGATCCACTAGCCATCATTGGATGTGTGTTCTTTTCACAGACCACATGGATCCACTAGAGTTCATTGCATGTGTGCTCTGCTCATAAACGACATGGATCCACTAGAGTTCATTGCATGTGTGTTATTTTCATAAACCACATGGATCCACTAAAGTTCATTGCATGTGTGTCATTTTCATAAACCTCATGGATCCACCAGAGTCATCGGATGTGTGTGTATTAGTGTGCATCATTGTGGTTTTGGAAAAGAACACATGCAATGATGCCACTACAGCATGTGTGTTGTTCTCACAAACCACATGGATCCACTAGATTTCATTGCATTTGTGTTCTTTTCACAAACCATATGGATCCACTAGAGTTCATTGCATGTGTGTCCTTTTCCTAAACCACATGGATCCACTAGAGTTCATTGCTTGTGTGTTCTTTTCACAGCCCAGGTGGATCCACTAGACTTCATTGCATGCGTGTTATTTTCATAAACCACTTAGATGTGTGTTATTTTCATAAACCACTAGATGTCATTGCCTGTTTGTTCTTTTAATAAACCATATGGATCACCTAGATGTCATTGCATGTGTGTTCTTCTAATAAACCCCTAGATGTCATTGGATGTTTGTTCTTTTCATAAACCCCTAGATGTCGTTGAATGTGTTGCATTTTTGTTCTTTCTAGAGACCACATGGATCCACTAGATGTCATTGCATGTGTGTTCTTTTCATAAACCACTTAGATGTGTGTTATTTTCATAAACCACATGGATCCACTAGATATCATTGCATGTGTGTTCTTTTCCTAAACCACTTGGATCCACCAGAGTCCTAGTATGTGTGTGTATCAGTGTGCATCATTGTGGATTTGGAAAATAACACATGCAATGATGCCACTCCAGCATGTGGTGTCCAACCATGTCCAGGAACCATAGCAGCATGCTAGGATTCAACTGCAGCATGCATTGTACCACCAGCTTGAAAGATGCAACATCACCACACCCATTTGGATGTTTTTGTTATGTATCGGTGTGCATTATATTGGTTTTGGAAAAGAACACATGCAATGAAATCTAGTGTCTGTGCATGGTGGCCGTTAGTCGTAACCTTAGCCCCCAATGGTGGCTGTTAGATAGACTCTTCTAGAAGGCACGCCCTAAGACACTTGTTCTGGATGACGATTGTTACAAACCATTCGATCGGGGCGCTTGGACGATTGGGATGGTTCTTCGTAAGAGTGATCCGCGAGTAGGCTATTCTGCGACATGATTGGCCATGCTTACTGTCTGCTTGCTTTGGACAAACTAGCAACACCGTGCGCTCCCACTTGCCAGTGTCACGTGTTCCGTAGGCCCACCTACCAGTGTCACGTCATCTGTACTTCTCTTCCTTCCCACACTTCTCTTCCTTCCCCTCGAAGACAATTTCCTCACTTCCCTCCCATCCTACCGTAGCCGCAATCCGACGATGCCTCCATCGATCTTGTAACATCCCAATTTCAGCAACCCTGATTAGTTATTCAGATTGCAAACATCAGGGGGAACAAAAACTTTTTCTTATTTAATTGTGCAGTGCTTGCTTGTTGCTGTCTGTATTTATACTTTTGATTGTACAGCTTATGATATACTCCTTACCTCAACATCAGTTGTCAAAAAGCTATTTAACAAAACTATCCTGGCTCATTTTACATATTCTCAAATGTTCTGGCATTTCAAAACATGAGCCAAGATGCTTATATAACCAAAACTATTTTAGTGGCTTCTATTGACAAAAGTATGGAGATCTACAATCTCCTTATGCTTTCAAGACAGAACCTTCAACTACTCTTACCTTTAAGATTTCCAAAACCTTTTATAAATCTTTTGAACTCTATTCCTGGTATATGTACCCAGGACCTTACCTTGTTCAAACTCCAACCTTTCAAAATTGCCCATCTTTACCTCAAGCTAAGCGTGATCGTAACCATAGTAGTAGTTGATGTGTTTGTAAGATGAGTTGCCTTGGTCTGCTGCTTGGTTTGTCTGCTTAGGAGATAATATGAGCTACTCTAGGAGCTCATCACTAGGATCAAGATGCTTCCAAATCATCACACCCTAAGCAAGAGTACAAACCTGGATCTAATCTCTAGCTACAAGGGGATCATCTAAAACCCCTAACCAGACCCCTTCTAAAGTGATCCCTTCTAGAAGCTTCCAAGTCAATGAAGACAAAAATCAAGAAAGGATCTGGCCTACTAAATCTGAACTTCAACATCATCCACCTGATGATTCTTGGGTACCTTGCAACCCATCAAAAACATCCCCTCTCATACTCTAGTCAAAATCTTCAACACTGCCAAATTTGACTAAGTATGGAATCTGTTTCAACATCACGTTTTTGAGTGCCTCCTTTTCTTAACCCTTGTGTATTTTTAAAAATGCATTTGAACCATCTTGTTAACCATCCTAAGGAATACCAAGGCCCACTCTTTCCCTTGGTTATATCATCTTCCAACCCACTTGTTCTTGATGGTTTTGCAGGCAAGAAAATAACTATTCCTACAAATCTAGTCAACATGCCTACTTTGATAGAAGCTCACCCCACCATCCCACCTCCTCTGGACCAACTCTTTGCATGGTTGTGTTCTACTCATATATTTCTATCAACATCTACTTCACTTGTTCCAAGTGGATCTTTGTGCTTCTTAAACCCACATGGTTTATAAGGCATCATGACTCATCTGGTATGGCAGCCTTATTTTCAACAAAATTTGCCATCACTTCCAGACCACCTCAAATGTAACCAATCCAAACTCCTTCTGCCATGATCATGTATATGACTTGGTATACCTATCCATCTATCCCTTGCATCAAGGTGAGGTCTGAGCTCCAAGATCCAACAAGGTTTTGGTGGTATAAAAATAACATCACCCTAGATCCACAACTCCTTGTTTTCCATCTAATTCAAGTTGGATTTCCAATTCTCAAGGTTGAAAATGCTTGCTACACCTTGTCTGCATCATCTACATTGATCATCGAGATTTATCAATTATTATCCATAATTATTATGGCTCCAAATCAAGGGAAAGTTTGGTTTTTGCCAAAGCCCTTCCCCAAATTTTGACTCAACTGAGATCCATATATCATACTCTATCTTCCCACCTCAAAAATAAATATTTTTGAGATCCTTTATCATTTCTTTTTTCCCTTTTTCTCAAATGGCAGAAATGGAATAATAATAGTTTAAAATATTTTTAATCCTTAATAAATCTCGGGAAAATTCTCCTAAGTGTGTATTCACATTTGGGACCTCCTCACATCAAAATCTAACAAGGTCCAACGTAAAATTATCAAATAAGCTTCTATAAACCACTTTTGCACATTTTGGATAATTGATAAAAAATGCCCTAAAATCATATGAAAAATCTCAATAAATTCCTAGAGGTGTATCTTAACCTTACCCATCTACCAGCATCCTTATCTTAGTTGGTCAAGATAAAAAATAAGACATACCACTAGATCATCCCTTATGGCAGATTTGAACATTTAACCTTTTTGTATCAAAAACCAAAACAAACCCTCTCTCCAACCTTACCAAGAAAGATTGTACAGCACCAACCCCTCCTCTGGTCGTGCTCGACTGTAGCACTACACTGTAGCAACACCATCCTTTTGTCTTTAGCTCTTGGAGCAAGCAAGTGAGAGAAACACCATATCTTTGCATATCTTGTGGAGTAATCACCACAACAGCTGCAGCCCTTCCCCTATCTCACTCTGGTCGAGCATCGGGCCCACACTGCCTCCCAGCACCACCCAGCTTGAACAACCAGTGACCAGCCCTCCTCCCCAAGCCCTCCATGGTCCTAGCTCACCATGGACCTCTCCCCTTCGGTTTAAATGGACCAGAGGCCACCCGAGCCTCCCTCTACCCCTCATTCACTCCCCTGCTCCTCACTTAACTCCCTAGGGCACCTCTCCTCCTCCCCTGCTTTGTCATGCATGAGAGAAGGAGAGAAGGAGCTCTCGGCTCCCTCCATGGAATCGAGCTAAAATCCCTCTCCCCAGCTCCCTCCGCTCTACAGGTTCCCTTTCTAAGATACCCTTGCCCCTCTGAGTCTAACTGCACCTTTTTTCCAGGCGCCTAACCGCCGCAGATACCAACTCCGGCGACCACCGAGGCTAGCTCTCGGCGACCACCAAGCCCCACTGCCCATCGCCAGAACCGCCGCCAACCCTCGCGTCGCCTAGCACCCTCGTCGTCGACATGCACGCTCCCAATGTCGGCCGCATCACAAATCCGCGCGGTGTTGTACTCCGTCAAACCCCGTCCTTATGCCCCTTGCTGAGGTCGCCGTCCAGCGATGCATCGCCTCTGTCCATCCTCGACGCCTCCCGAGCATCTGGTAAGCCTCCCCGCTCCCAGCCCGCCACCGCTAGGGTTCCCAGCGCCGCCACCTGCCTCCTGTCGGAACGACGATGGGGAGCCCTCGGATCTAGCCTAATCGAACGGCCCCCGTCTCCCCTTACCGCTTCAGCGCGTGTGTGCTGCTGACAAGAGAGCCCGCCCTGGGATTTCGAACAAGTGGCCTCCCACGTGCTGCAGTGCGATTTGGGCCGGCTGGACCCTGTGCTGCCCGTTCCTGTGGAATCCCAGCCCAGTTCCAATTCCCTTTTAATGATTATTTCTAGATCTGAAAAATAGTGGTTTGGTTTAATTCAAAATAAATTTGTAACCCAACCTAAAATGGCAAGATCCATTTTTTCAATAGTACTAATACATATTCTCTAACATGCAGACCCATCCACGTGACTAAAATGATATTCGTTAATTTTTGGGATTTAATCTACCAACATGTATCTGTTGCAATAAATAAATCTCTCAGTAAGATTTACATAACCAAATGGAATGAATCAAATTTACTCTGATAGGTTTTTGAAATACCCATGTTTTGGTCCTTGCCTCATGACAAGGTGAACCATGGTTTAGCATTAGTAAAAATAACAAAAACAGGGAATTCTGACTTTAGGAAATTCCCTAGGTCAAACCAAAATGGGTATTTACCTAATTCCAACTCCTAGTACACCTGCATAACAGTATCTATCAAACCCCAGGAGTCCATAATTTTCTAAGCCCCTGTGGAATAATCATGAATTAATATGTTCTCGGCTTAATTATTTCACACAAAAAATTATCACAGTACCTCTAGAAATCCAAAAAGGTTGATTCTAATTTATACAGAAAGGTTTTCTAAATGCCTACAATGTGCCCTTTGAATCAACTCAAAAGCTTCTGTAGAATTCATTTGGTGAAAAGGACAAAAACACCACATCACTGCCTTTGGGAATTTCCTGAGGGCATTCTGGTAATTATTTTGTCATGATTCCAACTCTCAGTGAACAAGTACATCAAGCCCTACCTAACCAGTGAAGGAAATAATGTTTGGACATACATAACATTTCTAGTGAATTAGCTCCTAAAACTAGAGTTATTTCACTATAAAACTAATAACTAAATAAAGAAAAGTGATAAAGTTATGAAACCACTTTTGTTGGCCTTGTTTTGGCAATACCTACCTGAGGGTATCATTGGTGCACATCTGTATCTTACTTAACCACGCATTAGTCAAAACCCCTTCTGTATGTGGTATTTGACAAATAAATCACAAAGGCAATTAAAGCATTTCCATATGCTATGATCTCAATCTATGAAAACTACTGAAGTAATGTGTGGTATGTTTGCTTCTATATGGATTGGTGATTATTCGCCTTGTGTTGATTGCACCCTTTGTTTGCTTGCATGTGATCCATAACGATGCTAGATGCGATTAAATCGGAGAACAGACGAAGTGGTTATTACTGGTATTATTGGGTATTCTATGAAGAAGTCCAGGGACATATTGCCATATTGCTAATAATCAGGCAAGCCACCTTCTTGCTCATAAGACTTGTGCTACTATCTTACTTATGCATGTTTTTTCTACTGTTTTATGAAACTGCATTGTTTGACTATATGATGATCTCTACTTGGTAGTGGCTTGGCTTCTCCAAACCATTACGCTTTTGTACTATTAAGTACAACCCTCTTGATGACACCTATTTAACACTAGTATGATAGATGGTGTATTACACCATACCCCTTTGGAGACCCCATTTTAGCCAAAGGAAAACTAGAGGATGGGAAGACCCCCGAAAAAGTTTTACCAAAAGTTTTATGATAAAACCTTGGTGAGGTGGGACCTCCCAAGAGATGTTGAGAAAGAAAAGGTTTTGTTTTACAAAATGCTGAAGGAAAGATGGAGGAAAAAGGTTTACAAAAACGCACCTAGTTCTTTGCACTTTTGCTAGAACAATTAACCTTGTGCAACCACATATCTCTGGAATGGGACAGAGCTAGATTTGATGTTTGGCTATTCTGGTATAAGCTATCTCGCAACTACTACAGGGAGATATAACAATCCCTAGAGGGTGGGCCTTCTCTGGCAGGGTCCATGTAAAACATCTACCAGGGGAAGGAATGAAGGTCTGCGGGCCTCCACGCGTTACTATGAGCCCCTCTTTGAAAGCGCACACTTGGGAAGTGGAAAAATGCGCTCCGGTTGGTCCTCGATACCCGACGTCACGGTTTTGAGGGGAGTAACACTCATAGGGTAGGCACTTATATTGGAGTGGGCATCCGGAGAGTCTTGATCGGTTACTCGACCCATGATCGGTGTAGATAAGGGTAGTGTACCCGGATGGTGTGGGTAAAGTGTGCAACCTCTGCAGAGTGTAAATCTATTAGAATAGCCGTGTCCGCGGTCATGGACGGTTGGGAAGGTTGCTGTAGAGCGGTGTTGGTTTTGTTTTCAAAAAGGATTTCGGAAAAGAAATGGCTTTGGAAATGTTTTGACCATGGGATGGTCGTAAAGGATAAAGGTTTTGACCATGGGATGGTCGGAAGGAGGAGAAAGGAGTTTGGTCGTGGGACGACCTGAAGACGGGAACAAATGGGTACCCCAATCCTAGTGTTTACAAAACTTTGCAAAAGGTTCCCAAAATTGTTTACAAAAGTTTTCAACAAAGATATGTAGATGCTATATCTACAAGAGAAACTATTTGAGAAAAGAACCTCTCTTGAAGCCCTCCTACTACCACAGCCATATTGCATATCCTCTTATTATTATTATTATTTTCTTGAGGTGGTTTGTGAGTACATTCAAATTACTCACTGGCCTTGTCCCTGGCTATTAACTTGGTCAGATATCAAGAAGAGGATGAAGTTGACATCTAAGCGAGCTAGGACGTTCTCCCTGGCTATTAACTTGGTCAGTTGCCTATAGGTTAAGGCATGGCTCGGGCTCTATGCTTAATGAAGTTCCGCTGATGTTGATCGATGTAGCCATAATGGCAACTAAGGTATGACATGTATTCATTATGTATTGGATGTTTACTTTGATACTTGTCTGTTATGTGCCACGACTAACTGATCATGCGATCGTGGTTGTATGCATAACAGGGATTCTCGGAGGATTAATCCGGGGCCCCACAGATCTCTCCCGCAACCACCCTCGTCCCCCACCCCCCTTTCTCCATGGGTTCAAGGGGAGAAGGTGAGAAAACGTATCGTGATGACAACGATGGTGATTTCGATGTGAGTCGTCTCATCTCTAACATATGTGGCCTTTTATCTATTTTGAGCTAGATCTACTCTGATTACTCATGCACATATGATGTGTTAGGCCAACAAGATATTGTACGACTCCGACTATCACAGTTTACTAGAGGAAGACAGTCCTGTTCTATGTGAACATGGATATGTGCCTACTAAATTTGTAGCATTCGAAGGACGAAACGCGGGCAGGAGGTTTTTAGGGTGTCAAGGACACTGTGCAATGTTGCCACGCAGAAGTTGTGGTATTGTCAAATGGGTAGATCCAGAGTGGCCCAAATCGATGCAGAAAATGTGGGACAAACTATGGGATTAGGCCATAAAGTGGTACTAATTTCCTCATTATATGGGCATTATCGGTTGCCATTGCTGTTTATGTTGCCATGTTGTTGTGCAGCAGCTGAAATGAGTTGCTGCTTCGTGGAGTGTAGCAGCTTAAATAATTTATTTTTGTGCCACTAACATTCCATCTAATTTGGAGACCACATGCCCCACAGCAATCGTGGAACCGGTGCTACGTGTTTTCAGATAGCAGTGACACAATCACAATTTCGTAATCAACTAGTGACTCAGTCATTTCCAAACCTCAAGTCACGATACATTTAACTCTGAGAATGTGAGTAGATTGTTTTGTCCGACAAGTTCCACGCACAGATCTCTAGAATTTAACTAAATTACATATATAGGTTCAAGTTCAACACATTATTATGCATCTTCATTTCTCGCAGCCTTTTTCTCTTGCATGGGTGCCAAGCCTTTACGTACACTGGCTTCTTCATTTCTTGCCTTCTTCCTCTTCCTCGTTGCCAATTTTCATAGGTTCACATACTCTGCATCGCCGGGACAATCAGCACCAGAATCGTGTCTTGCATCATCACCAAAATGATTGACACAGTAGTCATGTTTCTAACCTTGTGGTGCTTGCTACCAAAGAAACAGGATTGTTGCATAACTGCCTAATATCTAAAGAGTAAACAAAACAAAAATTACAATTTAGCACAAACATGCAAACCCTAAAAGACTATTGCTTACTAGGAGCTAATTGGGTTTGAGTGGCCATCCTGTCCAAGAATAGCAGGGTGATTCCCAGTTGCAGCAGCTTCCACATCCATTACATCACAATTTACCATAAACATGCAAGCCGAAGCATATATTTTCATCAACCCAAATAGCTGACTATCACATGTTAGAGGAACCATGATGCCTTGTTTATCCATGAAGCTGAACTTTGATACCTTTGATCCGGATTACAGATGTAGTATAGCTCTTTTTCCCTAGTAGACCTAGGTTATCGAATCCTCAGGAAGCGAATGCGTAGTGAAGTTACTTTAATGGACCTTCCAGAGTTTTAGAATTCCTTTTGTATTTTCACCAGACCAGTAGCTTGAGTCTTTTTGTTGTTGTCGATGATGGAGAGGGAGGGCCTAGGGCGTTCGGTTTCACCGGTAGCTATGCAAAAACATCGGATGGAAATAAAAGATAGAAATAAATTATGTGTGTACTTGTTAGAGCAAGATAAATTATATGTGGGCAGTGCATCCATAATTCCTATTACCTCCACAACCGCTTATAGCAATAACCTACTAGACTTATCCATAGAAGAAAGAGAACTAATAATATGTATAGTGATGTCAACGTTAATCCCAAGCAAATCCCTCACATACAGCCGTACCACCCCTTCTGTCACTAGGGTTCTCAACCTGCAGATCAGTCACCACTCATGCTCCCTATAACCTGGCTGAACCCTCGGGGTCTTGGGTACCTGACAAGTCCCTAGATTGAGGCAAGAGAGGATACAATAATCATCATGTCATACAAACTAATACACGATCCCATCTATGATAAATCACATGCACAATTACTACATGGCTAGGATGAAGCCCTTAGCCCAAGGAGAATTACTCACACATAGAGATGAGGTCAACAATCACAAACATTGTAATGAAAATCATAAGATTAATAGAAATAGTCTTACAATGTCGCCAATCAGAGAAAGTTGTTCTGTTTGACCTAATGGAGGCGGTGCCAACTATACGACCGGAGATATACGGTCGGAAATTTTGCTCTGGCCGTACAGTTGGTCGTTACAGTGTCTGTCTTTGTTGGATGGCTCCAGGTTTCTTCTGGTCGAAGGAAATATCGTATCTTTGACTTTAATGTAGTGATTCTCTCCTTTAAACGACATTATCTGCGCAGGAAAAATACAAGAACAAAGGATTGCATTCCCTTATTAATATTAGCATCAGTGACAGGGTTTAGAGAGATATTTCATCAAAAGTATGATTAATATTCAGTTTAAATGTGGACGCATATGGCTATGTTTCAGAGCCATCAACCTCCCCAAGCTTAAACTTGATCTTCCTAAGCAAGAAAACCAAAATCCAAAAGGAACTTAGCATTTAAACTGAAATAACGAGATGGTGATCTTACACGTGATTAATAGTCTCATGTTTCCTCCACTTTCATAAATCTGAAAAACTTCAGCATAGATAGAGTAATGGAAAGCGTATCATACGGGTTTCATGCATCCTTATAGCACATCAAAATTATTGTAAGCATGGATGATTCAAGTGAGTAAATTTTATTCCATATCAAGTAATCAACTCATAGGCTTGCCTTTGAACAGTAAAGTATAATCATGTAAATTAAGAGTGTGAGAGTTGTCATGGAAAGCATATATACTAGAGTATCTCAATTCTCCCACAAAAAATGAATCAAGACTGTACAAGCACTACTTTTATATTCATTGTTCCTCAAGAAGTTCAGTTTTTAAGTAATTGAGAGCATGCCAAAGATTTTTATTAGTTTATCGGGCTGTGATGGACACTCGTGGCATCACTAAGGTTTTTGTTCCTTTTGCATAATGATTACTCATAATAGCCAGAGGAGCGATTCCATCATGATTACAGCTACCCGGGAGTGCCAAGAATCTTACCCACTATAGCATTGCTGCTACAATTGTTTAATCAACTCATAGCCAAAATCTAGGAGTTTCCTCCATGAAGATCGTTCGTAGGCCAGCGGAGTTGTTGGCATCCCATGAAGTTTGACATGCGTAAAGCTATATCATTCTTATGATTAACAAGTCAAACTTTAGCATGCTCACAAAAACCACTAAACATTAATTAAATCGAACAAATCCTTTCAAAGAGAGCTATTAAGTCAATCAAAATTTTCAGTGGTGTCAAGTGTCTCAAGAAATAAGCCTTCAAGACTAAACACTACAACACCCAAGCCTTCAATTGTGATACTTTTTCTTATTACAATTGTTTAGCAATTTTTAGGAAAGACTTCGTTAATTACGAGAGATGGAACAAAATGAGTCCAATTAAATACACATGCAAACAACAATCTTACTATGATACAAAGACTCATTCCACCAATATAATATCTCAACATTTACTACTAGGTTTCTCAAACTTTAAAAAGTGGGGAGTCATAAGGCATACCTCTCATGTTTGGTTCCACTTCTCTCTTCCTTTTTTATTTGTTTCTTGGAAACTCGAAGTCGATCACTCTCCTGCAAACATACGAAGACCTAGAGGCGACAAGAAAAGAAAGAGGGAAAATAAGGAAAGATGGAGAAATATTTTTGTGATTTTTAAGAGAGGGAAATAAAGAATAAAAAATTGGCGGCAAAGCTTGGCTAGAAAATTTAGAAAGCAAATAAAAAGAACTAAACATAAAGTGTTGGGGAAACCAACATGAGTGCTTATAAACTCAAATAAAAACGTAACCTCGAAAAATAAAAGCAAATGAATGCCAAATAAAGATACATGAGGAAACTTCCCCAAGCTTAGGCTTTTGCAATCCCTTCAAATCATTGTTGTGGTCGGAAAAGTCGTTACTCCAGTTCGTGAATTGAGTGGAGAGGTTACTTGTTGATTCTCGGAGGTTCAAAGAGAGGTTATGCATCCTCTCCACAGTCCCTCCAAGTCCTTGGAAATCTTGGTATGTTGCAAACCAGGTTTGTGGCTACTCCTATTGATGAGGAACTTCTTGCTCCCCCTCTTGGTCCTCATCCTCTTCAGGAATCTCCTCCTCGGGTTGGTGCTGCTCACCCTGCACATCATATAGAAAATGTCCTTCCTTGATAGAGAAAAGACCATTAGGCAAAGGAGCAGGGTAGATACACCCAGCTCCAACAATATGTAGATAATAAACACCACCTCTCCTAGTGAGCATTCCACAGGCCCTCAAGGTGGAGAAACCAACACGCGTCTCACCTAGTACGGTTTGCAACTCGCCTAGATCGATGTCTAGGGAAGTGGCAAGCATGGTGATGATGCCTCCTCCTATGATTGGCCCTTGGCTTTGGGAGGCTTGCTGCTCCAGGTAGCACACAAGGATGGCGCCCAAGTTGAGTGACAAGTTACAGTTGATGTAAGGAGCCTTGATGTCCTCCTCGTTGAGTCTTGTGAACTCATTACATTCCTGCAAGGTGTTAGCAATAACAAAGAACAAATAGCGAATTGCAAGATGCTGAATATTCTTCCCCTTGTTCACTCTACTAGTGAAGCTCATTCCATTATAGTATTGATCGGGGGAAGGAACTAAGCCAGTAAAGGATGCGTGTAAAGCATGAACATCATTTTTTGGCAAATTAAAGCATGCACACCATTGATCTAATGTTAAGGTGTAGTTTTTGTTCATCAGATGGAAAGAAATAGTATCCTCTCCTTGCCAAAGTTTAACAGTGTTTTGCAATGAACTTAGGAATTCAATGGTTAAGCGGCGATAAGTAGGTACATCATTGTACACAAAGTTTTCTAGGCCATCTCTATTGCAAAGTAAATTAAAGTCATCAGAAATACCGAGTTGGTTCAATATAATGGGGCAATCCCACTTGGTGGCCTTCACTTCGCGGTTCTTGATCTTGTTGAAGTGTTCGTGATGAGCCTGATCCTTGAACCGTATCCCCATGCGTTCCTAGGCAATTGCTCGAGAAGCGCTAGCAGTGGCACGAGCACGAGTTTGGCTCCTTGTGTTCATCTTCTAAAACATTGAAGAAAGGCAAAAATAAAACTTTTTGATCCAACAACAGTAAGTATAATATGTTCCTCATCTAAGCACACTAAAGAATCTCCTCAAGATAATAATCTAGGTAAGAAAATCATGGTAATTAATTCATAGTAGGTCTCACCCTAGATTGATAATGAAAATAGATCAAAGATGAATTTTCAAAAATTAATTGGAGGATCGGAGGAGAAACGTACCGTAGATCACTTGTGTGAGAGGAAACCGAACGAAATTGAGTAGAGATGAAGATCCCGTGAGGTTTTGAGAAAGTATGGAGGTAGAAGAAATAAAAAGGATTGAAGTTTTGGAGTTGGGAGTACCTTCCCGTGCGATTTTGTGGTCGGACGCAACTATACGGGCACAGCTATACGGGTGGAACATGCGTTCCGGCCGTATAATTGGCGTTCTATCAAAATATTAGGTCTTCCTCCTAGCGGCGTAGCTATACGACCACAACTATATGGGCGAAACAAATGTTCCGGCCGTATAGTTGGTCGTTAAACTGTTTGTCCCTGCGAAAAAAATTTGCAAAAGGTCTCGATATCTATACGACCGGAATTTTTATTCTCGCCGTATAGTTGGTCTCTAAACTCTTAGTACATATGAATAGAATTTGTATGGATGCATTGATATCTATACGACCGGAACTATACGGCCGGAATTTTAATTCCCGTCATATTGTTGGTAATTAAAGTGTCAGTACATAAGAAAAGAAATTGTACGGAGGCATTCATATCTATACGGGCGGGACTATACGTCTAGAATTTTGTATTCCCGCCGTATAGTTGGTCGTTAAAGTCTCAGTACATATTGTAGAAAAAAATTCGATGACAAAGATAACTATACGACCGGAACTATACAGCCAGAATTTTTATTCCCGCCGTATAGTTGGTCATTAAACCGTCTATATACATCAAAAAAATTATGTTTCTTCGTAAACTATTTCTTTTCCTATAACTTAGGGATATACCTTGTTTTTGAAAGAAAATTTACAGAAAATATTGTCGACCAACAATAGCATCAATAATGCAGAAATTCAAGTACTACCAAATTTCTTCTCCTCAACTGGAGTTCTCTAGCGCTCTTTATTGAGCATCAACTTAAACTAAAACTAAAAACTTAACTCAAACCTTAATTTGACATGGATTGCCTCCCATGGAGCTCTCTTTTACAGTCAATAGCTTGACCTTGATGATATTCACTTGGGCCAGATGAGTGGAACACCCACTCCAAAGTAATTGTCCTTCAAAGTGCTGACCTCCTTATCGTCATGTTTGGCTTTCTTCTTCCTAGGGAAATGCATAACAAAAGGATCCCGCGAAGGCAATTGGAACTTCAAATTCCCTTCATGAAGGTAAATTAAAGCCTTAATAGTTATTAAGAAAGGACGGCCCAATATTATAGGAGCAACAGTGTCTTCAGGCATGTCAACAATAACGAAATCGACGAGAGAAGGACAGCCTTTGATGTAAACTAAAGTGTTCTCCTTAATCCCTATAGCTTGTTTGTAGGTAGAATCTACTAGATGCAATTTTAATTCAGTAATTTCAAAGGAGCCAAGATTTAACTTGTTAAAAAGACTCTTTGGAATTGTTGAGATGCTTGCACCTAGATCACAAAGTGTAGCTATCTCATTAGTTCCAATCTTTATCTTAATAGTAGGCTCAAATATGTCATCTAGTTTAACAGGTAGCTTTTTTTAGCGATTTTCTTGTATTCCTCTTCAAGGTCACGTACCTGAATTGCTACTTGATCAAGAAAGTGTTGATACATGGCTTCATCATTACCTTCACTTACCGTAATTTTGATGTTGATCCTTTTTACCAGATCTTCGATGGTGTAGCTTGGTGAAGGGGCATTACTATAGTCAAGTTCTTCAGGCTCCTCCCTTTGGATTATCATTATTTTGAGTTCCTCAATAGGATTGGGCTCAACTTTACCTGCAAATTTATCTAGAATGAGAGTTTGACTCTCGATTATCTTACTTAGGTGTGCCTCAACGATCCTTGTTCTTTCTTGAATGCCCTGGAAATCATTTCTCAAACTAACAGGTTAGTTAGATAATTTATCAAGGATAGCATCTTGGTTCTCCGTGATTTTGACTAAAAAGTTATTTTGTTCATTTTGCGAGTCTATGAAAGACTTAAGCATTTCTTGGAGACTACCATTATTAGTACCCATATTATTATTAGATTTATTTGTAGGACGAGAATAATGTTTGTAAAAATTAGGATTGTAACTCTTCTTCCAAGAAAGATTATAATCATTAGGAGCTACGAAGTCTATTTCTTCTATATTTCTTTCGAGGGTGGCTCTTACCTGAATTTCCTTACCTTTTACGGCTAGTATGAGCTCATCCAACTTAGCATTGAGATCTTCGTTCTCTTGTGGTGAGATAGAGTTCACCTTCTTTATGTTTGATCTTTCAACATGCCATTGGGCATGGTTGTCTTGCATATTGTCTAGCAGCTGCTTTGCTTCGGTAATATGTTTACCCATGAATGTTCGTCCAGCTACAATATCAAGTATAGGCTTATACACAGGATTAAGAGCATTGTAAAATAAATGGACGATTAACCAATCTTCCATCCCATGACTAGGACAGTTTCTTAGGCATTCTTTCATCCTCTCCCATGCAAGCGCTAGTGGCTCACGATCTTCCTGTCTAAAACCAGTAATATTCGATCGGAGTTGCATAGTCTTTGTAGTTGGAAAACTTTTAGTCATAAATAAATAAGTACATCCCACCCATGATATAATAGTATTTTTAGGCAAAGATAACAACCATTCTTTAGCTCTTCCTCTTAGATAAAAAGGGAATAGATGTAATTTAACCACATCAGGGTCAACGTCTTTTATACGCATCATATCACATATTTTAGTGCAAGTATTTAAGTGTATACCTGCGTCTTCAACAATAGAGCCTCCAAATTGATTCTGTTGAACCAAACTTAAATAATGGGGCTTAATTTCATAGTCATCAGCAACAATTGCTGGCTGAGTAATAGGAGTACGCAAATAATCATTATTGGGAGTAGCAAACTCCCCAAGTTTCTTTTTAGCCATACTTCCTATGTTTTGGGGTTTTTTAGATTAAAAATTATAACAGTAAAAACTAGAATTGAAAGACTAACTAATTTTTTTAGTTCATCAAATAAAGACTAAAAGCAAACTAACAAAATGAAAAACAAGAATTAAAACTAGCAAGGTTCCTAATAACCTCACCAGGGTAGCTATTGCTTCCCCGGCAACAGCGCCAGAAAAAGGGTTGATACCTTCAATCAAGATTAAGGATGTAGTATAGCTGTTTTTCCCTAGTAGACCTAGGTTATCGAAACCTCGGGAAGCGAATGCGTAGTGAAGTTACTTTAATGGACCTTCGAGAGTTTTAGAATTCCTTTTGTGTTTTCACCGAACCAGTAGCTTGCGTATTTTTGTTGTTGTCGATGATGGAGAGAGAGGGCCTAGGGAGTTCTGTTTCACCGGTAGTTGTGAAAAAACATCTGATGGAAATAAAAGATAGAAATAAAGTATGCGTGTACTTGTTAGAGCAACATAAATTGTATGTGGGCAGTGCATCCATAATTCCTATTTCCTCCACAATCGCTTATAGCAATAGCCTACTAGTCTCATCCATAGAAGAAAGAGAACTAATGATATGCATAGTGATGTCATCGTTAATCCCAAGAAAATCCCTCACATACAGCCGTACTACCCTTTCTGTCACTTGGGTTCCCAACCTGCAGATCAGTCATCACTCATACTCCCTATACCTAGTTCAACCCTCTGGGTCTTGGCTACCTGACAAGTCCTTAGATTGAGGCAAGAGAGTATACAATAATCATCATGTCATACAAACTAATACACGATCCCATCAATGATAAATCACATGCACAATTGCTACATGGCTAGGCTGAAGCCCTTAGCCAAGGAGAATTACTCACACAAAGAGATGAGATCAACAATCACAAACATTGTAATGAAAATCATAAGATTGATAGCAATAGTCTTACAATGTCGCCAATCGGAGAAGAGATCTACTATTACAAGTGGTGGAAGATGGCTATGCAGATGGAGAAGGGTTTGGAGATCTGGAGGCGGCTTTTTGGCGAGGTATGGCTTCTGGGTTGTGGTGTCTCTATTTTCTCATTGCCCGAGGCTTCTTTATATAGGGGTCCCTTCACGAAAGTTGTTCTGTTTGACCTAACGGAGGCGGCACCAACTATACAACCGGAGCTATATGGTCAGATTTTTTACTCCGGCCGTATAGTTGGTTGTTACAGCGTCTGGCTTTGTTGGACGACTCCTTGTTTCTTCTAGTCGAAGGAAATATCGTATCTTTGACTCCTTTAAACGACATTATCTTCACAGGAAAAATACAAGAACAAAGGATTGCATACCCTTCTGAATATTAGCATTAGTGGCAGGGTTTAGAGAGATATTTCATCAAAAGTATGATTAATATCCAGTTTAAATGTTGACATAGATGGCTATATTTCAGAGCCATCAAGCATCAACAATACCAAGGATAGTGCAGATCTGCGTAGGCATTTCTTCCATCGTGAGATAATGGTGTCCATACCACTTGCCCTTCACCCTTGCTGATTTAGAGTCGTAGCTGAAGAGGGCTACCATAACTAGGTAAGGGTGGTCCGCGGAGATCCCCCTTGATAGAAAACTGTCGACAAAATATGTTTGTCAGCATTGGACTAGCAAACAATTGTAGGTTCAATAACCAGCCAGCAGTTATAGTTAGTGCGAATAGCTCACCCACATGTAGCTAGAACATCTTCTTCCTTAGTAGTAGGATCTGCCATCCTCTGAGCTGCTCAGCTCATCGGCGGTGGAGGCAGGGTAGAGCCTTGCAACAGCGGCTACGGCATGCAGAATTGGAGCTCGGGATCAGTGAATGGGCGCAGAAACTTGGCACCGGAAGTCAAATGTCCGAAGGGATAATTCTGCTTGGAGGGTGGATTTCGATGCTGCCTGTGCTAGGGGAAAGGAGGGAGTGGATTTCTGAAATTGGTCAACACACCAAGCCACTTTTTTCCTCGATTTTGCTAAGAGGTTGCCGCATTGGCGCTCGCATCATAGATAGATTACTGACATGTGGGTCTCGACTCTCTACTTCATGGGGATGTTTAACGAAATGTTTGAATTTGGTAGGGCTGAGATGAGTTTGCCTCGGTAGTTGGCAGCCCAACTTTGCGAAGCGCGGAAATTACAAGCAAGTCGGGTACTACGATGCACTCGCCCAGGAACTTTCGGGCCGTAAAGGAAGAAGCCCTCTCTCGACACCTAGTGCTCATAACAATTCTTTCCTCCATCTTCATTTTGCTGACCTTTCTTCTTGGATTCGCCGTGGGTTGACGCTGGCGCCATCCTTAGGGGAGCGCTGAGCGCTCAAGGGGCTGAAAAGGTGGTTTTTCTCCCTGAGTCTCCTGCCGCCGGTGTGGCCTAACCTTCCTACATACCGGTTTCAGGTGCGCCTAGGTCCAGTTGCACCTTAGTCCCCTCTTCCGGTTCCTCGGTTGTGGTACTTTATAGCTGATTTTATTGCTTCCTCAGATTTTGCCATATCAACCGGGGTCTCCTTACGTCCAAGCTTGTCGTTGGAGGAGGGAGCATTGGGTTCTGACTATGATAGCCTTTAGGAGTTGCTTCGAGCGGGCCTGGCTTCTCTAGGATGGGAGCTTCCACCATCCCCTGGGTTCACATGCGCCACCCCGGTTAGGGTCCCACGAACCCTTCTAAAGGTGCTCGCATGGTCCCCGATGGGCAGGTCCAACATCCTTCCTCCTAGGAGGAAGCCCGCTCCCGGGCTTAGAGCGCCTAAGAGACGGTGCAAAAGACGCTATAGGCCTACGACGGGATGTGTGTTACCCTCGGGTGTTCGCCTACCTGGTCGAATTGCTCCTTCTCGGTGGAGCAGAATGGGTCCGTACCCCGGAGCTGGAGATTCTACAAGGCGAGAACGCCTGGCTATTGGAGTCCATGGCCGCATCCTCCCATGGTAGGGAAGAGGCGTTGCGGGAGCTCGCGGACGTCCGTATGAGGGTGACGCGTCTAGAGGATGAGGCCCAAGAAGTTGCCAGCCGCCTGCAAGAGGCCAGGTTCGAGGCGGAAAATGTGCGCTACTCTATTGACTGCGAGGTGGAGTAGAGTGGAGCACGCACCGCCACTTTGATGGACGTGATCTCTCATTTGGAAGAGATGCTCCTGCGTCTCTAGGTGGATCCTATCGGCCTTCCTGACGGGGATGATACCGAGGTGCATTCCTTCTTCTTCAGGGCACTGATATACCATGTACAACATGTACCCACGACTATTGAAGCCATCCTAGAAAACGAAGGAAAGGGGGTGGTGGCAGAGGTGTACAATCTAGTGTTGTCCACGGTCCACCACCACCACACCGGGTTTGACACCGAAATCATCGTCTGGCCATGACCCCTAGAGCAGATCTAAAGGCATCGGAAGACGTAGTGAAGCCAACAGTGGAGAAGGTGGTGCAGGTGATGGGCGCCAATCTGAAGACTAGGCTTCGCACTTGACCTGCCTTGTAGTTGTCGAGTCGGCTCTGTCTTCAAATGAAGCGATTCTCATGTTTTGTCTATATCTTGAACTTGGGTCTCGAGGGTATAGTCCTTGTTTCTTTGGTAGAGGTTGTGCTTATACTCGATTGTGTCGGGTGCTTGTCGCTTGCTCCCTACCACTCTGGGAATAAGGGCCTTCCGCGGGCTCTTATTTCCTTGGGAGGATCGGGAGGGGGTGCTTCGTCAGGTTTGCTTCACGGGTGTGGGGCCGCAACCTATCCCCCACTGGGGTGGAGGGGTGCCTACGGGTAGGTTGCAACTAACAGTCCCTTTTCTTGCCTTCTGTGCCCGTACCAGCCTCCTAGAAACCCACAGGCGGGTTTATGCATGGGGGGCTAGCCGCGTGTCTTCTTATCTATGAAGACTTCCCCTCACCAATTCCCATTCTAGGGGGACAATTACAGGGAAAGCATTGCCGTTTGTTCTTTGGGGCTAGCTATTGCTTTCCTCCCGCCATACCGCAAGGGAGGTGCACACCGTTGTGACCGATGCGAGTCCTCCTAGGTTAGCACACGTTAGCTAGGACCCCATTCCGGGTGCTAGCTTGGCGCCTCTCTCCAGCTTCCATGCGATGGAGGTGCAGATCGCGTGGAGTCCTTGGACTTACCCAGGAAATGCAGGCGTGAAGGGTCCCATGATTTTGTATGCTTGCCCATCCTCGGTGGTGCCAGCAGGAGAGCTAATCTGAGAAAGATGCGACCATTCTTAACAAGACCTCCGTTAGCAATGTAGCCCGAATGAACGATAATCAAGATGAGTCTGTGACAAACCACTTCATTCGTGTTCATTCACGGGATCTGCCTTCGGAGACATCACTTCTACTTCGGGATTCACCGTCCACACAAGTATGTTTTGCGGTGAGGCAACCGTCGTGAAATTATTCTCATAGGAGGGATTCCCCATCCCAATCAGACCAACCGCATGCAATACCGGATAGGCATCCCGGCTGGAGGCTTGGGGGACCCCAGCGTGCGTGTGTGTCGGGGGGGGGGGGTTACTCTGAGAAAACCTTCCCCGTGCATGTGTGCCCTGGGTAACCCCGGTGATGACGCCACTCTGAGTCAGCCAGGTGCAGCTTCCCGGGCTATTTTAGAGGGCACCTTCTTCTCGCAGTGGTTGTAAGGCACCTTCTAGGAGAGCACACTTTTCGCAAGGGAGCCCACCCACTGCATATTCCCCGCCCCCTATGGCCCTTTCCCTTCGCAGAACAAAAAGGGGGCGTTTGTAGCTTGCTTGGTGCTGCCAATCCCACTCGGGCATCGAACGGGTTACGATGTCCTATAGACTTGAGCAGGGTTTTCACCCTGCTCTTCGAGGTGGGAGGAGGGTGAGCTCAAGCGGTGCCAGCCGCGTCCCCTTGAGGGAGAAAGCCTTTGCCCCATGATTCCCAGGGAAATTCTTCCCGGACCACGTGCCACGGCCGGTGAAGGAGTGATTTCCCCTGATGACTCGCTAGACGATATCTCGGACGCATCACAGGGAGGGCGGGAGTGACTGTCCTCAGCCATTACGGAGGGGTCACAGGGAGGACGTCTCCCCTGGACCAATGATGGCTCCCTACTCTCCTTTCTTGAGCTAGGAAGGAGGAGGGGGCTGACTAGTCTTCTCCTAAGACCGATCCGAGCCCCCAGCCTCGCTTCTCGCAACAAAGTCGGCTTCAGCGAGGAGCTCGGTCAGTGAACTGAACTGACGGTCGCCGATCCTCCGTCGTAAGGGCGCGCTTCTCACTCCCAGGCGGAAGACATCGATTGCCAATTCCGGGAGTGTGTGAAGGACGGAGTTGAGCATGACGACGAACCGCTAGATGTAGCTACTAATGTCTTCGTCTAGGGCCTAAGTAAGCTCGTACAAGAAGGTGGTATGCAAGGTGTGCCACTCTTTCGCAGAGGGCCTATGGCCGGGATAGCCCTTCTCAGGTAGTAAAAGTGAGACTCCATCCACGGCGCGGAGCGATCTGGATGTGACTTGGTCGACGGACTCTTGGCTTGAAGCTTCCGCTAGCGGTCGAGTCATCGGGCGGCACCCTGGCGGGTGGGAGCCCCGAGTCGCCCTGATAGTGAGCATGCCCTGACGGACTCTTGGCTTGAAGCTTCCGCTAGCGGTCGAGTCAAAGTCGCACTCGCTTAAGGTGCATAGGAGTCTTCTAGATAAATAAATTATTGCTTCCAAAATATGATGGATATGTCATGTATAGTGATAATTCCTCCATAGATAGCTTCACCAAAAGTATTAGAGACTTACATATGAACTCAAATATTTTACCTTGGTTGGCATCATAAGGATATAATTCATAGTACTCTTTCCTTAGTTGCACTATCGCAGGGGAACACTTCATAGTAATTTTATTTTGCAACAGGGAAAAAACCAAAGGTGTCCTCCTCTAGTTAATCACACTTGCTAGCAAGTTCATCAGTTCTAGAGATATTGAGGCACTCACCAAAGTAAGCATCATCTGGAACGTTTAATTTTAAATGTTCTCTTCTTGTCCCTGAACATTAGTACTACAAGATTCTATCTCCAGTCCATCATTATTAATGTTCTCTAAATGAGTTTCTAGGAATAATGCCTCCACAGATAAATTATCATTAGTTTTAACATGATAAGAATCATTACTACATCATAAACAAACTTAATATTTGTGTGTGGAATGTTATTTTCAGAAATAAAAGATTATAGTGGTTCATCAAATGGTTCCTCCTCATGTTTATTTCCACTCTCCTCATCTTGTGGTTCATCTTTATTCCTGCTAAAGTAAATAGTAAGTAGCTCCATGATAGTCTTACCTTCAGACTTACCTTCTACCAGTTGAGAGGGTGCAACATCAAGTGCCACCTCTTCATTAACAATATGTTCTAGTGGTTTAGGTGGAGGTTCTTTAAGTGGTGTTGGCTTCACTTTGGTTGATATATTCCTCCTAACGTTTATCATGAAAGCTCTTGCTTATGATGGTTCAAAATATTCTCAATCTTGACGTACCTATAGATACTCAACATATGTTTTGACAATTTGAACAATCATATCATCATCAAGATTGGAACTTTCAACTAGATATTCCACTCTACCACGGTTAAGAAACTAATAGACACATTCTATGGGATCATCTTTATCAATAAGTTCCAAATAACCAAAGATATTTTATTGTGGATAGTTTCTAGTAGGTTCCAATCTTTATAAGAACTTAATTCCATAAAAGCTCCTTTAGAGGAAAGGTCTAATTCACTTATATTTTCTTCACAAAGTTCTCCATAAAAGGTTTCTATGGTTAACCATGGTGGAAACCCATGGTGAGGACAACATTAATAAAATCATTAAACCTTTCATAGCCATCATATAGGCTTTCTCTTGGGTAATTCTTGAAATTAGAGATCATGCATCTTATCATCATAGTTTTGGATGCTGGATAATAATGAATCAAGAATGTAGAACATACCATATCACAAGTATTAATTTTTGTGGGATAGGCATTAAACCAAGTACGAGCTTTACCAATAAGAGATTGACCAAATAGTCTAAAATTAACTTCATCCCGAGTAAATTCTTTTAATGGAAAAGTATCACAGACTTATGTAAAGAATTTCAAATGAATGCATGGGACTTCTGCACCATCTCCTGCAAGTCTATTAGAATGCAGCAATTCAAATACCATGGGATTAATAGCTAACTTTTTATGGTCACTGATATAGCTCTTATTCCAATATTCTTTCATAGGTGGGCTAGAGTCTTTTAAACTGTCAAGTTGAATTTGATGTTCTTTAGGTGGATTTAATGCATGTAAAATGCATACATGAACTTTTTAGTTTATTGTCACATATCCCATTATATTCCAACATATTATCATGTTATTCACTATTATAAACATGTATCGCTTTGATTTACGAGGATTTACGAATGATCGCCTTTATTTGGTTTATAACACTGCGGTGCAGAAAACCCTATTTTTCATATTTTTATGTATTAGGGACCTATACAGAGTCAAATTGCGCTAGAATTTCCATCAAATGAAAATTTATTGAAGTGGACCAGGCTAGGCTTTTGGAACAACAAAATGGAGCTCCGAGGGCCAATATGGACCAGGTGGAGCAGGCCCCACCCTAGACGACGCCACCAGATCCATCTGACACCTCGAGCATCGCAACTGTCCATACTCATCTCAGACTTCGAGTCTCAACATAAAAACGCCTATCAATATAGCCCCTGAGGTGTTCGTGAAACAAAGGCAGCGAAAACACAAAAACCATGAAACAGAGCCAGAACCAGCGAAGATTGGAGAGGGAACGCCGCCAGAACCAATCTTTGATTGCATCTCCACCCTCTCTAACATCTCCACCAAGGCCTCCATGATGAGAAGGTATTAGTCCACCCCTAGACTACGGGTTTATGGGAGTAGCTTGATCTACATCTCTCTCTTATGCTATGATTACATTAGATCCATATGAGCTTGATGGCTTAGTATTGATGTAGAGCTCGTTGGGGAACCCCAAGAGGAAGGTATGATGAGCACAGCAGCAAGTTTCCCTCAGTTATGAAACCAAGGTTTAATCGAACCAGTAGGAGCAAGGAAACACCCCAAAGGTATTCCTAGCTGAGCCTTAGCAGGGCGCACTACCGATGCTAGTAGCAACGTGGAGACCTGCACAACACAACCACAGAACTTTGTCCCCAACTTGCGATGAGGTTGTCAATCTCACCGGTTTTGCTGAAAACAAAGGATTAAACGTATCGAATGGAAGGAAGTAATAGTTTGCAGAAAGTAAACACAAAGCAGTAAATAGTTTGTAGATTTTATGTAAAAGAAAAGGACCGGGATCCATAGTTCACTAGAGGTGGCTCTCCTTAAGATAGATAACATGCTGGGTGAACAAATTACAGCGGGACAATTGACAAACATCGAGAAAGCAATACATGCATATACTAATCATCTTGAATCCTTTGAGACTTGATTGGGCATTACAACATTATACATAGACCGCCGTCCAACTTCATCTATGACTAATAATCCACCTTCAGGTTATCATCCGAACACCCTCTAGTATTAAGTTGTAAGCAACAGATTATTGCTTTACGAATTGCATGTAAAGTAAACAATACGATTGTTCTATGAACAAAGGATTGTTGTTTTCTCCCTAGTAGCAACAACACATCTAGTACCTTAGAGATTTCTGTCACTTCCCCAGATTACCAGAGGCATGAACCCACTATCGAGCATAAATACTAACTCTTGGACTTGCTACGATCTACTTGGCCAAGATAGCTACTAACAACGGAAAGCATGCAAGATCACAAATAACAAAGACATGATAGAATCAATAATCAATCTGAAATAGCATCTCAATATCCATCGGATCCTCGCAAACACAACATGCAGAATTACAAATAGATGATCTTGATCATGAACAGAGCTCACAAGATCTAGACATGAAAGCACAAAGGAGGGGAACCAGCCATCTAGCTATTACATGGACCCATAGTCCAGAGATGAACTACTCACGCATCACACCAGAGGCTTGCATGATGATGAAGAAGGCCTCTAGGGTGAATTCCCCTCTCTGGCAGGGTGCCGGGAAGAGCTTAACATCCCTCCCGATCTAGGGATGGAGACGACGCCGGCTACAGACTCTTTCGTGGATTTTTGATCGGGTACTTAGGGTATTCGTCCTAGGGGCATCTTATAGGCGGAAGGAGAGGCCGAGGGGGTGCTGGGGTCGGCCAGACCAACCCCTGGCGCGGGCCAGGCCTGGCCGTGCGGCCAGGTGGTGTGGCCGGCCCCCATCCCTGTTGATGTCTTCCGGAAAAATAGGCACTTTGGCTTTTGTCCCGTCCAATTCCGAGAATATTCATTTTCTGACTTTCCTGGAACCAAAAACAGCAGAAAACAGGCAGCTAGCACTGTGGCTCTTGTTAATAGGTTAGTCCAAGAAATCATATGAAAAGTACTCCAAAGTGTGGACAAAACACAAGAAAGTAGATAAAACCAAGTATGGAACATCAAAAATTATAGATACATTTGCAATGTATCAACATCCCCAAGCTTAACTCCTGCTCGTCCTCGAGTAGGTAAGTGATAAAAAGAAAGAATAATTTTTTAGGTGACATGCACCATCATAAACTTAATCAAAGTATTTGTAAAACATTCAAGGCTGGGATCATAGTACTTCAATCATAGCATGAAATACAAAGTTCTAGCAATAAGACAAAGAAACTATGATGCAACATGAAAAGGCACAAACAAAAGATTCATGAATAACAATGCTTTGCAAGACGTTTGTTTGTTTCACATAAAGAAAACATAGCATAATAGTATTCATCTTGTCCCTCATATAGTAGCAAATATAATTGCATAGGACACCTTCAAAGTTCATAAGAGTGACTAGATACAAATAGTTCAAAACAAGCAATATCAAGTTATGCATCAATCAACTAATCTTGGGACAATGGACATAGAACTAAGAATGGCCACTATGCTCTCAAAGTAGGTGCATAAAGATAGAAGGTGGAGACTAAATATAATGGTGGAAGAAAGGCCTTCATATAAGGAAGTAGGGATTCAAGTCTCATAAAGAGCTTCCAAAAATTATGGTACTTATACCTTTCAGCTCACATTGCCCCTATCATAAGCATCTTTAAGGTGATTAAGGTTAAAGTGACACAACTAAGAGGAAATGCTTGACAGGTTATAAACAAAATCTCATGCCCCTTACTTATGAAGACCGAACCTCATGCTACTCAACTTTAGTCACGAGTAAGATCTTGTAATTGTAAGTACATGTGTATCATGAAGAACCGCCAACGGGGTACCCCTTGCACATGATACATGACCTATCCCATAATCAAAATGACAAGGCAAGTAGACAATGAGCATCTTAGCGATCTTTTTATTTGCTATTTGCATAGGTTTTTATTGAGGATGCTTCATAGAGTGCTCATTATGGTGATGTTGAAAGTTTCCACGATGATTAGGCTTGGCTTAGGGTAGCGGCCCAGACGTCTCTCTAACACACATACAAACTCCATGATCTTACAAGTTCCACTTTTATTTCACATCGCCGGGATCCATAAGCAAAAGAACATGATATCAACGGGGTACAAAGTACAAGTGCAATGTTGAAAGCGTTCCCCATGATACATGGTTCTGCTAATTTCAACTTATAAAGCGCAAGCATATACGCAACAGAGAAGGACCCAATGGTTCAAGTTTATTAAATGCAGAAAGTAAAGTGTGCCATCAAGTTCGTGAGAGCTTTAATCACTAGTTTTCTCATAACAAGTTTAATTTGGAAGGTAAACAAAAGCATGAATATACTTGGAATAGCATAAGCTAGTAGGTAGGTATGGTGGACTTTTTTGAATAACTTGGTTTGGGGAGTTGGATGCATGAGTGGAACTCATACTTGGTTGTGGAGGCTAGCAAAAGACTGGGAGCGACAAACTAAGAGAGCAATAATGGCCATAATCATGAAGAGCGACAAAACATCATTGATCAAAGCATAAAGTGATACTACAAGTTCAAAACTAAAGGATCATAAAAGCTAAGGTGACTTTGGATAGTCATAACATGGTGTGAGCATGCGCCAAGTCAACCCAAATAAAGCATCAAAGGAGAATACCACTATACTATGCTTTAATATGCTAAAACAACGCATGATTCATCCAAGGCACATTAAGTAATCTCAATTGTTTATAACAAGTCATGCTACAACAAAGAATACTAAGCAGAAAGCCAAAACAATATCAAGCATGGCATGACAAAGCATAGGCCACAGTCAAAAATGAGCTCTTTTTACCACTTAAGCATGAACTTTCCTACTCTTTTCCAAACCGAACCAAACTATTTGAAAACCAATGTATGAAAGAGGGGGTCCAGCCAATTTATTCAGAAAACTAAGAAAACCAAGAAAACAAAAAACCAAAACAAAAATGAAAAAGAAGACGCTCCAAGAACAACACAATTGTACATGAAACAATAAAAATGAACCGTTTGGAAGAAACCTGAGATTTTTACTGATGAAGAAGCGGATGCCTTGGGCATCCCCAAGCTTTGACGCTTGTACTTCTTGGATATTTATTGGAGTGACATGTGTGGCATCCCCAAGCTTGAGCTTTAGTCCATCCTTCATCTCATTACTCATTCCTTCCATACACCTGGAATTTTTCCTTCATACAAAACTTCACACAATCTTTATTAGCAACATTAGTGCACTCAAGATAATAAGTCTTTAGGTTCAGTTCTAACACCAAATAAACTTCCATTAGAACACTAGAAACTGTAGCACTTCCCTCTAAAATCTCAATTCCCCAAAAGAACTCACAGAGGAACCAACAAGAAGCAAATGCAGAAAATGGCAGAAATCTGTCAAAACAGACCAGCAGGTAAAGACAAATTTTTTCGAAGACCTTCTGTTGCTCAAATTAAAACGTTTTGAACTAATGAAAGATAGATAAGAACCTGGGGCAGAAGCACAAAAATTCACGCCTCAAAAGTACATTTAGAGATTTTACACGAATATTTACGGTGAAGCACAGAAATCCGTTTCAGGGCAGCAACTTTCCCAATCATTACTTCTCTCTCATTAGAGGTTCCTCTGGGCACAAAAAGCAAATAAAAAGGACAACGAGCGGTTATTACAGAGGTAATAACATCCAAGACTCATCTAAAACTTTTGGGTTATCTCCCAATAAGTACTTTCTTTAACGCGTTTAAGTTAGGCATAAGAAGCAAGAGAAAATCAAGTGTTCTCAAATGAAGAAGCATTAAGATTCATACAAGAAATATCTTCAACAAGGCAAGGTATATCAACCAAATACGTTCTATAGGGTCCTCTTTTAATGCTCTTAGGTTCACTATTTTCAACAAAAGGGTTTTCAGGAACAATCCAATCAAGATTATTTTCTCTGGCTTCATGTATTGTTACTAGTTGAAAGGGTATTGGTATCTTAGGTTCCTCCCCATTAGGTTCAGTTTTGTTCATCTTTTCTCATGTACCAACAACATCTACACATGAGCCTAGCATATTGAAACATTCAATAACTTTTCTAGCTTCCTTGGCAACATCATAGAACTCCTTAAACAAAGTTTCTAGAATAAAATCCCCCTTTTCAGGGTACTCAATTTCTTTAAGCTTAAGAAACATTACTTGCATTAAGGGGTTGAGGTTAACAAACCTAGCTTCCAACATGTGAATTAAAGAAGTTGCAGCAATCTCATAGTTTGGAGCAAGTTCTGCAAGGGATCTATCCTCAGTATCTTCATGCTTACTAACATGATTAAATAATTCTTTAATATTATCTTTCCCAATTATAGAACCACTACCAATTGAAAGGTCTTTCAGGGTGAATTTAGGGACCAACATGGTGAGCTAAGGAAGAGGCAACAACTAAAGGAGACTTAATTTTTTTGTGTTTTTGATAAAGAAAGCAAACTAGTAAAACTATTTTTTGTGTGTTTTTGATAAAGAAACAAGCAAACAAAGCAAAAAGAAACTAAGAAAAACAAAAATAACAAAGTAAAGAGATTGGTTATGAGGGACTCCCCTTGTGAAGATGTCCTTGACTCCCCGGCAACGGCGCCAGAGAAGTGCTTGATGGCTGAGTATTGATGTAGAGCTCGTTGGGGAACCCCAAGAGGAAGGTATGATGAGCACAACAGCAAGTTACCCTCAGTTATGAAACCAAGGTTTAATCAACCAGTAGGAGCAAGGAAACACCCCAAAGGTATTCCTAGATGAGCCTTAGCAGGGCGCACTACCGATGCTAGTAGCAACGTGGAGACCTGCACAACACAACCACATAACTTTGTCCCCAACTTGCGATGAGGTTGTCAATCTCACCGGTTTTGCTGAAAACAAAGGATTAAACGTATCGAATGGAAGGAAGTAATAGTTTGCAGAAAGTAAACACAAAACAGTAAATAGTTTGTAGAATTTATGTAAAAGAAAACGACCGGGATCCATAGTTCACTAGAGGTGGCTCTCCTTAAGATAGATAACATGCTGGGTGAACAAATTACAGCGGGACAATTGACAAACATCGAGAAAGCAATACATGCATATACTAATCATCTTGACTCCTTTGAGACTTGATTGGGCATTACAACATTATACATAGACCGCCGTCCAACTTCATCTATGACTAATAATCCACCTTCAGGTTATCATCCGAACACCCTCTAGTATTAAGTTGTAAGCAACAGATTATTGCTTTACGAATTGCGTGTAAAGTAAACAATACGATTGTTCTATGAACAAAGGATTGTTGTTTTCTCCCTAGTAGCAACAGCACATCTAGTACCTTAGAGATTTCTGTCACTTCCCCAGATTACCAGAGGCATGAACCCACTATCGACCATAAATACTAACTCTTGGAGTTGCTACCATCTACTTGGCCAAGATAGCTACTAACAACAGAAAGCATGCAAGATCACAAATAACTAAGACATGATAGAATAAATAATCAATCTTAAATAGCATATCAATATCCATCGGATCCCCGCAAACACAACATGCAGAATTACAAATAGATGATCTTGATCATGAACGGAGCTCACAAGATCTAGACATGAAAGCACAAAGGAGGAGAACCAGCCATCTAGTTACTACATTGACCCGTAGTCCAGAGATGAACTACTCACGCATCACACCGGAGGCTTGCATGATGATGAAGAAGGCCTCCAGGGTGAATTCCCCTCTCCGGCAGGGTGCCGGGAAGAGCTTCAGATCCCACCCGATCTAGGGATGGAGATGACGGTGGCTACAGACTCTTTCGGGGATTTTTGATCGGTTACTTAGACTTTTTGTCCCGAGGGCATTTTATAGGCGGAAGGAGAGGTTGAGGGGGTCCTGGGGTCGGCCAGACCACCCCCTGGTGTGAGCCAGGCCTAGCCGTGCGGCCAGGTGGTGTGGTCGGCCGCCTGCCCTTCTCGATCTCGTATTCTGGCATCCAATGTCTTCCGAAAAAATAGGCACTTTGGCTTTTGTCCCATCCAATTCCGAGAATATTCATTTTCTGACTTTCCTGGAACCAAAAACAGCAGAAAACAGGCAGCTGGCACTGTGGCTCTTGTTAATAGGTTAGTCCAAGAAATCATATGAAAAGTACTCCAAAGTGTGGACAAAACACAAGAAAGTGGATAAAACCATGCATGGAACATCAAAAATTATATGTGTAATTTCTATGTGGTGGATCTTGAGCTTGTGATATGATATTTGAGATTGCAATTCTTATTTTGTGTTTGATGTATGAGTATATGTATATTACTATCCCGTTCTCAATTAGTTGTCTTGATCATACTTGTATGAGAAAGCTTGTGTGGGAGAACATGTGCATTAGATGGAGTAACATGGTAGTGGTGATTAGGTACTGACAACAAATCTAAGATCCACTATTGTTTTAACCTTTCTTTTGTTACCTCACTAGGGAGAAAGTAGATGCATGTGCTACAACCATCTAGTGATAGCAATGGATGATTCTTGTTTGTTCAAGATAGCATATTTGATATCTAAACATCATGTTAAAGTGCCTAAATCTATACTCTTGTAATTAAATCTAGATAGCATGGAGTTTTCCCTTTCTAGAGGAGTATACGTGAGATGTGTTGCATCAGCTTTAAATTAGGACATGTTACCCATATGAATGTGAATCAAACACTCTATAAATTTCTAATCACATATATATCCTTATGTAAGTCGTTTTGTGTCCAACATAATCTTTTAGAGAGTAGACAAGTGAAACTATGAACTCTAGTCCATTTTTAATCATAAGAAACACCTTTTACAACCTTCTACTTGCATTTTTAGTTTTTTTCATGATTAAATAAGAATATACGAAAAATTTATTTCTTGCAGATCATACCAAAAACCCAAAAATATCTTTCCTTTAATTAGTTTTACTTCCCTTGTTTCTTTTAGATTTCTTTCCATAATTAGATTTACTTTCCTTCTTTACATTTACTTTCATTATTTTTTTTTACTATCCTATTTTTCTTAATTTTAGTTTTATTTTACTTAAGCTACAGCTCGTGCTTGACAACCACACAGTTGAGTTGGGGACACAAGGCATTTGTTTTTTATTTATAGATTGCTGGAAGAGGATAAGGATATGAACTATGAGTAGATACCCGAGAGTTTGATATAAACCCTGAGTCACCCTTGTGGGGAAAAGACGCTTGCTACATAACTATACACTTGGACTCCCAATGAGTTGGCACACACGTAGATTGGTGTCATCAAGACTATTTTAATGACGCGGTTGTCAGGGATCTAAGGAGTTCATCACAAGTCACGCCATGTATAACATGCATGATAATACTATTTTCTAGAGCCATCACTAGAGTCTTCAATCACCCAAGCTCAAGCTTGGGGAGGTCCCTTAAGTTTGTGAGTTTTTATTATACTTCATATTTTTAAAGCAATTTACTTTTGTCTTGTTCTTCGTATTTTTCGCTCTATTTGCGTTTACCTCCGGTTTTCCTCCTCCCCATTGTTTTATACTTTCAAGTATTTTTTTACTATTGGGAATATGCCCTAGAGGCAATCATGGTTGATGATCTTTCCCAAAGTATTCATAAAGTAATGTTGTCCTTGTATGGACATCAGATATGTATCACTGAATACGTGATTCAGTTGTGGAACTATATATTCGTGATTGTTCATACTAGATTGTCCTTGGTCATTGAGGTTGTGCTGGACACACAACTTAGACCAATGTGCAAGTCGGCTGATGACACAGTTCCATTTGTCATGGGCATGGTGATGCTATTCTGACTTACACTAATTCGGCTAAAGAGTTTAGCGAGTCGGACTGACCCACAGTGGAGATGCAACGAGCATGTTGTCATTTGTAGTCTCAAGAAATGAAATTATTTGACCTGAGGTGATTGGATGATCCGAGTTGTGGATCGCCAACTTAAGTTCTATTAAACGTTGTTCCATAAATGGGTAGTTATAAAGGTAGAGTTCGGCTTGATGGTGAAGCAAGTTGCACGATGTGGATTACCAAGATGGGATTTGGCCCTCTATAATGGAGAGATATTCTCTAGGCCCTCTCATGTGAAATGATTCACAAGCATGGCTATGCACTACTCAGTTAAGTGTTAACTGAGGAGTCGGACTAAGTGTTAGTCCAGTGAATCACATATCATGGTACGAGAAGAGAGTTAAGCTATTAAAGGAATGGCAACTACTCGCCTATAGCTTAACATGTATATCGTGAGGCAAAGGGACTTGGACGAAAGTCACATTGAAGGTCCGTCTTCTAAATTTAAGGCACTTGGGGGACGGCACGTCTTTCTAGAGGCCACTACCATCTATCAACTTGAGACCAAGTGTTCATGGGAATGAGTTGGACTCAAAGCCATGATGAGATACTTGGAGGAGTAGCTCATGGCGTATCCAGGTGTAAGTGAACCTACAAAGTCACACACTTAAGGGTAAGGAGCCCATGTGGAGATTGGGATATGGCCTAGATAGGCCTCAAGCGTTGATCCCAGCTAGGAGTGTATATAAGTGGAGTGGCAAGGGATTTTACTAGACCTAGCTATTACTCTCTCCACTTCCATTTTAGGCTAGATAGGATCGAGCAATCCTTTTTCCGAAGCTCCTTCCTGTATGTGTGGATACCAGTAGAGGTGTTGCGCGTGCAGCGCTAGAGACAAAAAAGCTCATGGGGATCTGGCAAATGAGTTTGTGGGATCCAGAGGACTGCCCGTGGGATCGTTCGACACTGCTTTGACATGCTACATCAGCCCGCATCTGCGCGTCTAGCGGTAATCTCGTGGCCTATTACCTGAGCCAGATCTTGGGTGCACCGCGTTGGGATTTTTTTGTTTATCTCCACGTGGCCCAACATTTAATTTTTTCTACATGCCAAAAACACATAAGTATTAGTGTAGATTTATTTTCATGCAAACATGGGAGACGCCAAGGAAAGTGTTGCACCACTTTCATGGCACCAACCTTAGGGGACCCTATTCACATGAATTTAACTACTTTTAAACAGAATTATGGTGAATATTTAAAAGATGCATGGTTTAGAATTAATATAATTTATAACATAGATCCTAACCCATGTGTAGAAGAAAACTTGCATCTTACTATTATTATGGTTTAGAACCTTGGTATAAAAAGATCTATATTTTGCATCAATGGATAGCTTTTTTGGCATCACCTAAAAATTATTCTTCGGTCATTAAAAATCTCTTTGGGATTAATATTCGAAAAATAAATGATAAAAAGACATGAATAATTTACTTGCTTCCGTTAAAGGTAGAATTGAAAATTATGCTAAGCGATTACCTGATAAAGCAAACTTAGATCATTTGGTAATCTTTAGTAAATACATCATACCAAAGATGGAAGATAAGATGTCATTTATCATACAAAAATTAGATTCTCTTGAAAAAGAAATTAAAAAGCAAGATAAAAACAGGTAGGATCTCAAAAGTGGATATTTAGTCTTAGTCATTTTCTTAGACTTGCTGCTTCTTTTAATGAAATGCCTAAAGAAAAACCTAAGAAGAAATCTCTCAAAATTCCTAAGGATAAAAAGGAAACTGAAGAAGTATGGGTGGTTAAATAGAAAGAACCTAGCAATTATAAAAATAAAGAAACCCAATATGAAGAATTTAAGGTGCTCAATGATATAATTTCTGAACCTTTATGTGATGTAAGGGTAGCTTGCATGAACTAATTAATCTATTGCAAAATTTTCCTAATGATTCTTCTATTAATGTTCATCAAGCGGGGTTTGGATATTTAATTGCTAGTCATATGCTCAAATAGAAAGTTGATATGTATAATAGAGAAGCCATGATACCACCCAAGCTTGGGGATTTATGGAGCCCAAAAGTGCAAGTAACAATTGGAAAAGAAACATGCAATGTTATACTAGATTTAGGATCAAGTGTTTATGTTTTATCAAAAGATCGATATGATGTGCTTAAAATTAAATCCTTGGAAAAATGTAATACAGATCTATTACTTGATGACGATTCTACTAAACATGCTTTAACAATTTCATATGATGTTATGGTAGAATTGCATACTACTTTTGTTCGCATTGATTTTGTTATCGTGGATATTGGGATAAAAGAATTCCAATAATTTTTGGAAAGCCTTTTATAAGAACCATGGGGGAAATAATTGATTCAAAAGAGGGTAATGTTTAAGTTTTAGTTCCCTCATAAAAATGCATGGAACACTTCCCTAGGAGAAAGGATATGGCACTAAAACACAAGTGTCCACATGATCACTTTAAAATTTGAAACATGCATGAAAAACCGAGCTATATGGCTATAAAGAAAGCGCTTTACGGGAGGCAACCTTGTTGTTTTTGTTTTTATTATTATTTTATCTTTTTGCTACAGTAATAAAGTGTCCTTTAAGTTTAATTATAGTAATTTTAATAAAGTACCAAGTTCTACCTATCTTGATGTTTTGAATTCATATGCATTTTTAGATATGTAGTTTTCTTCACGTCATTATTTACCAAAAACAATCTTGAAAAATCCATGTAACTCTGATTGAGCTAATTTTTGAAATGATCTTACAACTTTTCATACTAAACATGCCCAACTTTGTTAAGATTTTTTTTGACATGTTTCATATTGCAAAACAGATTCGTTTTCCTATAGCTAGTTTTTGGACAAATTATGTCTTTGTTGCAAAGAGTGGCTTATTTGAGCTTTAATTTAATTCTCTTTGAGACTTTAGATTTTTGGTTAATGTTAGATATGTAAACAAACTCTCTGATTTGGAGTCTTTATAGGAGCTTAGCATATTTATCCATGTGCCTCTAATGTTACCTCTCTATAAGATATGGAAGAAAGTTTTGTGGTGAAGTTTTTTCACAGTGAAGGAAGGAAGATCAAACTACGAGTCATCTTAATATGGTGGAAATCAAAAGCTTGGGTATGCCCATGGAACCCCATTGGATCTATTAAACTCTTGGTTTGCAAACCTATTAACTTTGTTTTTAAGCACCATACTATATTTGCATGAAGTTAGAGCGTCATGAACTAGTTTATGTATTTGCCATGCAATTTTACTTTTGAATAAATGGACTAACACTTGTATATGGACTTTGAGAGTATAAAAAACATACTAGAATAAAACAAGTTAAAAGTGGAATCCTAAAGAATGGGAAAAATAGCTATAGAACAACTTATGCATGTTGTTACACTTTGCTATACTATTTATCATTAAAATCAATGGTAGTGAAAGTGTTATGCATAATGCTAGATATCATTTGCAACATGAAGATATTTTTTAAAGTTTATTTTGCATCTTAATAAATGAATAGTACTATGGACACTTTTGCAAGCTTTTTCTTAGTGGTCAACTTGGTCCACCATGCTTTTCTTTCCCAAAAACAAGTGGTGCTTGTATTCCAAATTCCCTTAGCCAAGTTTATTTACATCATGTCCACTATAACTACCTGTTTTCAACATGTGCTATCTTTGAATACATTAAAATCATATATTTTGTGTATGCTCAAAGCTCATTGGGAAGTAAGTTGTGGGGTTCACCACGAACTTGAGGCATCACCACCCTTGTTAGGTAGAATAAAAGATTGCACACAAAATATGAGGGCACAAACCCTCAAACCAAGGGTGGAAGGTAGTATGTATAAAACGATGAAAGGATAAAGAAGATTTATGTTGATAAAAATGGTGAAAAGGTGAAAGCAAAAAAAACATCAAAGTAGTGAAAAGTGTAATAAAATTTGGGGACATTCCTTGGAGAGAAAGAAGCAAAAAGTGCCAAAAAAAGGATGTTTATGATAGGGGAAATGGCACCCCCATGCTTACCAACTGTTGACTTGGGCTACATAACTCAAAACAATGTTTTCTCTCTACTATTATTTATTTAATCAAAGATTTAGAACATGCTACTTATCACTTCTTCTTGAGTCAAAATTCTATTCTAAAGAACAATGTTAGGAACAATTCCTTCACACACATATCTTGCACATGCACTTAAGTTTGCTTAATGGTCCATACTAATTTGTGTGTTTATTATTTTATAAGCTTTACTTATTGCTTTATTATTGAAGTAATGTCATTGAAACATTATGTTATGATTACTTGCTATTATTTTTTTAATTATGGACCATGTAACTTAGTGAATCAATGATCATGATTTTTATATGTATCTATAAACAACAAAACACTAAAGTCACTTCTATGTTTGAGGATGAGCATAAGTTAAGCTTGGGGATGTTGATGCATGTAAAATGCATACATGAACTTTGTACTTTATTGTCACATATCCCAACAAACTCCAACATATTATGATGTTATTTACTGTTATAATCATGTATTGCATTGATTTATGGGATTTACTAATGATTCCCCTTATTTGATTTATAACACTGAGGGGCAGAAAACCCTCTTTTTCATATTTTTATGTTTTAGAGACCCATATAGAGTCAAATTGCGATAGGATCTTTTCTAGATGAATATTTATTGAAGTGGACCAGATTAGGCTTTTGGAGCAACAAAACAGAGCTACAAGGGCTAGGATGGCCTAGGTAGGGTGGGCCCCACCTTAGGCTACACCACTAGGTCCATCTGGTGCCACGAGCATCCGCACCCGTCCGTCTTCATCTTAGACTCCGAGTCTTGACCTAAAAACGCCTATAAATACAGCCCCTGAGGCATTCGCGAAATAGAGACGGCAAACCATAGAAACCACAAAACAGAACCACTCGTACTATAGGTTTATGGGAGTAGTTTGAACTACATCTCTCTCTCTCTCTTATGCTATAATTTTATTAGATCCATGTGATCTGCATAACATGATCATGAACATCTACTACAAGAAATTTGGTGATACATGACCCTCCATGTTGGTCACTAAAAGTTCATAGTTTTTAATTTATGACCTTTTGGTCACCAAATACAGATGGTCGAAAGCTGAGCGTCACTAGTTAAACACCACGACCTTTTTCCTGAATTGGTCATAGACGTTTATGACCAATATAGATGGTCACAGATTATATGACCAACTGTATTGGTCATAAACTGTCTGCCATGTCTATGTTAGATCCTACATGGCCGATCCTATGTGGCAAATGTGCGACCAATTGGAAAGGTGATCAATCAGATTTAGCCCGGTCTAGGTAGGTGTTTTATATGGGCCAAGCCCAACAATTCAGCTAATTTAATATTATATTTGTGTCAACTCTAATTAGCTAAATGGGCCAAACCCAAAGTTTTGGCCTTTTTATTTTTGGAGCGTGGTCTTTTTCAAATGAATTTCATTTTTCTTTTTTATTAACAAACAATGGGTCCACTAGTCAGGTTTTAGTCACTGGGTCCCACTTGTTAGGTTCTATTTTATTCATCTAACAACATTTTACAATCGGTCAGGTTTTTCTGATACCCCATATGCTAGAAAATAAATGAGCAATAATTATATCTGAACAGAAACAAACACAAATGATATTTCAAACGATAGCCAGAATCAGTATATATTACATCTTATCACAATGCGCATTTATAGATCGCTTACATCTTATCACAAAACTCATTTATAGCTCGCTGGAATAGAATCCACATGCGCAACGCTACCACTCAACTAGCCAACTCATAATGCGTGCGCATTAGCCAGAAGTCATCCGGTAGTCGTCCATCCAGATTCACGCACGCACGTGTGACAGTAGGATCCGGGAGTGTGGTCGGAGTCCATCTGCGTCCATCACCCAGCTAGCTGTCAGCAACATGTCGCCGAGGTGCACCTCCTGGAATATGTACAAGCAGAAATTAATGTAGCGGAAATTAAGATGCTTACAATAGTTGTATGAAAACATGGAGTATAACACTAGTTCAAAATCAGAGCCCATTGATACAGAATTGCCAAATCATGGTATTTGTACAAACCATGCATTAGTGGGGGGAACACACTACATATATTCCTCCAATTATTTTCATTCTTGATTTCCTTTTGTATCCAACTGACTATAACACTACTGACTCGATGAGAAGCCAAAATTCCAAGAAATTTGTTTTAGGCATCAAAGCAACTGAAAAATATAGTAAATCTGGGATAGAAGCATATGTAAATCCATCTATCAATTACAGAGCAATCATCCTGGGATTCAGAACTCTTATATCACAGCAATGGCAATACATTAACTACTAGTATCTCTCCCAGAAGAATGCTAGTAACAAAGAATGGAGTGCCAGAAAAGAATGTCAGTATACCGATTATCAGAGATTCAGAGGGGCTAACTGACCGAGTCTTGACCCGTTGTAGGTGTCGATCTCCCTGTACAAGCCCTTCATGGCGGAGTCTTTTGGCTTGGGGACCTTGATCGTCGAGGATGGCCATGAGAAGCACTAGCCGTGCTGGACACCACGGACAAGCAGCGCCGCCCATGTTGTCGTACTTGAGTCAGGGGGACAGAAGAGGGTTGCCCACTCAGCGCCATCGATGGCGTGATGGGCAGCAGCATCGCATGCGCTACCACACCATCAAGGCACTGCATCCAGTGTTTGCTGACCCTATCAAATGAATAAAGTCATAGTTAACAGATCAGATATGATAACAAACTCTAAACCCTTATCACATTAAATGACATGGAAATGCATATAACCATATGGTTAAGCAAATGAGATGCTGTGATAACACACATATATCAAAATAGAAGGTCGATGGCCAAGAGAAACACTGTTGAATAACACCCTCTCGCGTAAAACTCACCACAACAGCATATGAGTAAATTCTGGTGCCCAAATGCCTTAGTTTAGTAAACACTAAGCATGGTACATAATAATTTATTTACACATCCAACCATATGACCTACACTAATTGTTTTACAGAACCAGGCAGCAAATATCCAACATAGGCAGAAAAACTCACAACAGTAGCATATGAGTAAATTCTGGTTCCCAAATGCCTCAGTTTAGTAAACACTAAGAATGGTGCACAGTAATTTTTTTACACATCTAGCCAAATGACCTACACTAATTGTTTTACAAAACCAGGCACCATTTTCAAGCAACATTTAGAAACGGTTTCATATATACACAACCAACTCCTAACAAACCTATTGAGACTATAAGTTCCACATCACAGGGAATCAACACAGTAATATGTTATGGCACCATGGCCCATCATCAAACAAGTAAAAAAAGGAAGAATGGTTGTACATATCTACCTCAAAGGGATTCACAACCAAAGCAAACAATAATTGTAGTAACCAAACTCTAACTTGAAATTATTAATACTTGCTACGAAGTAGATGAATACACACCTAGAAGAACATGTCATCTTATATATTCATGTCGAACCAGAAGTAGTTCTAGCTACTATAGTGAACTAGCTAGCAAATTGGAGGTTGTGCTGAGCTTATTAAGCTAATAAGGTGTTCATTTTTATTGCTACAAAAAATCCTTGCTTATTAAGCTAATAAGGTGTTCATATATTTGTGCTCAGAGCTTTCAAACATCTCATGTTGATAAATTATTCTAACATATCATATAGCATCGATTCAAAAGAAGCACCAAATAAGCCAACACATATTCAATATACTCCTATTATAATGTAGCACACTACACCCTTCCATCATCCTGGTGACTTTCTCGTATTAAAACTGATGGGTTCTTCACTAGTACTTACCCAACTAATGCATCTACCAGTACTAGCTTTGGATGGATAATACACTAGCACCCGAATATAGTTGCTCCTACTGTTGCTGATTGTAAACCACATCCCACAAATTAGAACACCATCGCCAGGAAGGAACCCACATACCTGAGACCTATTGTCTCTCAACGGAACTCACAAAATATTGCCAGATCGATGAGAGGTTGGACCTACACTACTAGTACTAAAATAGTCTGATCTCGCAAAGTCATGTCATATCATCAACCTCATATCAGAAGCAACAAGAGCAGGATCATAACAATCCTATATTTTATCAAAGTCAACCAGCATTTTATTCCCAACTCGCACTCCATCTGAAGCACTTGTGGCCAAAAACGAGTGGTGGCACGCATCTACTACATGGAGACAGAAAAGACAGAGTAGGTCAAAGGCAATAGAGGAGTAGGGCGAACGGAAGGATATGGCGGAGAAAAGATGGAGCCGAGAACATACCGCAGGGGAGGTTTGCTTTCACCCGACTGAGTAGGACAATCGAGAAAGGCTCGCTGCCAACACCTCGGGCCAGCTTCCTTCGCCCTCTATCTGGCACCCCATCTACCACCTCTGCCCTTTATTGGCACCGCACCTGCCGTCGCTACCCTGATATGGCACTAGGATGCATGCCCATTCACCAACGCGCAAGCCGAGTTCGCCCACCACTGGACCTGAAAAAACAACAAGAAAAAACATGATACTAGCACGCATCAAAGCACACCAGTGTCGGTGAGGGAGGGGATGCGTTCATGGGCGACGGGGGGAGCGGGGGGAGACAAGGGGAGAGGGAGAGGGGGAGGGTATTCGTTCACATGCTCGTGACCCCGTGGCCAGATCTTGTGAGCCGTCGTGTGGGAGACAGGGTCGAAAAGCACAGAGGACACCGATGAGGGGAGAGGGAGTGGAAGCAATGCCGGCGGGATCTAAGAAGATGAGAGAGGGACACGAGGTCCTGAGGGAATTAGGGCTTGGGAGAGGATTTCATGAAAATAGCCTTAATCTCTTATGAGGTCCAAGACTATGGGAATTGCAGGGCAATTCGGTCGTTTTACTTCCAAGGTGTGTTGGAGGTGGCGAGCGGGAACAAGACGCATGAGAAAATTCTGAGCGGGAGGTAAAATTTCGGGGCGTTGGATGGACGCAACATGGACGGCTAAGATGTGCTTCAGTGGGGTGATCTGTAGGTACTCTGATGCTCTATTCTGATTGGCTGACTCTATACCGCATCTTGAAACCGGCCTAACTAATTTAAAATTTTGAAAAAATGGAAAACCTCCACATGGTGTCATATTATGTGACAAAGTATCTAGGAAAAATATCAAACTCGGAATATCGCGAATATCTGAGAAACCCCTTCTTAAAAATGACTTATCATGTTCGAGGTTTCATGGCTTTCAGGTCAAAAGACCAATATTATGGCAAGAATCATGACATAGTTTGTTATAATGTTCCCGTATTGTGCTTTCATGTGCATATTGGGATGGAGAACAATGTTACAGGAGAAAGTTTTCCTTTGCATTGCTCAAAAAATACATTTTCCATTTTCCGAGTGCTAAAAATGGGGCATTTTGTGAAGCAACCACCAAGTGAATGTTTCAAAATGGTACCACCCTATTTGTCAAAAAATACTATACCATGTTAAGTGGCCAATTTCCCAACTGGGGTATCTAAAATCTTTTCTTCCACCCCTCGCGAAAAAGACAAATTCCTGCCGAATCTGTAGGAAGCGGGTGAGAATTGAACTACAAGTATATTATGTAATGCTCATGATTTTTTGAAAAAATCACTTTTTGACTCACAATATGCTATTTTATCAGAGATCAAATGCAAGTTTAGTGAGGCTCATCCCCTAGCTATGAACCTTGATGCCCGCAGTTTTGACCATAGTTTGAAACGGGCATAAAATATTCAAAAATGGTGCAAACAAGATAAATCCTTTGCGTGGTGTCATATTACGTGACATAGTTGCAAGGAAAAATACCAAACTTCATAAATTGTAAACATCTCAAAAAAACCTTCACAAAAATGACCTATCATGTCAGAGGTTTCATGGCTTTCAGGCCAAACGACCAATGTTATGGCCATAATCATGGCGTAGTTTGTGATAACGTGTCTATATTGTGCACCCGTGTGCATATTGGGATGGGTAACGATGTTGTAGGAGGAGGTTTTCCATTTTGTCGCACGGAAAAATCTATTTTCTATTTTCCAAGTGCCAAGAACGGGGCGTTTTGTTAAGCAACTATCAAGTGATAGTTTCAAAATGGTACCACCCTATTTAAAAAAATACTAGACCGTGTTACATGGCCAATGTCCCAACGAGGGTATCTAAAACTTTTCCGTCCACCCCTAGGAAAAAGGACAAATTCCTACTGAATCGGTAGGAAGCAGGTTTGGTTTGAACTACATGTACATGATCTAATGATCATTATTTTTTTAAACAAATATTTTTAGACTCACGATATGATGTTTCTTCAGAGATCTAATGCAAGTTTAGTGAGGCTCATCCCCTATCTTCACGCCCGATGTTTTGACCATAGTTTGAAATAGGAAAATTTTGAAAAGGGCACAACAAATTCAAAAAGGCTCCAAACGACTAACCTTCGATTTGTGTCATATGGTATGACATATATTCAAGGAAAAATACTAATCTTGATAAATTATAAACATCTCAAGAAAAACTTCACAGAACTGACCTATGATGTCTGAGGTTTCATGGCTTTCAGGCCAAACGACCAATGTTATGGCCAGAATCAAGGCATAGTTTGTGATAATATTCCCATATTGTGCACACGTGTGCATCTTGGGATGGCAAACAATGTTGTAGGAGGAAGTTTTCCATTTCATCGCCCGGAAAATCTATTTTCTAATTTCCGAGTGCCAAGAACGGGGCGTTTTTTTAAGAAACTAGCAAGTGACAGTTTCAAAATGGTACCACCCTATTTTTCAAAAAATACTAGACCGTGTTACAGGGCCAATGTACCAACGAGAGTATCTAAAACCTTTAAGTCCACCCCTTGCGAAAAAGACAAATTCATGCCGAATCAATAGGAAGTGGGTCCGATTTGAACTACATGTACATGATCTAATGCTCATTATTTTTTGAAAAAATTATTTTCAGACATATAATATGGTGTTCCTTCAGAGATCCGATGCAAGTTTTGCATGACCCAACCCTTAGACGAGGACGGTCACCGCATCCGTTTTAACCATGTTTTGATACATTCACTTTATTTTGTGATGCAAGTACTAAAATTATTGTGCATAATGGAACTACTATAATTTACATTCAAACTAGCCAAAAGTTTATTGACAATTGATTTGGGGATCATCTCAATCCGAAGTTATATGCAAAATTGAGAGTGAAATTACATGTCTATAATTTTTGGAATAAAAATTGAGGTCTCTCTATTTATGTGGGCTCAAACTTATAAAAGTCCATGAATTCACAGGAGAAAACGATCTTATAATATCTTATGGGCCGGCCCAACCGGTGGGAAAATGTCAAAAATAGACTAAGGCATGCATGCACTGAGGCCCAGGCCCAACAAATGAATCCCTAAATAATCTTGTGTAGGTATATTGACACGAAACTTTTCCTAGCCTGGTGGTTGGGTGGTTCTATTGTAATGTGGAGGTCGTGTGTTTGAGTGCCAATATCTCATCTTTTTGCATAATTACTAGGCGCACGCAAGTTTGGCTGCTATTGTGGCTGATATAAATATATGTGTGTAATGTATATTTACCAGAAGGCGGCCTTGGTGGAGTTGATAGGAGGTTCGGTTGCGTGAGATCGCGGGTTCAAGCATCGGTGCCTCCTTTATTTTTGCATAATTGTTCAGGCACGTGAGTTTAGGCTGATACAAATAGGAAACATGGGCTTTGTTTACAACAATGTGGTCTTGGTGGAGTGGTCTGGTTGCTAGGCATAGATTAAGAGGTTGTGTGTTCAAATCCAGATGGCTATATTTTTTCATTTATTGGAGTGGTTCGGTTGCTAGGCATAGATTAAGAGCTCGCGAGTTCAAATCCCAATGGCTAAATTTTACATTTAATTACTGTCAATGTGCCACTTGTATAATAGCAGAATGACATGTAGACCCCACTCATCAGTGACACTATAATAGAATATCAAATTCACTTGTTGAACCCAGGAAAATGGACATGTCACATGACATGTAGACGAATTTCATAGGTGGCAGTCTAGTCACCCACTTTGTACTTGAACCTATATTGTTATTACAAGATATGACCATCTAAATTGGTCGTAGTCGACCAGATACAAGGCTCTTAACCCGTGTTATCCATCTATTACCATTTCATGTTAGGGTATTACGACCTTCTTGGCTAAAGTGGTCGTTATTTTTTAAGGTTTGGACCCTTCTAAATACCCTATGACCAGATGGTTTAGAATGGTCATAGATCTATGACCAGAAAATGCATGGTCATTAAGAAAAGGTCACTAGTGAATATATTTCTTGTGGTGATCTATGTGTAATTTCTATGTGGTGGATCTTGATCTTATGATATGATATATGAGATTACAATTTTTATTTTGAGTTTGATGTATGAGTAGATGCATATTACTATCTTGTTCTTAATTACTTGTCTTGATCATACTTCTATGTGAGAGCATGTGTGGGAAAACGTGTGCATTAGATGAGGTAGCATGGTAGTGGTGATTGGGCAGTGATAGAAAATTTGAGATCCACTATAGTTTTTACCTTTCTTTTGTTATCTTACTAGGGAGAAAGTAGATGCTTGTTCTACAACCATGTAGTGATAGCAATGGATTATTTTTGTTTGTTAAAGGTAGCATATTTGATATCTAAACATCATGTCAAAGTGCCTAAAGCTATACTCTTGTAATTAAATTTAGATAGCATGGATTTTTCATTTCTAGAGGAGTATAAGTGAGATGTGTTGCATCATGTTTAAATTACGACGTGATGCCCATATGAATGTGAATAAACCACTATGAACCCCAGTCCGTTTTTAATCATATATATATATATATCATTGTGTAAGTCATTATGTAAGTTGTTTTATGTCCAACATAATATTTGAGAGTGTAGACAAGTGAAACTATAAACCCCGGTCTGTTGTTAATCATAAGAACCACCCTTTACAACCTTCTACTTGCATTTTTAATTTTTTCCATAATTAAACATGAAAATACAAAAACATTTATTTCTTGCAAATCATACCAAAAACCCAAAAATATTTTTCCTTTAATTTTTTACTTACCTTGTTTATTTTAGATTTCTTTCCATAATTATATTTACTTTCCTTATTTACATTTACTTTCCTTATTTGTTTTGACTTTCCTAGTTCAATTAGTTCTAGTTTTATTTTACTTACACTAAACCATGTGCTTGAAAACACAAGGAATTTTTTCGCTTTATATATTGCTTGAAGATGATAAAGAAAATAACTACTAGTAGATCCACGAGAGTTTGATATAAACCCCGAGTCACCCTTGTGCAGAAAAGACGCTTGTTGCATCACGTTACACTTAGAGTCCCAACAAGTTGGCACACATGTAGATTGGTGTAATCAGGAATTGCATCCACAACATCCTTATGAGCGCCCTGCAAAAGCTTATCCCTCTCCTCAACGGTTTTAATCTGCTCAACAATAAAGGAATTATTAATAAACTTATCTTGGTAATAACAGTATATAGGATGAACTTCTATAGAGATCATATCAAGTGATTTACTTTCTACCTCTATTTTTCTCAAACAAGTTTTCAAACAAATTGTATTTTCCCTTCACTATCATCGAACTTAAACTCATCACTATTATAATATTCTAGACCAGGATCAAAATTATACTCACATTGATAGTTGATGTGATCTTTAGATTCACAACATTCACAATGTAATTGGAAACAGGCACATAGTATGGATAAAAACTTGTCGACCCAAGCTAGCCATTCTTTTAATATGACATGCCTCTTCATCAAACTCCCCATAGTCTCTCACTTTTGTTCCTTCATTATAAGTTTCATCTGTGGAAAGGTAGTCATCTCGGAAGACATGATTAGTAACAATAGTTTTTATAATTTTTTTGTTCTTTTGAAATAATTAAAAGCAAAAAGACATAATATAATACACAAACATAAATTTAAACTTGTAAAAAAATATTGCAACAACAATAAATTAGCAACTAAGAATAAAGATGAAAATTGCTTAGTCCCCAGCAACAGCTCTAGAAAATAGCTTGATGACTGCAAGAGCACAAACACAATGTAGCTAGTTTCGAAGTAAGAGTATCAAACCACGTAGATCTATTGGTAGAGGTGTTTATGCCCCTCGTTACTATTCATTAGAGATTACTTGTAAGATGTCTAAAATTCCAAGCAATGGTGTATAAAGGGTTTTGGAGCATAGAAGTAAACAAGAACAAACTAATAAGATAAATTAAACAAGTAGCATGTGAGTATGGTTGTGGGACTGACAATATGGCTAAGGAGTTATCGGGGAGTATAGGTTCCACCACTAGCATTGATACTATTGATGATTAGGATGAATCTATATCGTCCTTCATGGCATGTATGGGAAGATCTCCATCATAATATGATCACATAACATATGTTATTTCATCCCTAATAACCACTTGAATGATCATAAGCAATCCACTACGATCCCTCACAATTAAAGGTTTCCCCATGGATATTGATATGAGCTTAGTGAATCCTCTAATCCATGTTACCCATATGAATAGCATGCCAAATGTCACTTAGCACCGTATGTACTACCATATGACCAAAGGTAGTGCCCTCTCTAGTCCCGGAGGAAAATATTACATGGTGAATTTCACCTAATATCTAGACAGAAAACTAATACATGTTCATGAACTAAAATTATAGATCATCTTAATTCCAGATCATAATATTGCTAGAGTTTTTCTATCTCTCCCCAAGAACAAAGGGACTACTCACATATGAAGGGAATCAACATGATATCAAGTACATGAATAAAATATGAAGGTACAACTAAATACAAGTTAAAAATTCCACTAGGGTTTGGATTACAACCAAGTAGACAAAGGAGATTGGTGTTCGAGATGTTGGTGGTGATGATGATGTAGATCGATGTTGAAGCCTTCAAGATTCAAGTCCCTTATCCTCTTGTGTGGTGGTGATGGTGGAGATCTTGTTAAGGCGGTGGCTATGGAGTTTGTAAGGCGATAGGGCTCCGCCGTGGAGGTATATGGAGATGATGTCTTCTCCCTTGGATCCTCACCTCTTTATATAGGTCTAGGAGGGTCCCCAAATTACCCTTCCAACATTGCATATGACCTAAGGAAGGTCTAGGAATGAACATGAGGCAAAACGGTGAACAAACACGTCAGTTGTGGTGATTTTCATCACCTGGAATCCGTGGTAGGGGCAGGCGTTATGACTGGCCGCTCTCATATCAATGGTCGTTAATAATCTTCTGGTTTGTTTTCATATTTTGGCCAATGTTTCTTCATATGAACTCCAATTTGGGTGTTCTTCAGTTCATTGGATTCGTATGGACAATCCATAAAACAACATGGCCTTACATCTTCATTTGGAGTCCACTTTTCCACCCCTCATATGGCTAATTCTACTGGCTCCATCCCTTCCATATTGCATCCTCTTGGCTCCTCTTGCCTTTCTTTATCCATTATTGTCCATAACACCTACACACATGTCAAAGACAAGGAAAAGTAATAAAATCCTAATAAAAACTATTAGTGTTGGGAATATGCCCTAGAGGCAATCATATATGATGTTATTCCCAATGTATTCATAAGGTTATTATCCATGTATGAACTAATGATATGTATCATTGAATATGTGATTCGATTGTGGAACTGCATATTCATGTTGTTCATACTAATTGTCCTTGGTTGTTGAGGTTGTGTTGGACACACAACTTAGACTAATGTGAAAGTCGGCAGATGACTCGGTTCCACTTGTCATGGGCATGGAGATGCTATTCTGACTTACACGGATTTGGCTAAAGAGTTTAGCGAGTCGGACTGAACCATATTGAGATACAACGAATAAGTCGTCATTTGTATATCTCAATCAATGTAATCCTTAGACCTGAGGTTATTGCACAATGCGAGTTGAGGATCACCGACTTAGGGTCTGTCAAACGTTGTTCCGTCACTGGGCAGTTATAAAGGCGGAGTTCGGGTCAACTGAGAATCAAGCTACGTGATGTGAATAACCAAGATGGGATTTTCCCCCTCCGTATGGAGAGATATTCTCTGGGCCCTCTCAGAAGATATGATTCGGTGAGCATGGCCATGCGTGACTTGGTTAAGTGTTAACCGAGGCGACCGACTAAGAGTTAGTCGGATGAATCACTTATCCCTGATCGGGAAAGAGAGTTGAACTATTTAAGGGATGATGATTCTGCCTATAGTTCGATAAGATATATCGTGAGACAAAAAGGACTCGGACGAAAGTCGCATTGGAAGGTATGTCGTCATGACTCTTTGGTACTTGGGAGTTGGCACGTTCTGCTAGGAGCTGCTACCAACTGATCGGTCACGAGTGAGACTCGGATCGTGTCTGGGTCACCATGAGCCTATCGGGTCACACACTTAAGAGCGGGAGCATATTTGGGTTGGACCCAAAAAGGAACCGGACAGAGTCAGTGAGTTGGACTTGCAGTGACTAATATAGGCCTTTTAGTGAATGGGCCACAAGTGAGTGGAGCACACTTTCACTCCCTATATAAGCTGGGGCGCAGGTGCTTAGAGCACATGGTTAGGTCACTCCATGTGTTGGAAACCCTAGCTCCAGTCTAGTCCAGTCCAGTCATGTCACCGCCGTACCGGACCTAGCAGTCCATCGCCGGCGCTCCTCCTCGTACGTGTGGATACTGGTAGAGGTGTTGTACGTTCAGCACTTCGACAATCGTGGAACGGAATGGATCGTGAGGACTGCAATACATCAAGCGATGTGCTTCTTCGATTCCGCAACCGCGCGCCTAGTGGTAATTCTCGTGGCGTACTACCTCAACTAGATCTTGAGTTCACCGCATAGGAAAAAGTTTTGTTTTTCTCTGCGTGGCCCAACAGTGGTATCAGAGCGTTATCTTCTGGTTTTAGGCTCGAGATCATGCATATGCGATATGTGGTTAGCGTTAGACTGGATCTGATTGCAGTTTTGGTGGTCGATCTTTGAGATAGATCGGTTTTGTACGAAGTTGATTGGATCAACTGTACTTGGGAAATGGATGATCTGGTTTCCGTGATCCAACTGCTAAGGTCGTGCAACGACATACCCCTACCGGTCGGCTTCCGCCATCGAGGTAGACTGTGACATGTAAATTCGGATGCGGTGATCGAAGATCAAAGTGTTTGGTCGAATCGGAGTCTGGATCAGATTTGGATAAAATTGTTTTATCCGATGAAGAAATCCATGTCCAGAATGCAGATGGGACCGTTGGCTTTGCCCTGTCGTAGCGCCTTAGATGTTGTTGCAAGTTTCACATCGCCGGTAGATATCATATCTATGCATAACTTGTTTTTGCAGGATAATGTTGTGAATGCTATGGCTTATGTGCATGTGATGTATGTAATCCACACGTGATCTGCGTATCACGATTTTTGTCAGTCGGCTGGAGCCTAGGTGTTGTCATCTTATTGTATAACGACCTGTGTGTCGGATTCTCTATGTAATTTACTTTACAAGCTAGTGTAGCTGTTTGGAGAACCTGGATGGCATGCAAGTCGATGTATAAGTCGGCTGCATGGATTAAGGCGGCACGTGACAAGAGTTGACACGAGTCGAATTACAAGCTTTGTGGAGATGGAGATCGCCGTGAAGAGAGCCATACCATTTCACATTATAATTGTTTTATTTTGTGTTATTGTTATGTCTCTATTTTACCTCTATTAGATAGCTGGTAGAAAGTAATCCCTCAAAGAAGGTCTAGTCGGTTTCCCCGCCAGTGCTGCACCATCACAAGTCGGACAGTTTTGGTAGTGGGCTCATAAAATTGAGGTACTATCAATTCTTTCCGATTAGGTGGGTTCGAGTCGGACTCTTACAGCGGAAGCACTCGGTAATCTAGACGGGTCTATCACAACGGTTGTGGGGCTCAGGGAAAAGTCGGATGGGAGCCGCGACATGTGATGCCACCCATCCAATAGGAGTCGTATGAGATATGATTAACAAGGAGTTGTCTACCTAGATCACTTGATGGCTAGTAGTGATGCTAAAGCTCACTAGTCGACTTGCTTATTTAGGGTCCTGAATCACTAAGTAACCATCGGAGGGGTGTTGGTTCTAGTGGGAGCATAAGTATTAATGTGTTTAATATGCTTGCTATTTTATGGATACATGTCTTAAGTGTTTTGCATTTTTTTCTATTGTAGATCAATGGTACCTAGCAGTCTCCCTCAGATTTCCAGTTTTGCTTTGAGAACCATCTTAGAGAAAGATAAGCTAAATGGAACTAACTTCACCAAACTGGTATCGTAAGCTGAGAATTGTTCTCAAGCAAGAAAAGAGGGACCATGTCCTAGACAACCCACTTCCAAATGAGCCGAATGAGAATGCGACTATCGCAGCCACCAATGCCTATCGTCGGATTTGTGATGAATCCACGGAGATTAGCTGTCTTATGCTTGCTCACATGGAACCGGACTTGTAGCAGCAATTCGAGAATGTTGAGGCCTACGATATGATCGGAAGCCTCAAAAGTATGTTCCATGCTCAGGCAAAGACTAAGAGGTATCAAGTCTCTCAATCTTTGTTGAGATGCAATCTTAAGGATCACGATCCACTGAGTCCACATGTGATCAAGATGGTTGGTTATGTGCAGTCTCTGGAAAGGCTGGGCTACCCCATCAGCGAAGAGTTCGCTACGGACATAATTCTGAACTCTCTTCCTAGTGCGTATGGTCAGTTCATATCATACTACCACATGCATGGTATGGATAAGAAGCTCACTGAATTGCATGGGATGCTCAAGCAGGCTGAGGCGGATCTCAAGAAAGGCGCTAGTCAAGTGTTGATGGTGCAGGATAAGGCTAAGTTCAAGAAGAGTTCTTGGACTAAGAAGAAGAAGGCAAAGTCGGGAGGTAAGGCCGAGGACCCGGTCCAAAGCGCTTCCTCAGGGACTAAGCCGTCTCCTGCAGCCAGATCCACTTGCTTCTATTGCAAGGCGGATGGCCACTTGAAGAGAAATTGCAGCAAGTATGTGGCTGATAAAGCCAAGAGTGGAGGGGTGACTTCCGTCTTAGGTACACTTGTTTGCAAAGTTATAGACATTTATCTTGCTGATGCACCTGGTAGTTCTTGGGTATATGATACCGGATCAGTTATTCACATCTGTAACTCGTTGTAGGGAGTGGTAAGAACTAGGAGCGTGGCGAGAGGCGAGGTTGACATTCGAGTCGGCAACAAAGCGAGAGTCGCTGCGTTGGAAGTCGGCACGATGCAACTTCATTTACCTTCTGGATTCTTAATGGAGCTGAATAATTGTTATTATGTTCTAGTGCTTAGTCGAAACATTATTTTTGCCTCATGTTTGATGAGACAAGGCTATGAGTCGAATATTAAGAATAATGGTTCTTCTTTGTATTTGAATGATATGTTTCACAGCTTTGCACCCGTCCAGGACAGGTTATTTATTTTGAATCTTGATGGTGAGTCTGTCTATAATATAAATGTGAAAAGGTTGAAACCAAATGATCTGAATATGACTTACTTTTGGCATTGTCGGCTTGGTCACATAAGTTGGAAACGCATGAAGAAGCTCCATGATGATGGACTCCTAACTTTGTTCGACTTGGAGTCATTCGAGACATCTGAATCCTGCCTACTCAGCAAAATAACCAAGACACCTTTTGCAAAGAGTTGTGAAAGGGCATCCGACTTATTGGGACTAGTACATAGTGATGTATGTGGCCCAATGAGCACGACAGCCAGAGGTGGTTATGAGTACTTCATTACCTTCACTGATGATTTGAGCAGGTATGGATATATCTACTTGATGAAACATAAGTCAAAAGCCTTTGAAAAGTTCAAGGAATTCTAGAATGAGGTACAAAATCAACTCGGCAAGAAAATAAAGTTTCTTTGGTCGGACCGAGGAGGCGAATACATGAGCCATGAGTTTGATGACCATCTTAAGAGTTGTGGAATAGTTCCTCAGCTCACTCCTCCAGGAACGCCGTAGAGGAACGGTGTGTCGGAAAGGAGGAATCGGACCTTGTTGGACATGGTACGTTCAATGATGAGTCGGACAGATCTACCTTTATCATTTTGGGGTTATTGTCTAGAAACTACAGTGTTCAAACTAAACAGAGTACCATCAAAGTCGGTAGATAAGACACCACATGAGATATGGACTGGCAAGAAGCCGAGTTTGTCATTTCTTAAGATTTCGGTTGTGAAGCTTTTGTCAAGCGACTTCAGTCAGACAAGCTTACAGCTAAGTCGGATAAGTGTATTTTCGTGGGGTATCCGAGGGAAACCTTGGGTTACTACTTCTACAACCGAGAAGAGGGCAAAGTGTTTGTCACTCAGAACGGTGTCTTCCTTGAGAAAGGTTTCTTAGTCGGGGAGTTAGTGGGAGTACTATGCAGCTCGAAGAAATTCGAGAAATACCGGCCAGCAGCGAGTCGGCAAAAGCCTTAGAGGTTGAGCCAATCGTGGTACCTGAGCCGGCAACTGCACCGACTCTGCGAAGATCGGCCAGATTGCGAAGTGCTCGTGATGTGTTGCTGTTAGACAGTGATAAGCTAGCAACTTATTCGGCAGCGATGGTGGGATCTGAATCTGAGTCGTGGCTTGGAGCCATGAGATCCGAGTTAAAGTCCATGGATGAAAATCAAGTTTGGAACTTGGTTGATCTGCCAGATGGTGCAAGACCCGTCGAGTGCAAATGGGTCTTTAATAAGAAAACTGATATGGATGGAAATGTTTCTATCTATAAAGCACGGCTTGTTGCGAAGTGGTTCCGACAGGTTCAAGGAGTTGACTACGATGAGACTTTCTCTCCCGTGGCAATGCTTAAATCAGTTCGGATCATGTTAGCTATAGCAGCCTATTTCGACTATGAGATATGGCAAATGGATGTCAAGACGGCTTTCCTTAACGGAAATTTAACCGAGGATGTGTATATGATACATCCTGAGGGTTTTGTCGATCCGGCTAATGCTGACAAGGTATGCAAACTTCGGAAATCCATTTATGGGTTGAAGCAAGCATCTCGGAGTTGGAACATTCGTTTTGATGAGGTAGTCAAATCATTTGGCTTCATCAAGAGTGATCATGACTCTTGTTTATACAAGAAGTTTAGTGGGAGCAAAGTAAACTTTCTGATCTTATATGTGGATGACATATTACTGATTGGAAATGATGTCCAGATGTTGCAAGAGACCAAGGAATCATTGGAAAAGTTTTCGATGAAAGACTTGGGTGAGGCGACTTACATACTAGGAATCCAGATCTATAGAGATAGATCAAGGCGGCTCATTGGATTGAGTCAGAGTACATATTTGGATAAAGTGTTGAAGAAGTTCAACATGGAATCGTCTAAGAAGGGGTTCTTACTGATGTCCCATGGCGTAAAACTTAGCAAGACTCAGTGTCCTTCGACAACTGATGAGCGAAGTCGGATGAGTGCGATTCCGTATGCTTATGTAGTCAGATCCATCATGTACGCTATGATTTGTACTAGGCTGGATGTTTCCTATGCTCTAAGTGTTGTGAGCAGGTACCAGGCTGAACCTGGAGAAATCCACTGGGCAACAGCTAAAAATATCCTTAAGTACTTGAGAAGAACTAAGGATATGTTCCTAGTTTATGGAGGTGAGGATGAACTCAGTGTAAGGGGTTACACGGATGCAAGTTATCTCACTGAATCGGATGATTCTCGTTCGCAATCCGGATATGTGTTTGTGATAAACGGAGGGGCTGTGAGTTGGAAGAGTTCCAAGCAAGAGACGGTGTCTGCGTCTACGATAGAGGATGAGTACATTGCTGCCTCGGAGGCGGCAAAGGAAGCCGTTTGGATGAGGAATTTCCTCATTGATCTTGGTGTGCTTCAGGGCTCGTCCAATCCGTTAGACGTGTATTGTGATAACAATGGTGCTATCGCACAGGCCAAGGAACCTAGACAACACCAGAAGAACAAACATATACTCATGCGGTAACACCTTATTCGCCAGTTCATGAATCAAGGTGATATCAAGTTATGCAAGGTACACACGGATGCAAACATTGCGGATCCATTGACAAAGCCACTTCCACATCCGAAGCATGAGACGCACCTGAGAGCTATGGGCATTAGATGCCTAGACATGTGATGTCTGATGATTGACTCGAGTTCAAGTGGGAGACTATTGGGAATATGCCCTTGAGGCAATCATATATGATGTTATTCCCAATGTATTCATAAGCTTATTATCCATGTATGAACTACTGATATGTATCATTGAATATGTGATTCGATTGTGGAACTTCATATTCATGTTGTTCATACTAATTGTCCTTGGTCGTTGAGGTTGTGTTGGACACACAACTTAGACTAATGTGAAAGTCGGCAGATGACTCGGTTCCACTTGTCATGGGCATGGAGATGCTATTCCGACTTACACGGATTCGACTAAAGAGTTTAGCGAGTCGGACTGACCCATATTGAGATACAAAGAATAAGTCGGCATTTGTATATCTCAATCAATATAATATTTAGACCTGAGGTTATTGCACAATCTGAGTTGAGGATCATCGACTTAGGGTCTATCAAACGTTGTTCCATCAACTGGGCAGTTATAAAGGCAGAGTTTGGGTCGACTGAGAATCAAGCTGCGTGATGTGAATAACCGAGACGGGATTTTGCCCCTCTGTCTGGAGAGATATTTTGTGGGCCCTCTCGGAAGATATGATTTGGAAAGCATGGCCATGCGTGACTTGGTTAAGTGTTAACCGAGGCGACCGACTAAGAGTTAGTCGGATGAATCACTTATCTCGGATCGAGAAAGAGAGTCGAACTATTTAAGGGATGACGATTATTCGCCTATAGTTCGATAAGGTATATCGTGAGGCAAAAAGGACTCAGATGAAAGTCGCATTGGAAGGTATGTCGTCATGACTCTTTCGTACTTGGGAGTTGGCACGTTCTGCTAGGATCCACTACCAACTGATCAGTCATGAGTGAGACTCGGATCGTGTCCGGGTCACCATGAGCCTGTCGGGTCACACACTTAAGAGCGGGAGCATATTTGGGTTGGACCCAAAAAGGAAACGGATAGAGTTAGTGAGTTGGACATGCAGTGACTAATATAGGCCTTTTAGTGAATGGGCCACAAGTGAGTGGAGCCCACTTTCACTCCCTATATAAGCTGGGGCGCATGTGCTTAGAGCACACGGTTAGGTCACTCCATGTGTTGGAAACCCTAGCTCTAGTCCAGTCCAGTCCTATCGCCGCCATACAGGACCTAGCAGTCCATCGCCGGTGCTCCTCCTCGTACGTGTGGACACTGGGGGAGGTGTTGTACGTTCAGCACTTCGACGATCGCGGATCGGAACGGATCGTGAGGACTGCACTACATCAAGCGACGTGCTTCATTGATTCCGCAACCGCGCGTCTAGTGGTAATTCTCGTGGCCTACTACCTCAGCTAGATCTTGGGTTCACCGTGTAGGAAAAAGTTTTGTTTTTTCTCTATATGGCCCAGCAATTAGTTGTGCAACACTCATATGAAAATGAATGAAAACTAATAATCAAGCATAATAGCCATACTTATAGCTAGATATAACATGAGATGAGTGGCAATATGAGTATTTTTATGCTTAAATATGTGTCATAATTAAACTCATCAACATCCCAAAGCGTAAACATTGCTCGTTCTCGATCAACAGAGTTGATAACTTATTGCTATCATTTAGCTTACCATTGAAGATCGACGACGTGTGTCCTTATTTTTTTCACCCCTCATATGGCTAAGTATGGTGCCTCTAGCCCTTCCATATTGCATCCTCTTTGACAAAGGTAATACCAATGGGTGTTCAGCCTTGGCCTATCTGGTCAGACCCGGCTGGAGGCCTACCTGACGATTTGCTGAGATTCGTGAAGTCTATGATGATTATGGTGAAGCCAGACCCATGGACGCATCGACTCCTTGACAGACAATACAAGACTAGATAGGGGACCTCTAGGGTTACACCCTCAATTTGTAACCGACTCAGATGGCTTACAAGACTTAGCCTCCTCATATAAAGGCTAGGATGGATCGTCAAGGACGGGATATTGATTCTCAACACACACACGCCATATCTAATCTGCACACAATAGCCATCTCAACACCATTGTAACCTTCGATTTCTCAATAAATCAAGAGCAAACAAGCAGGAGTAGGGTTTTCCCTATGGGGGCTTGAACCTAGGTAAACCTCGTGTCCCCATCATTTGTGTATTAGCCAATGAAGTCTCCAGCGCACCTCTCTCCCTGAAAAACCCAAGTACATCAAGTATGGGCATTGACATGATCACCATGTCAATTAGTCCCATCGTTGGGAATCGCGTGCACTGATGTCGCGACTTTGGTGGTTCCATCTCCAGCAATCTACGATATGTCGGTACCTATAAAGTAGATCTTCGGCACCCTCGGCTTCACCATACACTCGTCGTCCATGCGCATGGCCTTTCACTCCATCAATGATGGAGCCAATCTGATGATTGGCGATCTCCACTTCCAAGTCCCCAAGAGCAACACTCTCTACCTCCCAGACCAGATCGTTTGGTTCTCGAGCAGTCAACACCACCGTTGATTGCACCTGCATCATGGATCCCACCACCCCTCGGCACCCTCAATGAATTGGATGCCACCTCTTTATTGACTTGCAGCTCCGATAGCAACTATAGTTGCGACTCTGACCTGAGAAACTTGCTCATAGGAGATGACCATGACGACTCTGATCTCGAGAGCTGCACAAGCAACATCGACCCCAACCAGTACATGTGCGCTGTTATCAACGCCGATACTAGCACCAACACCGGCACCGGGGACAGAAATAGTGATGATCGCACCAACATCGATTCCACAAACAATAACCACCCACTATCAATCTCACGAACGAGTAGTGGGAGAGGATCAAGCTGGCTATAAGTGTCAAACCCCTACCAAACAACACAACACACGAGGAGTTTATGGGATACCACTGGTTCCTCCAAAAGTAGTGTAATCACCAAATAGAGCAACATGCCGAGCTTAACGAATGCAAGCGACTAGCTAGTGAGTGGAGTGCGTGGAGGGAGGAGTTGTCCTCAATCGATTGATCCTCTTCAAACTGGAACCACAATGTAGGGGCGCACAAAAGACGCTCCCGAACAAACCTCATGGACAAGGATGAAAGGCGTGAGACCAGTTGAAGCCTCGACTTCTCCTTCATGTCGGTGGATTCTCAAGGTAACATGATACCCAAAACACCACAAGCCGCTGTCATCGTAGCTGATGGCAAAGACACTGTTCATAATAGCCATGCTTGCTCGGACGACGAAGACGCGGATGGAAGATACCCGGGTGACCAAAGATGCATATGTGATCACCGAGAGAATCTCAAGATGCATAGCTATGAGGACAATGATGGAGTAGATGTGGCCAGGGCTGGTTACGCTGAAAAGCATGATGATGGCAATCGCAGTAGCGGCTCCCGCAACGGCATCTATCACGATGGAAAGAACACCGACAAGACAACTTACGAGTGGAAATTCCGCCCATGCAAGGATGGAACCTATCATATGCAAGTCCAGACGGCCTCTGAACATCCACTTCTTAATCGATGACAAGGACGGCAATAGGAAATACGGCCACCTCCTCAAGAACTGCCGCCAATTCCACAAGCTTCAGGACTCATATGCCCAATTGCAATGAAATGGAGCAGATTAGAGCTATGCAACAGTTCTAGGACCCATAAAATATGGTGCATCACCACCACTGCCCCCCAACGGAGCACCACCACCTTTGGTCGCAACATCTCAAAACAATTGGACCGAGCTGTACCCACACACTTTTGGAAGCATGAGCATGATCCGAAAGGGACGCCCCTCCAATAGGAGCCAAGAGGTGATATCCCAGGGAGTGAACATGACGATATCATCACCGTCGTCCATCCGCTACTACCTCAGTGGATCCGAATCATGCATCACCTACAACAGATCTAACAACCCATGTTAGGTCCCACGGTCGGGCCATGATGCTCTAGTGCTTGAACTTAGACTAGTGTCTGCGAGATGAGCAAGATCTTCACAGATGGGGGTAGAGACATCAACACCATATTCGCCAGCACCTTACATGCCATGAACATCAACCTGACAAGCCTCAAGTCATCCGACACCACCTTCCATGGCATCAACCTAGGGAAACCAGTTCTCCCCTTAGGCAAGATCGCTTGGACGTAATCTTCGGCAAGCCTAGCTACTTCAGGCGTGAGAGACTCCACTTTGAAGTAATCGATTGGCCATCGCAATACCATGTCATACTTGGACGGGTTGTGTTTGCCTGGTTCCTGGAAGTATGACACTACGCCTACCTCATGATGAATATGCCAGGACCCAACAGTGTCATCACTGTACGCATAAGCTTCACAAAATCCGACAACCACGATAGGTAATTGAACAAAATCTCCGAATCATTCAAGATGCAAGAGGAACTGGTGATGCTCAAGGAGTCAACAGACAACAACCTTCCTATTGTGACCCAACGAACGGACCTGATCAATCCTTCGACTCCATAGTAGACACAATCGAGGTCTAGGTCCATCTGATAGACCCCATGAAGATGGCCCGCAATGCAAGCAACCTGAGTTATGTATAGGAAGTCGATCTCATCGAATTCCTCTGTGAGCACTGGGAGATCTTCGCCTAGTGTCTAGCAGACATGCCAGGAGTCCCTAGGAAATTTGTCGGGCATGCACTCATTGTGTATTCATGTGCTAAACCCGTCAATCAATAGATGCGACATTCCACGTAACCGAAGGCCAAGGCATTTCGCACAAAAATCAATAGACTCCTCGAAACAGACTTTATCCACGGGATCAAGGAAAGACCTGGGTAGCTAACCCTATGCTAGTCCTGAAGAAGGACATAGATATACTTTTCATGTGCATGGACTACATGTCCCGGAACAAGCACTACCCAAAGGACCACTTCCCTCTATCTTGATTGACCAAATCATCGACTCTACCATAGGTTGCGAGCGCCTCACATTCCTCGACGCCTACTCAGGCTACAACCAGATTCAGATGAAAGTGGAGGACCAAGAGAAATTGCGTTCATCACGCTCTACGGGGTTCACTGCTACAACATGATGCCCTTCGGGGTGAAGAACGCAGGGGCTACCTATCAAAGGTCCATGCAAGCCTACCTCAAGGACCAACTCATCAAGAACATTCAGGTCTACATGGATATTGTGGTTGTCAAGATGAAGGAGGGAGTTATGCTCATTGATGATCTCCACAACCCCTTCGACAACCTTGATCGGTACAGGATCAAGATGAATCCGCTTAAACGTATGTTCAGTGTCCTAGCGGGACAACTCATCAGGTACCTCATCTCTTCAGGGGGGATCAAGGCAAAACCTAAGAATATAAAGGAGATACTTGTCGGATAGCTAGTATAGGGGTACCCCCAATCCTTCCACGTCTGGCTTGTACGGCAGGGCTCAGGCAGCCCTAGTGAGGTAAGGGATGCTTCCCTCTTGAGGGGCTTCTTGCCAGACCCTCCCGAAGGCTTCGAGAGGGGAGAGGCACTCAGGATATCTCCAGCAAGACAACGACTCCTCATGAGGGGCCGGAGGCGCACAACGTGGGAAGATGACAAGAGAAACAGTGGCATTGGATGCTTCCATCGCACGGTGCTAAAGGCAGTGCCTCGGTCAAAGGTGAGGCAGAAAAGGCCCTAACCGGTTGACGGATGGCCTAAGCATGAGCAGGTCTGCCTTTGGATACTTTGGTGCAAGAAGGGGAGCGAGCAGTGTCGGATGAAGACAAGAGATGCTAAAGGTAGAACGCTTTGCCAGCGGATGGAGAAGCACTCGTCATCCAAGACTCGGTCCACCAAAAGTATCCCTATAGATAAGGACCTATAGAAGGGGCACTGTGGTGACCCTTCCCACCATGGACCAGGGGAAGAGGCGCGATGCAGCTCTATATAAGGAGCCCTCCTCCTACCTTAGAAGAGATCGATCCTTGAGATCTAAAACCCTAGACTTTCATCCTCTATTCTATCCTCGCAAAGCACACGACCAATACAGCAACACATGAGTAGGGTTTTTACCTCCTCATGAGGGTCCCGAACTTGTGTAAAAAAACCCGTGTCTCCTCTCTATTATGAGCTTCCTCCGCTGTCGATGTCGTTGTTGGGTTCTCTTGGAGTCTCGTTTTTAGGACCCTCTCGAACCAATGGATCGTTGGACCCTAGTTCCTTTGTGGGAAAAATCTCCGACATTTGCCATGCAAGGTAGGGGCTGAGGCGTGCTTTCGAGACCCTCCACACGGTCGGTGCTATAGCAGCACACCCTCGCGCGAAGGTTGGCTCAGGGAGCACTCCGTCCGGGAGAGCATCCAAGATCGTTGCCTACATCTTGGGCGGCTCTCTTCGGCTCCCGCCTCTGGGTAGAACTTTAAAAAGTTCTCCCTGAACTGGTAGCAGCAAGGCCTAGCGCTACCGCCACCGCTCTCCGATGGTCGCGACAGCCGGTCTCCTTCGGCGCCGCAGATCAACATATCTCTACCCGCCCGGTGGGCGACGTGCCCATGGTCTGCACTCTCACCATTGGAAGGGTTGCACTATACAATACCCTCATCGACGGTGGGGTGGGCCTGAATGTGCTATCAGAAGGAGCGTTCAGGAAGTGACAAGTGCCCGACGCGCTCCTCCGCCCCACCTTGCCGTTCATGGCAGCCACAGCGGGTACCATCGTGCCCCTCGGCTGGATCTATCTCCAAGTCACCTTTGGGACGAGTGACAAATACAGCACAAAGCTCATCGACTTTGATGTTGCCCGGAACTTCCTGCCCTACAACGCCATCCTATGCTTCCTAGCACTGGCAAAGTTCATGGCGGTCACTCACAATGCCTATAATCTGGTCAGGATGCCGGGTGGCGCCGGTACCACCATCACGGTGTGCTACGACCATGCGCCAGGAGGCCACGACTGACCCTGATGGTGACAGGTCCCCCTAGGCTGCCGAGGCCTCGGGGGCTGGCATCGAGGAGCTGGCGGCGTCCCTCAGTGAGGACGCTGTGTGTAACACCGACATCCCTGGCAGGAGAAAACTGGCATTCTCCTAGGAGTGAGCCAAGATTAAAAGGTCCCTCTCAACCAGATGTTGTCAGGGGCTATGATCACCATCAATGCCGGCCTCTTGGCCGAGAAGGGGGAGGCCCTCGTCACCTTCCTCAGGGCCAACGCGGACATGTTTGCCTAGACCCCGTCAGACATGATGGGGGTGCCTCGAGAGGTGATTGAGCATCATCTGGCAGTGTGTCCCATGGCACACTCAATGAAACAGAAGCCGCGGAAGCAGTCCACAGAAAAGCAACAGTTCATCATGGCCGAGATGGAGAAGCTGGTCAAGGCGTGCCTTGTCAAGGAGGTCCTTCACACCGGCTGGCATGCCAACCCCATGGTGGTTCCCAAGACCACCAGGGGTAGGCAGCTCTGTGTCGATGTCACTAACCTAAACAAGGCCTGCCCCAAGGACCCCTTCCTGCTCCTAAGAATAGACCAAATCGTAGATGCCACGCCGTGTTGCGACTTGCTGTGCTTTCTGGATGCCTTCTCAAGGTACCACCAGAATTCCTGTGCCACCTTCCAGAGGCTCATGCACATCGTGTTGGGCGAGTAGATGAGAATAAACGCGGATGCTTACGTCGATGAGATAGTGGTGAAGACCTGCAAAAAGGACACCCTGGTGGTGGACCAGACGGAAACCTTTGCCAACTTGCATCAGGTAAACATCAAGCTCAACCCTACCAACTGCGTGTTCAGAGTCCCATTGGGAAAGCTCCTTGGCTTCTTGGTATCACACCGGGGAATCAAGGCCAACCCCGATAAGGTCCAGGCCATCGAGGAAATGCGCCCCCCAATGCGGCTCAAGGAGATGCAGCGCTTGGCCGGTGCGTGGTGGCCTTTGGAAGGTTCATCTCCAAGCTGGGCAAAAAAGCCATGCCCGTCTTCAAGATCATGAAGCGCACTGGCAAGTTCTAGTGGACCCCGGAGGCCGACGAGGCATTTGAGGGCATCAAGAGATATCTCATGAGCCTTCTAGTCATTCTGCCCCCAGGGGAGCGCAAGCCGCTGCTGCTATACCTAGAGGCCACACCACAAACGGCAAGCGATGTCCTGGTCGCCGAGTGTGAAGAGGTGGTGGAAAAGAAAAGCAAGTCATGTGCCACGAACCCTCCAAAGGGCCCGGGGCTGCGGCGGAACGTGGCGACGCATTGGAAAAAGCTGGTGGTGAGGTCGTCGGCCCTGCCCTGACCAAGACCACTGAGCTAGGGCAGCAGCCGGTCTACTTTGTCAGCACGGTGCTTAGGCATGCCTGGGAAAGGTACCCCGTGTAGCAGAAACTCCTCTATGCACTCCTCGTGGCATCGCGCAAGCTGCACCACTACTTCTAGGGTCATCACATCAAGGTGGTCACCAAGTTTCCTCTAGAAACGATCTTGCACAACCCTAACACCACGGGCCGCATGGCCGAGTGGGCCATCAATCTACATCCCTTCGAACTAATGTTCGACACTACGCCTACCATTCACGGAAGGTCCCTGGCGGAGTTCACAGCAGAGTGGTATGACCTAGGGGGAAGTGGGCCTTGGGAGGAAATAACCCAACTCCCCGTAAAGCTAGCTCCGGGATGCTGGACCGTGAACTTCTACAGGGCATTCAATGGAGACAGATCTGGGGCAGGCACCATGCTTACATCTCCAACGGGTTACAAGCTCTCCTACGTCGTGCAGTTACGCTTCAAGGACGGAGAAAAGAGCTCCAAGAACATTGCCGAGTATGAGGGCCTGATCGCCGGCCTCAAGGAAACCATCGCCATAGGCATCAATCGCATCACGGTCCAGGGAGACCCCTTACTCCTGGTCAAAATTTCCAACAAAAAGTACCACCCCAAGGATGAGCACGTGGCAGCGTACCTTGAGTAGGTGCGAAGACTAGAGAAGTACTTTCTAGGCATGGACCTGCTCCACATTCCTCGGGGGGACAACCACAAGGCAGACGAAATCGCCAAGCGTGCATCCAGGAAAGAGTCCCAGCAGTCGAGTGTCTTCGAGGAAAGGTTGTTTAAACCATCGCCCCCTGTATAAGAGAAGGCCCGCCATGAAGAGCTTCCGCCCCCGCCCTCATCAGGCTCCCCCGACTATGGACTACCCTCAGGAAATAGGCTTGTCCTGGCAGCCACTACCCAAGAGTTGAGTTGGATCACCGAGCTCAAGATCTACGTCCAGGACGGCATCCTCCAGGATAGTGAGGACATGGCGGAAAATCTTATTTGCCGTGCACAGAAGTACTGCATCATGGACAAGGACCTCTACTGCCACTGCCCTAACAGCGTCGCTCTCTGATGCATCTCCAGCGACAAGGGGCGCAAGCTGCCGACTTCCATACACACCGGGGAATGTGGCCACCATGCCTCGGCACATACCCTTGCTGGGAAAGCCTACAAAGAGGCTTCTACTGGCTCACCGTGCTCACTGATTCCATAGAGCTAGTGAAGTCGTGTGAGGCATCCCAGTTCCACGCCAAGCAAATACACTAGCCAGCTCAACAGCTTCAGACCATCCCGCTCTCATGGCGCTTTGTGGTCTAGGGGCTGGACATCTTGAGGCCTTTCCCGCGAGCACCCGGGGGCTACATGTACCTCTACTTCGCCATCGACAAGTTAACCAAATGGGCCGAAGTGGAGCCAGTCAGGACCATATGGGCACGATCGGTGGTGAAGTTCATCCAAGGCTTGGTATGCCATTTCGGTGTACCCAGCCACATCATCACCGACAACGGCAGCCAGTTCACCAACGGAATGTTCCAAGCCTACTGCGAGGGCATTGACACAAAGATCTGCTATGCATCAGTCGCCCACCGCTACAGTAATGGACAAGCAGAACGAGCAAATGCAGAAATCCTGAAGGGGCTCAAGACCAAGAGCTTCCTCTTAAAGCTCAAGGAGTGCAGACGGGGGTGGTTGGACACCCTCCTAGGAGTGATGTGGTCCATCCGTACTACCGCAACCAAGCCAACCGATGAGACCTCTTTCTTCCTTGTTTATGGTGTTGAGGCTGCCATCCCCACAGAACTCAAGCATGGCTCCCCACGGGTGCTCTCCTTCAGCGAGGCGACACAAGAGGATCTGCATCATGACGACCTCGTCCTCATCGAGGAAGCTCGCCACAAGGTCAATGTGCGGGCAGCCAGCTACCAGCAAGCATTGCGCCAGTACCACGGCCATAACATATGGGCATGCACCCTAGAATTGGGGACCTTGTCCTTCGTCACGTCGTCTCTCGTGAGGGTCTGCACAAGCTCTCCCCAATGTGGGATGGACCCTTCTGGGTCGTGCACGTCACAACTCTAGGCGCAATACGACTAGAAACGGAGGAAGGAGTCTCGATCCCCAATGCCTCGAACATCCAGCACCTTCGCAAGTTCTACCCGTGAGCTCCGCTCACGGTGGTGGCAGTAACAAATAACTCTCCCTAGAACGGTGTGGAAATTCAAGAACGATGGCTTGTTTTTTGTTTTTTCGCCCAACGATTTCTCTGTTTGCATCTTCATTTCTTCTGTGGTGTTTCTCCCTCCCGCACACCGCATGAGCAGGGGCTAGGCCTAGTTTCTATTTATAGGGCCACCCTTGGTAAGCACTGCGGCCTAAAGTGTCGAGCTCAAAACTTGCGGACTAGCTCCAGTGAAAAGTCACCTCACCCACGGTTCCCGGTGCTTGATAATCCTCATACGACCCACGAAGGGAAAACATACACCATGCAGCACCTATGGTTGCCTCTCTGAGGGACTATACTAGGGAAGTACGCATCCTACGGTCACCTCCTCGAGGGACTTAGAGACAGAATTGAACGTATAGAGCCTACGACCACCTCCCTAGAGACCTATGGAACAGGTACAAGCCCCATGATCACCTTTCTAGGGGATGAGCGGAGCGACCCTTTAGAAAACCCCTCAACCAGAGTGCGGAGCCTACGGTTACCTCTCCGAGGGACTATACATGGAAAGTGCGCGTCCTACGGTCGCCTCGTCGAGGGACTTACAGGACGGAATTGAACGTACAGAGCCTATGACCACCTCCCTAAGGGACCTACGGGATAGTTACAAGCCCTACGAACTCCTCGCCATGGGACGAGCGGGGCGACCCTTGATAAAACCCCTCAAGCAGCATGCGGAACCTACGGTTGCCTCTCCGAGGGCCTATGCTCGGGAAGTACGCGTCCTACGGTCACCTCCTTGAGGGACTTACGGGACGGAATCGAACGTATAGAGCCCACGGCCACCTTCTCGAGTGGCCTAGGGGATAAGTACAAGCCTCATGACCCCCTCTTGAAGAGGAAGGTAGGGAAGCCTATGGGTAAACCCCTCAAGAGGGCCCCGCAGGATGCGAAGACTGGAGATTCCCTCCACAAGGGGTCGTCAAGTAGTTAAGGCCTAATGGCAGTAAAAGTACCCTTACAAGTCCTAACAAAGAAACATAGGGTCTCAAAGCTCTTCAGAAGCGTTACATGGACAAGAGTGAAGCCACCCTAGTGGTGTCCTCAGTGCTCTCCTTGTCAAGACTTTCTTCTTCCTCCTTCATAGTAGAGTCATCCCAACCATCGGCTTTGGCTTCCTCCTCGTCGCCCACCTTGCAAGGAAACGTATTGACCAGTAGGTTGACGAGTGGGGTGACCCTCGCCTCGAGAGCCGGCACAACCGTCAACTGCTGCATGACTTAGGGATAGTGAAGGTTAGGCGACAACTACAGAAGGTTGGTAAAGAGGGACTTCCCTACCATGGTCAGCATCGCCTGACACTCCGAGGAAATGAAGTCATCCAGGACATATGCCACCATGCTTAAGGGGCTCAGAACAATGCGTACAAGCTCTAGGGATTCCTTGACATCGCGACTGGCATGAAACTCTGACGCTACGATTCCTTCAACCTTTAGGAGAGGGAGGACCGCGACGCCCTGCTCAGCAGGAGACAAAAAGGACTTGCGCTGGGCCTCCAACATGTAACACCCCTAGTTTTATTAATACTAATTAATCTTTGACTGTGCATTCATCAGCATCATCCTTTAGAAGTGCATGCAAAGAAAATAAAGAAAATCCCTAAATCCTAGCTATTTCCCCCTCTCTCTAAAAGCTATTCAAAAGGTTTTGTATTTTGAAAAGAGCAAAATTATTGGAACCCAAATTCTTATAAAGGGTCCCTACAATATTTTCATACATTTACAAAGCCTCTTGTTTTTTTTGAAATGATTCAAAAAATAAAAGTATTTGAAAAGGCAAAGAGAAAAGAAGAAAATTAAATGGAGAATGTTTTTAGAAATAAAAAACCCAGGCTGGTCCATCTCCTTCTCCTCTTTGCATGTCGCCCACCCGCGCAGTAGCTAGCGCAGCTAGCAATCTTTCGTGTAGCCCACCCGAGGCCCATACCATTTTGTACTCCTTGTTCCTTCGTCTTCTTTGTTGATGACGCGAGCCGCCTGTCTGTGCCGCGATTCCTTCCCATGCCAGGATGCACGCTACTGATGGCCGCGACGTCTACAAGTACGTCCTCGAGCCGTCGGATGAACCCTAGATCCTATTCTTCCTGAATTCCCCCCATGACCGAAACCCTTGCCCAAAGGAGCTCACCAGAGCCACCGTCTCCGACATCCCTAGGCCTGGCCCATGCCATGGTTGGAACCGGCATGGTCTTCTTGTTCTTTTGCCCCCATCCACCCAAGCCCGAGAGGACCGAGCGGCAGTAATTGTAACCTCCCTTCCCGACTTCGGTAGTTTCCTCCGCCATCGACTCCGGCCACCCCCGAGTTCGCCAACCCTTCCATCGTCTTTCTCCCTCGCTTGCTGCCTCTCGCTCTCTATTGCTGTCGCATCATCCACCTACAGCTGCCGCTACCGTTTGTCGTCGCCGGCGATGCTCTGGTGACCAAATCCGGGCGGCAGCACAATTGCAAGGCCACCAGCGACGTGCTCTGTCCAACGAGCCTACCCGCGCTTCTAGGCGAGCTCCCAATTTCCTGATCGAAGCTCCACCTGGGAGCTTCCCCATTGATGACGTCAGCATGATGTCATGCTAGCGTCATATTGCCATTTCTTTTTATTTAAATGTTTTATAAACTGTTTTCTAGAAAATATATTTACCTGACAGGTGGGTCCCTATTGTCAGCATTTTTATTAATTTATTAAATCATTTACAGAAATGAATAAGTACCTGACATGTGGGCCCAGGTTGGAAAATAATTTCTAATACCCAAAATTGTTTAATTATTTCAAAATGATTTTAAAATGGTTTAAAATTGAGAAAAATCATAAATAATTCATTTTAAGTTAGAAAAATATTTATACTATATCAAAATGAGATGTAGTTCATAGCATCAAAATCATGCATTGTTCAACAACTTTAATTGCAAGTTTAATTAGAAGAACCAATTGAACCCGCAGGTGATTCCGGGGTCTCTCCTGTATTAGGATTTGGACCCCTCGGAACCCTGTTTAAATTGTCAAGCATGCTATAGGGTTTCATTTCAATACAATTTAACTTGTAATATCATCATCCTCGCTTAAGCGTTGCATCGATGTCATGTGTTGATTTTTCCTTCTTTTCCGGTGTTTTTGCTTCTTCTCGATAGACCTCGGAGTGGATGTGAGCAACAAGACCGAGTCCAACATTGAAGATCGAGATCAACACCATTGAAGGTTATCGAAGAACAAGTTTATCTGAAGAATCCTGAAGATCTATATCCGGGTGTCAACAAACAAGGCAAGCAAAGCCCCACCATTATACAATCCTGTGTTTTCGAAAGTATTTCATTATTGCCATGATGCATACGATTCCACTATGGTCTTTTATCGGTAGATAGAGTATCCTATCTGTTGCATTACTCCCTTTGAGCTTATATTACCTGATCCACTGCTCCTAGAATAACTAAGTTTGGCTTGTGTGCACTAATAGAGCTTCTTTCTGTGTCTTGCTTAGCCATGCTTAGCTATCAGTGCTGGTTCATCCAGATGATGCATCAGATGCAAAGAATCTAGTATGACAGGAGAACGAGGTATACTGATGAGGTAAGATAAGTGGTTAAGGTTAAACACGCTAAGGCTTGTATGGGAGGCCATGGTGGGATGTGGTTTTTGTAGTACCATGGTCGCCCCCTCTAGGACATGAGTTCTAGCCTCTTGAAGAAAGACGAGCGTACAGCCACACGGGGCTTGGGAACCCCTCTGCTTATTAACTTGCCTAGTAGATTCCATGAGTCACATAGTTCAGGCGTTCCATTCGACATATGCATATTTTGGTTGTTCTCGAAGGCGGTGAAGGAGGTGCATCATAACAAGTAGGCAAGCATGGCCTGGGTTGCTCGAGGTGGTTCCTCTAGTAAACCAACCTGGCCCACATCTCTAGGGACCAGCTTCAGGATTCGACCCGTTCTCGGCAAAAGCAAGATTAAGGTCATGGCCAACCACCCTCTCTCGGGCTTCCAAGGAAGAGGGGTAATGTATTGGCATTAAGAGTCCTTTGGTACATGTGGGTAAAGTTGTACACCCCTGCGGGGTTTAATCTTTTCAATAAGCCGTGTCACGGTCATGGACGACTTGGGAACAAACATGAAGATCATAGAGAACTTTAACCTAATCGTAAAACTTGTAGACTAATGTGTGTTCAGGATGCTTCCTCATGGGTACGAGGGGGTGATCCTAGTTATGAGGTGAGGATTACTTGGTGGATATCAAGGATATGTTGATCAATTCTTTGGAGATGTCGCTCTCTTATACCCTTTTAAAATATTCTGAGTAGATGAGCTTCTTCTCCCCTTGTTTTATAAACAAAGATGACTTTATGCAAAATAACCCCACTAGCCATAAGTCTTGCGGAGTACACCCTATACTCACCCTTGCTTTGTTGATACTTTTGTAGCAGAGTAAGTGTTACCCTAAAGACGAGTTCTGTATGACATCGACACCGACGAGTAGCTTGGGGTTCCCGGTCGGTAGCCAATAATCTATGGATTGGGGCATCATCGTTATGCTTCAGGCCTCTTAGGCCATTTGTTAAGTTTGCTATACTTAATAGCATAATTTCCCTTCCGTTGTTTGATGTTTGTGGTCAGTGACCTTTGCTTGTAATAATTTGGTTGTTCGTTCAGTTATGAGCTTGCTGTAATAATTTTTGTGTCATAGGGCCACTGTTGTGTTACCGATTCTTTCTCTGTATGCTTCTGAGATTTAGGTTAGGATTATATCGGGCAGAGGTCTGGGATTTGTCTAGAACTGGTCCCAGGGGTGTCATAGAGCACCTCAAGAGATTCTCGCTTGTGCTCCTCCCCAGCCTATGCAGCAGTAGCGGTGGCCTCCTTTAGGGCCTTGATTACTCCGTGGAGGTCATCGGCCTCCTGAAGCGAACCCGTCCGGAGCATCTCCTCCACCTAAAGAGAACTGCGGAGCCTCGAGCTCACCTCCCGCTCCAGGGCGAGGGCCCCTAAGCATCCGACAACTTGGCATCAACCTCCTGAGAATGAGCCTCAAGCTCCCTCTCACGCTGGGCCGCTGCAACCTCCCGAGCAGAGATGCCTCTCTCATGGGTAGACAAGGCATCCCTGAGCTGGGAGGCCTGGGCCCCGGCATCAGCGGTGATCTTCGCCGCTCATGCCATGGAATCTCGGAGAACGCCCTCCATGACCAGGCGGGCACTTGACCGCCCAGACTCCGCCGCCTTTAGGGCTCCCGCAAGCTACTCCCGGTCCAGGATCAACTAGCGGTCCTCACGGACCATGGCCACTAGGAACTGGTCCATCTCGGCGTGTATGCAGAAACGATCTTGCCCAAGAGCTCGGCACGGGGGAGTATCCCGGCTCCACCATGACCAGCTCCCGAGACTCATTGTACCGCTCATCAGGAGGAACCTCCTCAGGGGCTTCCGGCTGGCGCCCAGGAGTCAAGGGGATGGCCTAGGGGATGCGCTGCCTTCCGGACCTTGGACTGGGTCCAAATCGGGGCCACTTGAGTGCTAGTCAGGGATAGGTACCGAGCCAACGGGAGCCCCACTCCCCGGCGACCCTAGAGGGGCGGCCGCATCTGCGGTCCTCACAGCACCAGCAGTCCCATCCTCAATTGGGGAAGCAACCTCAGGCGGTGATCCCCTGGGGCGGTCCTCACCCACCCCACCTCTACAACCAGGGGTCCTGGGAGGAAGTGGCGGAGATCATGCGTGGCGGAGAGGCCGCCTCCCTCTCCTCGAGCGCAGCTGGTGCAACCTGGATCTCCCCAAGTAGGTCCACGGGGCGCACCACCGGTCGGACCTTCCTGAAGGTGGTTCGCTTTAGTAGCGGCTTCTTCCGCAGGCGGCCTTCGCTATAGAGGTCCTCTAGGTGAGATGGGACTCAAAGAATTGGAAAGGAAGGAGGTCCGGCTAACGACTTACCTAGAAGCACCCTCAACCAGGGGCTACACGCCCCAGTAAGCCCGGATCACGCCGAGGGGAACAAAGATCCCTGGAGGGCAGGATCCACCGATTCCCGACATGATTCCCTCCGCAGGGGAACTCTCCTCCTGATTTTGCTTTCTTCGAGGCGCCTCCTGAGGGTCTGCCTCGATTACAGGGTCTCCCATGCCGGCAGCCTCCCCCGCAGTGGCCTCAAGAGGGGCCTCGGACAGGGCTGCAATGGAAGAGCCTGCGTCCAAGGGATTTGGACGCTTTCCCGTGTGTCCTGGAGGAAGAATGTCCCACTCATCAAACTAAGGAAGCGAGACCAATATCTGCGCCTTGCGAGGATCGAGATAGACTCCCGAAACCCCCTCAGGAAGCTCGAAGGCGACGGAGGTGTGCAGGAGCTCGTGGATAAACCCTGCCATGATAGGGTCATCCGTTACACCGTTCTACAGGGCCAGGTGGTCCAGCATGGAAAAGTCCCACATATCTTTGTTGTGCTTCTACAACGGAGGAATGCTGAGGCGAAGGAACTCCATGGCAACAAGAGGCCTCGTCAGGCCGGAGGAGTTGAGAAGATCGATACGGGTGACTAGGGCATCAACCTTGTCCCCATCCAAATTCGCCAAGGACCATTGGCTGCTGACCTTCTCGACCAGCGTGGAAGGATGTAGGAGGCGGGAGCTATCCTTGAGCACATCCATCAGGAGCCAACACTTCCAGAAGTCCTCCACACGTTTCAACCAACCCATTTGTGGACCGAACGAACCCTCCTTCACAAAGGAGGCGCAACCAGCTATGCGAGAGGTGGAGGTGATGCAAAGAGCATACATCTGGCACACCAGCAAACAAAGATGGCAAGGGTGGACACGGAGTTGGGATGCAGATGGAGGGCGCAGATCTGGTAGTGCTCCAGAACTGCCATGAAAAGGGGGAACGGAGGAATCAACCCTGCAATGATGATGTGGTAGAAGAACGGGTGCACGGGGCCGAAGAGGCTCACCGAATACACTGACCCGGGCCAAACCCGAGTCTCCTCCACTCGTTCCAGCTGGAGGCAAGCTGGGAGAGACATCAGTCAAGACCCGAGTCTGTCTGGATTGCGGAGGGCATCAGCACCTCCCACGTCTCCTCCTCCTCTTCCCCTTGAGGGGGGCCAGTCGGTGGCAGTTTCCGCTTCGCCACTACTATAGCTCCTTGACGGGACATTGAGCGCGGTGAGAGTTGGCGGTTAATTGGGGGAGGGAAGCGCGAGGAAGCAGACAGAGAAGAATAGATCTCGGGATGAAAGGGCTACCCCCTCCTTATAGGCCAAGATTGGCTCCAGACAGACGTGCACCTTCCGAGAAGCGTCTCGGGAACCAGAAGCAACACGCATGCCGTGCAGCGCCAGCCGTCAAAATGGTCGTCCAACCCTTCAGCACCATGGGTGTGGTGCCCGAGGAGAACGCTCGGGGGCTACTGTCATATAGCTAGTACAGGGGGTACCCCAATCCGTCCATGTCTAGATTGCACGGCAGGGCTCGGGTAGCCCTCACGAGGGAAGGGATGCTTCCATCTAAAGGGGTATCTTGTCAGACCCTCTTGAAGGCTTCGAGATGGGAGAGGCACTCAGGATATCCCGGCAAGACAACAACTCCTCATGAGGGGGCGGAGGCGCACATCGCAGGAAGATGACAAGAGAAACGGTGGCATTGGATGCCTCCATCGCACGGTCCTGAAGGCAAGGCCTCGATCAAAGGTGAGGCAAACAAGGCCCTAACCGGTTGACGGATGGCCTGAGCATAAGAAGGTCTGCCTTTGGATACTTTGGTGCAAGAAGGAGAGTGAGCAGCGTCGGATGAAGACAAGATATGCTAAAGGGAGAATGCTTTGCCAGCTGATGGAGAAGCACCTGGCGTTCAATACTCGGTCCACCAAAAGTAGCTCTGTAGACCAGGACCTAGAGGAGCGACACTGTGGTGACCCTTCCCACCATGGACCGGGGGAAGAGGCCCGACGACGCCCTATATAAGGATCCCTCCTCCTACCTTAGAAGGGATCGATCCTTGAGATCTAAAACCCTAGATTTTCATCCTCCATTTTACCCTTGCAAAGCACGCGACCAATGCAACAAAGCATGAGTAGGGGATTTACCTTCTCACGAGGGTTCCGAACCTGGGTAAAAAAACGTGTCTCCTCTATGTCCTGAGGTTCCTCCACTTCCGCTGTTGTCGTCGGGTTCTCTTGCAGTCGCGTGTTCATCCCCCTCGGGAACCAAGGGATCATTGGATCCTAGTTCGTTCGTGGGACAAATCTCCGACAATACTGATGATGATGTAACTGACGTACCTCAAGGGCATCCAGCAGCTATTTGGGACAAATCTTACAGCTGCTCCACAAATCGGACAAATTAAAGTGGACTACTGAGGCACGGGTGGCTTTCGAGGACCTCAATCGCCTGATGTCGACCTCATCGGTCCTGCTAACTCCCAATGAGTGAGAACCAATGCTAATGTACATCGCCGCCACCAACCAGGTGGTCAGTACCATGCTCGCTGTGGAGCGTGTGGAAGATGGCAAGATCCATGGGTCATAGCGACCCGCATACTACCTCGGCGAGGTGCTCACTCCAACCAAGTAGAGGTACCCGCACTACCAGAACCTGGCATACAATCTCTTTGATAGCACGTCGGTAGCGCCAATACTTCATGGAGCACCCCCATCATAGTGGTCAACAATGCACAATTGTCCAACATCCTCAAAAACCCTAACGCGACAGGATGAGTCACCCTCTAGTGCATATAATTGTCCCTATTGGACATCACCAACAAAAGGCACATGGCGATAAAATCAGACGTCCTCCCGGATTTCATAGTTCACTGGACAGAGCTGCAAACACCCGAAGCTCCAGATATATCAGGTGTTTGGACGATGCACCTCGGCAGCTCCAAGCGAGGAGAAGGAGCAGGTGATGGTGTTATCCTGACATTCTCGCAATGATACAAGATTCTCTACGTGTTACACATGAAATTGTGCCAACAACGAAGCGGAGTATGAGGCCCTGATCCGTGGCATGCGTATGGCTAAGTCCTATAGTGCAACGTGACTAATGATATATAATGACTCCAGCTTGGTCGTGTTGCAAACAATGAATAGATGTGATGTGGCTAGTGACAACATGATCGTATATCAAGAGCTCTACAACTCTCTAGAAGCCAACTTTGATGGCTATGATCTCAAGCACATCAGCCGTGAAATCAATGAAGAGGCCAACAAAATGTCCAACATCGGGTCAACTTGCACACCCATACCACCGGGTATCTACCTAGCATAGATCAGTGATCGGTCAATCAAGACTAGAGCACCTACCGATCCACTAGAGCCAACAACGCCACTAGGGTCCATGCCACCTGAAAACTCCAAAGCCCCCACAACAACAAAGGCAAAACCTGCACCCAAAGGACCAATGGGGGTGATTCTAATAGAACCAACATGGACGCACCTATGCATCACGTACTTGGTGCGCAAGGAGCTCCCGGATAATCCGACCGATGTGCGACACATTGCTCACCGCTCGAAGTCCTTCACCATAATCAACGGCGAGCTCTACAAGCAAAGCATCACCGGTGTCCTTGAGATGCGTGTCGCACTCGAAGATGGTAGAAAAATACTACTACACATACATGAAGGCACCTGCTGGCACCACACCGGCAGTCGTACACTCGTCGCAAAGGCCCTTGGAGAAGGTTTCTACTAGCCAACCGCAATGCAAGATGCCAAGGACATCATCAAGAAGTGCAACGCCTACCAGAGATTCACAGACAAACTGCACGCACCAGGTTCAGAGCTACGGCCAATACCACTAGCCTAGCCCTTCGCACAATGGGGACTTGACAAGGTTGGAAAGCTACAAAAATCCTCACACAGAAGCCACATCTATCTACTTGTCGTAGTGGACAAGTTCACCAAGTGGATCGAGGCAATGCTCATCACCAACCAAAGAAACCCTTCCACGGTGAAATTCTTCTAGTCAATAGTCTTCATATTAGGGGTGACACATAATATCAGCACCAACAATGGATTCAACTTCACCTCGAAGGAATTCCAAGGATTTCACGAGAAGATGGGGATCAACATCAGTCGCGCACCCGCAAACCAATAGCCAAGTTGAAAAGGCCAATGGCCTTGTTTGCAATGGTGTCAAGAAGTAGCTCATGTGGCCCCTGGAGAGAGTAGCTGGGGTATGGCCTGAGTAACTACCATCGATGCTACAGTGTTTTTGAACAACTCAAAACAACGCCACTGGCTACACGCCATTCTTCATGATTCCCGTGCAAAATCCATACTACCAGCCGAGGTGTAGAACAACGCCCCTCAGTTCATTGCCTACAATGATACCAACTCTAGGGACACACTCAAAGATGTTGTCGATCTACTCGATGAGGCACGTGACATTGCCTCTGGCCACTCAGATGTGTATCAACAAAACCTCCGCAACTACCATAGCCGTCGACTGCGGCCCAGGTCCTTCTCCAAAGGTGACCTCGTGTTGTGGCTCAAACAAAAGGGCCACCTCAAGATAGAACCCCACTGGGAGGGACCTTACGTCGTCACAGAAGTAATACCAGGTGGCGCCCATCTGAAAGGAATATGCCCAAGAGGCAATAATGAAGTGGTTATTATGCTATTCCAAGTTTATAACAGATGTTTATTTTTCATGATAGAATTGTATTAATAAGGAAACGTTAATACATGTGTGAATTATAAAAAGATAAGGTTCCTAGTAAATCCTCTATGTATACTACCTTGTTGATTAATATATGACCAAAGGTTTCCTGATCATGAACGTTTGATGTTGTTAATAACAGGATCATATCATTAGAGAATGATATGATGAACAGTCACCCATAGTAGATGTAGAAATATGATCACACCATTAATTTTAAATTGCTATCGCATTCATAGTAACTCAATGTCCTTAGACCATGAGATCACGTCAATCACTTTCACTAGATGAGTACTTTGATTACATCAAACGTCACAGCGAAACCGGGTGATTATAAAGGTGTCATCAGGTATTTGGAAACTGTCAGTGAGGCTCATGGATCAAGATTGGTATTTGTCCATCTGGATGATGGAGATATATACGCAGGGCCCTCTCAGTGTTATCACATTGACGTAGACTTGCAAGCAACTGATTTGATCACTAGAATTTCATATCGCAGGAACGAGAAAGAGAGTACTTGTCGAGAACGAGATTAAACAAGGTATAGATGGTACTGAGTGATCAAATCTCGGACAAGTAATATATCGCGAAACAAAAGGAATTTGATTGTATAGAAAGAGGTTCATACGATCATCTGATTTTCGTGGAACTAGTGGGAGTCGTTATGGATCTCTAGGTCCCTCTAATGATTATTGATTGGAGAAAGTCTTGATCATGTCTACATAGTTCTCGAACTAATAGGGAGACACACTTAAGGTTAACTGACGCATTTGAGTGCATAACGAACACATGGGAAGTCAATGGACATCGTAGAAAATTGTTCTGCTGTAAAAAATTGTTTTGCCGATTCTACCGAAATAGTTCTGGGTATCAAAATAAAGCAAGGGATCAAAATGTTAATGTGTTCATTAAATGAAGAACTCATTAAAATTAAGTGTTCATTAAATTGAGTTGCATTAAGGAATTAAAGTGCTTTAATTGATAGAGATTTAAGGGAATTAAAGTACTTTAATGGAATTAAAGTGCTTTAATGGAAAGACCTTTAAGGGAATTAAAGTGCTTTAATGGATAGACCTTTAAGGGAATTAAAGTGCTTTAATGGAGATTGAATAAGAGGAGAGAAGGAGCCAGCCCCATGGCACCTATAAAAGGAGGTGGCATCCTCCTGCTCTCCACACACTGTCTCACAAGCTCTCTCATATGATCCAAGGTTGGCATCTTCTCCCCCTTGCTTGCCTTGTGCATTGCCACTAGAAAAGGTGCTCGGAGAAGCCCTTCTCTAACCCTTCCCATCCACCACCACTACCATGGCGTAGCGCTATTGGAGTTCCCGGGGATCCGCTTCTTCCGCTGCCCAGCTAGTGCAAGAGATCAGGAGTCGTCGGCATAAAGAATGTGTGACAGATTACGGAGGCGCTACATGTCTATGGCGTTGATCGCCTGCACGTCCTTGAGGACGGTCGTGTACCATCTACATCAACCACATTTTTTTGTGGGAACATTATCCCGCTTATGGTCTACAAGGGTGAGTACATCTATAACCGTCACAAAGTATCGCCTAGATTCGATCTTGGCAGTTGCAAACTGTAGTAATTTTTTGTTTTCTATGCAACAAACCCCATCAGTGGTATTGGAGCTATGTCTATGCATAGATGCTTTATACGGTTAGAACACATGGGATGCGGGTGTTGATAAGTCTTGTTATTGCAAATCTCTTGTATTTTGGATATTGGTGGCATAGTGGGATGAAGCGGCACGGACAAACTCTACATGTCCTCGCACATGAGACCTATTCCACGCTTGACGTGCAACTCATTTTGCATAAGTGGCTACTAGGTGTCTATCTCTCCCACTATAGTTGATATATGATTTACAATGGTCTGCTTAATAACTTGGTTATCACCGTTGTGGCTGAAGTTCGTAGGTAGAACAATTCTATCCTAGAAAGCCCATAACCGCGTAAAATGTGCAAAAATAAATTAGAGGCGTTTAACTTGTTTTTCCAGGGCACGTGATGTGATATGGACTATGAAAAATGTTGTTGTATTGTGACATCCCGCTAAAACCACTACTAGAAAATCGCTGTGTTTTTGTGCATTGCATCACCATGACCGCATGCTCATGTCATCATGCCACCTTGCATTTGAGCATCGTCATCATCACACACTTGTTTGTCTGAAACTATTTTCGAAACCCTATTTGGTTTTCTAAATAAGCCCGTCTTTATTCAAATACAAAACCGGGTTTCTGGAATATTTTGTTTCGTCTACCAACGGATTTCAAAAGCCCCGTTTTAAATAAACAAAATTTATATTATTTTTATAGGAGGCAGCCAGCCAGGCCCGAAAGCCTAGCCGGCCACCTCTAAATTAAAACCCTAATCTGTCTAACCCCAAACCCTTTTCTACCCAATCCTAGTCTACCCATCCCCCCTCCACCTCACCCCATCCAATCCCGGCCCGCCACCTCACCTTCTGGCCCCACACCTCCACATGTCCACCCTCCCACACACACAACATGCCACACACGCACGCCCCCATGCGCCCCATCCTCACCCCAACCGCACGCACGCCCCAGGCCACCAACCACTCGCGGACCACACCTCTCTCGGGTGGACAGCCGACCCACCCCTGGCCCCGCGTCCCCACGCACCTGCCCGATTCCCCACGCGACCCTGCTTCCCACCTCACGCGTCGCTCGCCCTCTCCCCACCTTCCCTAGACGCAGTCGCCCCGGCGTACAGCGCCGCCGCCATCTCCTCCTCCACCGACGTGCCGCCATGCCCCGGCCCCGCCCTCCGGCGCCGCCGCGAGGCCGCCGTCCTCTCCTCGCATCGGCCGCTCCTCCGTCGGCCTCGCCACCGCCCTACCCGCGTGCCTCCTCCTTCTCGGCTCCGCCACCACTCCGGCAGCGCCCGCCTCCGGCCTCGCCACCTCGGGTTGCCGCTCTGTCTCCCCACGGCCACCGGTCCGTCCGCGGCATCTCTTCTCCCCGCCGAGCTTGAGCCGGCCTCCCCCATCGACCGCGTCCCCGCCACCTCCGCCTCGATGACCGCCGCCGTGAGTGCCCCTCCCCCTCCGGCCACGTCCTCAACCGGCGCTCCTGCGGCCTCCCGCCGTCCACGCCCCCAGCGCCTCGCCCCCGCTCGCGGTTGTCGCCCAGACGAGCCCTCTCCGCCTCCGCTCGCCGGCCGCCCTCTTCCGTCTGCACCGGCCGACCCCTCCGCCCAGCCGCCGAGCTCCGCGCGACGCCGCCTCCGCCCAAGCTCCTCGCCGGCCTTGAGCGCCTCTACCCCATCGGGCTCCGCTGCCGCGCCCACGTCCTCCTCCCCCAGGCAGCGCCCGCCACCTCCCTCTCGCCTCGTCTGCGCGTCTACCTCCCCGCGGTTGCCGTCTCTGCCAGGCCTCGTCCCTGTGCCGCCGGCACCGTCCTGCAGCCCGGACCAGACCCGAGGCCCTGCTCCCACCACCGTCCCACCACGGCCTTTGTTCCACCTCGTCTCCCGCGCCTGGCCCCGAGCAGAGCCCCGCCCGGCCTCTGCCTCGGCTGCCTCGCCGACACCCGCCGCCACACGCATGTCTGGTACCCGAGCGCCGCCCCGCGCAGTACCTTGTCGCGTCGCCAGCGGCACCCGACGCCGCTGCCTAAGACGTTCCGCCTCTGCCTCATATCCTTGCCACGTGGCTCCTACATACCATGTATCCTTGTCGTGAAGTATGAGCCGACTACCCCTTTTGCTTCGTGTGGCAGTGTTTGTCTCAGTACCCATCTTCGTGTATGTTTTTGTTGAGGTGTCGTTCGGTCCAAGACCATGTTCGAGACCCCGCAGCGCACCGTCATTGATATTCGAGCCACCACCGACCATGGAGTTGCAAGCGGAAGATGAACCGAGGGACTGCGCCGAGAACGGTACCACCAGAAGACCGACGGTGCCGTAACCCATGTCTGGTGCCGACAAAGGAAGTCAGAACCACCAAGACCTTCGCCTCGGTACGACAAGCACTTCGCCGCGGAACGCCAAGTTCTGCATCCCGAACGCTAAGAGCTCCCAGCGCCGAGACCCGAGTCCGACACCGACAGTCGACACCGTGGAACCGAAAAGATCTTCTTCTTGGACCCGAAGACTACGGATGCGACAAGATCTACTCCGTTGTCCGAGAATGTTCCCCGATACCGATCCCCGTCGAACCTTGTCGAACCCCGAACCCCCGGAACCAAGATCTTCCGAACCTAGATGTGTGTCCCTAAGCCCCTATTTTTATAATATGACATTATCAACTGTCGCATATTAAATTGATCATGCATGCATAACTGTCTGTGGATTGGGGGCATTATGCCGATTCACCTCATAATTAAATATGGATTCTATATGCGGGATATCTTTGTCTTATACCGGACTCCATTTAAATTTGTGTAGCGAACTGATGCCATGCTTTGCCTTGTTAATACAACATTTAAATTGCGGGGGTTCTAAATAACTTGAACCGTGTAATTAATTGCCGGGACCCCGGTTCCGCTTAATACTGCCTAATTGCCATGCATCATATCATAAGCATGCCGGATCTTCTGCCGTGGTATTAAATATTGCATCCGGTGTTTCTTCTAGTTATTGCTTCTTCACGGATTAGGCCGATGAGTGGATGCGAGTATCGACAAGTTCTCCGTATATGATCCTTCGGCAGTGTTTCCCAGGCGAGAATCTCTCCCCCTTCTACCTATTTTGCATTTAAAGTCTTTATTTCCTCCCGTTGATCTATTGCTATCCGTGTCGCGATGCTTTAGCTTCTGTGCACCAGTTATATCCCGTGCAGCCTCTATATTGCCTTGGACACCTCCTATTACCTGTGTTTGGTAGATAGCTGGCCTTGCGAGTCGTAGATGCTTGCTCAGGTGCGTTCTCGTGTTGTCGAGTACCACAGTTGTTGGTATGCTGGCAGATGTTTATTGGTGGAGATGCTTATTGGTGGAGATGATCACGACTTTAAACGCAACTATTAAAAATGCTAGATATAACTAATGCAGAGGCATCGGTGGGCAATAGATGTTATTTGGTTCTTCCACGCTCACTTGTGTCCCGTAGGACCCCGAGTACTTGATACCTGTTCCTTGATTTTTCCCACTATCCACATCCGGGAGGCCTTATGGACCCCCCTGAGCCAGACCTTGATTCATTTCTATTTCTTGGGGCCACAAAGTAGTTTGGGGCTTTATTACTATCCTGTACTTATGCCATGTTACTGCTTTATTTATGATTGTGCGTGGAGCACCTGTACTGTTTAGGATCGTGACACGTTTTCGCTGTATCGACAAGCCTAGTCACACTTTTGGGTTCCCAGTCGTTTACAGCCGTCCACACAAACCCTGGGTCCATTCCGGAGCCGGCCAACTTTGTTGCGGGTAGCTTAGTGGGGTGACCCCCTGAAATATTTATGAATCCTGTGATTGCTTTGTCGTGAATGCCTCGTTGGGTTTTGAGTTGGTTTTTCCGAGGTTGATCGAGTGTGTGTTGCTATTTGTCCACCCCTGCAGGGTAAAACTTTCTTAAAGGCGTGTCCACGGTTATGGACGACTTGGAGCACAGTATCTCGATCATAGACAAGCATAACTAAAGTAGTGCTATAAATTTGACTTAATATGTGACTAGTAATCAGATGCAACTATAACGGAATGGATATTAAAAATGCCAACAACTGGTGGATCTGGGTTGTTCCGTGACATGCTATACCTTCCTAGTAAGTATTGCAACTCCAATGGAATGTGATAAAAGTGCCAACAACTGCTGGGTTTTGGGATTCCTCTGGACAATTATATCTGACTAGTAAATGTTCCAACTACCATGGATTGGTTAATTAAAACTGCCCACTACTTATGCTTCAAGATGACTCATGCTATCTATATCTGATTAGTAAGCGCTGCAACTATAACAGAATGAGTAAAATTGCCGACGGTGTGAGTTCCTTGGTCCGACTTCCTCGTTTGGTCTCGAGGGGGAAATACCAGGATGGGTATGTTTGGTGTTAGTATCAGGTTGGATCCGAATAGATCTTTCTTATCCCTCTCTAATAGCCGCCAGTTTTACTGAGTCTCTATAGGATGTTTAATGTTGTTGTGCTGCCGCTTCAGTCCACCATACCTATGTAGGCGAGAGCTGCTGAATTCTAGCCTCGCCGTGTACTGGCCTCAGTACTGACGCTCCTCTTTTTCCTTTCCCCTTTGTCGGCACCTCTTTTGTTTTAGCAGGTTTGAGATCGACGTTGTTAGCAGGTTTACCCTTCCGGCTTGGCCTAGGCAGGGTTATGGACGCCATTGGTTATTCTTCAGGGCTCCCAGCCCCATTTGCATCTTGTCCGTAGTCGGACACTCTATCGTTTTCAAGGTGATTTGATCTTTGTATAGTGTATCTGTATTCTTGACTCATGGAGTCGTTGTTGTATATATATATATATATTCTGTGGGTTCCATCATGGACTAATGTGTAATGGTATTACTTCGTTCTCCACCCGCACGCAAGTGCCTGGTGGGCGTCCTTGAATCGTTTCTATGCGGGTTTGGCGGGAAGCGCTAAAACTTGCATAGGGCCGATTTGAGGGTGTTACATGTATGCAATGTGTTTTATTGTAAAACAATTAGTAGGAGCCATATGGTTGTTATTTTATTTTATGGCCTGCGTGCCGGAAAATGGAAATCCATGTAATTAGATTAGTGGAGAAGAACCTTGATGGTGGCACCTAGACCTTAGTGATACGCCGGTGGAATGATGGAGATTATGCCATGACGCACGAGATGGAGATCAAATGCGAGAAGGAGCATATCATATCACATTATATATGCATGTGATGTTTATCCTTTGATGCATCTTATTTTGCGTTGATTTGATCACCTAGGTATTATTTGATTGCCTTGGTAGCACTATAAGACGATCCGTCCCACTAAATATCAAGATAATAATATGTTCTTCCTTAGTATGCATCGTTAAGAAAGTTCTTCATCTCGAAGCACCACGTGATAATCGAGTGTGATAGATTCTACGTTCACATACAACAGGTGTAAGACAGTTTTACACATGCGAATACTAAGGTTCTTGCTTGACGAGCCTAGCATGTACAAACATGGCCTCAAAACATGAACCGATAGGTAAAGCACGAGTCCTATGGAGATATGATGACCCATACGATGTTGTCCATTGGAGTTGCGCCACCACTCATGATGATCGGTCGTGGCATAGTGAATTTGGTTCGTGTAATCACTAAAATGACTAGAGGGATGTCATTTTGAGTGCGAGTCCACATAAGTAAATTTGAATTATCTTGAACTTTATCTGTTAGAAACCTAGTATAAATAGTCTTTGCAAATACTGTGTAGATCATGTCACCGCTGCATTCAATTTAATGCATTCCTTGAGAAAGAAAAGCTGCTAGACAATGGGTCTAACTTAACCAACTGGCACCGCAATTTGACGATTATTCTTGCGGGCATAAAAAGGTCCTATGTACTTGACGGTCCGTTAGCTGACGCCCTTGTAGAGCCTGTGTCTCGGGAAGAGCACAATGTGTATGACACAAAGTTTGATGACTACACTCTTGTGCGGTGCACAATTCTCCAATCGTTGGAGCCCGAGCTCCAAAAGCATTTTTAATTTACTGATCCTGATGTCATGGTGGAGGAACTCAAAACTATGTTTGGGGACCAAATACATACCGAGAGATATGAGATGTCAAAAAACTTCTTTAGCGCTAAAATGGAGGAGCACAGCTCTATGAACGAGCACGTCATAAAGATGATGGGATATACTGAACATCTTGAGACATTGGGATGTGAGATTCCAACTGATCTCACGATGGGCAGGGTTCTACAATCGCGGCCACCGAGTTACAAAGTGTTTGTAATTAACTACAAGATGAATGGTGCCGACAAGTCGCTCACCAAACTCGCATCTATGCTTAAGACGACCAAGGTAGACATCAAAAAGGAACAACAAGTGTTGATGGTCAATAAAACCACCAGTTTCAAGAAAAAGGGTCGGAGGGTCAAGCCCAAGGGTAACTTCAAGAAGGATGTAAATTTTGTTGCCGCGCCTGAGAAGAAAACCAAGGGAGGCCCTAAGCCCGATACTAAGTGCTTTTACTGTAGGGAGGCTGCACACTAGAGGCGGAACTACCCGATGTACTTGGCAGAAAAGAAGGCCGAGAAAGTGAAGAAAGGTATATAAGATATACTTGTTATTGATGTGTACCTTACTAGTAGTCGAAGTAGTACCTGGGTATTTGATACCGGTTCAGTTGCTAATATATGTAACTCGAAACAGGGACTAAGGAATAGTCGACCACTAGCTAAGGATGAAGTGACAATGTGCGTAGGCAATGGATCGAAGGTTGATGTGATCATCGTCAGGACACTGCCACTTCATCAACCATTGGGATTGACAATAAACCTTAATAATTGGTATTATGTGCCTGTGTTGAGCATGAACATCATGTCCGAATCATGTTTAATGCAACAAGGTTATTCATTTGTATCGGAGAACAATGGTTGTTCCTTTTATATGAATAATATCTTTTATGGTCACGCACCTTTGTTGAATCTTTTATTTGTCTTGAATCTTGACATTAGTAGTACACATATTCACAATGTGAATGTCAAAATAATTAAGTTGAATGATGATATTGCTGCATATTTTTGGCATTGCCGTTTGGGTCATATTGGTGTAAAGCGCGTGAAGAAACTCCATTCTGATGGACTGCTTGAATCACTTGATTATGAATCATTTGAAACATGTGAACCATGCCTTATGGGTAAGATGGCTAGAACTCCGTTCTCCAGAACAATGGAACATGCGACCGACTTGTTTGAAATAATACATACTGATGTATGCGTTCCGATGAGTGTGTCGGCACATGGCGGATATCGTTATTTTGTAACACTCACGGATAATTTAACTAGATATCGGTATATTTACTTAATGAAACATAGGTCTAAAATATTTGAAAAGTTCAAAGAATTTCAGTGTGAAGTAGAAAATCATCATAACCGTAAGATGAGTTTCTATGATCCGATCATGGAGGAGAATAACTTAGTTATGAGTTTGGCACACACATGAGACAATGTGGAATTGTTTCACAACTCACTCCCACCAGAACACCACAGCGTAACGGTGTATCCGAACGTTGTAATCGAACCTTATTGGATATGGTACGATTTATAATGTCCCTTATAGATTTTCCATTGCCATTTTGGGGTCATGCATTAGAGACTACTGCATTCACTTTAAATAGGGCACCATCAAAATCCGTTGAAACAACACCGTATGAATTATGGTTTGATAACAAACCTAAGCTGCCATTTCTAAAAGCTTGGGGATGTGATGCTTATGTAAAGAAACTTCAACCTGATAAGCTTGAACCCATAGCCAAAAAATGAGTCTTCATATGATACCCAAATGAGTTTATCGCCAAGAATGGATCCTTTCTAGAAAAAGAGTTTCTCTTGAAAGTTGTGAGTAGTAGGAAGGTAGAACTCAACGAGGTTATTGAACCTTCTCTTCCAGAAGTAGAGTGTAGCGCAACGCTATAATTTGTTCCAGTGTTGACTCCACCCATGGAAGAAGGAAATGATTATGAGGTAACCACCCCTCGTCATGAAACTCTAGGAGCTACCAAACCTCGCAGGTCGGGCAGGATACGTATAGCTCTGGAACTGTACGGTGATCTAGTCCTCAATTTCATGATAGATGGAAGTGACCACCCTGCAACGTATGATGAAGCGATGATGATCCTGGATTCCAACAAATGGCTAGAAGCCATGAAATCTGAGATTGAATCCATGTATGATAACCAAGTTTGGACTTTAGTAGACTTACCTCACTACCAAAAGGCCATTGAGAATAAATGGATTTTCAAAAAGAAAATGGACGCTGATGGTAATGTGATCGTCTATAAAGCTCGACTTATCACGAAAGGGTTCCGAAAAATTCAAGGAGTTGACTATGATGAAAATTTCTCACTGGTAGAGATGCTAAAGTCTGTTAGGATTATGTTAATAATTGTTGCATTTTTCAATTATGAAATCTGGTAGATGGATGTTAAGACAGCGTTCCCTAATGGAAACATTGAGGAAGAGTTGTATATGATACAACCAAATGGTTTTGTCGATCCTAAGGATACTAAAAAGGTATGCGAACTTTAGCGGTCCATTTATGGACTAAAGAAAGCATCCTTAAGTTGGAATCTCTGATTTGATGAAGTAATCAAAGGTTTTGGATTTCTCCAAACCATCGAAGAAGCTTGTATTTACAAGAAAGTGAGTGGGAGCTCTATTGTATTTCTAATATTGTATGTGGATTGATTGGAAATGACATAGAACTTATGAAAAGCATAAAGGATTACTTGAATAGTAAGTTTTTGATGAAAGATCTTGGTGAACTTGCATACATATTAGTCATCAAGATCTATAGAGATAGATCAAGACGCTTAATAGGATTGTCACAGAGTACATAGCTTGACAAGATTTTTTAGAAGTTCAAAATGGATGGAACTAAGAAGGGGTTCTTACCGATGTTGCAAGGAACGGTTTTGAGTAAGACTAAAAGTCTAGAGACAGCAATAGATAGAGAAATAATGGACCATGTACCTTATGCCTCAACCATAGGTTATCTTATGTATGTTATGTTATGTACAAGGCCAGATGTGGCACATGCTGTTAGTTTGACTAGTAGGTACCGATCCGATCTAGGTTCAAAACACAAGAAGGCAGTCAAGGATGTCTTTAAGTACTTAAGAAGAACTAAAGACATAATGGAGGTGAAGAAGAGCTTGTCGCAAGATGTTACGTCGATGCTAGCTTCGACACTGATCCGGATAACTCTAAGTGACAATATGGATATGTATTTTTGATGAATGGTGCATCGGTGAGTTGGAGGAGCTCCAAGCAACCAGTGATTGCTAGATCTACAATGGAGGCGGAATATATCTCTGCTTCAGAAGCACTGGTGGAAGCAGTTTGGATGAAGGAGTTCATTTCCGAACTGGGTGTGGTTCCAAGTGCATTGGATCCTATGGTGATCTATTGTGACAACAATGGTGCCATAGCCAATGCTAAGGAACCAAGGTCTCACAAGAATTCCAAGCATATAAAGCATCATTTTCACTCAATCTGGGAACATGTTCATGATGGCAATGTAGAGATTTGCAAAGTAGATACAGATCTGAATGTTGCAGATCCGTTGACTAAAGATCTCCAAAAGGAAAGAAATTATCAACACCAGAACTCTATGGGTGTTAGATTCATGACTATGTAAACTAGATTATTGACTCTAGTGCAAGTGGGAGACTGAAAGGAATATCCCGAGAGGCAATAATAAAGTGGTTATTATGCTATTCTAGGTTAATAACCTATGTATATTTTTCATGCTAGAATTGTATTAATAAGGAAACGTTAATACATGTATGATTTATAAACAGATAAGGTTCCTAGTAAAGCCTCTCTTTATACTATCTTGTTGATTAATAGATGATCAAAGGTTTCCTGATCATGAATATTGAATGTTGTTAATAATAGGGTCATATCATTAGAGAATGATATGATGAACAGTCACCCGCAGTAGATGTAGCAATACGATCACGTCATCATGTTTATGTAGCAATACGATCACGTCATCAAGTTTAAATTGATATCGCACTCGTAGTAACTCAATGTCCTTAGACCATGAGATCATGTGAATCACTTTCACCGAAAGAGTACTTTGATTACATAAAACATCACACCATAACAGGGTGATTATAAAGGTGTTGTCAGGTATTTGGAAAGTGTCAGTTGTGGCTCGTGGATCAAGCTTGGGATTTTTCCATCCGGATGATGGAGAGATATACGCAGGGCCCTCTTGGTGATATCACATTGACATAGCCTTACAAGCAAGTGATTTGATCACTAGAATTTCATATCACAGGAACAATAAAAAGAGTACTTGTCAGGAACGAGATTAAACAAGGTATAGATGATACCGAGTGATCGAATCTTGGACAAGTCATATATCACAAGACAAATGGAATTGGATTGAAGCGAAAGAGGTTCAGACAATCATGTGTTTTTCGTGGAACCAGTGGGAGTCATTGTGGATCTCCATGTCCCACTAATGATTATTGATCGGAGAAAGTATCGATCATGTCTACATAGTTCTCGAACCCGTAGGGAGGCACATTTAAGGTTAATCGACGCATTTGAGAGGATAAGGAACACATGGGAAGTCAATGGACATCGCAAAAAATTGTTCTGCAACAAAAAATTGTTCTGCCGATTCTACCGAAATAGTTTTAGGGTATCAAAACAAAGCAAGGGATCAAAATGTTAATGTCTTTATTAAATGAAGTGTTCATTAAATTGAGTTGCATTAAAATGTAATTAAAGTGCTTTAATGGAAAGACCTTTAAGAGAATTAAAGTACTTTAATGGAATTTAAGTGCTTTAATGGAAATACCTTTAAGGGAATTAAAGTGCTTTAACGGATAGACCTTTAAGGGAATTAAAGTGTTTTAATGTAAATACCTTTATGGGAATTAAAGTGCTTTAATGGATAGACCTTTAAGGGAATTAAAGTTCTTTAATGGAGATTGAATGAGAGGAGGGGAGGGGGCAACCCCATGGTGCCTATAAAAGGAGGTGGCCTCCTCCTCCACTCCACACACTCTCTCACAAGCTTTCTCATATGCCCTGATACGTTGCAAACGTATCTATAATTTTTGTTGTTCCATGCTAGTTTTATATCTACTTTCTTATGTTTTGTCCACACTTTGGAGTACTTTTATACATTTTTTGGAACTAACCTATTAACAAGATGCCATAGTGCTAGATGCCTGTTTTTTGTTGTTTTCTGTTGTTTTTGGTTTCAGAAAAGCTAGTAAGGAAATATTCTTGAAATTGGACCGGACAAAAGCCCAAGTCAATATTTCACTAGAAGGAATACGGATTCCGGAGGGGAGACAAAGAAGGGAATCAGGGCGGCCACACCTTTGTGCTACCATGTTTAGATCTTGTGAGCTCCGTTCATGATCAAGACCATCTATTTGTAATTTACATGTTGTGTTTGCGGGGATCCGATGGATATTGAGATTGTATTTCAGATTGATTATTGATTCTATCATTTCTATGTTATTTGTGATCTTGCATGCTTTCCGTTGTTAGTAGCTATCTTGGCCGAATAGATGCTAGAAACTCTAAGACGGAGTATTTATGCTTGATAGTGGGTTCATGCCTCTAGGAATCTAGGGAAGTTGCAAAAATCTCTAAGGTACTAGATGTGATGTTGCTACTAGGGAGAAAACGACAATCCTTTGTTCATAGAACAATCATATTGTTTACTTTACACACTGTGCTTAATGCAATTATCTGTTGCTTGCAACTTAATACTGGAGGGGGGGTCGGATGATAACCTGAAGGTGGATTATTGGTCATAGATGCAGTTGGATTACGGTATATGTATAATGTTGTAATTCCCAATCAAATCTCATAGGAGTCAAGAAGATTAGTATATGCATGTATGCTTTCTTGGTGTCTGTTAATTGCCCTACTGTAATTTGTTCACCCAACATGTCATCTATCTTAAGGAGAATCACCTCTAGTGAACTATGTACCCCAATCCATTCTTTTACCATCAATCTACAAATCTATTTAATGTTTTTTGTTTACTTTCTGCAAGCAATTACTATCTTCCACACAATACGTTTATTCCTTTGTTTTTTCAGCAAAACCGATGAGATTGACAACCTCACAGTAAGTTGGGGGCAAAGTTATGTGGCTGTGTTGTGCAGGATTCCAAGTTGGAAACAACACCTTGGAGGTGTTTCCTTGCTCCTACTGGTTCGATAACCTTGGTTTCATAACTGAGGGAAAACTTGCTGCTGTGCTCATCTTACCTTCCTCTTGGGGTTCCCCAAGGAGATTGACGTCTTGAGACGATCATCATGCCCTAAGGTTGGCATATTCTCCCCCTTGCTTGCCTTGTTCATTACCACTAGAAAAGGTGCTCGGTGAAGCCCTGCTCTAAACCTTCACCTCCACCACCACTACCATGGCGTAGCGCTGTTGGAGTTCCCGGGGATCCGCTACTTCCACTGCCCGGCTAGAGCAAGGGATCTGGAGTCGTCGGCACACCGATTGTGTGACCGATTATGGACGCGCTACCCGTCTGTGGTGCTGATCATCTGCATGTCCTTGAGGACAGTCATGTACCGTCCACATCAACCACATTTGTTTGGAGGAACATTATCCCGCTTACGGTCTACGAGCGTGAGTCCATCTGTAACCGCTAGAAAGTATTGCCAAAGTTAGATCTTGGCAGTTGCAAACTGACATAGGTATGATTACTCGGGTCCCTATGATTTGCTACCTAGGACCTGTGGAAAGGCTTATGTCCCATGAAGAGTCAATATGAAGATCCAAAGAAGCAACCAACAAAGATTATAGTTGTATTAGGAAAGAATAACAAAGACTGACATGGAGTTGGTGTTGTAATCATGTAACCTATCTACATAGAGCTTTGAGACCTGACATATTATATATAGGTCAGGAGAAGCCTAGGAAGACTACCGAACAATCCTCAAGAAATTTGTAACAGAGCGATTCCTCATAATATTCTGGCGACTTTGATTCCATTGTTTCCTAACATCCGAAGAAATCCCCAGAGTTCTCTTTTCTGGATAACCACATAGTTCCAGGAGGAAGAGCGGAACCAAACGGGAAGGGAGATGGACCCTTCGGCTAACAGCAATGGCATGGCAAAATGCTAGAGAAGCAATTTCGGGTGTGGTCCCAATGACAGCTGATGCCTCACACGAAGATTTATTAGCATATCAATACCTGCTTCACCACAAGGAGAGAGACCTAGTAAAGATGTAGAGGAAACTCAAAGAAAGAAAAAGGCTAGCCGATGAATCTAGCCTACGACGGGCAGAACTCAGCTCAACCCGAAGGTCTGGGAGCGTAACAGGAGGAGCACCGCCGGGAAGGGGAACATCTCGACTGCAGAACATCCTCGGAGCAGAAAGAAATGAACTGATCTGAGACCTTGATCTATCATTCATGTTACTAGATCAAGTAGGAAATATCAAAGCAAAAAAAGCCCAAGCAACAATTGTTGCCGCACAAACATACCTGATCTGAACCCAACCTGCACCCGACGATCCTCGTGCAGCTCTCCACCGCTCTTCCCTAATGAACCTTGGCATTGTAGGAGCAACTCTCACACAAGCAGAACAAGGAGTTACGCACCAACCCGATATATCAACTTGCCGTCGCAGTAGCCCTGGGCATGCGGGCCAGACCAGGCGATCACAATCACGACATTAGGAGCGTCTTTCAGGGCTAGAGCCACGAAGCAATACAAGAGGCGAAAACCGCAGCCGAAGAGAGCAGGATGATGACAATGAAGACGACTACGAATTATGCGGAGCTAGCTGTTTCACTCAGCGGACTCAAAAAGCCTCAGTACCAAAAGATTTCAAGCTACCTCACGATCGTCAAAAATACGGTGGACTCCAACAACCCAAAGCTTGGCTAGCAGATTACCTTGCCACTGTCAAGCTACAGGGTGGCTCAACAACCACAACAATGCAAAGCTTACAATTGCACCTCACCGGTGCCGCAAGTTCATGGCTTAGGTAGCTACCCGCAGATTATATTCGCATCTAGAATGACCTTGAATACAAATTCATATGACACTTTCATTCCACTTTCAAACGACCCGCGTCTTTAGAGCAACTATGGGCATGCAAACAGAAGCCTGGAGAGTCAATAAGAGCATTCATCTAGCGATGGAACATCATCAAAAATATAGCCGAATCCATATCCGATGAAAGAGAAATTTATGCCTTCAATGGTGGCCTCCGTCGGCGTGAATTCATAGAAGAACTGGGGCGAGTCAAACCCAAGACAATCTGACAGTTAATGGACATAGCAAGTCGATGGGGTGATGGAGAACATGTGCTGCATAACAACGAGTGTGGTCACCCCAAGAAGATAGGGATAAACGCGGTAATGACAGGAGGCGACAAAACAATGTTGTCAAGTTCTTGAGAAAGCAAGTTCTCTGAGCTGCTCCTTTCTCCAAGGATCCGTGCTGGATACCCCTGAACTAGTTGGTTGAGCTTAAACAACTTGGAGAGTTGTAAGACAAAAGTTCTACCCGACTTAGTTTATCTTAAAGGGATTTCTAGTTCTTTTCGTGCGGAAGAAAGATAGTATTTCCTTCGTGGATATGTTATCTTCCCCCACCTTTGATTTGATTTGGGTTATTGTCAAATCAAACTCAGTTCCTAGGACTATCTTGATGATGTTCCTACTCGTGATGTTTCACTTGAGAACGTCCTCATGTTCTCTGGTCTGACCAATACTTTGCCTTGTTCACATGACATATGAGTCCATCTTTCTAGAGTATCTTGATAAGTTTGTTGTTGAGCCCATCGACAATATCCTTATTTTCTCCATGTCAGAACAGACTCATATGAAACATTTGGCATTAATGTTGGAAAACTTTCGAGAACCTCCTTCGTGTTATCTCAAAGTATGTGTTCTAGGTGTTAGAAGTAACCTTCTTCGGTTCACGTGCAAATGTAGAAAGATGTCGATGTGGATTCGAGTAGAATTATTTTTGTTCCTTAAGGACATGGGTGTATTTCATTCCAAGTACTCGATATATGAGAAATTGTCCTTGGACAAGTTGTTAATACCTGGGTCTAGAAATCTAGCTCAGTCTTTTGGAGCTTGACACTTTAGTCCAGGTCTTGAGAATCTAGTGACTTTACCTTTGTGGTACATGTTGCAAACTTTCTATTCAGACATGCTGAGTCTGAATTATCATTTCACTTAACCGAATCTGAATCTCAAGCAGATATATGGTTGGTGTTCCTGAAGGAATTGACATAGATTTCTTTGTAAATCTGGCAAGATTGTTGTAATGGTTGACACAATCAGTCGGAAGACCTATTGCCATATTCTCTTGAATTAGCAATAACAACCACTCTTCATTGGCTTCTTCTATGATTAATTATAGGAGTTGCGCTTATGGTTTCCTTTGTATCCGAAGTCCGACCTTTACTTGATGTCTCGTGACTCGAACATCAAGGAGAATATTTAAAGCAGTGTTGCTAAATGTCTCTCGGTCAATCCTCCAAACCCTTTTATGTTGGTACGCATCTTGTTGTGCCGAGTAATCGAAGTCTAAGAATGAAGTTTCTTTTTCCTCGTGTCATTAGGAATCTTCTTACTTAATCATCTTGGTGGTGTAAAGTGATATCACGATCTTTGTTAAAGATTTTGATAAACCCTGGATGAATAAAGAGTTTCCTTTGTTTCTTGATCATGTTCAAGAGCGATGATGATTTTGGTAATCAATAGTTCCTCTTGTTACATGTTCCTTGTGACTCTTACGAGTCCTCGCCACAAAACACATTTCTGTCTTGGCCTTCTGTTGAATGAAAGAGTGATCCTTCTGTATCAAAACTAGTTCAACAACTTGGTTATCCATATCTCTGTATCCCTAAATGCTCTACTTAAGTCGTCTAGTAGAGTTTCGGTTCTCGAAGTCTGTGGTAATGTTCTTCCTATTGTAAGCTTTCCTTTTCAGAAGCCTAAATTCTTCTAAAGCTTCATGGTCTCAATCCTTATGAAGACAAACTATCTAACAACTTGAAAACCTATCTCCTCTTGTTTCCTCCATTACCTTGACATGTTTCATGTTTGTCATCTTAGAGTTGTTTCTGAACACTCCTTCATGAGTTGACCATGAGATACTCGGTGTGTTGTTTAGTGTGTTTCCCTCTTATCCTTAGAAGTGGTCATGTTTCTCTTCCTTCTTCCTACCTTTGGAATCTCGGGTCGAGATTCTCGTAAGGGGGATAGAGTTGTAATGCCCCAGTCTTAGTTAATCTTATATTAGGGTTGTTTCTGCATTCGAGCATCATCTTTTAAAATATATGAAAAAAGAACAAAGAGAAACCCTAAAACCCTAATTCTTCCCTCTCTTTGGAAACCCTTCTCAAATGGTTTTGTTTTTTCGAAAATTACCAAAATGTGGAGCCCAAACAGTATAGAGGGCCCCCAAATGTTTCAAATGTTATTTGTAATCCTCTGGTATTTTTGGAAGATTCAAATCAGAAAAGGATTTCGAAATACAAACTCAAAAGTGAGAAAATAGAAAAAGTAAAAAGGTTTTCGAAAAATAAATAGAGGCAGAGACCTAAGTAGGTCGGCCCATAGCTCTCTCCCGCGCTACCTGCCGCTCGCGCGTAGCCCGCATCCCCGCAGCCGCGGCCCAGTAGCGGCCCGGCAAAGCCCAGCCCGTGTACCGGTTCGGCCTCCTCCATCGTCGTTGTCTTCGTCGATGATAGCAAGCAGCTCTCTGTCGCTGCCGGCACCGTCGATCCCCATCGCCCAACCTGCACCGTTTGTCAAGCTCTGGACGAGGATAAGACCGCTGCGCATGTCTTCCTCTCATTCCTATCCTCTCAGTCTCCCTCGTGCTCTCTCTCTCGCGATCCTCTCTCTGGCCGGAACCCTAACCGCCAGTCCCCACCGTCTTCGGTCGCCCCAGGCTCCGTTGAGGCCACAGTGAGGACGCCGTTGTCTTCTCGTTCTTCCCCGCCAAGCTTCAGAGGCCAGCGCGCTCCGAATCTCCCAAATCGAGGTCGTTTTCCTCGCCACCAACAAGCGCTGCCCATCTCCATCGTTGTTGCAGCTGTCCTCATCTGTCCTCGCTGAGGCCAGACACGAGACAAGGTTAATCTGCCGGTCCTCTTGGACCACTCCGCTGTCCCCCTCCCTCCCTGATTCACCACCGCACCGTGCGCTGCCGTCTGCCGCCGCCAGTCAAGCTCGTTGCCGTCACTCTGGTAACTGTTAGATAGCGGCGCCGCTCCTAGATGGTTCGCGCGAAGCCCCGGTTCGAACACACCCCTCCGTGCTAGCCCGCGTGCCCCCTAGCGCCGCCAACCGCCACCGGTCGATGTGTACTCTGGCGAGCCCGTGTGTCTCCCATGTGGTGTCGACATGGTGCCCACGTGGGTGCTGACCAAGCTCCGCTAGAGTGGCGTACTGACCAGGCCACAGGGCCCAGCCGTCAGTGATTGGGGCTAGACCCAACCCTAGTGAGGAATAGCCTCCACCTCATGGTGACGTCAGCGTGTGTCATGCTGACGCAGTAAGTCCTTTTAATAGCTTTATTAAATCCAGAAAATGGTATAAATCTTGTAAAATCAATAACTAATTATTTGTAACTTAGAAAAATATGTATAATATATCAAACTATTCAGAAAAACAAGATCTACACTTTAACATCAAAAGCATGCATTGTTCAACAACTTTGATTACAAGTTTAATTATAAGAACATACGAACCCTCGCAGGTGATTCCGAGGTCTCTCCTATATTAGGGTTGCACCCCTCGGACGCTGCTTAAATTACCAAGCATGTCTTAGGGTTACATTTCAACTCTAAATAACTTGTCATGTCATCATCCTTGCTTGAGCATTGCATCGATGCTATGTGTTGATTGTTGTTTCCCCTTTCTTTCTAGTGTTCTGGTTTTTTCCGATAGAATATGATATCAAGATCAAGATTGAAGACCAAGATCAACACCATCGAAGATCGACGAATAATACTTGACCAACTATAATCAAGTCAAGTACAAGGCTTCCGAAGATCTATATCTAGGTATCAACAAACAAGGCAAGCATAGCCCCACCATTATACAATCCTATGCTTCCAAAGTAATTCATTCTTGCCACGATGCATATGATTCTACTGTGGTCTTTTATTGATAGATAGAGTATCCTATCTATTGCATTACTCCCGTGAGCTTATATTACCTAATCCACTGCTCCTAGCATAACTAGGTTTGGCTTGTGTGCACTGCTAGAGCTTTTATCTGTGTCTTGCTTAGCCTTTCTTAGCTATTAGTGCTGGTTCATCCAGAAGATGTACCAAATGCAAAGAATCTAGTATGATAGGAGAACAATGTATATTGATAAGGTAAGATCAATGGTAAATATTAAACATGCTAAGGCTTGTATCAGAGGCCATGGTGGGATGTGGCTTTTGTAGTCCCATGCTCGCCACTATTAGGACCCGAGTTCTTGCCTTTGGAACCGACTTGAGCATACAACCACACGGAGCCTGGAAAACCTCACGAATAACTAACTTTCCTAGTAGATTCCATGAGTCACATAATTTGGCATTCCATTCGACATACGCATTGAAAATGTTTTCAAAAGAGGAGGTGAAGGAGGTGCATACATACAGGTAGGTAAGCGTGGCCAGGGTTGCTTGGGGTAGATGGCACACCTGGTAAACCAACCTCGCCCACATCTCTAGGGACCGACTTCAGGATTTGACTCGTTATGGCGGAACCATCCTTAGGGCGTGACGCATGGTCTCAGCAAAAGCAAGGTAAAGGTCGTGTCCAACCACCCTCTGTCAGCCTTCCAAGGAAGAGGGCTATTACTAGTGGCATTAAGAGTCGGTTGGTACGTGTGGGTAAAGTTGTACACCCCTGCAGGGTTAAATCTTTTCGAAAATCCATGTTCATGGTTATGAACGCTTGGTGACCGAATTCTAAGATCATAGAGAACTATAACCTAATTGTAAAACTTGGTAGTTCAACGTGTGCTTAAGGATGCTTCCTCATGGGTACGAGGGGGTGATCCTAGTTGTGATATGAGGATTACTTTGGTGGATATCAAGATGATGATCAATTCTTCGGAGATGTCACTCTCTTATCCCCTTTTAAAATATTCTGATTAGACAGGCTTCTTCTCCCTCTTTTTTATAAACAAAGATGGCTTTATGCAAAATAACCCTACCAGCCATAAGTCTTGCGGAGTACACCCTGTACTCACCCTTGCTTTGTTGATACTTTCAGAGTAAGTGTTCTCCGGAAGATGAGTTTCGTACGACATCGACACCGATGAGTAACTTGGGGTTCCCGGCCGGCAACCTGGAATCTACGGGCTAGGACATCATCATTATGCTTCAGGCCTCTTAGGACATTTGTTAAGTTTTCTATACTTAATAACATAATTTCCCTTCCGTTGTTTGATGTTTGTGGTTAGTGACCTCTGCTTGTAATATTTTGGTTCTTTGCTTAGCTATGAGCTTGCTGTAATAATTTTTGTGTCGCAGGGTTATTGTTGTGTTACTGATTTCTCACTAGATATCCTCGAGGTCTAGGTTAAGCTTATGTCAGGATAAGGTCTAGGATTTGTTTAACCCTGATCCCGGGGGTGTCACATGCATCTCGGTGTCAGCATACTCTTGCAGCACCCTCATCGCTTCCTCATGGCCCTTGACGGCATCAGCCAGGTATTTCTTCAAGATTTTGTTTTCATCATCGAGCTCCTGGATATGCTTGGATTGCTCGATGATGCTCTTGCCCTTGGAATTGCTTCTGTAAGACGGAAATTAGAAAGTACTATGAGAAGACAGCAGAAATGAATCCATGAGGAAAAGTAAGGAGCTGTTAAAAGAAACAAGCTTTGGCTATTTTTGATATGTTGCTTCAGGAAGGTTGTTTTATCCTTTTCAAGGTCCATCTCCTTCCGCAAAGCAGCAAACCTCTCATTGGCGGTGATCCTCCGTCTATTATCATTCTTCAAACAAACAAGCATGCTTAGTTTCTCTAGAGCATCTAGTCGGAACTATCCGGTTTCAACTACACGCTCGGGGGTTACAGCATAAGATTTTAATCAGCAAGTATGCTACTCTTAGAGCATCTAGCCGGAATTCTTCTAAGTTTCCACCTAGACGCTCGGGGGCTAGACTATCAATTTCTACTCTTAGTTGTTTGGAGCACTCAGGCCAATAACTTTTGTTTATCCGCCTAAGAGCTCGGGGGATACAGAGGGATATACTACACAAAATAAAAGAAGTGAAGTTCAAAAGACTTACAATGGCAATAAGCTTGAGATTGTTGTCTAGATTGGCATAAGAAGTGTGGAAGATGCCGGCATTATTATACACGGCATCAGCCTGCGCAATGAGGTCATCCAAGCACAACGTCGGAGGAGTCGCATCCATAGGAAATGTTGAAGCTGGAGGCATGGATGATGCCCTAGCCGCCTGTTGTGTTTTCATAACAGTTGATGGCTTAGAGGCCCCCACCTTGTTTGTTGCCACAACCACCTCCGCCTCCGCCTCTTCCATTACTTGCTTCCGTTTCTCAGTGGCATCTTTAGCCAGAGCTTGTGCCACTTTGGAGGAAGTGCTCTCCAGCGTCACTTGACCGCTGGGAGCAATGTCTGCCTCGACAAAGCCTGAGATATCAAGGATTGGATTGACATCTGTCTCCATGGCGGAGATCTCAGGGATGACAGGGGATGAAGGCCCAGCAGGGCCAGTAGAGGGCTTAGCGGCAGGAGTAGGGGGAGCACTAGCGGGAGAGGGCTTGGCGGCTAGATCTCTGGTCAACATGTCATGAATGTTTTTTGACCCTCTAGCATCTCTAGAGGATTGCTTCAAACTAAAACCAGCTTTCCTCTTGAAACATACGAAGTATAAGTACAAGAGTTGAAAAAAGGTATGAGCTGAAAGTGCAAGCCAGAGAATGAATACACTTACTCCACAGCAGAAGCCTTGGTGAGGGGAATGCTGGTGGATTTCTTCTTCTCCACCTCTAAGGCGGCGGTGGATCGTCTGGAGACTCCACTCTCCTATTTCTTCTTCTTCTCTTCTTGGTCTCGGTAGCAGTGTTAGAGGTGGAGCTCTTTTGCTTTCGCGGTGCCGGAGCTGGCTGATCCTTGGGGGTGTTGTTCTCGAACACCACTTAGATATCCTTCAGCTTGGGATCATAGACCTGGGAGGCCATCTAATATTCTGCCAAGGTTGCCAGCTGGGAAGCAAAGGAGTGTTAGACTAACAACTTCAACATGAAAAAACCTTAGAGTATATAACAAGCAACAAAGGAAACAATAGTTACCTCTTGGCATTTTTCATAATCAAACATGTCATAAGTGATCTTGAAGCCATGCTTCCTATCCTTCACCTTGACGATGTCCTTAAGCCAGAGCTTGACAGAGTCAGTAGAGAAGTTATCCCGTGAAATTGGCATAGGATCCCTCCTATCTTGAGTGTATTTGCAAATCAACTTGGTGCGATGCTGCAGAGGCTGGATCCGCCTGACAAATCAGCACATGGCTAGGTCCAATCCCATCAGACCTCCGTCCACAAGCCATTCAATTTGCCTTACAATGCGGTTGGCCTCGTCGTCGGATGGGAGGGAGGCTAGGGTTCGCCATGTGGGCACCTCGGCGGCGGCTCCGTTGACAAAGTCGGGATATGTCTCAAGGCAGTAAGGCAGGGAAATATCTTGGCCATAACATATGTGCAGTGCCAGTTCTTGCATGAGTCATGCCCTACGATGTTAGGGAAGCGCTGGCTAGGCCGGATCTTAAATCTAATGGTTCCACAAATCTGCAGCTCGTCCTTGGACTCCACGAACTCTCTCATGATGGTGAAAAACTACACAAACAGATCTAATCTAGGTTTGATGCCTAGGAATCCTTCCCACAGAGCTGCGAAGTTGCTAAGGACTAAGATGTTGTTGGGAGAGAGGTTGTGGCTGAGTACCGGGAAGTGTCAGAGGACGTCTAGGAAGAAGTCGGAGACTGGTAGGCTTATGCCTCGTACCAGCTGAGCTTTGAGGTACACCTTATCTCCGGTTTGGGGAAAAGGGGCCACCTCGCCGGTCAACGCCGGCTGCCAGACCAAATCCTTCGCCGCAGGGAGATACCCCTCGGTGACCAATTCTTGCAAATCTTCGGCGGAGAGGTCAGAGCCCCTCCACACTCCCTTGTGGGAGTCATTGTATTCTTCAGCGGCATCTCGTGTCGCTCTTTCTTGGTCGTCGCCGGTTGATTCCACCACGGCGGTGACAGGGACAACTACCCCCTCTAGCGGGATAGTTACTTCCTGACACGACTTTGGAATAGCCTCGGGGGTCATCGTCATCGAAGGAATGGAGCTGCTGGAGGCCATTGTGATGATGGAGTAGGTGGAGAAGGAGAGGGCTCTGTCTAGGGTTTTCTGAAGAGGTGCTCGAATGGGCACGCGGCTAGAGGAAGACAAAGACGAGGAAACAAATGCGGGTAAAAAGAAAATAACCTGGCCACGGTAAAAATATATAGACCCCGCGTCAAGATTCGTGCTAAAGGATATAATGGATGGAGCATTGCCGACGTGTAGACGAGCGTGCGTGGTAATTTCGCCACATCCTCCATCTTTGCCGCTTTGCCGTTTCGGATTTCGCACACGTGATAATAGCTGATGATTAATTTCCTGCCTTTTGTGAGTTTCGAGGTAGAGTAGGTTGTACCCTACATCATCCTCCTGACAGTTGCAATGAAGTGTCACGTCTGAAGATTCCATCGAAGGCGGATATTGTCCGGCTCTAGAAATGAAGACTTATGGAATCTTCGGCTACATTACGAAGCCAGAGAGGATTGCAGGGTTCTTTGGGAGACCTTTGAGATATTGCTCGAAAATTGCCGACATCACCTAGACGGAGCATTCAAAGATAAATGGGCAAGATTTCAAAGTCCTCTGGGGCTACTGTTGGGTATATGCTAAATTGGTATCATCATAGCATGTCACCAATCTGGCTAACCTGGGTGGCCCATAGTTGGTAGCAGGGGCATATGGCCTGCCGGGCGGCCCAGTTAGACGGATCCAGAAGGGTGGCCCATGTCGGATAAAGGAAGGCTACAGGAGTCACCGACATACTCGGAGCCTTGGAGTGCAAGACACGAAAGACTAGTTCGTATTAGTGTAGGACTCTTTACCTTGTCCAGCAAGGACCTTTCCCTATAAACCCTAGGCTCTGGTGCCTTTATAAGCCAGACATGTGGGAGCCTTTAGGGCAAGACACAACCTAGATTTCTACGTACAACATGCAACACCTCGCATAGAGAACCTATCTCTGTAACTCGGCGTATCGCTATTATAGTGATTTATAGCAGGAGTAGAGTTCCGCCACCGTTGTGGGACTTGAACCTAGGTAAGCTGTGTTACCTTGTACCCACCAACTCACCGCCTTACCACACGTCTCTAAACACGCACCCTGAGGACCCCTCCATGGTGTACTCGTCGGCAATACCATGACAACGCACATGTAAGGTACAAGCCTAAATCCACCCATCATTGACAAGCCCCTAGTTAGTACCTTTGATAAGACGACCTTCCTTTCAGCAGAGTTGCTTCAGCTCGTGCTCAATCTTCGCTTGGTGAGCTTGGTGACTTCTTCTTGGTATTGAGGCATCAGGTCTTGGTGAATGCTTGAGGTCTTTACATAAGGTTCTCTTCATGTACTGACCTTTCGATTGTGCAGGCCTTCCCATGCGCTCGTCTCTAGAGCAGGTCTGATGAGCCTTCCCATCTCAGATGTCCCAGGGTAATGGGTTGTAATACCTTGGACCCTACGCTCTAAGCAACAAGCCGGTATGATCCAAAAGTGGACAGGACGTACTACCATGGGGCCGTGCAGCCACACACAGTAGGCCCACCTCCTGGAGCAGGGCACAGCACCGGCCAACCATCCCACCCACTTTTATGATCATATCTTTAGGTGCGAGCGGCGTAGTTGACAGGTAATGCAATCAAAACATACAAAAATGAGTATGTATGTCAGTGACATACAATAGTACATCAGATCTAGACCCTCTAAAACAATAGAAAGAGAAATATTCAATGCCATATGGCAAGATCCAAATATCCTAGATAGAGATAATAGTTTAGGATACATCCTCATACATCACACATCATAGTATCAAGCAGAAGAGGAAAAGAAGATCCAAGTACGGACAAGAAGAAAATTGGCATAAGATGCTTGAAAATAAGCACATCCCACCCATAGATCGCACACCTGATAGTCGTTGCCACCATCATTGGACTCTTCAATCTAGTAACCTTCCTGAGAGTATACATGTCCATCTGAATAAAATATTTATCATGTGAGACCCTAGGGGTACTCAGCAAGTCTTAATGCATCTAAAGGGAACAACCTTGGGGTGATGCAATTGCAGCGAAAGATAATAGCTAAACAGTTCTATAGAGACACACTACACATCCACCCAACCAGAGAAGGAGGGATGATCATTAATTAGTAACAACAGTGACATAAGTAACATAGTTAAACATCGCTCTCCCTCCTTCTCATTTATCGATGAGAAGGCTGAAGAACATCCCATCCGTTGTTAATTTTATTAACCATTCCATGAGTTTTGTACTATTTACTAGTCATGTCTTAGTCAAATTATAAGCAGTACTTTAGTTATGCGTATCTATGATTGAGAAACTATGCTCCAAGTCGTCCATAATCGCAGACACGGCTTTCAGAAAGATTTACCCTGCAGGGGTGCACAGATAGCAACACACACAATCAACCTTAGGAAGAACCAAATAAAAAGCAACAAGGCCTCAGGACAATGCATTCACAGGATTCATAAATTATTTTAGGGGGCACCCCAATAAGCTACCCGCAACGAAGTTGGCTGGCTCCGAGACGGACCCAGGGTTTGCATCAATGGTTGTAAACGACTAGGAACCAGAAAGTGTGATTGGGCTTGTTGATACCGTGAAAACACTCCGCAATCCTAATCCGTACATGCGCTCCACACACAATTGTAAATAAAGCAGTAAAACATGGCATAAGTACATGATAGTAATAAAGCCCCAAACTAGTTTGTGGCCCCAAGAAATAAAGTGTGAATCAAGCGTAGACGAAGGGGATTCATGGTCCCACATGCGGATAGTGCGATAGTCAAGGAACAGGAATCAAGTACTTGGGGTCCTACAGGACACAAGTTAGCGTGGAAGAACCAATTAACAGCTATTTCCCACTAGTGCCTCTTTGTTTAGTTATCCCATTACTACAAAGTTTAGGTTGTATAGCTACCTCATTATCCAAAGACTCGCACAAACCCTACACATGCAATTCTATGACTTGCATGGCTCAAACAACTCCCGTAGTAATGGATCATGGGATTGAGGATACAAGCTTCGGTGGGGTTTAAAAGTAAAGGCTATGCAATACTTGGATTCAATTTAATGCAATCGTGACTTGATGATGCAAGAATAAGATAGAGGCATAGGTGCTATATGTATGCAAGCATGGGGAATTGCTTGCATGTCGGATCAGCTGTAGGGTAACTAGGATCTGGTTAGTACTCTTGGTTTTCCTGATAGTTCCCTTCCTCAGTGTCTATCCGGAATAAAATCCAAACACACAAAAGGTCCATAATAAATAAAGTGTGCAATAATAAAGCATGACATGGGTGAGGTGTGGAAACAATAGTAAAGCAATTTATTTGATTATTTAGGCATGTTTTGATGGGGATATGCCGAACGGGGTATGCCCAGAGGGACATTCCAATTGGGCCAAAGGACTTACGAGTGGACCTGCAGGACGGCAACTGGAACGTGACTAAAGGGAAGGCCTAGCGATTGGAGACTGGAGGCCTAGACACATAGTTGAAGCCCAGTCGGGTAAGTCAAAAGCCTCTGAATCCATAACTTGTTCGGTTGTATACTATAAACCCTAGCGAGGTACCCCTATATAAACCTCCCTAGGGTATCTTAAGGACTTACATTCCACCATACACCCTTTCGAGCGACTCGCTCTTTAGATGCCGAGCTCACCACCCCTGTAACTCGCTTTCCATCAATACAATCTAGCAGGAGTAGGTCATTACCCTCCGGGGGGAAACCTGGGTAAACCCATGTGCATCCACCCCCATCTTGCACCGCAGATGGCCACCAGCTCTCGCCCCCTCTTCTATCAATCGCTGCCCGTGTCAGCGACTGCCGTGGTCATTCCCACGATAGTGGAGCCCACCGTGGGGACTGGCCGATCTAGCCTGAGTTCTGCGGCAAGACCCTACATGTCAATCGATCGGCCGATCGCCACCGGCGGGATCCTGCAAATCCTGCCCAGCAGCTACATCCCAGCGTCGCGCCCGATCACACATAGCGTGGTGATGCCAATCGGCACCATCAGCTTGTTCGTCGGCTTCACCGACGCGGTCGACCCAGCGGGAACGATGATCGTCGGCGAATCACCGCCATGCCACGATCTTCTCTTGGAGGAGCAGGTTCACTCCATCAGCCACCGAGTATGACTCGGACGCCAGCAACGTGGTCGGGACTAACGCAACCACGGATGACACGGCTCTCCACGACGACGCCGACTCCGCGACCCCTGCCTCGGTCGACGGATCCATCACCGCCGCGTCACGGGAGGACTCCATCATGCGGGTATCCAACCTTGAGGACTTCGAGGACCCGTCCATCTTCGGGATCTTTGATTCCGACTGCGGCTCAGAGTCCCTCGAGGACTTCCATTCCCAATCCAATCGCTTCAATGTGATCTACATGGTGGGAAGCACGACCGCCCTGCCAGATCTATTCTCCATGTAACCACGGAGGTGGAGAAGCCCGCCTACGACTGGAGGAGGCGCAGCGCAGGGAGGTAGCCGAGCGCGAGAAGATCCGCCTCGAGCGGGCAACAGTGCAAGAGTTCTCGCTCTACCATCAACGCTGCATTAGGACACACCTGTACTCCAACGTCCATGGCCGCGTCCTGAACTTCAACGATGACAGCGGCCCCGCTCGCACAGCTGAGCGTGAATACTGCGAAAACATACCACCAGGCGGTAGCAACCGACCACCACCCGGTGCACCGGTGACTGGGGCCCCGCGTCACCCATCGATCGCGCGCCTGCACTGGATCAGCCATGAATCATCATCTCGCGACAGGCCCGTGACGCCAACGGGCTCCCGATGTACTCCACTCCAATGGACAACGTCACCACGACCGACGCTGCAGTCGCCCACCTCGACATCCAAGGAGAAAGTGTGCTGCAGATCTAGTATGCCAAGTCCCTACTCGCCAGCGCCGTCGAGCAGCAAGCTATGGGAGTCGACCCGCGGGGGTGGATGTACTCCCGCTCATCAGCAAGCAGGGCAGCCTCAAAGCGGCCCTCCAACCGTTGCCAACACCGTCACCTGCCCACCGCCCCAGCCCCTGACGCACCAGCCACGGGCCACCAACCGCGTGCTCTCCTCCAACGAGCCGCGGCCGGTGAACAACACAGTCGCCGTTAACGGCCAACCCATTGACGCCCGAACACACATCGTCAACAACCAGACCTGGCGGGCGCGCCAGCCCAACGACTTGAGGCACACCCTCACGAACCGCACCGACCCTGAACCCAGGGGCTCGCTCAGCCGAGTCGGCCCCCAATGCTTCTGGCAAATGATCCGAGGCGAGAAGTACCCCACTAACTTCAAGGCGCCCAAGGAGATCGAAAAGTACGACCCCACGTATGACCCAGCGGTGTGGCTAGACATGTACCTCATGGCAATGGGAATCGCCGGCCACACCAACCTACTAGCCGCTCGCTAACTCCCTCTGATGATGGAGGGAGTGACCCGGCAATGGATCAACACCCTTCCCGCTGACAGCATCGACTCGTGGGAAGAGATGCGGGACGCCTTCGTCCGGCACTTCGAGGGCTCCTACACCCACGCCACCACCATCGAGGACCTAGAGCGATGCATCCAGGGGTAGCGTGAGTCAACCCGCCACTAGAACCAGAGGTGGCAGGAGCTACGGATCAATACCTCCAGCATTCACCCGGACACGGCGATTCATTGCTTCAAGAATGCGTGCCGGTATGAACCCTAGTCGCTAAGAGAAAGAGGGTCTACCGGACGCTTGACAACATCCCCGACCTCCTTAAAATCACCAAGCGATACGCGGAGGAGGACCCCAACCAAGACTCCAACAATGAGTCGGGAGGAAGACACCGCACTAATGGCCATGACAACGGGAGATAGCGCGACATGCGCTATAGAAACACTCACCTCACCGGCAAGCGCCATGGTGACGGGCGAGTCGACTTCGTTGCTAATGCCAGTTATAGACAACGTGACCCGAAGAACTTCCGCCGCGATAGAGGAAACTACCACGATTGCAGAAACTACCTCGCCAACAATGCGACGAGGCCGAAATTCGACCTCGTCACCCTGCTCAACCAACCCTATGTCTACCACAGCAGGGAAGGGAAACCTGCCACCCACACCACCACGGACTGCCATTCTCTAAAAGAGATCGAAAAGGCAAGGCGAGCAAGGGAGGACCCGAACAACAACCCACCGCGGGACAACGACAACGCCGGCAGTTTCGGAAACGCCGGTGGCTCGATACACACATTTACCAGGCTTGGCACCAAACGTGAGAAGAAGGTGCTCGCCCGTGCGGTCTCCGTCAACGCGGTGACCCAAGTCGACATCCCCTGATTCCTCAATTGGTCCGAGCAAAGCATCACCTGGAGTCGCCAGGATCACGCACCTAGGATCGAGTACCCAGGGCGAGTCGCCGTGGTGTTCAGGCCCAAAGTGGCCGACTACTGGCTTCCCAAGACACTGATGTATGGTGGAAGCTCCATCAACATCATGTACCTGGACACATTCAAGAGGCTCCACCTCCCGGAGTCATCGATCGAGCCGACACTCACCACTTTCCATGGCATCGTCCCCGGTCAGCAGGCGTATCCAATCGGCAAGGTGACGCTACAGTCACCTTCGGCACACTAGCAAAGTTCCATACCGAGCGGATCGTCTTCCAGCTGGTGAACTTCCGTAGCCCCTACCACTGTGTCCTAGGGCACTAGGCGTTCGCCAAGTTCATGGCGACCCCGCATTACGCCTACAACATGATGAAGCTCCCAGGACCAAGCCGCATCATCAATGTCCACGGTGACCCCGACATGGCCATGGAGTGCGAGGACAAAGGCGCCGAGCTTGCCGACACCGTCATCGCCACGGAAACAAACCACGCGGACGAGCTCGCGAAGTATGCGAGCAACATCGACAAGGACGACCCCACCATCCTAAACAAGCCAACTGCCACAAGTTTCACCTTCGTGGCAACCACGCACACCCGCACCGTCGAGCTCATCCCAGGCTACTCCAGCCAGACGGTCACCATCGGGGCACACATGAGCTCCGCATAGGAAAGCGCGCTCATCAGGTTCCTACATGAGAATCAAGACATCTTTGCATGGAAACCATCCAACATGCCTGGTGTCCCAAGGGAACTCGCTGAGCACAAACTCAACGCTGACCCCAAAGTGTGACCAGTGAAGCAGTCGTTGCGGCCCTTCAATGAAGAGCGCCACCGAGCAATCGCCGAAGAAGTACAGCGCCTGCTAGCCACAGGCTTCATTCGGCCCATCAAGTACTCCAAGTGGCTGGAAAACCCAGCCCTGGTCTTGAAAAAGAACAACACATGGAACATGTGTATTGACTACACCAACCTCAACAGCGCCTGCCCAAAGGAGGAGTTCGTCCTACCGCACATCGACCAGATCATCAATTCGACCGCAGGATTAGAGTCGATGTGCTTCCTCGACGTGTATTCTGGCTACAACCAGATCAAAATGGCGGTCGAGGATGAGGAGAATATGGCATTCATCACGCCATTCGGCGCCTTCTCCTACACGGCCATGACGTTTGGCCTCAAGAACACCGGCGCCACCTACCAAAGGTGCATGGAGGAGTGCCTTGCTAGCCAAATTGGCCGCAATATCCATGTCTACATCGATGACGTGGTGGTAAAATCTACCCGCCAAGACGACTTGCTCGCCAACCTGGCCGAGACCTTCGCAAATCTGCAGAGGTACAACATCAAGCTCAACCTAGGGAAATGCACCTTCGGTGCCCCACTAGACAGCTCTTGGGATACGTGATCCCCAAGCGAGGCATCGAGGCCAAGCACACCAAGATCGACACCATCACGCGGCTCGAGAAACCCGAGTGCCTACGCGACGTCCAGAAGTTGGCCGGGCTAGTCGTGGCTCTCAGTCGCTTCATCCCCAGGCTCGGTGAGAAGGCAATGCCCCTATACTGCCTGATGTGCAAGAACACCATGTTCCAGTGGGACACAGAAGCAGATAGCATGCTCAAGGCACTCAAAGAAGTGATACTCACGGCTCCACTACTCTCTGCTCCAATCAACAAAGAGCCGATGCTCGTCTACGTCGCGGCCTCCACTCGAGTAGTCAGCGCCGTAAGGGTCGTCGAATGGCCAGAAGAGGGCAAGGAGTGCCCCGTACAGCATCTTGTCTACTACATCAGCAAGGTCCTGACGGACTCAAGACAACGCTACCCGCAGTACCAAAAATTGGTGTATGCGGTCTTCAGGGCCCAGCGGCGACTCCCGCATTACTTCTAGGAGCACCCTGTCATGGTCGTCTCCTCTGTGCCGCTGCAGGACATTAGCCGCAACCGCGAGGTGACTAGGCGAGTTGCTAAGTTAAGTACGAGCCACAACATCAAGTACGAGCCAGGCAAAGCGATCAAATCACAAGCCCTGGCCAATTTCCTCGCCGACTAGGAAGAGGCACAGCATCTGGAGAAGCTCTCCTACCTCCATTACCGGTCGCTCCATTTCAACGGCTCCAAGAACACCGATGGCACTAGGGTCGGGGTCATACTGACCTCCCCCAACGGAGACAAGCTTCGCTACGTGCTCCACCTCAACTTCAAGCCCTGCACCAACAACATGGCCGAGTACGAAGCCCTCCTTCACGGCATGCGGGCCACTAAGGAGATGAACGCCAATCGCCTACGGTGTTACGGTGACTCTGACCTAGTGGCCGGCCAAGTCGCCGGGACCTGTGACGCCATCTCCCTGACAATCATAGCATACTGCCAAGCGGTAGACCAGCTGGGAGGGCACTTCACTGGATACTCAGTCGAGTGGATCGACAAGCGCAAATATGAGGAGGCAGATGCCCTCTCCCGCATCGGGTCGGCTCGGCAGACGCCGCCCACAGGCGTCTTCCCTGACATCATCCACAAGCCTTCGGTCTCCCCGCCAAAGGAGATCAACATCGGGATACCACTATAGCCCTAGTCGCCATGGTCATGGAGCCCAACGACTGGACTACACCATACGTTGCCTTCCTCAAGCACAAGGTCCTTCCAAGCAATGAGACGGAAGCACGAATGATAGTACGCCGTTGCCAATCCTTTGTCATCATACACGGCGAGCTCCATAAACGCAGCGTGACAGGCGTGTTCCAGCGCTGCGTACATCCAGAAGAAGGACGCAAGATCCTCCAGGACATTCATGCCAGCGACTGCGGCCATCATGCCGGTGCCAAATCGCTAGTCGCCAAAGCCATGCAACACATCTTATACTAGCTCAGCACGCATGTCGATGCCACCGACATAGTCCAACGGTGCTTCGGGTGCTAGAAGTACACCAACCAAATGCATATGCCTGGATCGGCACTCAAGACCATCCCCATCACCTGGCCATTCGCCATATGGGGCATGGACATGGTCGGCCCATTCAAGAAGGCTCCATCCGGCTTCGCCCACCTCCTGGTCACGGTCGACAAATTCACCAAGTGGGTTGAAGCCAAACCGATCAAGAAGTGCGACGACAAGAGTGCCACCAAGTTCCTCCGCGAACTCGGCTACTGGTACGGCTACCCGCACAACATCATAACGAACAACGGCACCAACTTCGCCAAAGGCGCCATGGTAGAATTCTGCAAGGAGCACGGCATACAACTCGACCTCGCCTCAGTCGCCACCCCGAGTCGAACAGTCAAGCGGAATGCACCAATCAAAGTGTCCTCCATGGGCTCAAGCCGCGACTTCAGGTGCCCCTTGAGCAAACCCCGGGATGCTGGGTTGAAGAGATCCTCTCCGTAATATGGGGAATCCGCACCTCCGTCAACCGGTCCACCGGATTCATGCCCTTCTTCATGGTGTACGGCGCTGAGGCTGTAATGCCAACCGACCTGGAGTACGCCTCACTGCGGGTCACCAACTACGTCGAGGCGGCAAATGAGATCGTCAGCCAAGACGGAATCGACAAGCTCGACAAGGCACGCGACCTAGCTCGCTGCCGCACCGCCAGCTACCAGCAGGGACTCCGCCGATACCACAGCCGCCGAGTCTAGACCCGCACCTTCCAGGAAGGAGACCTGGTCCTAGGACTGGTCCAGGACAAGAAGGGCATGCACAAGATTTCCCCCCATGGGAGGGGCCATTCGCTGTAGGGCATGTCCTCTGCAACGACGCCTACTACCTCATCGACATACGAGGCAATGGCCAGCTTGAGGTCAGGAGGCTATGGAATGTAAACCTCCTCCGAAAGTTCTATACATAGAACTCAAACTTGTACCCAGCTGCTATAAATGAAATACATTCGGATCACACAAATTGTGTCTACTCGCCATCTTCTTGTGCCACTTGCACTCATATGTTCAACAATATGCTACTTACGGAAGTCAACCCTTGGTCGAGCGACCGGTGCGGCTAAGTAGTGCGACCCAAGGGCACCGAAGATACTCGGGCTTTGTGTCATCCACGAACATGCCAACCCGGAGCCACCATCGGAGTCGCCTAGCCCGACTGGCCTACCGGGCCAAGACGACCGATAAATGCTTCCCACAGCGACCTGTCCTCCCCATCCTCGTGTAAAGCGACTTGAACGGTTAAGTACCATGCACGAGGACTTCGCAACAAGAAAACCTCACGTGGCTTGGGAACACACCAAGTAAGAGAGCTGCCTTAGACTCGCCAAGCGACTGGCTTTCCGAGCCAGGGGTAGAGACGCGTCACAAACAACGCATTAGATCCTACGATAGGTACACGCCCAAACCGGCTAAGTACCACGCTCAGGGACTCGCCTAAACCGACCTCACTCGTGCCTGGGAAAACATCTAAGTACAGAGCTCCCTCGGAGTCGCAAGGCGATCGGCCCTATGCACCACAACAAATCAGTCTCAACCAAAACAAAAACACAAAGCAAACACACATGCACATAAAACGAGTCATACCCCATTAAAGGGCGGACGCGCTCAGGGACTCTCTCAAACAAAAATCAAAACATAACATACTTAACCATGCATTGCGAGTCGATTGACTCCTCATACTTTCATACATATGTATTGTTCATACCACAAAAATAGCCACTCGGCATAATTTACAAAAGCCCCTAGGGTAGCGATCTATTTTGCAGGCTCTGATGAAGAAGAGTCACCACCGCCCTTGACCCGGATGAAGGGCTCCCATGGATTTGTCGGGTACATCGTCAGCGACTTCGACAACACCGATCGAAAGGGCTGCTCCGACTTCAGGTCGCGATGCTCCGGCTCGGGGTCGCCCGGTGCGGCAACAAGTCCCCCATCGCCAGCACCCGATCCGCGAATGGAGCAGCCTTGGTGGTCAGCCTTAGAACCTCCGATATCTCCACCGAGCTAGTCGCCGAGGGGTAGCTACTGGTAACGTCATCAAGGTCGAAGTTGTCAGGGAAATGCGCGAGCCCCAGGCTCAATGCCGTAGTGGCACCACGCCTGAAGACCAAACGTGCCATCCACTCCACGACGGTGGGAGCTGATACGTCCATAACGTATCTATAATTTTTGATGGTTTTATGCTAATAATATGCTTTCGATACTCCTTTTTATATAAAGTTTATGATTTATTTGGACTAACCTACTAATAGTTGCAAAAGTGCACAATGTTCTTGTTTTACACTTCGATGTGTAGGAATTACCAAGAATACAAGTGGAAACTTTGTTGGAGTCAAATTGGGATTTTTCAGAAATCTGTCTCAAAACTCTTTTTGAAGATGGTAACGTTTCGGGTCGAAGACAGCGTCAAACGGAAAACTCTTTAACTACAAAGTTGTTGGAAATTTTACGGCAAACGTTCCGGACATAAAATTTAGCTGATTTCAAGTCCGGACTGGCCCGATAGACCCGATTTACTACAGCCCAAGATGGGGTGATGGGAATCCGAGAAGCTATATAAAGGGAGAAAACCTAATTCGTGGGAGACACATCCACCCACCAAAGCCACGTTTTTTGCCTCTCCCATAGATCCCATCTCCAAGGGACAGGGCTCCTAATAATCCATGAAGGAAGGGGGCTAAGGGACGGTGCTCCCCTGTGATACCGGCGACGGGGAAGTGCCCCCGGAGCCATCTTCACCATCTCCACCATCATCTCCATCATCATTGCTGATTCCCATGATGAGGAGGGAGTAGTTCTCTCTTGAGGCTAAGATTTCTACCGGTAGCTATGTGTTCATCTCTCTCTCTATGCATGAACATATTGTGACCATGAGCTTTATAATCAAGTAGATCTACTTTGCTACTCAAGTGCTTTAATAGATCTCTGCTCTCCCCATGTGTGTGAAAGTGACAGCATGCACACCATGGTCGCACTTAGGCTAGAGATTACAAATACTTGTTATGAGTTATATTTGGAGTTGGATGTTTCTATGAAATTGTAGTGTTTGTTGGAACCATCTAGATCTCAAGGTGACGGTGTGGGGTTTCTAGATGGGGAAAACAAACTTTGAGGTGTGATGTTATAGCCCTACCATAGATTAGAGTGTCCAACCGGAGAGTAGTTTAGAGTAGTATCATGAAGAGAAGATATTTATATGAGAGTGTTCACTAGCGAAAGTATGATCCCTAGGCCTTGTTTCTAAGCATTGAAACATCGCTTGCAACTAGATTTGTTACATGTTTGCTTGCTTCCATCTTTATTTCAGTTTTCCTTTAGTCTTTTCCACGCCATCAAGCTATTTTCTGGTACCGTTTCCACTTATAATCATCCATACCACTTGTATTTCACTATCTCTTCACCGAACTAGTGCACCTATACACCTGACAAATGTATTGGTTGTGTTGGGGACACAAGAGACTTCTTGTATCTTGATTGCAAGGTTGCTTGAGAGGTATACCTTTGACCACTTCCTCGCTGAGTTTGATAAACCTTGGATGATCCACTTAAGGGAAACTTGTTGCTGTTCTACAAACCTCTGCACTTGGAGGCCCAACAACTGTCTACAAGAATAGAAGTGCGTAGACATCAGGCGCCTCCTCCAGATAGCGCCATACTTCAGTCAGCCCCCCAGGAATAACCTCGGTGGGGGATATCCCTTGAAGAACGGCTTGGACGCAAAACGCCGAGGCGATGGCTGCATTCACCACTGCAGTCACACACTACAAGGCAGTGTAGGTCTGCACCACTGGGTCGCTTTGACCTATCAGAGTTGCACGTCAGGCACTCAGCATCATTATGGACCACCCCGCTCAGGGACTCACCGCATACAAAAAAGAGAAGGGACACTTACCAAGGAGCTTACGGCAATTCTACGTCACATGCTTTTCAAGGACACCAAGGTCACCCTGCAACCCAAGGATAACCAGGTCGGCAGCCTTCTGTTCTTCCTCTACCGTAGCAACTGCGGCCTTGGCCCTCTACTTAGAAGAGATCATCGACGCCTTTGCCTCCTCCATTTCCTTCACCAGCGAATTGATATGCCCCTTCACTGCGTCCAGTTCAGTAGCCGGGACATACCCCTCCTAGTCTTTGGAAATAGCAGCCGAAAGACCATCTACAGAGGAATATCAACATAAGTCAGTCGCGTGTAAACACCAGCAACTCGTGATTGCCAAGCAGAACAACAACTCACAGCAGCCTCCTGGAGTCGTCGGTTGGTCTTCTGTTCCACACGCAGGTCATGCTCTAGGCGTTCCTTCGTGGCTTGCCAATCCGCCGATTCCCTCTGTAGGCCCTGCTAATAGATAAACATTCAGCGACTGGAAAACCACAAATTTTAGTACCTAGCCATTGCAATTCAGTGACTAGACACTCGGAGACTAGCGACTAGAAGAGTTCTTGTGCCCAACCGCTGAAATTTAGCGACCAGGCACTCAGGGACTGGACATACCTGAATGGTGGCACCAAGCATGCCATGAAGTTGGTTGGCATCCAATGAAGGAACTACAAAGGACGTACGCCCGCGAAGAGGCCCAACATCTTCATCAAGAATCTCTGGAAACTGTGTAGGCTGGCTCTCTGCCGCGAATGGAAATCCCTTCACCATGAAGCGCGGAAATGGTGTAGCCGCCCTTGTCGGAGCGCTAGTCGTTGGTGTCGGTGGTTCTGGACAATTGAGCGGCTATGACTTCCTCCGCACGGGCAGCAAGGTAATCCCCCCCCCTGCGATATCCTCTGTCAGAGCGTCAGCAACATCTCCTTTCTTCTTGTTTGCGCCTTTAGCGGGCGTGACCTCTGCAGTAGGCTTCCTCTTCCTGGGGAGATCGGCTCCTCTACGGCGAGGACCGGTGGAATTTTAGACACCATAGGGCAACCTATTTTCTTGGCGCTAGACCTACGAAATCACCAAGGTCAGTAAAGAAATCATGCAGAAAACATCCAAGAATGGAAAAGGGGATACTAGACTCACTTGGCGACCGGAAGAACTCACAGCTCCATACTGATGTGGGCAGGCTTATCGAGCTCCAAGCCCAGCTTGCGCGAGAGCCCCACCTCAAAGACACATGCGGTCCATGACACCACGGGCTTCTTCGATGATGAAGTCGCGGTCATAGGAATCTCTGGCCCGGAAGACGCGGTCATCCCCGCCGGTTGTGGCGATCTGGGTGCCACAGCTTCAGCAGCTCCTGGATCCGATGTAGCCAAAACTGTTGGCGCGATCGCCACGAGCGAAACTTCCACCGCCATGTCTGCTACTTCTAGTCCCATCATTAGAGTCGTGTCCTCCGGGATCTTAGGCGAGGTCTTGGTCACGTCATCATCGGACTCGTCGTCTGACCCAAATGCCACCACCGACCTGGGTGGCGACGCAGACTTTGGTGCCGGCTTCTTCGTAGGCGACTTCGGTTTGCGCGCGGGCTTCGCCGGCGTGGCGGTGCACCGTGAACTGTGTTCTTGCATAATTCCGTCGTCTTCATCGTGCTCTTCAAGACTACAACTCACCTCGATCTCGCGCTGCTTCTGCATGCGAGTCTTACGAGCCACGGCCGTCGGGGGAGGAACCTCCCTTTCTTCTTCTTCGCTCTCGGAGGAGTCCCCTGCGGTCCCCTCCTCGAGCTCCTTGGGAACCTCCTCGTCGAGTGGGGGAAGCCAACCCTCAAGAACCTGAAACAACTGAGAACAACCACGAATAAACATTACATGATGCATTGCAAATTTCCCCGCGAGGGTCATGATTGAAGATGAACCTAGTGAGAGTGGCTTACAGTAGGAGCTTCATTCTTCACGGGCATGTACGGGGCGATCCCGGCCAACGTGGTGGTAAATTCCGTGTCAGTGATCTTCTTCAGGGCGGCCTTGTAGTCCGCGGCTTCCCACGGCTCCTAGCTAGTCCGAGAAGGATCATTCTTCCCGGTGTATTTATACATCCAGCAGGGCCGGGTCACCAATGGGACCAAGCGACGCCCGAGCCAACAATTGTACAGATCGATTGTGGACAATCCCTTGTCCTTCAGCGCCTGGATCTGGTCCATCATCTCCGTGACAGCCATCTTCTGATCGTCGGGAAGCTTGTCCGCTATTAGTTGGCAGGGTTCGCTCCTCTCTACGACATACTCGAGGAGCGCCACTTCGCCGGAGGGGGTGGATTCCCTCACATAGAACCAACTTTTCTTCCACTCGCTCACGGCTTTCTTCAACAGCATGAGCTTGAAGAAGTTTGCCTTTGGCTTCAACTGGAATGTGACGCTGCCTGCCACCAAGACGGGCCCGCGAGATCCGTCGCGCCCGATGCAGTCGTGGAATAATTCCAGCCACAGCGGGAAATAGGGGCGGCATCCAAGATAACATTCGCAGAAGGTGACGAAGATCGCCAATTGCTCGATACTGTGTGGGCCGAGATCTGACGGTTTGATCGCATAATATGCATAGAATTGCCGGAAGAAGACAGAGGTAGGGAACCCCAAACCCTCTCTCCAGATGGCTTGGGAAGCAAATGAACTCGCCGGCACGAGGCCTCGGCTCGACCTCGGAGGTTGCGGGGATCCACCAATTCCCTTTGCAGAGGACCCCCCGCATCCTCGAACGATTTGAGTTGCGCGGCGGTGCACTTGGATTTCCCCCACAAATCCTTTGGAGGCGCCATTGAGAGGAGGCAGGGCTGCTCGGTCTGGAAATTTCAGATCGTGAGGAGACGAAGAGATTGGGGAGCGCGGGAGCAAGGAAATACGGAAGAAGATCCGTGAACTTTCTCACCACTCTCTTTATAAGAGCAACGCGACCCGCCAAATTCGGGATAGCCGTTACCGGTGGTAATTGTGCCGAAGCTACCGTTGGATTACCCAACGGCTAGTTTGACCAAGTTGACGGTCCAACTTCTTCCACTCGACTCGTCGGCAATTGTACCTTGTTCAATCGATAGGGGCAGCGATTTGAGCAAGGATACGAACGCCAAAGCTGTGACTGGGAATCGGGTGAAAAAATTCCTCCATTCTCTACTGAGTCCATCACCGATTCGACTGGGCATCCGAATTGGACTCGCCTACTCCGACTGCCAAAGAACATCTCTGCCGAATCAATGCTGGACTCGGGGACTACTAATGGGGATATGCCGAACAGGGTATGCCTAGAGGGATGTTCTGATTGGGCTAAAGGACTCGCGAGTGGGCCTGCAGGACGGCGACTGGAACGTGACTAAAGGGAAGGCCTGGCGATTGGAGACTGGAGGCCCAGATGCATAGTTGAAGCCCAGTCGGATTAGGTCAAAAGCCTCTGAATCCATAACTTGTTCGGTTGTATATTGTAAACCGTAGCGAGGTACCCCCAGATAAACTTCCCTAGGGTAGCTTGAGGACTTACGTTCCACCAGACACCCTTTTGAGCGACTCGCTGCTTAGACGCCGAGCTCGCCACCCCTATAACTCGCTTTCCATCAATGCAATCTAGCAGGAGTAGGTCGTTACCCTCCGGGGGCAAACCTGGGTAAACCCATGTGCATAAGCCCACATATCGCACCGCAGATGGCCGCTAGCTCTGTCCCCCTCTTCTATCAATCACTGTCGGTGTCAGCGACTGCCGTAGTCATTCCCATGACATGTTTTACTCCCATAAACAGTTCTAAATATTTAATATTTATATAAGTCATGCTTCAATTCATATCGTGGAATGCATAATCAAAATGGGCCCGTCCTGCTGATCGATTTATACATATTATTTGTCGAATTTGGAATTGCGAATTTAAAGTTATGGATTTATTAGGAAAAGGCAATTATTGGTATTTAAATAATAATGGCGAAATTTAAAAAATTATTTTGGATAGCATATTCATATTCCTCATGTTTTTCTGATTCAAAAACATATATAACATGCTAGATTTGGAAATTGCATTATAGAGAGATGAGTTATTGCATATTAATCTATTTTTTATCATTTTTAGAAAAAGAAAATCTAGAAAAACTTTTTATACCATTAGGGAGTTAGCCAGGGACACTGCCATGCAGCCCTATGCATGGGAACTGGAATTCTTAAGCGAACTGGGCTAGGGGAGACCATGACAGGTGGCGTCGGGCTGGCCCTGGACTGGAATTCTTAAGCGAACTGGGCTAGGGGAGTCCATGACAGGTGGGGTCGGGCTGGCGCACGGTAAAAGAAGAAGAAAGGCCGGCCGGGCCAAGCCACTGTGCTATTGCCAGTGTTGTGTTGGATCTGGGTCGGGTTCCCTTTTGAACTGACTCAGTCAGTTGAGGTGCTTCAGAAAACAAAACTGAATGTAACTGACGTAGACGACAGCGAACAATGACAGAGCGCCAACTTCCGGTGAAGTTCCAGGCCGACTCCGGGAACGGATTTGAGCACGACCTAGCTTGTTGGAAAGCTGAGACGAAGGAGAACGCATAGGTTCAAGAATCATCACCTATGGTGGACTATGAAGAGTGTGGGCGTGCGAAGAGCAAGACACGCAGCAGAAGTGCCCGCAGCGGCGAGTCGCATGGTGGCGCATAGAGGGCGCTCGACGGAAGGCGGCGGTGCTACAGAGAGCGAAAGGAAGGAGGGGAATGTCTGGGAAGGAGCTCTGCTCACCGAGTAGGGGCCGGTGTAGACGAACAAGCTCAGGGCAGAGGCGGTTGCTGATGGACTCGTGGATGGGGGACGTCGGGTGTCTTCCGGTGTGGAGGCGTTGCGTCTCCTCCGGTGGTTCTCCGGGCACGGGATCAGGTCCTGGGCAACATAGACGATCCCTAGAAAGCTCCTCGTACCGCTGTATTTCCTTGATGCTCTTGGTCGCCGGAAGAAGGAGGTGGTGTGGCTGGGGAGCTAGGGTTTTGGGTGGTCATGGGGGAGGTGGAACTCGACTTGGAGAGGAAGGAGATGTGCAGGGCATCGATATCTCGATCCGGGTCTTCCTTGGGTGGTTGGTTGCGTGCTGAACTGGTTGCTTGTGATAAGGAAGGAGGAAGAGGAGTCACGTGGGAGGTGCGTTTCCTTCTTGCAAAAGGAGTGGAGAGGGCTCGGGTGTTCTTGCTCTCTCTTTCTTGGTTGTTTTGCAACATGAGAGAGAGAAGGGCATCAGAGGGAGGCGCATGTGCTGGGCTGGCCTTCTTGAGAGACAAGAAAGGGAAAGGAGAGGAGTGGGATGGTGGTGGTTTGGATGGAATCCAAAAGAGGGAAGGGATGGGCATGCGCATAGGGAGGGTGGCCATGGCTACAAAAAGAGGTGTCCATGTGGGGACATGATTGGTGGTGATGAAAGTAGATTAGTTTGAAAACACTAGCTTGAATAAACACATAACCCCTTTGGTTAGAAAACAAAAGTAACATAAACCAAGAAGCAAAGGGGAAGGGAAGAGAGTGTGGTTATTGCATGTACCGTGGAATGTAGATGTCCATGCATGTGATGGCCATTTTGTAAAAACAAAATGTGGCATGTGTGTGAGGTATAGATAGTTTCAAAGAATTGCAAAGTAAAGAATTTGGGAGGCAAATACATGGCATATTTGAATGGTTTGGTCCAAACCTTAAATAGACATATGTATGTGAAAAGTTGATATGGATGCATACAAAATATATGTGGGCTTGAACTAAATACCAAGAGGAAAGTAATAATGTCCACATACATATGTATGGTATAAGTAGGATGAGATCAAATGGAAAGATGGCATGTGTTAGTAGATGGGATAGAAATAAAGAGATATGCCCCAGCTCAATTTGGGCATTATGACAAGACTAAAATATCAAGACTTAATATCCAAAGAAAGAAACTATAAGGAATGTGGAGGGTCATACTTGCATGGCTCATGCATGTGCCATAAATGCACTTCTTTATAGTTGTGAAAACAATTAGAATCTCATGGCCAGTGATATATGCAAGCATTCAAAATTGATTAAACTCACACAAGAAAGGTTAAGGAAACCATCCCTCTTCACATGGCCTATTAGGAAAAATTATGAGCATGTTTCAATGAAGGTGGACAAGCTAGTGTGTATTTTCCACTATTTGTTTCATGTAGTATCCTTAATTCAAATAACTCATACTCCCAACAAAACCAAGTAAAGAAGATAAAGAAGGGTTCTAATGTACCTAGCATACAAAGGTGACCATGAGGCTCCACCTATTATTATTGTGAAAGAACATATACCACATATGGGAGCATGTAGAACTAGAAGTGGATCCATCCAAGCATATATGATCTAGATTTAAATAGCAAATAGAAATGCAAAGGCTCATATATAATTAGGATGGTGGAATTTGTGGATGGGTCCAAAGAAAGGTGGTGGAGTTAGAAAAGATATGCCCCCAACCCAACTTGGGCATTAAACAATATATCAAGAACCAACTACAATGTATCAAGAGGCAAATACAATTAATAAGAATACAAATGCATATGAGAGAAGAACCATCTTAAAAGGGGGTTTTATATGATGCTCAAATGCAATGTAGCATGGTGACATGAGCATGATATAATGATGATGCAATAAAGATATATAGGAAGTAGCAATATATAGACTAGGCAAGTACCATTGCAATTGTTAGACAATTGGGATGCTACAACTCTCCCCCACTAAACAAGAATCTCGCCCCGAGATTCCTAGGAAAAAGAAAAAGGCACAAGGAGAGGCGGGTATCTAGAACAAAGGTGATCCTCGTGTTCCCAAGTTGATGAACAATGGAATGGTGCGACCATTAAACCTTGCAAAACTTGCTAGACTTGATGCGAGTCTTGTGTTTTACTTCTTAGAAACAAAGGACCTGAAGAACCTAGAGAATTGTGGAGAGATGACAAAGATAGGATGAACATAGTTCCGATGCTCTCGAGCAACATGATAAAATACTAGAACCACTTCTTGAAAGAATTTTAAAAGGCGATGTATCAAGGAGAGAAAAGAAAGACATGTCGTTAGGATTAAAGATCACAGATGCACATGAAGATGATGCTTTCTTTTGACGGAAGAAAAGACGACTTTGGGTAAGTTAACAACCACTATGAAAATATCATTGCTTCTTCCTTTAGATTTAAGAAGTGAAGTTTGGAGAAACAATATTTCCTTCAAACAATAGAGTTCCTTGATATCAATAAAATGATTAGCATTGAGGACTTCTCATATTAGATTCTTCTTGTGCTGGTAAGAACCAAAGGATCACGCAATTGAGGTGTGTAGATATATGTTCAAGGTAAGGAGGTGATCTTAGTTTATGGTGGAATCCTGAGAAGAAGTTGAATGTCTGGACTTATTGTAGAGATACTTATAGATTTTCTTAGCCATGAGATTATTTGTAATAGATTTTGCAATTGATGGCATCAGCCACAATTCACTTTACCAAGAGAAAAGAATTTGACAAGATGAAGTCACAGATATATATCTTCCATCCATCTTGTTTGATGATGTCGAGCACTGGTGGAATGAAGAGGACGGAGAAGATTTTGCATTTGTTCCCACCAGATCATTGAAGCTTTTGCTCCATGTTGAAATAGATGAGACCACCAACAAGAAGTTATTGATTACGTTCTTAAGAACGCTCCGAAAAAACAAGGACGGAAGTAAAAGTATCAAGAGATAAAGGCCACTCCTAACTTCCGTGGAATGAGTGAAATTGCATTAATCCACCTATTCATCATACAAAGCAAATGATAAGACTAGTGGTATGGTCATGAATCCATCACTCACCCAAAGCATTACTCCGCACAAGAATAGGAAAATCGTGCAACCCCACTCTCTAATTTTAGAATGAAGATCTTAACAGGTAAAATTTGTGAAGCTTCATAAGAAAACAAGGAGGTGATGCAAACACTTCATCGGATCCAATGTAGATAAAGATCATGATGTTTTGGTCATGCAGAAGTCCCAAGCCATCGGAAAGATATGAAGTACGATTGCGGAGAACAGCTGCAAGATTCGACATATAGAGAAAAAGATAGCACAACTTGAATAGAAGGATTACAAAAGATCTAAAAAAGTCTTCATGGCACCCATCGGATTGAGGATATGAGGTAAAACAAGAGGGTTTCAAAAGGTTTCTTGATGAGCGGAAGACCAAAAGATCTTCTTATCCTTCTTAAGAAGATCCGAGGGAGAGATTTAGCAGTCTTGAGGAAAAGTTCAACATCACAATGATGATAACTTGACAAATAAGGAAAATCTCCGTATTTGGTTGAAGGTGGAGGATGGAATTAACAATTGACTTGATGATTGCATAATTGTAGCAATGTATTTAGCAGAAGGATGTGCTCGAGATAGGTGACTACAAAAAGTCAGAATTCACACTTTGAGAACTTTGCACATAGGCGACGTTCACGAAGCTTGAGAGAAAGTGAAGAAGATGTTCTTCGTGTTATTTCATTGATATAGGATAGGCATGCATATCGTAAAGATATACCACCACGAATTTAACAAGATATTCCAAGAATACCAAGTTCATGAGCCAAAAGAAACAAATGAATACTCGGACACCTTTTGAGCTCAATGCTCTTTGAAAGATCAACGTTACGAGCATGGATTCATGTTGAAAAATATGCATGGGTAGAATAGATTATCTGGTCCTTTGGAAGAGAAAAGAGATTCCCACTTGTCCACATAGTTGATCAGATCACCGGTTGAAAAGATAAGGAGAACTTGGATAAATAAGCGATGATAACTCGTACATTTAAGCAAAACTATCATAGGTGAAACGATGAGGTTCTCTCATATCAAAGATAACCTTTGCGGATAAGGATTTCAGAAAGATGTGAAGCATGATAAACTGATGAAAATCCACCATAGTGCCTTAAGAAACCTCCGAATTGCTAAAGATACTTGAATATGACATAGATATGATTACGGTATAACTCAAAATCACAAGAGATAACCACCATCATTTAGAGAATTAGATTCATAGCATTAACCATATTCCACTCATGATAGGTGTCATATAGCTATATCGAGAACCAAATTATAATCGCAAGCATCGGATCGACACAAGTTATGCACTTAGCCCAAAAAGAATTGAAGATGAAGTAAAAAACTTTAGATTATGCGCCAGTGACAAAAGATCGAGTTAGCATGAACTTGTAAACAAGAAGATAGCAAGCGTATCACACACGACTGAAAAGGAGTGTGGAAACACAGATGTATCAAAGAAAAATTCTGCATTTTTCGGCATGAAAATACCAATAGATGCGAAAAACAACTTAATGGATAGAGATTAGAAACTCCACATCATGTGAAAGCATATAGGAAGAAATAACAACCTTAACAATATTGTGTCGGTTAACAAAGAGTTGGATAGATTATGTCAGTTAACATAAGCCTATGGGTATGGAATGTACCAATAGTCGATAACCAAAGGAAGATTATGACAACAAGGTTGGATGCAACAAATAGACAACGAATTACTCACACATCCTAGGGTACTATGGAAACCCCAAACACGTGAATCCTAGTTTTAATTTTTAGAAGAGGATAGACAAACGTTACACTTCCTTACCAGAAAAGGGTGGGTGGGTAAGCAGAAAAACGGAAACAGTCCTACTCTCACGTTTAGTTTTTTCCTAGTATGCATAGCTACCAAAATATTTTCTTGACTGACAACGACCATCTTGGCTGAGACCCTAAAGGGCAAAATCACACTAATACTAATTGTAATACCTCAGACCCTATGCTCTAAGAAACAAGCCGGTATGATCCAAAAGTGGACAAGACGTACGACCGTGGGGTCGTGCATCCACACACAGTAGGACCACCTCGTGGAGCAGGGCACGATACCGGCCAACCATACCACCCACTTTTATGATCATAGCTTCAGGTGCGAGCAGCGTAGTCCATTGGTAATGCGATCAAAACATACACAAATGAGTATTGATAGCTGTGAGATTCGAAACATTTTTGATGGCTTTTATTGATAGTTTTCTCCCGGATTTGATCGTTTTCTAGCTTTACCTAACGCTAATACTTCGGTAGCAAAGAAAACTTGGTTTTTAATGTGTGTTTCAGGTTCTGGATATCAACAGAAGGTTTTTACTAGAGAAACATAATATTCTAGAGAAAACAAGCAAGTCTCTCATTGGAAGCATTCGAGGGGGGATCACAGAAGCTTTAACGACCACCTATACGGTGGGAATATTTTTCTAGCCGTATAGTTCCCGCCGCCTCTGTCTTGTCAAAAAGGACAACTTTTGTGAAGGGACCAAGGACGAAAACACGACGTAGCAGCCGCCACACCATCTAGAAGGGACAAAGAAGAGATCTGGAGAAGAATAGGAAGACGTTCTTCATCTCGCTCCACAATCTTCAACCTCCTAGCCAATACACCTCCATAGACACTACTTGTACTTGAGAGAGAGAGGGATCTCCACCTTGCAAGACTAGAGTTTCAGATTGTTTGTTCCCATCTTGAATTGTGTTGTATATTTTTCTATTCTTATTATGGATCTCCACGGTAATACCAAGACGAATTCCCTTGGGCGTGGGATATGTAGGGGATTGGTGAGATGTGATGTGCCTTCATATATTATTCATTAGTTTGTGATTGATTATAATTTCTATATTATGTGTGCTGGACTATCTGTGGGATGCTTAATGCTTGTTGTCCAATTAAGGGCCCAGACAGCATGATGATTTGTTCTACATATATAAGATCTTGTTCGCTAGTGGACCGACAACTCCCGAGTGACACGGGGATATCAATGGAAAACTAGTAGACTCGAGGATAACGAGGAACCACTGTGCTTATTGCATTAGTCTGATCCAATGAGCGTAATCACTAAGCGACCTGAAGGGTCTTAATCGTCTAGTGTCTGACCATGGTTTTGGTAACAGGCTAGTAGGATTATTGAAGTTGGGATGAAATCTACCAAGAGGAGTTCCGGATAATTATGGGTTGCTCTCCTACACATATACTTATAAGATTATAATTGTTACATTTATCATTCATCCACCTGGCATAGTCACTATCACCATGAACTGAATCTCCCCGCGCCTTCTTTTGCCATCTATAGGAAACAATAAACAACCAAGTCATTCTTTACTTTTATGCTTTATATTTCAGAAGTTTACATTTTAGTTCTATTTAAATACATCTCATTTAATCAAAACACATTCTTATTTCAACACTTGAAGTCAGTTCACTCGAAGACCTGTGACAACTTCAGGTGTGACAAAGACTTCACCCATAAACACTTACCTTTGGGCTCCCTGTGGGATCAATATCTATACTTCAAAACTAGCTACAAACGATTTGTGCACTTGAAGACATCAAGCTATTTTCTAGCGCCGTTGCTGGGGAGCTAAGCACTAAGTGTTTGTCTTTTGATATTTCAGGTGTTGCTATTACAAAATGTTCTCAGTAGGAGACAAAGGATCTACACGCTCTGGCAGGACCAATCTACCAGATTATATTGAGTGCGTGCCTTCTCAAAGGCGCGAAGAAATTATTGAAAAACTTTTAAGATCAAATAAAGTTCAAGTTGAAAACCTGAGTGATATTATGGAAATCATGTCTATTTACAAGAAAACTCCTATGAAACCTGAGAAAACTCTCAGGGAATATAGTGCTCCAAGTTCTAAATTTCTTAAACAACCAATAGAGTTTCCTAATCCTGGAGTTAGAGAATATCGATTTGATGGTGGAATTATTAAAATTTTGCAGGAGAAAGCTTTCAATGGAAGGGAAGATGAAGACCCAGGAAGACATATTATAGAGTTTGATGATGTGATAACATCGCTTGGACTAAAAGGTTTGCCAAGAGACTTTTCTCGTCTAAAATTATTTTGTTGGTGTCTTAAAGGTAAAGCTCTAGACTAGTTATATTCTCTCCCTCGTCATTACATTAAATATTGGGAAAACTGCATTGTTAGATTCATAAACAGGTTTAAACCTTTTAAAAAGGTAAAACTAAGAAAGAATATAAGCAACTTTAGTCAGAATGTGGGAGAAAACTACCCACAAGCCTAGGAAAGATTCTTTGGAATGATCAGTATTGCTAATCATGCCTATTCTGAATCAACTATTTGCCATTTATTTTACCACGACCTTAATCCTCAATGTAGAGAATTTCTTGACCTCTCAGCAGGAGGGTCTATAAATACTCTAACTATTAAGGAATGTTTGGAATTGATGTCTACTATGGCTAAGAATGATTCTTAATATAATCCTGATTTTGGCACTAAGCTGTATAGAGGGATACTTTGGATAACTCTTGATCTTACACCCGAGGTATGCAAAATAATGAAAGAAAAAGGGATACCTTCTGAACTTGCTAAGGAAAACAACGTAGATTTGTTACAAGTTTTAATGAACAAGATGAAACTAGAAAAGTTTTTCAAGAATTAAAATATCGACAAGTAAAATCTCATAATAACTTGCATAAGCATTTCCAAAAACACAAAAATATTTTGGTGGAACTCACTGAAAATTATGATGATATTGGCCAAGAAACAAAACTATTTCACAAGTATCTTAATATAATTGAAACCCAATGACATGGGTATGCCTAATAGGCACTCGACTACAACCTACCCGGTGCGGCCCGACGGAAGGTCCACTCGACGAATTGCCAAGGTCCATGACGCCTATGACGGTTCAACTGATATGACGCTCATATGGACACGGACTCCCAAACGCACACGACAAGGAAGTCTCAATACTAAAGTTTGAATCTAACTTGTAACCAACTCGTATTGGTACCTGAGACCGAGCCTCCCCATATATAAAGGCTAGGGGGTCCAACGAGAAGGCTATCGCAACTCCCCCAATAGATAGATCTACGATCTCCCGCATCGTGACTCTCACAATATACAATAGATCTAGACACCCACCATATATAATCTGCGTACCACCGCCATCGGCGATATTGTAATCATTTGGATCATCATCAATCAAGAGCAGACAAGCAGTAGGGTTCTCTACGCGGCCTGAACCTGGGTAAACCTTGCATCCCTGTATGCTTGTTTGTTAGCCGATCGAGACTTCCAGCGCTCCTCAATTCCTCGAACCTAAGTCTATAACAATGGGCATTGATGAGTTAAACCCTCGTCAATTGGCGCCGTCTATGGGAACTGGGAGCGCTGATGTTGCGATCTCGACGGTCCCATCACCAGCGATCTACGATTCGTCAGCTTACAGGGAGTGGATCCATCAACATCTTCAGCTGCACTTTCGTCGTCAGTAGCGTCGCCATGGTTGAATTCATCTTCATCACGGCCAAAACAGCGTTCAAGTGTTCCATGATTCTCGGCGACAATCAGGTTGTTAGCCATCATCAGATCTAACAAGAATTCTCCTACACATAGCATCAAGATCATCCAGCAAGAACAAAACTGAGTTGGTACGTACGGAACAGCTTATAGCTAAAATAGAAGTTGACAACAAAAAGAAAGAAGAAATATGGAGAACTGCCATCGTACGGCAGGCCAAGTGCTACTTCACCTCACGATTGGACACGTGAACTGATATATATTCTACATGCAAGGTATTTTGGCTCCACCAGGAAATCTCAAGATAGGAAGAGTTCAACGTGAATAAGAAAAAGAAAACCGGGTCAAATCCGAAAGAGTTGTCATCTGCAGGCAATAGCATTTGCTGCCCTAACTCACGTACACGCGTGGTTCTCACGCAACTCAGTCAAAGGCTGAAGAGAAAAAGGCAAGAAGAATTTATTGATCGCTAAAAGCATAGCAGCTCCACAACTCAAGACGTAGGACATAAGGAGACTCAATAACCCTAGCGCAATGTATTAGATTCATCCATGCAATAGTGTCCACACGACTCCGTGTCCGCCGATCCATTCGCCGCTGCGTCGACTCCCTTCCGCCGGTGACGCGCAGGTACTTAGACTCTGGCCGTTGCGCCACTTTGCGCCCGAGGGCTATACACACCCGCAGATGCGTCAACTCGCTACCACCATTAGATCTGATGACCTGCCACGGTCTTCGGATGCGGCGACCCGATGTGGTCTTCGACTCCGGCGACCCACCGCTGCGGTCTTCGGCTCTGGCGAAACGGGGGCTCCCTCGGCTTTGGTGACCCACCACGATCTTTGACTTCAGTGATCCGTTGCGGTCTTCTGCTTCGGCGACACGGGGGCTCGTTGCTCCAGCGACCCGCTACAATCTTCGGTTGTGGCAAACCGCTGCCACCATCGGTTTTGGTGACCCGCTGCCGCGTCGACCCTAGTCCATCGCACCGGCTCTCGGATGTCACTTCGACTACATCGACTAGATCGAATCTACACTCGGGGGCTCCGCCAACTTCGCCGCGAAGCACGTTACCGCTTTTGGATACGGTGACACACTGCGGCCTTCGATTCTGCCGACCTACTGAGTCTTCGACTCCATCACACGACTTGTTGCGGTTTTCGGCTCTGGCGACGTGCTGCGGTCTTCGAGCCCACCTACTTAGTCTTCGACTCCATCGTGCGATTCGCTGCCGCGTCGACTATGTTCGCGATTGCATTGACTCTGTCCACGGTGACTACCAATAAAGCTAAGTTACCCTCTACTTACAGTTGATTCTTTTTAACTATTTACTTTAATCGCACTCGAAACACTCGGGGGTTGCACCCTCTTCAAGTAACCTAATGTGCCGTCGATTTCGCGCCCTCGAGCACCTCATACGCGACAGCCCGAGTAGCTGATTCTGCCTGATCGTCGAATCCTTGAACTCCGAGTACCTCGACAAGGTACTGAGACTAAGGGTAATCAGGCTAACGAAAAGGCCTAGCATACAGTACAAAAGTGTCGAGTCGATTGGCACCAGAATCTTACTTTACAAGGCGACATGCAAATATCCCTTACAAGATACAAGTACTTCACAATTCTTAAAGTTTTATGCAGCTTATAAGGATATCGACTGTGTCGAGATATTCTATCGGGTCCTCCAACAGGAGTCGACAAAACAACTGACTACGCCATACACTCAAGACCCAACTCGAGGTCCTCCTCGTATGGTTGCATCGCTTGATGCTACAAAGACACGATGCTGGCCACGCATCTGACAAATGTGGTGTTGGCCATGCACCCGATAGGTGCGGTGCTGACCGCGCACCCGATAGACACGGTGCTAGCAACGCACCCGACAAAGTGACTGTGTCGACTCCAACTGCATCTTCGATTCAAGCTCCTTGTGCGTGACACACTAACTCGATGCACTTCCGGGTCAGTGGTTTATCCTCGCATGATTTTCCACTACCACTGCAAGATACAAGACTCGAGTCTCTGCCCGAGTCTACGACTCCGCCAGACACTCGGGGGCTACTCCAAACTGGAGCGCTGGTCGCGCATATACAAGATCGTCGAGTGACATGCTCTAAGTCCTCACTCGAATCCACGATTCAACTAAGGACTCGGGGGCTACTCCTATAGGGAGCTCTGTCCGCGCACCCAAAGAAATTTGTGAAGATATCCAAGCATCATGAAAACCCTTCACTCGAATCTACGATTCGATTGTGGACTTTGGGTTACTCCCATAGGGAGCGCTGAAAACATATTCGACTGAAACAAGAAAAAGATGACAACAGTCGTAAATATTTATAGTCCTCACTCGAGTCTACGACTCGAATAGGCACTCGAGGGCTACTCCCATAGGGAGCGCTAGCCGCGCACCCTATGATTTTTTCTTATACATTACACCGTGTGTTGATAACATCCACACTCAAATGCTATGGCGACTGTGCCTCATATTTTCCCTGCAAAGAGACCATGTCTCCTAGGTCACCCGAATCATCTCCGCGATGACCAAAATTTTGGATGTCGCCCTTGCAGCGTGAAGATAAGACCTGAATAAGGCCCAGCAACGATCTGCTACGCACTACCAGAAATATATCCGTGCATGCAGGTACGATGAACATGCCTTGATGGACGCGTCGAGTGCTCACATTTACACACTGGGATTCGAATCTATAAGACCTCTGCGGCCTGAGTCGAATTACGCCAGCAATTTCTGAATTCGAGTCCAGGGACTCGAGTTTGAGTAGGTAGCATTGTTTTTGCCCTAGAGCAATTAACTGGTCCCGATCCGTCGAGCGCACCAGGCACGTTTACCATCATTCCTATGAACTACTATAAATTCGACTGACCCGATGAACTTCCAGGTGAAGTGCTTCGCACTCGACACAATTATCGACTCCGACATCCTAATGCAAAAATCAAGACTTCTGAGTCTCCACCCGAATCTACGATTCGCATGGACACTCAGGGGCTACTAACATGGGTATGCCCACTCGACTATAGCCTACCTAGTGCGGCCCAACGGAAGGTCCACTCGACGAATTGCCAAGGTCCACGACACCTATGACGGTTCGACTGATATGAAGCCCATATGGACACGAACTCCCAAACGCATAAGACAAGGAAGTCTCAATACTAGAGTTTGAATCTAACTTATAACCAACTCGTATTAGTACCTGAGACCTAGCCTCCCCATATATAAAGGCTAGGAGGGTCCAACAAGAAGGCTATCGCGACTACCCCAATAGATAGATCTACGATCTCCCGCGTCGCGACTCCCACAATAGACAATAGATCTAGACACCCACCAGATTTAATCTACGCACCACCGCCATTGGCGACATTATAATCCTTTGGATCATCATCAATCAAGAGCAGACAAGCAGGAGTAGGGTCCTCTACGAGCCCTGGACATGGGTAAACCTTGCGTCCCTGTGTGCTTGTTTGCTAGCGGATCAAGACTTCCAGCGCTCCTCAATTCCTCGAACCTAAGTCCATAACAATGGGCATTGATGAGTTAAACCCTCGTCACCCAGTGTGAACAGATAGCATCTAGTTATCAATTTTTTCTTCATGATGATAAAGATATTCCTATTTCTACTAATGTTGTCACAAGAAGGGGTGAAGTTGTTACAAGACACTTAGGACCACCGGAATATGAAACTGAAAAAGAGTTAAAGGAAAAAGCCTTGCTCGAAGCAAGCCAAGAAGATGATACACTAGTCGATCCTCAAGATGAAACTGAAACACAAGATCAAACCAAGGAGGACCAAAATGTTGCATAGGATGACCATTATGACTAGGATGTACAGACCGTTGATCCAAGAGAAGATAAAGAAATAAGAAAGGAAGATGAAGTTGTTGTAGTAGAAAAGAAAAAAAGCAATAAGCAACAACAAAAGAAAGCAACGAAAGAACCTGACCCCCCACAAAAGGTAAAAGACAAGAGTAAGTGAGGTGAGAAAAAACTTCCTTATCTAGATCGAAAAAATAAAGCACCGGATCATGTAATTTATAATTCTTTTACAGAGGCACTTACTGACCTTTGTCTAGAAATTCCATTTGCGGATGTAGTCAAACTGATATTCTTAGTAGAAAGAAAGGAATAACTGAAATTGTTGCCATGGTAACTAGTTATCCTGCTAATGGGAAGCTCTTGTCTAAGTCTGGAGATCCTGGAATACCAACTATTTTATGCTCAATAGGTAAAACTGATATTCACAATGCCTTGTGTGATCTAGGAGCAGGAGTTAGTGCAATGCCATACTCCCTCTATAAAAGGTAAGGATTAGGGGAGTATTCTCTTACTATCACTTTACAGATGGCTGACAAGTCCATTAAACAACCCGTTGGTATGATTGAGAATGTTTTACTTAGAATAGATGAGCATGTTATTCCCACTGATTTTATTATTCTTAAAATGCCAGAAGATGAAATATTATCCATAATACTTGGAAGACATTTCCTTAGCATTGCAGGCGCATCAGTAGATTGTGCTGAAGGAAAGATAATCTTCAATGTTTATGATGCTGAAATCATCCGATATTTTCCAAAGAAGCTAGAAGCAGGAGAAAGATATATTCCACTGGCAAAACGAGTGCCTATGGTAAGTACCTTTGATAAGGGGCAACCCAAAGTAAGAATTCGAGAATAGAAAAAAGGTTGAGTTACTCAACCATTCCTAATAAAACGCTTAATGGGATTCAACCCATCTCGTAAATAAAATAGATTAGAGAATAAAACATTCATTGCATTCCTACCACTTTTTCACAGACATTCTTATGGAAGCGCGCCCGTGAAGATGCAGCTATCAAAAAGTAGTAGAAACATTGACTGAATGAGTTTAGAATAAGAATAAAAATTTAAGTTCGGGTTTTTTTATCTAAAGAAGCTAAAATTTTGCTTTTAAATAGCCAATGTCGGTCGACAGTTTCTACCATCAATGTTCTGTCCAAAATAAGGTATTTTCCTAGTTTTGGGATAAGAAGGTATTCTCAAAGAAATAGGATTTTTTGATGATTACTGATGGTTTAACGACCAACTATATGGCGGGAATAAGAATTCCGGTCATATAGTTTTGGTCGTATAGATATCTTTACCATCAACAAATTTTCTTCGAAGGCACATAGAGTTTAACGACCAACTATATGGTGGGAATAAAAATTACGGCCGTATAGCTCCGGTTGTATAGATATGAATGCCTTCATACAAAATTCTTTGAAAGGGCTAGGAGTTTTACGACCAACTATACAGTGGGAATAAAAATTTTGGTCGTATAGTTCCGATCGTATAGATATCAATGCCTCCTTACAAAATTTATCCCAAAGTACTGACAGTTTAACGACCAACTATACGGCAGGAATAAAAATTCTGGCTGTATAGTCCCGGTCATATAGATATCGATGCTAGTTTTAGAAATTTATCTCGAGGGACAGACAGTTTAACGACCAACTATACGGGGAGATCATTTTGATCCGAACGTATAGTTGCATCCGTATAGTTGCGTCCGTATAGCCGTTTTCTGGATAAAGAAACCCTAGTTGGCGGCGCCGCTGCAACTATACAGGCGGAGCAACATCACCCGTCCATATAGTTATGGCCATATAGTTTGGTGCAACCACAAAATCGCACCATGATGACCCACAAGTATAGGGGTGTATCGCAGTATTTTCGATAAGTAAGAGTGTCGAACCCAACGAGGAGCAGAAGGTGTTGATGAGTGGCTTGGAGCAGGAATTCTCTGTAAATGCTTAGCAAACAGATTTTTAGGGTTTTTTGATAATGCAGATAAATAAAGTGCGAGTAAATAAAAGACAATAATAATAATTCCAGCAAGTGGCCCAATCCTTTCTTTATAAAAGGACAAGCCGGTTGTATTACTTATGATGACCAAAATTTCTCGAGGACACACGGGAATATCGTCAAGTTCTTTTGCTTCATATAGTTGATTAATCTTCTTTAGTTTGATAAGTGTTGTGTGGGTGAACCTGTGCTAATGTACTGACCTTCCTAGGACTAATTCATACTTGTGATTAAACCCCTTGTAAGCATCTGCAAGTACAAGAAAGTAATTAAGATAAAAACCTAACCACAGCTTTAAACTCTAAGATCCTACACTCCCTTGTGCAAAGGTTTCCTAACGAGGGTTCAGGTTTCTATCACTCCGGCAACCCCTACGATTAGTAGCCAAATACACAATTCATTCCCCTAGGCCTATAAAGGTGAAGTGTCATGTAGTCGATGTTCACATGACACCACTAGAAGAATAACACCACAACTTAAATAACAAACTATTGAATCTTTCTCAACACAATTGCACTACTAACAACATGACTTCTCCCATGTCCTCAAGAACTAAAAGAACTACTCACAAGACATCACATGGATCAAGATCATAGATGAAATAATGATCAGTAACAATCTGAACATAACAATAATTCAATGGTTCCACTCAATAGCATCAACTACAACAAGTAATCAACACCGGGAAAGTTTCCCCTAAGAACTATGCAAGATTCAACCCAATTGTTACAGCGGTATGAAGTGGTGATGATGGTGCTGGTGGAGATGATGATGGATATGATGATGATCCCGATGAAGTCCAGCTTGATGGTGGTGTTGATGGCGATGATCTCCCCTCTCTGGGAAGGAATTTCCCCGGCAGATTTCTGCCTACCAGAGAGCTCTTTCTCTCTCTGTAGTTTTCCGCCCCGCAGAGGCGGTGAAATCTTTTTGTGGTCGCTCCCCGAGTCTTAGGGTTTCATGGGGATAATATACGCCAAAGGGGGGAGCCAGGAGTGGGCCAGGGTGGCCACACCACCTGGTGGCGTGACCAAGGGTGGCCCGCGCCAGGGGGTGGTGTGGGCCCCATGTGGCCCAACTCCGCTCCCCCTTCTGGCATCCTTCATCTTGTGGAAAAATAGGATTTTCCATGTATTTTCCGGTATTTTCTGATCTTCGCGAATTTCGCCTCCAAACGGCACCTTTTCCATCAGAATCCTGACTTCAGTGGTCCATCCTCCAAAAGTCATCAACCATGCAAAAATAGATAAAATAACATAAGTATCATTTCTTAATATGAAATATATCAATGAATAACAGTAAATTATGATATAGAATGTGATGCAAAATGGATGTATCAACTCCCCCCCCCCAAGTTTAGACTTCACTTGTCCCCAAGCGAAAACTGAGCTAAATAAACATGACCTCAGGTTTATGGAGTGAAGAGTCGATAAAAGAATACGGACAAGAAGCATCACATTCATCAATACAGAAATCATCATAGAAGACAACTCACTATTATATAACTCAGCTTGTAATAAGTAAAGGAAACACAATAAAGATACATAAAGTAAATCATAATTGGTAATGGCAAACTTTGCTCTTGGTCAAAGAATAGTTAACAATTTGCATGAGTTCAATCATAAAGGGGTTTTCAATGATAGCTTTCAAAGTAATATTCACTAAGATAAGAGCAATGTGCAAAACAAGGAACATAAGAAACATTATTGAATAAATCATCATATGAAAGAATGAAACACAACAACTCAAAATACTTGTTGAGATAGAAAGGAATAGGTTTACTAACTCAACTTAAAAGTAAATGATAGGCCCTTCACAGAGGGAAGCAGGGATTTCAAGTTTCATAAAGAGATTCCAAAAATTATGGTACTTATTAGCTTTCAGCTCTCATTGCCCCTATCATAAGCATCTTTAGGTGATTAAGGTTAAAGTGAACAAACTATGGAGTATATGCTTGACAAAGTATAAGTTGGCAATATCATGTCCCTTGAATACGAGGGCCGCTCCTCATGCTACTCAAGTTTAGTTACCAGTAAGTTCATGTCATAGTAAATACATGTGTATTGTAGAGAACGGCCAACGGGGTACCCCTTGCACATGATACAGGATCTATCCCATAATCAAAATGACAAGGCAAGCAGACAATGAGCATCTCAGCAATCTTCTTATTTACCATGGGAAAATGGTGTTTTTTCTCTATTTCCTCTTTTCTCATCTTTTTTTTCTTCTTTTTCTCAATCTCTATCTATTTTTTATAAGAAGAATGCTTCGTAGATTGCTCACTATGGTGATGCTGCAAGTTTCCACCATGATTAGGCATGGCCTAGGCTAGCGGCCCAAGCGTTTCTCTAACACACATACATAACTCCATGGACTTACAACCTCCCCTTTCATTTCACACCGACGACATCCATAAACAAAAGATCATGATATCAACTGGGTACAATGTACAAGTGCAATGTTGAAAGTGTTCCCCATGACATCATGGTTCTTCTAATCCCAACTTATAAGTGCAAGCATATACAACATAGATGACACAATGTTTCAAGTTTATTAGGGGCAAGAAAAGTTAAGTGTTCCATCAAGTTCGTGAGAGCTTTAATCACTAATTTTCACATAACAAGTTTAATTCGGAAGGTAGATTAAAACATGAATTTACTTGGAATAGCAATAGTGCAAATAGGTAGGTATGGTGGACACAAATGACATAGGTTTTGGTTTAAGGATTGGATGCACGAGGAGCATTCCCTCTCAGTATAGATTTTAGGCTACAAGTCTGGGTAGCAAGCATAAGAGTTGAAGGAAATAAACAATCATACAGGTGATAAAAACAAACATGCAGTCTTCCTTGAAAGCACAAAAGATCTTTAACTAGAGAATACTAATCTTATGAGCCAATCAAGGAAGAAAGATGATGAAATTATATTTTTAAGAGTACTTTTATCTTTTTCATTCAATTCTCATAATAGTGTTGCTACTGACCGAGCCAGGTTTTCCAAAACCAACTAAATTTACTTAATGATCCCAAAGTGATACCCATACTAACAACAAGATCCATCATATAATAGTAATTGAAAACTAAAATAAGATATGCAAAAGAGTGAATGATAGAACTTCTCATTAATATTCCATAATGGCAACTCACACCAAGGGATACATAGATATCTAACGAGAGGGGGGACACTTCCATAATGCAAACCATCCTACATGATAACTTCTCTATTCATGATATGACTCTACTAAAAAGGTAAAAAGATAAAAGACAGTGATGTGATACCGCGGCACTCCCCCAAGCTTGGAACAAACCAAGGGGATGCAAAAACGTGATGATGAATTACTCCTTCGGTGGTGGTGGTGTTCTCTCGATGAAAGTGAGATAATCTTCCAAGATCTTGCGGAGCCTGTTATTCTCTTCTTGCGGTATATCCACCTTTCTCCTCAAGACTCGGTACTTATCGCAAAACTCATTAGTGGCCCATAGAGCTTCCACCGCTGGAGGGCAGGAACTAAGATTTAGAATTGGAGGTATTATCCCTTGTCCTTTCATGACTGTCGACATGCCCTTCACTTCCTCCTTGATGCTCCGATCCATATCTTCGTTCCTAGCTGTGATCCTTTCTTCTTCCACCCATCCTACGAAGGTCCTCTGCTCCAGGTCGCGATGGAGCTCGTGCCGGCCTCACAGCTCATAGTCCTCCAAAAACGAACCCTAAAACAATATCTAAACAGAACAAATCGAAACAAAAACATGATGAGAACATGATATACAAACCTCAGGGGATCCGGGGGATTATATATTACGAATTTTTACAACAAAATGAAGGTACTGAAAAAACGGGTCGTAGACGGGCTCTAGGGTGGCCACACCCCATGGTGGTGAAGCTAGGTGGGCCCGCACCATGGGGTGGTGTGAGCCACCCAGGCTCCGTTTCCGTCCCTTTTTTGACTCATTGCTTTCCTTGTTAGATAAAAACTTCAAAAATATAACTTGATAGATTTTTCGCGGATCTTTTCTTACCAGAACTGTTATCTATTCGAAAACGGACTCTGTAGGTCTTTGAAGTTGGTATTTGATAAATTTTTCTGGAGTCACCGCTTGAATAACATCAATATCTTCATCTTCATACACATATTGCTTGAGTCATTTAACCATTCACCATCGTATTACAACATTTTCTCCTACAACCTGAAAATTTCTTTCACACAAAACTCCACACAATTCTCATTAGCAACATTAGTGCATGCGAGGTAATAAACCTTTTAAGTTCAATTTCAAATGAAATCCATCAAAACATAAGCTACTGTAGCAACTCCTTCCGAAAGCCTAAAAAGGAATTTAAAAAGGAAATCGATATAAGAAGCAAATGCAAGAGTAGCAAAAATCTGTCAAAACAGACCAGCGGGTAAAGATCAATTTTTTCGAAAATCTTCTGTTCCTCAAATCAAAAAGTGCAAAACTAACGAAAGTTAAATAATAACCTGGGGCATACACACAAACAATTACAGATCAGTACGATGTTCCGGGATTTTTCACGATTTTTTTTAGTGAAGCACAAATCATCTGTTTCGGGACAACAACTTCCCCAAATCTTATTTCTCTCTCATTAGAGGTTGATCTTGACACAAAAACCAAACAAAAGGATAAGGAGAGGTTATTGCAGAAGCAATAACTTCCAAGACTCAAATAAACAAAAACAAACTTAAAGAAAAAGAAATATATTGCTCTGTCTCCCAAAAAGCTCTTTCTTTATCGCCGTTAAGATGGGCATGATATTTTCAATGATGCTCACATAAGAATGCATTGAGGTAAAAGAGAGCATCAAGAAGAAAAAATACACATGTTTAAGTCTAACCCACTTCCTATGTAAGGGAATTTTGTAAGAAAATAGATTGTTGAAACCAGAGGCTGCTGGCATAGGAAGGCAAAACAGGTTCAACATAAAGACTTTTAGCATGAAGCAAGGTAACTTAATATTATTGAGATGCATAAGAACAGTCTTCCCTCTCTCATAATAACTTTCAGTATATTGCATAAATTTAATGATATAACTATCACATGAACCACTGTAGCAATGATCATTTATCCTAACAGAAAACACAGGGGCACTATCTCACATAACACTACTTTGTGAAATAATATTAGAAGTTTCCTTATAGAGGATAGTGTGTCCATCTTCTACATATTTAGTGGCAAAGTCTTTCACATTTGCTACTACAGGTTTAGCATCCACTTGTTCATCAGGTTCAATAGCTTTATTTGTACTTTCATTAACCATACTAGCTATCATAGAATGTTCCTTTATCTTAACTAGGAAAGGCATTTCCTCAATGTAAGGTTCAGGTAAAACATGATTAGCAGTATAAACTTCAGTATTTCTTGCAGGAACACAATTAGCAATATCTTTATATGGATCATGATACTTATTCCATTTCTTTCCAGGAATTTCAATGTAGGAAGCAAAAGCCTTAAAATAAGTTGCAATACCTTGAGAGTCTAGACCATAAGCATTACTAATATTACGAAAGTCATCAGTTCCCATAAAAGATTTAATGCATTCATAATCATAATTTATACCTGACTCTCTTCCTTTATCATTCTCCCATGCTTCAGTATTTTATTGAATACGGTCCAGAAGATCCCATTTAGCTCCTTCTTCCATGCGTGTAAATGATCCAGCGCAAGAAGCATCCAATAGATCCTTATCATGAAGAGAAAGTCTTGCATAAAAGTTATTGATAATAGTATCATTGGGGAGCTCATGAATGGGACATTTGAGCATTAGTAACTTCAATCTCCCCCAAGCTTGAGCTGTAATCTCTCCATCAAGAGGCCAAAAGTTGTATATTTGATTCCGATCATTATGAATCTCACTAGGAGGATAAAATTTTGAATAAAAGAGAGGTACTACTTCCTCCCATTCAAGAGCTTGACCATTCTTCAGCAGCTTGTACCATTCCTCAGCTCTTCCTTTTTTATTCATAATGAGAATAACTTCTTCTTGACTTGATCTGTTGTAATACCTGCACACTTGAACAACCCACATAATTCGTGTATAAAGAGCAAATGATCACCGGGATGCACAGTTCCATCTCCAAGATAGTAGTTATCCATAACACGATCAATAATTCTTGTAGGTATTTTAAAAGTATCATTTTCAGTAGGTGTAGATTCATCTAGTACCTTAGCAGTGGTAGTAGCATTACAAAATAAGAAACTAAGTGAATTATCCATACTGAGAATAAAGTAACTAACATAAATAAACAATACACATAGTAAAAGTTTCCTTTACCAGTTCTACTCTCCAATAGCACTTCACTCCCTACCAACGGCGCCAGAAAATAGTCTTGATGACCCATAAGTATGGGGGGTGTATTGCAATATTTTAGATAAGTAAGAGTGTTGAACCCAATGAGGAGCAGAAGGTGTTGACGAGTGGCTTGGAGAAGGAATTCTCTGTAAATACTCAGCAAACTGATTTAAAGGGGTTTTTGATAATGCAGATAAATAAAGTGCGATTAAATAAAAGACAATAATAATAATTGCAGCAAGTGGCCCAATCCTTTCTTTAGCAAAGGACAAGCCGGTTGTATTACTTAAGATGACCAAACATTCTCGAGGACACACGGGAATATCGTCAAGTGCTTTCACTTCATATAGTTGATTAATCTTCTTTAGTTTGATAAGTGTTGTGTGGGTGAACCTGTGCTAATGTACTGACCTTCCTAGAACTAATACATACTTGTGATTAAACCACTTGCAAGCATCTGCAAGTACAAGAAAGTAATTAAGATAAAAACATAACCATAGCTTTAAACTCTGAGATCCTACACTCCCTTGTGCAAAGGTTTCCTAACGGGGGTTCAGGTTTCTGTCACTCCGGCAACCCCTACGATTAGTAGCCAAATACGTAATGCATCCCCCTAGGCCCATAAAGGTGAAGTGTCATGTAGTCGATGTTCACATGACACCACTAGAAGAATAACACCACAACTTAAATAACAAACTATTGAATCTTTCTCAACACAATTGCACTACTAACAACATGACTTCTCCCATGTCCTCAAGAACTAAAAGAACTACTCACAAGACATCACATGGATCAAGATCATAGATGAAATAATGATAAGTAACAATCTGAACATAACAATAATTCAATGGTTCCACTCAATAGCATCAACTACAACAAGTAATCAACACCGGGAAAGTTTCCCCTAAGAACTATGCAAGATTCAACCCAATTGTTATAGCGGTATGAAGTGGTGATGATGGTGCTGGTGGAGATGATGATGATGATGATCCCGATGAAGTCCAGCTTGATGGTGGTGTTGCTGGCAATGATCTCCCCTCTCCTAGAAGGAATTTCCGTGGCAGATTTTTGCCTGCCGGAGAGCTCTATCTCTCTCTGCAGTTTTTCGCCCCGTAGGGGCGACGGAATCTTTCTGTGGTCGCTCCCCGAGTCTTAGGGTTTCGTGGGGATAATATACCCCAAAGGGGAGAGACAGGAGTGGGCCAAGGTGGCCACACCACCTGGTGGGGCGGCCAAGGGTAGCCCGCGCCAGGGGGTGGTGTGGGCCCCCTATGGCCCAACTCTGCTCCCCCTTCTGGCATCCTTCGTCTTCTGGAAAAATAGGATTTTCCATTTATTTTCTTAGATTTTTTGATCTTCGCGAATTTTGCCTCCAAACAACGCCTTTTCCATAAAAATCCTGACTTCTGCGGTCCATCCTACAAAAGTCGTCAACCATGCAAAAACAGATGAAATAACATAAGTATCATCTCATAATATGAAATATATCAATGAATAACAGTAAATTATGATATAGAATAGTGATGCAAAATGGACGTATCACACCAGGGCGGCTAGGTCTTCCTCCCCTCCTCGTTATATCTCTCATATTGTCTCTCCAAACCTCTCAAAATACACCTAGAACTCTTGATTCTTCACGGATTTCATTTGTTTGAGTGGGGGAATCAATAGATCGGTATGTTTCTCTCTCTATCCATGCTTTATTTTCAGTTTTCCATGGTTGAAACTCTCATATTGATCTAATGGATGAAGTCAAGCTTATTTTGTTTTACCTATCAATTTCTCACGTTAGGATTGAATTTTTCCACGTAGGATCGTTCATATATCATGTAGAAACTATAAGCCTATGGTTTTATGGTGAAATTTTTCAGTGCATCATGATGAATAAAATTGGTAACCTCTTTCGTTCGAGCAAGTGCCAACAGGGTAAGGGCTCGATCTTGGGGTCCTGAGCATCGCGCAACTCCAAGTTGGACATTCTATCATCGAGGAGGGTGCTGCCCACACATTGGGCCAACCGCAACTTTCTCACCGTGGCAGGGTTGAAGGCGGACTTCGACCTCATGTGCAACAAGTCGTGGTTGGCGGTACTTGGCTTCACAAGTCATGATACCTATGTCAAGCTTACCCATGAGTTCCTTGCCACCTTCTACGACGACCACAGGGAGAAAGGTAATATGTGCACGGTAAGCTTCACCATGAACCTGCAGCACTATGAAATAAATTTCGAAGAATTTTGCAATGCTTTCAGCTTCCCACATGTTGGGGAGAATACTATTACTAACCTCTATAGCGTCACAAGTGGAGAGACTTGGGCGGTTATTTCTGTTAATGGTGGCAAGCAATTTTACCAAAAGAAGATGTCCACCATTCAGAACCCAACCATCCGCTACTATGCTTTTTCCCTCTCCAACACACTACTGGGAAGAGGTGACACCGGTTCCATGGCCAATGCAGACATGGAAATGATCACCAAGGCTCTCTTTCCCACTTCACCACAAAGCCCCAATCCTGCAGTTCTACTCATCCAGCACTTTCGCCACTAAAGCAACAAGAGAAAAGGTGATACTCGCATTGGTGGATTGGTAACCCACCTAGCCCATGCATTAAATATTATACTACCTGTTATGGAACCTGTTGACGGCTCCAAACTCATGGACGTCAAGTATTTGACTGCTTGTGGCTTCCTTGGTGTCTACCATTCTAACTTGAGGCTCCGAGCATATCAATTCAGTTATCTTGGTGATGCACAGGGTGAGAAGGTTCAATTGCCATGCCCCCAATCCTTCTCGATTGTGGAGAAGGACGCTTGGATCCTCACCAAGGACCAATTGATGGAGATCATGGCCGAACTCCAGCCCGATGAAGAGGAAGATGAAGCAGGAGGGCAACATGGTGAGGATGAACAGGAGCAGGAGCAGGAGGAAGAGCAGGGACACAACCCTGCTTGGGAGGGACAACAATAGCAGCAAGGGGGGAGCCTAGGACCCGTGGCCCAACCAGCCATTGCAGGGGTATGGCTACGTCCCCTATCAGGAATTCCAGCAACTCAACCAGCGCGTTGGGAGATCCACCACACTCTTCAGGAAGTGAATGAAGATGTGAATACTTTGACTCACAACTCCAGTCACTTCATGACCCACTTCCCCGACTACTACCAGCAGTATCCGCACCAGCCGCGAAATGATGGCAACAACTGAGCATGACAATAGCCAAAGCTTGGAGGTGGTTTGAAAACCTCCAAACTTTGCATTCATGTTTTTATTTCTTCTTTTGATTTATTTTATTGGAATTTGCATGTTTATTTTTAGTTTTGCATTCCTAAACCAAAAATAATAATAAAATAGTTGTAACTTTATTTGCAAGTTCATTTCTTTGTTTCTTTCGCAGATTACTCAATTTCAGGTGACTTAGCAATATGGAAATACGAAAGGGGTTCGACTCAAATACGGGAACAAAGCCAGCAAGAGGAGGTATCACATTCCTTTCATCACCCTCTTTGCAACCTTAAATTGATCCTACAATTATTTACTCGCTTGCACTCAGTCAGTCCCCACTTAGCTTGTCATCTTACAAATTCTATTCCTTTGCTAGTGTCTCCTTTTTAGCTTTGAAACAATGAGCAATGAACTTGGTTAAAAATACTTTCTACATTTTTACAACAAGAAAAAGCATCTGAAAGATGACTTGAGTCCATGCTCATCTCAAAGAATTTGATTTTAGAACTACTCCATCCCATTTGAGCTTAATATAAAAAGACTCGATAGTACCCTTGATTGAAATTGTTTGATTAAATGGATGCTCCGAAGTAGTAGAAATTATGCCACTACTTTTTCTAATAATTACTGTACGATATTGCTTTACACGAGTTATTACAACTCTGTCATGCTCCATGGGGAACTATTAACTCCGCTGGCCAACGAACATTCTAAATGTGGGAAACCACTTGATTTCGGCTATTGAGTTATGTAAACGTCTGTAGCAGCAATGCTATGACGTGTAAAAAATTTAGTCTTCTTGTGGTTTCACATTCCAAGTGAAGTTGTAGTACTCCTCTGGCCCATTATTGCTCAACAATTATTTATCGTCATGGTCATGAGTGCACAACACAGCCCATATTAACATGTTAAAAATAGTGGCATGATTTCTCTATGAAAGAGCTAAAGTTTTTGAAAGACAAAAGAAAGAAAAAGGTGCTTTGAGAGTCTTGAAATATTGACATGGGAGTAGATGAGCTATTCTTAGATTAAATGTTTTGATGCCAACTTGAGTACTCTTAATTGATTAAACAAACAAGAACAAAAAGTTGTCATGTCTCAACAAAGAGAGACACCAAAAGAATTTGTCTCACTCTCCTAGCTAAAACTTTTGACACTTGCTTGGGCATATGATTTAATTTCTAACAAGATACATGTGGTTAGGAAGTAGACTCAGTGCAATCTTGTGAATACTTGTATGATCATATTTAAGATTGTAGGGATTATGAAGAAAAGAATTTGACACCAATTCAAACTTGTGAGTTCCTTTATTTTCAGTCTCGAATCTCTAGTATTCTTCCTTATTTCCTTGTCACTCGAGGGCGAGAACATATAAGCTTGGGGGAGTTGATAGTTGTGAGCTTCGACACATTTTTGATAGCTTTTATTGATAGTTTTCTCCCGGATTTGATTGTTTTCTAGCTTTACCTAACGCTAATACTTCGGTAGCAAAGAAAACTTGGTTTTTAATGTGTGTTTCAAGTTTTGAATATCAACATAAGTTTTTTACTAGAGAAACACAATATTCTGGAGAAAACACGCAAGTCTCTCTTTGGAAGCATTTTGGGGGAGGTCACAGAAGCTTTAACAAGCAACTATACGGCGGGAACATTTTTCTAGCCATATAGTTCCTGTCGTATAGTTGTTGCCGCCTCTGTCTTGTCAAAAGGGACAACTTCCATGAAGGGACCGAGGACAAAAACACAACGCAGCAGCCGCCACACCATCTAGAAGGGAGAAAGAAGAGATCCGGAGAAGAAGAGGAAGACGTTCTTCATTTCGCTCCACGATCTTCAACCTCCTAGCCAATACACCTCCATAACTACTACTCGTACTTGAAGAGAGAGGGATCTCCACCTTGCAAGACTAGGATTTGAGATTGTTTCTTCCCATCTTGAATTGTGTTGGATATTTTTCTATTCTTATTGTGGATCTCCACGGTAATATCAAGACGAATTCCCTTTATTTGATTATATTGATGATCCGTTCTTCTCTCATGTGTGAGTAATTCCCTTGGGCGTCGGAGATGTAGGGTATTGTTGAGATGTGATGTGCCTTCATATATTTTCCATTAGTTTGTGATTGGTTCTAATTACTATATTATGTGTGCCTAACTATCTGTGGGATGCCTAATGCTTGTTGTCTAATTAAGGGCCCAGACAACATGATGATTTGTTCTACATCGATAAGATCTTGTTCGCTAGTGGACCGGCGACCCTCGGGTGACACGGGGATATCAATGGAAAACTATTAGACTCGAGGATAATGAGGAACCACTATGCTTATTGCATTAGTCCGATCCAAGGAGCTTAATCGCTAAGCGACCTGAAGGGTATTAATCGTCTAGTGTCTGACCATGGTTTTGGTAACAGACTAGTAGGATTATTGAAGTTGGGAGGAAATCTACCAAGAGGAGTTCCGGCTAATTATGGGTTGCTCGCCTACACATATACTTATAAGATTATAATTGTTACATTTATCATTCATCCACCTGGCACAATCACTATCACCATGAACTGAATCTCCCCATGCCTTCTTTTGCCATCTGCAGGAAACAACAAACAACCAAGTCGTTCTTTAGTTTTATGATTTATATTTCTGAAGTTTACATTTTAGTTCTATTTAAATACATCTCATTTAATCAAAATCCATTCTTATTTCAACACTTGTAGTCAATTCACTCGAAGACCTGTGACAACTTCGGATGTGACAGAGACTTCACCCATAAACACTTACCTTTGGGCTCCCTTATGGATCGATATCTATACTTCAAAACTAGCTACAAATAATTCGTGCACTTGCAGACATCAAGTATGTATGTCAGCAACATACAATAGTACATCAGAGCTATACCATCTAAAACAATAGAAAGAGAAATATTCAACGCCATACCGCAAGATCCAAATATCCTAGATAGAGATAATATCTTAGGATACATCCTCATACATCACACATCAGAGTATCAAGCGGAAGCGAAAAACAAGATCCGAGTATGGACAAGAAGCAAATTGGCATAAGGTGCCTAAAAATAAGCACATCCTGCCCATAGATCTCATGGATCTCTATCCCTAGAATCTCTACACCTGATAGTCGGTGCCACGATCATTGGACTCTTCGACCCATTAACCTTCCGGATAGTATACATGTCCATCTAAACCAAATATTTATTGTGTGAGACCCTAGGGGTACTCAGCAAGTCTTAATGCATCTAAAGGGAACAACCTAGGGGTGACACAATTGCAGCAAAATATAATAGCTAAACAGTTCTATACAGACACGCTACACATCTGCCCAACCAGAGATAGACGGACGATCGTTAATTAGTAACAACAGTGATATAAGTAACATAATTAAACATCGCTCGTCCTCCTTCTTGCTTACCGACGAGAAGACAGTAGAACATCCCATTTGTTGGCAATTTTATTAACCATTCCATGAGTGTTGCACTATTTACTAGTCATGTCTTAGTCGAATTAGAGGTCGTACTTTAGTTATGCTTGTCTATGATCGAGAAACTGTCCTCCAAGTCATCTATAACCATGGACACGGCTTTTAGAAAGATTTACCCTGTAGGGGTGCACAAATAGCAACACACACGATCAACCTAAGGAAGAACCAAATAAAAAGCAATGAGGCCTCACGACAATGCATTCACACGATTCATAAATTATTTCAGGGGCCACCCCAATAAGCTACCCGCAACGAAGTTGCCCATCTCCGAGACAGACCAAGGGTTTGCGTCAATGGCTATAATTGACTAGGAATCTGAAAGTGTGACTGGGCTCGTCGATACCGCGAAAACACTCCACAATCCTAAACCGTACATGCGCTCCACGTGCAATTATAAATAAAGCAGTAAAACATGGCATAAGTATAGGATAGTAATAAAGCCCCAAACTAGTTTGTGGCCCCAAGAAATAAAGTGTGAATCAAGATCAAGAAAAAAGGATTCATGGTCCCACATGTGGATAGTGCGATAGTCAAGGAACAGGAATCACGTACTCAGGGTCCTACATGACACAAGTGAGCGTGGAAGATTATCCCATTACTACATAGTATAGGTTGTATAGGTACCTCATTATCCAAAGACTCGCACAAAACCTATACATACAAGTCTATGACTTGCATGGCTCAAACAACTCCTGTATTAATGGTTTAAAAGTGAAGGCTATGCTATACTTGGGATTTAATTTAATGCAATCATGACTCGATGATGTAAGAATAAGATAGAGGCATAGGTGATATATGTATGGAAGCATAGGGAATTTCTTGCTTGTCAGATCAGCAGTAGGGTAACCGGGATCTGGGTAGTACTCTTGGTTATCCTGATAGTTCACTTGCTCGGTGTCTGTCCGGAATAAAAGCCAACCACACAAAAGGGCCATAATAAATAAAGTGCGCAATCATATGAATAAATGCAACAAGAAAACAAGGTATGCCATGATGGAATGATAAACAATTACATGGTATGCCATTGCGTGGCATGGGTGAGGTTTGGAAACAATAATAAAGCACTTTATTTAATTATTTAGGCATGTTTTACTCCCATGAACAGTTCTAGATATTTAATATTTATATGATGCATGCTTCAATTCATACCATGGAATGCATGATCCAAATGGCCTCGTCATGGTGATCAATTTAGACATATTATTTGTCAAATTTGGAATTATGAATTTAAAGTTATGAATTTGTTAGGAAAAGACAATTATTGGCATCTAAATAATTTTGAAATCTTAACTTGATCAAAAATTATTTTGGATAGCATAGTCATATTCCTCATGTTTTCTGATTCAAAAACATATATAACATGCTAGATTTGGAAATTATATTATAGAGAGACGAGTTATTACATATTAATCCATTTTTTTATCATTTTCTGCAAAATAAATCAAGAAAAAACTTCTGTATACCGTTAGGGAGTTAGCCAGGGACACTACCATGCGGCCCTGTGCGTGGGGAATGGAATTCTTAAGCGAACTGGGCTAGGGGAGTCATTTCAATTCTTTGGTAGTTTCTAGTGGTGGATTGGCAAGGAGCAAGAAACTATGATCTCGTTGTCGCTTTCTCTTTGCTCTAAGAAAAAAATTACCTTTGCCAGAACGTGTTCTCTTCACACAGAGAAATCTTTTCTAGAGCATGGTATTGAGCACCAGTTATCTGGAACTCTGGAGAAAGATATAATGACATCAACAGTTCTTCTTTTCCGGAAAGATTGAGATTAGATGATGGGGCCCTATTTGTGTGAGAGGAATCATGCACATCACCGGGGGAAAATCATGCATGCGTGTGCCATCTCCTTAAGGTAGTTTAAGGGAAATACTACTCCAAAATTGATATGGGGAGAATCGACTCGATATCAAAAAAGTCAGCAGTGAATGAGTCTGACTTGAGTTCATGAGTCAAAGGAGTGGCTTGACGACAGGAATGGGAGATGACCGGTAAGCCAGATGCTTTGCGAGCCACTGGTATGTTTCATTGCACTTAAATCACCCCGAGCAAGAAAGTACGATCTCGTTGTCGCTTTGTGACGAGGGTTTAACTCATCAATGCCCATTGTTATGGACTTGCGTTTTAGAGAAGGAGGGAGCGTTGGAGACATCTATCGGCTAGGAAACAAGAAAACAGGGGACTCGAAGATTTACCCAGGTTCAGGCCTCGTAGAGGTCCCTACTCCTGCTTGTCTGCTCGTGGAATTATAAAGGGAATTGAAGATTACAATGGTGCGCAGATGCAATCTGGCGAGGGTGGTGGAAACTAGGGTTGTGTGTCCTTATCGCCGTCCCCTCCTAGCCTTTATATAGATAGCCTAGGTCTCGGGTAGCAGGTCGAGTCGGTTACAAATTAGGGTTTTCCCCTTTGAACTTTCTATCTTTAGTTTCTTCTTGTTCTTCAAGCAATCAAGAGTCCGTAGGCCACTCGAGTCCTTCATTTGGGCCTTGGCGACACCGTGGGCCTCCACGTATTCAGGCTGTATATACCAAGCTCGAGTACCTGTAGGGTATACCCATGTCAGTAGTCCCCGAGTGTCCAGTGGAATCGCAGATTCGACTGGGGACTTTACGAAGCCTTTCGAGTGTATGAATGAGTATATTTTCAACTGCTTTGTTTGTGTCATAGGTATTGTTGATGTGCATGCCTGATTTAACTGATGTATCGGTATCAGTTAACCACCTTAGGGTGAAACAACGCAATCTACTCGAACTCGAGTCCCCGGACTCAAATCCGGAAAAGTGCTGGTGTAATTCGACTCAAGCCGCGGAGGTCTTATATGAGTCGAATTCCAGTTATATGGGTGTGAGGACTCGACGCGTGCGTTAAGGCATGTTCATCGTACCTGCAGGCACGGATATATTTTTGGTAGTGCGCATCTTAATGCGTTGCCAGGCCTTATTCAGGTTTTACCTTCACGCTGTAAGCGTGGCATCCAAATTTTATCATCACGGAGATGATTTGGGTGACCCAGGAGACGCGATCTCTTTGTAGGGAAAAATTATGAGGCGGTGTCGCCATAAACTTGGAGTGTGGATCTTATCAACACACTGTACTTTGTACAAATAATCATAGGGTGCGCGACCAGTGCTCCCTATGGCAGTAGCCCCCAAGTGCCTGGTTGAGTCGAAGACTCAGGCAGGGACTAAAGAACTTTTGCGACAGCTGTCGTCTTTTGTTTACTTGTGTTCAGTCGAATTTGTTTTCGGTGCTCCCTATGGGAGTAACCCATGTCCATAGTCGAACCGTGCTTCGAGTGGTTGGGTTTGCCTTGATTATCTATGTTCTATAAAAGAAGAGAAAAATCATAGGGTGCGCGACCAGCGCTCCCTGTGGGAGTAGCCCCCAAGTGCTTGGTGGAGTCGAAGACTCGAGCAAGGACTAAAGTAGTCGAAGTCTTCTGCTGCGTAGCTTTGATGACGTCAGTGTTGACGATGTCAAGACCTCAGTTGCCCGCGTGAGCGAGTTTGACGGGATGTGACGAGCAGTGGGTCCCACTCCCTAACTTTGATTTGACCGGGCATGCGTAATCGTTATTTTAACTATGCCTCCTCGATTTCTGCGCGTAATGGGAGTAGTGGGGGGACAGTTCGCATTTCCGCTCCTCCACGTGTCTAGTACGATGATTGCCACACGTCCAGTAGGGTTTTTCTGAGCCGTTGGATTGCATCTTCCAGGGGTTAAGTAGTGACGCTGCGACGGTAAAATTCACATCTGCTTTTCGCTCATCTTCTGCCTTCATCGCCATTGCCGCTGCTCCCCTGCTTTCTCTGCTCTCTTTTCCTCCGCGGCGCTGGACCAGCTCCATGCATTTCCCAGCTACTTTCTTCGATCACATCGCCGCCGCGCAATGGGGAAGAAGAAGGGAGGTGATGCGGCCGATTCCGTGGCTACCGCTGCTGCGGTGAAGAAGAAGGGCGGCTCCGCCGCTATTGGTACCAGCACCGCCGCCGGCGGGAAGAAGAAGGGCGTGGGCACCCGCGTCACGAATGGTGTGTGGCGTCCCTCCATCATCAAGTCCTCTGATCTCCGTCTTCTTCGCCAAGACGGAGTGTTGTCCGCCATAGTCGCCGACGCGCATGTCCCCGGCGGTGAGATAATCCCCTCTCCTCCCGCTAGTTTTTGAGTGATGTTCTTGGCGTTCATCATTCGCGGCCTCTCATTGCCCCTGCATCCCTTCTTCAGGGGCCTCCTTTGCTTTTACGAGCTCCAGCTCCATCAGCTGTCCCCGAACTCTATCCTCCACATCTCTTGCTTCATCACCCTCTACGAGTGCTGGCTCGGAATCGAGCCGCACTTCGGCCTCTTCAAGCGCCTCTTCAAGTTGAAGTGCCAATCTGCTTCTAGCTCCTTAGTCTATGATGTAGGCGGCTGCGGAATTCACATCGATCCATCCGCCACCTATTTCAACATCAAGCTGATGAAGTCCGTCCAAGGGTGGAGGGACAAGTGGTTCTACGTTCGCGACCAGAAGGCCGATGAAGACCACTTCGGACTCGCGTCCTTCGACCCCTCGACACCATGCAAGAGGAGGCGCTCCTGGAAGAATGTAGTCATGTCTGGCGAGTCCGCAGAGACAGATGTGTTGTACGAGCGCGTCTACAACCTCGAGAGTCGCATAGGTCAAGAGGAAGGAGGTTGCGCACTCATTTTCACGTGGCTGCACCGTCGCGTCCAGCCCCTGCAGGCTAGAGTCCACCCCATGTTTCAGTAGGCTGGTGCTGACGATGCCACTCGCGTGTCTGCCGATGGCATGTCTACGAGTGAGATAGATAAAAGGGTTCCACTGGTGACCACGTACACCGTCAAGGATGTGCTCCCTAGTGAGCCAGTCGTTCCTCCGTTCGATGCTTCGAACCCTCCTCCTGAGGTACAATTGTGCTACGTAGTAGCTTAGTTTGTTGATTGCTTCGTTGCTATTTACTTGCTTTTTGCTGAATTTGTTGTCTGTATGCAGGATTGGGCGGTGTCACCTTGTATGCCCCCTCTTCCTGAGGGGGTTATCCCTCGCGACGCCTTGGAAGAGGACGAGTAGGAGTCGACCGTCCTATCTGATGTGGAGGAGGAAGACCCCGAGTCGGGTAGTCCGGATACTCGCAAGCGTTCGCGCAGCAAGGATTCCGATGCGTCATCTCCTTTGACTCCGGAAGGTGCAGGCGTTGGTGCGGAGTTGCCAATCCCTGCCATTCCCGTGAGCGCCGTGGCACCATCCTCTAACAAGAATATGCGACTGCCCAAGGAGTCCTTGTCAGAGTCGGGGGAGCCCACTTTTGACTTTGACAAGTTTGATTGGTAAGTTTTCTAGTTTGTTTGCTCTTCTCTGGATTTTGCCTTTTCTTGATGTTGATTTTGTCTTGCAGTCAAGAGGCCTCGTCATCTTCTGGCGACGTCCAATTTTCGAAAGAATCAGGTGTCGCGACCTCAAGGGCCAAGAAAGAGGTCGAGCGTGCTCCTTCCCCTCCATTGGCGGCCCACTCCGGGCACAACTCCTCCAGCTCTCCGCATGAAGGGGAGCATCGAATGGTTGCCCAGATGACGGCACACCAGACAATTTCGGAGTCATTGGAGGATCATGTAAGTGTAGGATTTCTTCTTTTAATGTGGCAGTCAATGTTATCTATTGCTTCTGCTGATCCCTTGTTGTGCGATAGCTCCTTGTGAAGGAAGCTGCTCACTTGGCGGAGCAAGTGCTTGCGATGGCCGCCAGCATGCAATGTTGGAGACGCGTCGTCGCATGGTCGAAAGTAAGTGTTCTTCACTTTTTCTTCTTCTTCTTGTTATATAGTAGACTGATAGTCAATCCTTTTTGTTTTGTAGCTGAACATAATGCCCTCTTGCGCAACGCTACCACCATGGAGAAAACACTCGCCGCGGATGTAAAGGGTCGCAATGAGGCAATCGCGGCACGTGACGAGGCACAAAGGCGCGAAGAGGATATGCGTGCCTCCTTCGCAGCTAGGGAGAAGTTCTTCGAAGAACAGCTTTTCTCGATTGCCAAGGCCCTCTCAGGTACTTTGCTTTGGATATCGTTATCTGTCTCTGCTCGACTTTTTGCCGCTGGCGTTGATGTTTTTGTCCATGTGTGGGTTTATGTACAGATGTTGGCGATTTGAGCTTTGATCCTCAGGCCCTCCGCCGTGATGATACCTTGGCGGGCGCGCTTTCAGCAGTCGAAGACCGCAGCGCCGCCGTTCTCTCCAAGGCCAAGGGTGTGCTCAGTCGCCTCCGGGAGGAGTTGGTGCCCAAGGTGGAGCTAATCGAGAACATGAACGAGCTGGTGGAGTCTCTCGCCGGGGGTGTTCCTGCATCCTTCAAGAACTCGCTCCGTGCGGCTGGCGCGTCCATGTCACTTGCCATGGTGCAGGCCCACGGAATTGAAGTTGATCCTGCAATGGACGGGACAAAAGCCAAAGTTCCTATTTTACCGGAAGACTCACGAAGCCAGAAGCAGAGATGGAGGAGGTCCAGGGCCTGGCCACACCATATGGTGGCGCGGGCTGGCCCTGGCCGCGCCACCAGGTGGTGTGGGCCCCCTAGCACTCCACCGACCTTGCCTCTTCACCTATAAGAAGCCTCCCGATGCAAAAACCCTAAAGAGTCAAGCCTCCAACCACAAAAAGTTCCGCAGCGCCGCCGCCACCGAAAAGGAGATTCGGGGGACAGAAAAGTCTCTGTTCCGGCACCCTGCCGGGACGGGGAAGTGCCCCCGGAGCCATCTCCATCGATCTCCAACACCATCTCCATCACCGTTGTTCATTCCCATGATGAGGAGGGAGTAGTTCTCTCTCGAGGCTAAGGGTTCTACCGGTAGCTATGTGTTTATCTCTCTCTCTCCATGCGTGATCATATTGTGATCATGAGCTTGTAATCTATAGATCTACCTTGCTACTCAAGTGCTTTAATAGATCTCTGCTCTCCCCATGTGTGTGAAAGTGACAGCGTGCACACCATGGTGACACTTAGGCTAGAGATTACAAATACTTGTTATGAGTTATATTTGGAGTTGGATGTCTTTATGAAATTTTGGTGTTTGTTGGACTCATCTAGTACTCAAGGTGACAGTGTGGGGTTTTCTAGATGGGAAAGGCTTACTTTGAGGAGTGCTGTTATAGCCCTACCATCGATTAGAGTGTTCAATCGGAGAGTAGTTAAGACTAGTATCATGAAGATAATATATTTGTATGAGAGTGTTCACTAGTGAAAGTATGATCCCTACGCCTTGTTTCTAAACATTGATACACCGTTTGCAACTAGATCTGTTACATGTTTGCTTGCTTCCATCTTTATTTCAGTTTTACTTCAGTCTTTTCCACGCCACCAAGCTATTCTCTATCACCATTACCACTTATAATTATCCATACCACTTGTGTTTCACCATCTCTCCGCCTAACTAGTGCACCTATACACCTGACAAGTGTATTGGGTGTGTTGGGGACATAAGAGACTTCTTGTATCTTGATTGCAGGGTTGCTTGAGAGGGATACCTTTGACCACTTCCTCCCTGAGTTCGATAAACCTTGGGTGATCCACTTAAGGGAAAACTTGCTGCTGTTCTACAAACCTCTACACTTGGAGGCCCAACAACTGTCTACAAGAATAGAAGTGCGTAGACATCAAGCTATTTTCTAGCGCCGTTGCCGTGGAGGAAAAGTAAAAGGTATTCACACCGGAGGATTAAAGAAGAAGAACCTCCCACGGCAAACGCCTATTTTCTGGAATGAGTACTCGAAGTTATTTCCTTTAGATTATACAATTTTGTCTTTTTGTTTCTTGTTTTCACTAGTTAGGCTTAATGGAAAACAACAACAAAATTAGAGAGCTTTATAGTATTTATCTGAAGATAGGACATGAAGTGTTTGAAGAGAAAATTAAAAACCTATGGAACTTTATTTGCATGCTAATAGCAATGTTGTTAGTATGAATTCTTTCGACACCATTATTGCTAACGCTATGGAAAAGTCTATGCTTGGGGAAGCTAGTTTTTGTGAAAATGATCTTTTTAGTTCCCCAGCTTTGGAAGATAGGTATTCTATTGCTTATGATGATACAAAACCTCCAATATATGATGATTGCAATGATGAATATGATATTTTCAGTCCACCTACTATTGAGGAGGAAATTAATTATGATTATAATATGCCTCCTGTATTTGATGATTATGGTGATGAAAATAATAATGATAGCTATTTTGTAGAATTTGCTCCCACTATAATTAATAAGAATAACTATGCTTATGTGGAGAGTAATAATGATTATATGCATGTGGCTCATGATAAGAACGTTTCTTGCGATAGTTATATTGTTAATTTTATTCATGATGCTACTGAAAGTTATTATGAGAGAGGGAAACATGGTTTTATGTGTCTCAATAATATTAAGTTTCCCCTCTTTATGTTGAAAATTTTGAAGTTGCACTTGTTTTGCTTTCCTATGCTTGTTGCTTTGTGCTTTCATGACTTGTTTATTTACAAGATTCCTAAGCATAGGAAGTGGGTTAGACTTAAATGTGTTTTGAATTTGCTTCTTGATGCTCTCTTTTACTTCAATTCATATTTCCTATGTGAGCATCTTCTCAAACTATCAAGCCTAACTTAAAGGCATTAAAGAAAAGTACTTATTGGGAGATAACCCAAAAGTTTTAGTTGAGTCTTGGAAGTTATTACCTCTGTAATAACTGCTCCTTATCCTTTTTATTTGCTTTTTGTGTCAAGAGTAACCTCTAATGAGAGAGAAGTAATGATTGGGAAAGTTGTTGTCCCGAAACAGATTTCTGTGCTTCACCGTAAAAATTCCTGAGAGAGCTCTGTACGTCGGATTGAGCTGTAATTTTTTGTGCTTCCGCCCAGGTTGTTATCTAACTTTCTCTAGTTCAACACTTTTTTATTTGAGCAACATAAGGTCTTCGAAAAAATTCGTCTTTACCTGCTGGTCTGTTTGGACAGATTTCTGCCATTTTCTGCATTTGCTTCTTGTTGGTTCTCTTTTTGAGTTCTTTCGGGAAATTGAGCTTTTTGAGGGAAGTGATACAGTAGCTAGTGTTCTAATGGAAGTTTATTTGGTGTTAGAACTGAACCTTAAGACTTATTTATCTTGAGTGCACTAATGTTGCTAATAAAGATTGTGTGAAGTTTTGTATGAAGGAAAAATTTCAGGTGTATGGAAGGAATGAGTAATGAGATGAAGGATGGAGTAAAGCTCAAGCTTGGGGATGTCACGCGTGTCACCCCAAGAAATATCCACGAATTACAAGCGTCAAAGCTTGGAGATGCCCAAGGCATCCCCTTCTTCATCAATAAAAATCCCAGGTTTCTTCCAAACGCTTTATTTTTATTGTTTTATGCACAGTTGTGTTGTTCTTGGAGCGTCTTCTTTTTCATTTTAGTTTTGGTTTTTTTTTTCTTTGGTTTGCTTAGTTTTATGAATAAATTGGTTGGACCCCCTCTTTCATACATTGGTTTGCAAATAGTTTGGTTTGGTTTGGAAAAGAGTATGAAAGTTCATACTAATGTGGTAAAAAGAGCTCATTTTTGACTGTGGCCTATGCTTTGTCATGCCATGCTTGATATTTTTTTAGCTTTATGCTTAGTATTCTTTGTTGTAGCATGACTTGTTATAAAAAATTGAGATTGCTTAATGTGCCTTGGATGAATCATGCGTTGTTTTAGCATATTAAAGCATAGTATAGTGGTTTTCTCCTTTGATGCTTTATTTGGGTTGACTTGGCACATGCTCACACCATGTTATGACTATCTCAAGTTACCATAAGCCTTTAAGATCCTTTAGTTTTCAACTTGTAGTATCACTTTATGCTTTGATCAATGATGTTTTGTCGCTCTGCATGATTATGCCATTATTGCTCTCTTAGTTTGTCGCTCCCAGTCTTTTGCTAGCCTCCACAACAAAGTATGAGTTTCACTCATGCATCCAACTCCCTAAACCAAGTTATTCCAAAGATTCCACCATACCTGCCTACTAGCTTATGCTATTCCAAGTATATTCATGCTTGTGTTTACCTTCCACTTGTTATGAAAAAACTAGTGATTAAAGCTCTCACGAACTTGATGGGACACTTTACTTTTTGCCTCTAATAAACTTGAACCATTGGGTCCTTCTTTGTTGCGTATATGCTTGCGCTTTATAAGTTGAAATTAGCAGAACCATGTTTCATGGGGAACGCTTTCAACATTGCACTTGTACTTTGTACCTTGTTGATATCATGTTCTTTTGCTTACAGATCCCGACGGTGTGAAATAAAAGTGGAACTTGTAAGATCATGGAGTTTGTATGTGTGTTAGAGAAACGCCTGGGCCGCTAGCCTAAGCCATGCCTAATCATGGTGGAAACTTGCAGCATCACCATAATGAGCACTCTATGAATTATCCTCAATAAAAACCTCTGCAAATAGCAAATAAAAATATCGTTGAGATGCTCATTGTCTGCTTGCCTTGTCATTTTGATTATGGGAAAGCTCTCGTATCATGTGCAAGGGGTACCCCGTTGGCGGTTCTTAATGATACACATATACTTACAATGACAAGATCTTACTCGTGACTAAATTTGAGTAGCATTAGGATCGGTCTTCGTAAGTAAGGGGCATGAGATTTCGGTTTATAACTTGTCAAGCATATCCTCTTAGTTTTGTCACTTTAACCTTAATCACCTAAAGATGCATATGATAGGGGCAATGAGAGCTCAAAGCTATAAGTACCATAACTTTTGGAAGCTCTTTATGAGACTTGAATCCCTACTTCCTTTTAAAAAGGCCTTTCTTCCACCATTATATTGAGTCTCCACCTTCTACCTTTATGCACCTACTTTGAGAGCATAGTGGCCATTCTTAGTTCTATGTGCATTGTCCCAAGACTAGTTGATTGATGCATAACTTGATATTGCTTGTTTTAAACTATTGTATCTAGTCACTCTTATGACCTTTGAAGGTGTCCTATGCATTTATATTTGCTACTCTGTTGAGGGACAAGCTGAATACTATTATGCTATGTTTTCTTTATGTGAAACAAACAAACGTCTTGCAAAGCATTGTTATTCATGAATCTTTTGTTTGTGCCTTTTCATGTTGCATAATAGTTTCTTTGCTTATTGCTATAACTTTATCTTTCATGTTATGATTGAAGTACTTTGATCCCAGCTTTGAATGTTTTACAAATACTTTGATCAAGTCTTTGATGGTGCATGTCACCTCAAAAATTATTATTTCTTTTTATCACTTACCTACTCGAGGACGAGCAGGAGTTAATCTTGGGGATGTTGATACATTGCAAATGTATCTATAATTTTTTATGTTCCATGCTTGGTTTTATCTACTTTCTTGTGTTTTGTTCCAATTTTGGAGTACTTTTCACATGATTTCTTGGACTAACCTATTAACAAGAACCACGGTGCCAGTTGTCTGTTTTCTGTTGTTTTTGGTTCCAGGAAAGTCAGAAAATCAATATTCTCGGAATTGGACGGGACAAAAGCCAAAGTTCCTATTTTACCGGAAGACTCACGAAGCCAGAAGCAGAGACGGAGGAGGTCCAGGGCCTGGCCACACCATATGGTGGCGCGGGCTGGCCCTGGCCCCGCCACCAGGTGGTGTGGGCCCCCTAGCACTCCACCGACCTTGCCTCTTCACCTATAAGAAGCCTCCCGATGCAAAAACCCTAAAGAGTCAAGCCTCCAACCACAAAAAGTTCCGCAGCGCCGCCGCCACCGAAAAGGAGATTCGGGGGACAGAAAAGTCTCTGTTCCGGCACCCTGCCGGGACGGGGAAGTGCCCCCGGAGCCATCTCCATCGATCTCCACCACCATCTCCATCACCGTTGTTCATTCCCATGATGAGGAGGGAGTAGTTCTCTCTCGAGGCTAAGGGTTCTACCGGTAGCTATGTGTTTATCTCTCTCTCTCTATGCGTGATCATATTGTGATCATGAGCTTGTAATCTATAGATCTACCTTGCTACTCAAGTGCTTTAATAGATCTCTGCTCTCCCCATGTGTGTGAAAGTGACAGCGTGCACACCATGGTGACACTTAGGCTAGAGATTACAAATACTTGTTATGAGTTATATTTGGAGTTGGATGTCTTTATGAAATTTTGGTGTTTGTTGGACTCATCTAGTACTCAAGGTGACAGTGTGGGGTTTTCTAGATGGGAAAGGCTTACTTTGAGGAGTGCTGTTATAGCCCTACCATCGATTAGAGTGTTCAACCGGAGAGTAGTTAAGACTAGTATCATGAAGATAATATATTTGTATGAGAGTGTTCACTAGTGAAAGTATGATCCCTACGCCTTGTTTCTAAACATTGATACACCGTTTGCAACTAGATCTGTTACATGTTTGCTTGCTTCCATCTTTATTTCAGTTTTACTTCAGTCTTTTCCACGCCACCAAGCTATTCTCTATCACCATTACCACTTATAATTATCCATACCACTTGTGTTTCACCATCTCTCCGCCTAACTAGTGCACCTATACACCTGACAAGTGTATTGGGTGTGTTGGGGACATAAGAGACTTCTTGTATCTTGATTGCAGGGTTGCTTGAGAGGGATACCTTTGACCACTTCCTCCCTGAGTTCGATAAACCTTGGGTGATCCACTTAAGGGAAAACTTGTTGTTGTTCTACAAACCTCTGCACTTGGAGGCCCAACAACTGTCTACAAGAATAGAAGTGCGTAGACATCAGAGGTCGACGGAGTCTTCGAGTGCGAGAGATGACTCCTGCTCGTTGTAGGCGACCACGCATGGTGCTTCGTACCGTACTTCGGCAGGCAGCACTGCTTTAGCCCCGTGGACCATGAAGAATGGGGTGTAGCCTATAGCACTGTTTGGAGTTGTACGTAAGCTCCAAAGTACTGATTGTAGTTTGTCAGGCTAGCAACCCGCGGCTTGTTCGAGTGGCCGGAGGAGTCTCTTCTTGATGCCGCCGCAGACGAGCCCATTTGCTTTTTCCACCTGACCGTTGGTCTGTGGATGCGCTATCGAGGCGTAGCTGATCTTGATCCCCAGATTCTAATAGAATTCTTGGAACTCCTTGGATGTGAAGTTCGTCCCGTTGTCGGTGATGATGCTGTGCGGTACTCCGAAGCGGTAGATGATTGACTCAAAGAACTTGACTGCGCTGTGCCCTGATTGATTGGTCACTGGCATGGCCTCAATCCACTTGGTGAATATGTCGACTGCGACCAAGAGGTAGACGTAGCCTCCTCATGAGGATCTTGGGAGTTTTCCAACCATGTCGAGTCCCCATTGCGCGAAGGGCCAGGCCAATGGAATTGGCCGTAGCTCTGCGCCAGGTGCGTGCGGCTTGTCCGCGAATCGCTGGCAAGTGTTGCATTTTTGGACGATGTCCTTGGCATCGCGCATGGCGGTAGGCCAGTAGAATCCAGCTCGTAGAGCTTTGGCAACGAGGGCGCGACTGCCGGCGTGGTGCCCGCAGGTCCCCTCATGGATGTCGAGGAGAACAACTCTTCCATCGGCCATGGAGACGCATCGTTGGAGTACTCCTGTGATGCTGTGTTTATACAGTTCGCCGTTGATAACAGTGAATGCCTTGGATTGCCGCGCGATGTGCCGTGCATCAGTCGGATCGTTCGGTAGCCTCTTGCTGAGGAGGTACGTGATGTATGGTTGCGTCCAGGATTGCTCAATCATCATGACGCTCAATGGTCCTTCGAGTCCTGTGTCCAGCTCCAAGTCATCGAGTGCCACTGGCTCATTGGGCGGCGTAGCCCCCGAGTCCGTTGCTGCGCTTGTTTTCTTCTCTACAGCCTTTGGCTTGATGGACCGTTCGCAGATGCACTCGATAAATACCCCAACTGGTATGGGGCGCAGGTAGACTCTATGTTGGCGAGTGCGTCTGCCTCTTCATTGCCTTCGTGGCCTATGTGTCGCAGTTCGCAGCCGTCGAAGTCCCCTTCGAGTGTGTTGTAGAGGTCGCGGTAGTCGATCATGTCGTTGTTCAGTGCGTCGCACTCATGCATTGTTTGGTTGACAACCAACTTGGATTCGCCGTAAATAATGAGCCTCTTGGCACCGTAGGCTTTTGCCATCCTCATCTCGTGTAGCAGGGCCTCGTATTCAGCTTCGTTGTTGGAGGTGGTGAACTGCATTCGCAATATGTACTTCAACTTGTCTCCTTGAGGTGATGTCAATATGACACTTGCGCCTGCTCCGTCCTTTCGCTTGGATCCATCGAAGTGCATTGTCCAGAGGTAGGACATATCTGGTTTTTCAGGGAGCTGGTTCTCCATCCAGTGCACGAGGAAGTCAGGAAGAACTTGCGACTTGATTGCGTCGCGCTTTTCGTATGTAATGTCTCGTGGAGACAATTCTATTCCCCAAAGCGCGACTCGTCCCATGGCGTGGGGTTGTTGAGGATGTTTCCCAATGGGGCGTCGTTGACCACCACGATTGGGTGTTCCTGGAAGTAATGGCACAGTCGCCGGGCGGTCATGAAGACACCGTACGCCAACTTCTGGTAGTGCGGGTACCACTGTTTTGTTGGCGTGAGGACCTCGTTGAGGTAGTAGACTGGGCGATGTACCCCGTGGACCTTGTTTTCCTCGGCTCGTTCGACCAGAAGTACTGTGCTGACCACTTGCTTGGTGGCAGAGATATACAGCAACAGCGGTTCTCTTTCTTGTGGGGTCACCAGTACTGGTGAAGTGGATAGCAGGCGCTTGAGGTCTTCGAATGCTTCTTGTGCTTCATTGGTCCACTCGAACTTTTCAGCTTTGCGGAGGAGTTGGTAGAAGGACAGTGCCTTTTCTCCCATCCGAATAATGAATCGACCGAGGGCCACGATTCGCCCAGCCAACTGCTGAACGCCCCTTATGTTTTTCGGCTTCTCCATGACCAGTATGGCTTTTATTTTCTTCGGATTTTCCTCGATTCCTCTAGCGGAGATGAGGTACCCGAGTAGTTGCCCAGATGGCACGCCAAAGGCGCATTTGTCCGGATTAAGCTTGATCTGGTAGCGGTCAAGGTTGGCGAAGGTTTCGCGCAAATCGTCGATTAGGGAGGCTTCCTCCTTGGTCTTGATTACTATGTCGTCGACATAGACTTGAATGTTGCGACCCAGTTGTTCCTTGAGGCAAGCCTGCATGCACCGCTGGTAGGTGGCCATGCGTTCTTTAGCCCGAAGGGCATTGTGTTGTAGCAGAACACACCAAAGGGCATTGTAAACGCTGTTTTCTCTTGATCTTCCTCCTTCATTTGAATCTGATTATAGCCTGAGTAGGCATCGAGGAAGAAGAGGCGCTCGCATCCCACGAAGGAGTCGATGATCTGGTCAATGCGCGGCAACGGGAAGTGATCCTTTGGGAAGTGCTTATTCAGAGAGGTGATGTCCACGCACATCCGCAGGATATCCATGTCCTTTTTTGGTACCAGCACCGTGTTGGCGCGCCAAGTGCTTTCCTTGATCTCGCGTATGAATTTGGCGTCGAGGAGTCTGTTGATCTCCATTCCAACCGCCTGCGCCCGTGGCTCAGATAATCGCCGGATTGTTTGCTTGACTGGCCTTGCGTCTGGGTTGACGTTGAGTGCGTGCTCGGCGAATTCCCTGGGAACTCCTGGCATGTCCACAGGACATCAGGCTAAAATTTCCCAGTGCTCACGGAGGAATTCGACGATGGCGAGTTCCTATGCGGGACTCAGGTTGTTGGCGATGAGGGCCGTCTTGGCGGGATCTGATGGGTGGACCTGCACTTTCTTTGTGTGCACCGATGAATCGAAAGATAGATCGGGTGAGCTTGGCCGGCTTAGGGGAGGCTAACTGTTGTCTGTCGACTCCTTCAGTCTCGCGAGTTCTTCCTGCATGCCAAAGGATTGGGAAATTCTGTTGAATTCCATGTCGCAACTGTCGGATCTCTGAAGCTCTCGTTGATTGTGATGACGCCATTGGGACCTGGCATTTTCATTTGCAGGTAGGCGTAGTGTGGTACTGCCATGAACCTAGCGAACACGACACGTCCGAGGATGAAGTGGTACTGTGAGGGCCCGTTGACGACCTCAAAGTCGATGCACTCGCGCCGAAATTTTTTCGGCGTGCCGAAGATGACGTCAAGGTTGATTTTTCCCAGGGGATACACGCCCTTGCCTGGTGAAAGGGAAATGGACGTCGCCTAGAGGGGGGTGAATAGGTGTTTTAAAATAATTATGGTTTAGGATCTAATAAATGCGGAATAAAACTTAACATTTAATTTATCAAGCCAAAACCTATATGCACTAGTTTCACTAAGTGCACCAACAACCTATGCTAAGAAAGACAAGCAACAAGGTGATAGCAAGATATAGTACTTCAAGCACGAAGGCTATCACAATGTAAATTGCATAGGTAAAGGCTCGGTTGAGAGATAACCGATGGACGCGGAGACGATGATTTGTTTCCCGAAGTTCACTTCCAAGAAGCTACGTCTCTGTTGGAGAGGTGCGGGGGCGCAATGTACTTCGAACGCCACAAATGTTTCACCTCGAGGTGTGGTGGCTCGATGCTCACCCAACGCCACACAAGGCCTCACCAAGGATGCGAAGCCACGCAACTCACCGACGCCACAAAAGGCTCACCCTATTCTCCTGTGAGCTCGCCACAAAGGCCTACTCACGTTCCACTATGGGACACTTGAGGGCGGTCACCGAACCCGTACAAGGCTTGGGGCAATCTCCACAACTCAATTGGAGGGCTCCCAAGAAACGCCACAAAGGCTCCACAATGCCACAAAAGGCCAACAAGCTTGGGGAACCTCCACAACTCAATTGGAGCCCCAAGAACAATGCTACAAAGGCTACAAAGCCACAAAAGGCAACAATGCCACAAAAGGCTACAAGACCACAAAAGGTCAACTATCCAACCACACAACCGTCTAGGGTTCCAAGAACCCAAGAGAAACAAGCCCAAGGGCTTGAACTCGCCGAATCTCTAAGGAGAACTCAAACCTATGCACCAAATGCAAGAGGCAAGTCCTTCACTCTCAAATTCCACCAAAGCTACAAAAGCTATTGGGGGAATAAGGGAGGAAGAACACAAGAGGAGAACACAAAACTCTCCAAGATCTAGATCCCAAGGATTCCTTCACAAAGAAGGGATTTTGCTTGGTGGGGCTTGTAGATCTAGATCTCCTCTCTCAAATCCCTCAAAAATATGCAAGAATCATAGGAGGGGGAAGGGGAGAGAGCAAGCTCTTCAAGGTCAACAATGGAGGAGAGAGAAAGCCAAAAACCAAGAAGGACAAGTGATAGGGCCGAAGGGGAAAGGGGAGCTCCTTTTAAAGGGCTCCCTGATCAGCCCGTTACCCACAGAGTCGCGCACGGCCGGTAGTACCGTGGGTGGCTGGTACTACCGGTGGCACCCAGCCAACGGTCAGAAAACTGTGAGAGAAAGAACAAAAACGCGAGCCTGGCCGGTACTACTGCCGCTTCGCCGGAACTACCGGCGGCAAGAATGTCCTAGCGGTACTACCGCCTGAAAATCCGATCCAAGTTCCGTCAAATAGCGTTAACCAGGCAGAGAGGGTACTGAACCAAAATTTCGATTGCCGGAAGTTGGGCCGGAATTAACACCGGTACTACCGGCGGCATTTCTGCCCGAGCGGTACTTCTGGCGTCTGGCCGGTACTACCAGTGGCCCACCGGAACTACCGGTCAGGCAAAAACTTCAGAACCAGAACTGCCACAACTTTTGCATCCGAACTCCAAACAAGATGAAACCAATTTTGTTGGAAAGATAACGACGTGTAGAATCCAACTTCTTCTTCTTCTTCTTCTACTTCAAGACATACTTGATCTTCTTATTCTACTTGATTCCAATAGCCACAAAGCCCTTGGACGATGCTTCTTCTTCTTCATCCTTGAAACCAACATATGGTCCAAGCGATGCAAATGGACAAACCTACAAGTGAAACTCAATTTGCACATTAGTCCATAGGGATTGTCATTAATTACCAAAACCACAAATGGGGGCATACATGCCCTTTCAATCTCCCCCATTTTGGTAATTGATGACAATCCCCTAGAGAGGGTTTAAATATGGAATTTAACAGACAAAATGATTATCCCAACATCAAATACTACACAAGTATGTGATATTGGAACAACCACAATATATAGAGCAAACTCCCCCACAATCTATGCATGTGTGATGAACTTGAATTTCATTGCATATATTTCCAACCATTATCGTTGGAAGAGTTTCCTCTATATATTAAACATGTAAAGCAACAACAAAGATGCAAGAGCATGCAAGGCTAATGCTTAAGAACCAACTCAAACCATAAACCAACTTCCCTTAAACCCTCCAAAACTTCTCCCCCATTGGCATCGATTGCCAAAATGGGTGAAAAGTTCTAGACAGCCAATATAGTGAGAATTCCTCCAAAGGTGTGCATATGCACATATCCAATGATGGATCCTTGGGAGGAAGTAAGACTATATTGAGGACCCAAAGATTGCAAAAAAAATAAGAGGAAATGAAAGAAGCTTCAACAAATGAAGCAAGCAATCAAAAAGATCCAAAATACCAATTGACAACATCAATTGATACCAAAACAACACAAGACAAAAAGATATGAACAAATGAGTGTTTAGATGTAATAGGGAAGCTCCCCAATGTTTGTGCACAAATTAGAATCATTGAATTGAATACATCATGCACAAGTATGGAATCCTCACTCCCCCATAGACATTTAAACCTCAAACAAAGAGAAAGGCAAATTATCATTCTTAAGTGAGTTAGAGAAGCTCCCCAAGGATTATGCACCAATTATAATAATTATATTTGGAAACAAAGTGCACAATCATGGAATCCTCACTCCTACAAACTCATTTAACAATACACGGCAAGAGAGATCAAATTATGAGTGCCCGGAGATGCAAACAAAAGGGACAAGCACTCATAGGAAAATAAATTTGGAAGCCACCGAAGAATCAACAAGAAGTAAAAGGTGGTCTCCAAGGAAAACAAAAACAACCAAAGATTTATCTTCTCTTGTGTGTATAAGTTTCTAGGTGGAAAATATCACAAAGACATATGCCCACAAAGAAACATGCACACACAAAATAGATACACAAGAAAGCACATGAACAACAAGGGAAGTCATAGAATATACCAATAAGATTTTTGCTTGAAAGCATGGCCAAAGGTTCAATTATATCTTATTGTACATCAAAGAACTTAAAAACACCAACACACTACATATATTACAACTATTTACAAGGGAAAAGGGAATAGTTGGAATATATGGAGAAAGGAAATAAGAATCATAAATTAAAATCAACTTTGCAAAAATACTCACTATTGCACATGAGAGTGAATGAGGAAAAGATATGCAATAAAATTGCTAGATTGACATATTTCGGATTGGTGAATCATCATGATTTTGTATAGCCCACTTATATGTACTCATCTCACCATACTCACATTTGCAATAGAGAGCACTCCTAAAAACCAACAAAAGAAACACAACATATGCAAAAACACAAACTCATGCCAACAAGCAACATACAAAAGGTTGGAAGCAAGATATGTATGCATGAGAGAGATACTTGTTACCGAGATATAATTGGTAGGATGTAGAGGATAAGAATGTGTTGATCATCCTAGCTTGCCTCCAAATGACATGTAGGCACCACTTCTTCCTAATGGGTGATAGACGCATCCAATATTGGGTATCACCAAGGGAGAAAATACCATGAATATATATGTGAGATACCTCCCAAGGTGTGGAGCCGGAAAACCCGCAAGATCAAAAACACAATAAGATATGCAAGGGAAATCCGTTTTTGATGAACTAGTGCTTGTTATAAAGATAACCACAAGCTCTAGATCCTCACATGGACAAGAACCAAACAACAACCAAGAAAGATGATGCTATGTATGCAAAGGTTTGAGCTCTCACCGAAAGATACGAACGAGTCACCCACTCGAGAGCCCCTCTTGATAGTACGGTTATCTATCCTAAACCCGGTCTCCCAACACTACAAGAACACTACAAGAGACCGGTAAAAAGGAAACCCTATCAAGACCATACCTTTGCCTTGAGCATCCCACTTGAGCTTGATGTAGACGATCTTGTCACCTTCAAGATGGAACACCTTTCTTGATTGCTCTTGCTTGCTCTTGCTTGATGAAGTCTTGAGACATGCTCCCCCATACACCATGGGGAAGCATCTTCTTCGAACTTGTCTTCATCATTCTCTTGAGCTTGCACAACAATTCTTGACGATGTCTTGAAGATAGCCATGAGGAACTCCATCTTCTTCTTCTTCTTATTCTTCTTCTTCAAGACATACTTGATCTTCTTCTTCTACTTGATTCCAATAGCCACAAAGCCCTTGGACGATGCTTCTTCTTCTTCATCCTTGAAACCAACACATGGTCCAAGCGATGCAAATGGACAAACCTACAAGTGAAACTCAATTTGCACATTAGTCCATAGGGATTGTCATTAATTACCAAAACCACACATGGGGGCATACATGCCCTTTCACCTGGGACGATGCCGTGGAATGTTGTGTCTGAGGCCTCTAGGCAAGTTAGAGGGATCCTCATTGCTCGCAAGGTACTCGTGAATATGAGGTTGATGCCGCTTCCACCATCCATGAAGACGCGACTCATGTCGAAACCTCCGATTTGCGCCTCGAGTACGAGGGGACAGTGGCCTGGACGAGGGTACTTGAGGCGGATGATCGCTTTTGTCGAAAGTGATGCAGGACTCGCTTCTGCTGAGGTACTCAGTGGTAGATGGTGGCGAGTGTGTGGCCAAGTTGACTTGGCGAGTGATGGCCTTCTGCACCCGATTCGAGGGGTGTCCCTTTTGGATCATCATGGTACCCATCGCCTGTGGGTATGGTTCGCCTCCGTGGTGCTGGTCTGGCGCAGCTGCATTTGGAGGTTGCCTCGGTGGTGATGGCGGAGCTCCATGTGCTACGGCACCTGGAGCGGCTCCGTAGCCTCTTTCGACTGCGTTGCGATTCATTCGAACCAATCCCTCATGTAGTTTGAGGAACTCGCGGCAATCCTTGAGGAGGCGGCTGGACTTGTTCTTTCCATCGTGCTTGTCGATGTAGAAGTGCACCGTACATGGCCCGGACAGTTTGTTCTCAATGGATGCCGCGGGTGCTTAATCGCGATTGCAGCGTTGCCACACTTGCGTGGTTTTCCCGGAGTCGCGGTATCCGCCGCTACGGTATCCGCTGTTGCGGTTATCATCACGTCTGTCGGTGTAGCCAGCTGCGACCATGTTAACGTTGCCGCGGTCATCGTAGATGCGCATGCGGCGTTTGCCTCGGTGATCGCGTCTGTGCTCGAGTTCCGCCTCCTCGTTGGAGTGAATGCGATTCTTCACCGAATCTTCTCCATCGGCCCACCGATTCGTGATTTCCATCAGGTGGTCGCCTGGTCTTGGGCTTTGAGCGGCCTAGCTCATCCCTGAGCTCTATGCGGCGGACGCCGCCGTTGAATGCGTCAATCGTGCGATCCTCCGAGATGTTTTCTGCGGAGTTCTTGATGATGGACCACCTTTGGATGTAGGAGCGCATTGATACAGGCCGCTTGTATGTGCCCTTAAAGTTGCGCATGAAGCTGTAAACCAGCTCATTCCAACTGCGAATGGATCCGCGTGGGAGGTTGTTGAGCCATGCCCGGGCGGCGCCCTGCAACTATAGTTGTAAGCATTGCATGGCCGTGCTTCGACTGCCTCCGTGGAGCCTGACGGAGGAGATGTGGTCCTCCAGCCAGATCTTTGGGTCCTACAGGATGTCAAACTTTGGGTTCTCTGACGGGAGTTTGAACCCCTTTGGCATTCGCTTCTGCCTAATGGACCTGCTGAAGCATCTGGTGCCGCAGAGCTCCACGTCTTCCTCTTCTAAGTCAGTCGACCGAGCACGCCGTGCCCTTTATTTGTCGATCTTGCGTTGCGTGATGTCATCACGTGCGTCGTAGTCATGGTCATGTCGCCGTGAGCGGCGACGTCGAGACAGGTCATGACTGTCATCACTGGATGAGGGCGAGGAATAACGCTTTTCTAGCGCTTTGCCTTTCTTTGGCTCCAGTGTTGGCTCCTTGTCGAGGGCGGCCTCGATTAATCCCAATCCCACGATCGTAGATCGGTGCATGGCGGCTCGGGGATCTCCAGCTGGCGGCTGGTTGTTAAGGAGGTACATGGTGGCCGCTGTCACCGCAGCCTGCGACGTCTTGGGGACCACATTGCCCCATGTATCGACTGTCATAGAGCTGAAGTCGAGGACCTTTGCAGCTGCTATGCATTCTTGCTCGGTGAGATGGGCCATCCGAGATTGCCTCTTCTTGGCGATGTACTCGTTGCCCTTTGAGGAGGATCCTCCATGGGAGGAGAGCCCAGCACGACGAAGGATCCACTCGTCTTCTGCCTTTTTGCACGCCTCGAGTTGCGTGATTGTTTGCACTTGGCGTTTGAATTCTTCCTTCAGGAGCCAGTGGTAGCTCATCAGCAATTCTTGCAGAGATCCGAAGGGTAGAGGAATGCCTCGCAGGGCCTCGCGACAGCGAGCCCATTCTTGCTCGTTGAGCCTGATCACGATACGTTCGCCGGTTTGCTCGTTTATTATGCTTGGAGGTTCGATTGCTCCTCCGTTGTTGGTGTTGGTGTGAACGCCACCGTTATCGCCGTTGCCGCCATTGCCACCAAGAGGCGGGTCGGTTCCGTTACTGCGATTGCTAGTGTTATCGCGGTTGGCGGAGGTATCGTCTGCGTTGATGACGCCGCACATGAAGTGATTGGGGAAGCTGCTGCTTCCACAGCTCTCAGATCTGGAGCCGTAGGCTCCATCCTCGGTGGCCAGATCGCTTAGATCGGAGTCGCGACTGCTGTCGCTGACCGTGTTCTCGACTGTTGTCGAGGCGTTGAGCTCACTGAGGGTGCCGATTGACGAGGGAACCACGATGCTAGATCAATCGACGGCACCGTCGGCTGGTCAGGCATGCGGAGCGTGCCCATCTGACCAACTTGGAAGCGGAAGCTCCCTATTGCCAGGCTGACTCCATCGCCCACAGACTCGAAGGCCAGGCGAGTGGTCGGCGTGTGGACGGTGAAGTCAAACACGCTGAAGAGCTGGCGAATCTCCGCTATTGCAGGGTTGTAGATCGCGGTTGATGGGGCCGAAGAAGCCGCAACATCAGCGCTCCCAATTCCCACAGACGACGCCAATTGACGAGGGTTTAACTCATCAATGCCCATTGTTATGGACTTGGGTTTTGGAGAAGGAGGGAGCGCTAGAGACATCTATCGGCTAGCAAACAAGCACACAGGGGACTCGAAGATTTACCCAGGTTCAGGCCTCGTAGAGGTCCCTACTCCTGCTTGTCTGCTCGTGGAATTATCAAGGGAATCCAAGATTACAATGGTGCGCAGATGCAATCTGGCGAGGGTGGTGAAAACTAGGGTTGTGTGTCCTTCTCGCCACCCCCTCCTAGCCTTTATATAGATAAGCTAGGTCTCGGGTAGCAGGTCAAGTCGGTTACAAATTAGGGTTTTCCCCTTTGAACTTTCTATCTTTAGTTTCTTCTTGTTCTTCAAGCAATCGAGAGTCCGTAGGCCACTCGAGTCCTTCATTTGGGCCTTGGCGACACCGTGGGCCTCCACGTATTCAGGCCGTATATACCAAGCTCGAGTACCTGTAGGGTATACCCTTGTCACTTTCTCTTTGCTCTAAGAAAAAAATTACCTTAGTAATCTCAACTCATCCTACATCCAAGTTAGGCTCGTAGTGCTAGAATATACCAGAAATCTGATCTGATGTAGCTTCTAGGTCTAGGAAACTTTTTATAGATATGTAGATTGGATCGAAAGATTGCACTTCTGCTCTTCTCCTATCGTACTAGTCACTTCCCACTCTCCTCAAGAGAACAGTTTAGCCACTATCTTCACTATGATATTAATCAGGGGCGGACCTAGAGAAAATAATCAGTGGGGGCACAAATATTGACTAGGGGCCTTTCTATTGCTACTTCAAAAAAATTTGCAGTATCCTTCAAAATTTAAAAGGATTTTCCAAATTTGATTGGGGTCCTAGCCCACACTGAGCTCTTCTTGGGTCCGCCCCTAGATCAATGATGTGTTCTCAAGTCACTGTCATGATTCTCTTGACAGATCCCATCACGATATCGAATGAAACTATCCATGGAATCATGTGCCATATGAAAAGTAGATCATCGCATGTACTCCCCTTATAAAAATCGTGTTTCTATGTACATTCTCCCTCTCTACACCTTTTTCCGCCTCGCTGCCTAGAAAGACCTATAGAAGAAGGAAGAATGAACGGAGTGAGAAGAAAGGATATAGTTGGGGGAGGAAAGTTCAGAGAAGGAAAACATATATCAGATTCATGTGACCCCTGGTAAGATAGCACTTTTAGCGAGCTACTTGTGAAAGAGCGAGTGAAAGTGCATAGTTGCAAGGTTATTAGATACCGAAGGAAAGCCGGGCCAGAACTACACGTGCAAGTTTCCCTACATGTGGCTCGGATGGTAGCAAAAGACCTATTGAATTGATCCATCGGATCAATGAACTAGTTTCTTATATTTTTCTTGATTGAGTGGTTGGGTATAACAAGACAAGAATAGAAAAGAAAAGAAAACACTAGAACTGAAGGAACAAGGGAATGCATGTAGGAGGAAGAATGAGGAAGAAGCGTTGGAGAGGTACCAAATGACTAAAGAGCGGACCCCCTTCTGTAGTGATTTCGCTTGCTTCAATAAGATGTTTGTTTCCAGTTACCGTTTAGAAACAGATCAACTTTTCAATCCATTTCTATCGAGCAATTCCAAAAAAGAAATGAAATTGGACTATTTTTCATTTTAGATCAATCAAAAATTTGACTTTACTTTTTTTTATTCCTCGTCTTCAACAATTAGTACTCCTATGAAATAATAGGTTAGATACATTGACTTTCTACTCAAAAAATATTTGAAAGTTATATTAAGAATATTTATGATTCTAGAGGGCCTTGGGTGCTTATTAAAAGTTCTAGATAGGGTTGAACTTCATCGGTTAGTGTGCACTAATGAAGCTAATGCCGAATTAAAGACCTTACACGGATCATAAAAACACGGGTGAGTGTACATGAATTCATGGCTGAAACAATGTCTAAAGTCAACCTTGTGGAGTTCCCTCTCAGGGTTTACTGTCAACTGGCTCTTGAATTGAAAATTATTTTGGTGAAGGGAAAGCAGGTACTATCTATCTGTTTCATCACACACTTGTACTATTAATCCAGAATTACTAAAATCCTTCTTAGGAAAAGCATGAAAAAAGCCAAGAGACTTGAGCGAAGTGTAGGCAGAAAAATCGAATATGGAGTGAGGATATGCCAGTTATTAGGGAATCTGGCCACTAATACTATATAGACGCGCACACAATGTGCTTATTATGTAGCGCCTGGTGGATCTTTAGCCCATGCTCACTAGTACTTTGATGCCTTCCTTCTTCGAACCTTTTGGTATGTATTGCCGCCTAACTATAGATCAGATCCACCAGACCAGAAACTCAATTCTGAAACTATGAGCATCAGCATGTAGGTTCTAGATCCAAGTTGAAATCTAGCTGCTTCTCCATCTTAGGCGAACAATTAATCGGTCCTTACAAGGGCCCAAGAATCCAAGAATGCGTCATAGTAGCAAAGCCGATGGCGAAGAAAGCTGGGAGAGCTTCCCACAATTGGATCCTTGGAGCTGCTTTCAAACGACGTATAAGCTACATGATAAGCTTACAGGAACATGTTCTACAAGAACTCCTATGTAGAATGCGCCCGTATCTATTCTATGAACCAACATGACCAACCACAATGAATGTCTTTAACCGCCTTCTCAAACTTCGATTGCCTCCTTTTCAATAGAACTTATGGAAAAAAACAAGACAACTTAAGTCTACTAGATTGACTTTCTTTAATGTTGCATCGGCTTTCAACTAATTCATAGGGGTAGTCAGTCGACTTCGTCTCCTTTTCTTTTAGTTCTGTCTTATAGAATTAATTGGTCCTGGTGTTTTGAGGTCTCAAAAAAGGGTGTGGGTATACCCAACCACTCAATCAAAAAAAGATAAGAAACAATTAGTACTTTCTCGAGTCAAAAAGCGTGTCCATCTCTAGAAGGCCATCTTCGGTTCTTCTCTCTTTTCCAGATCGATAATCAAAGGACCGAGATCATGTACTTATATATCCTGTAACACAAGTGGCATCACCTTCGATTATATTGCTTCATGAATGTGGTAAAGTGACTGCTCAGAAAATTAAACCTAAAGTTTCCTTCTAAATAATTGTTGGAGACTCAAATGATGGATATGCATCTAGGTTGTGTTTGTTCTGGAGAGTTCAGCTAGTCTGAGTGATATGGGTTATCCTACATTTTATCCATGTTTGGGTATTGGGTGAAAGATTTCTTCTAGACAAAGACTTCGAGATGAGTGAATACTACCCTCATGATTAGACCATGTCCCTGAGATTTAAAAAAAGTGCATTATCTGACCCCCGAACAGCTGCCAGACTGCAAGAATGAATGGGACTGATTGACTTGAGTTACTGAGCAACCTCCAATCTTCGACTCAAGCTTTCGCTTCTACTTTTCTCTTGTCTTGATTTATTCGATTTTTAGGGAATTCTGTTGGGTGAAATAAGAAAGTCTCATGTTGCTCCTCAAAAAACGCGTACCAAATCAGCTATCATTTCTGAGAAGTTTCATTCCAGTCCTCGATCAAATCCAAACTCCAGAAGCTGTTTTTCAAGTATGTCCTAGAAAACCACCAAGCATGGGGGCAGGGGGTTGATCTAGTTTGGAAGGGGGAGACAAGATGTAGCGCAGTCTGCTCAGCGCATCTATTTTGGGTACAGAGGATTTTTCCTCCGCCTTAGACTCGACGTCGTCAAAAAAATCAAACCTCCAAAAAGACCTAATTCAGATCTACATAAGATAGCAAAAGTACGGTTGAGCAATCGACATGATATATTTGCTCACATTCTAGGCGAAGGTCATAATTCGTAGGAACATTCTATAGTCAAAGTCTATCTGGGCACGGAAGCTAAGTGGGCTAATAATATTCAATCGACCAGCTGGGGGGCAAGTCGATGTCTCAAGACATCATTAGTCTAATTCTTTGTAGGAACTACACGCAATCACGAACTTGCAAAATAGATTTGTTTATCATAAAGAGATTCGTTATTCCTGACCCTGCTTCACTGTTCTTCTACTGGTTTCTTGTCTTGTCTTTTCCTTTTCTTGGAAGAGTTTAAGAAACAGTTACAAGAACTTCTGGATGAATTTGATCGAGTTAACCCTACCTAAGTATTTTCTTAGATATAAGTGGTTGGTCACACTAACTTACAGGTTTGCTTAATAGAACCTTCCTGACAATAGGTTCTCTAACTTCTCTAGATTGTTTCCTTGATTTGAAATCAATCTAATATCCTTTCGAGACTCATCAAGCTCATGACCTGAAGACCGCATGTTCAAATCCTGTTTGCAAATACAAACTACAAGTAGGCAAACACCATAACAATACCAAAAAATAATTCTGAAGGTATACAGGAAGATAAAAAATAAGGAATTGTATCAATAACAAAAAAATAACTATTAAATAAAAAAAGTATTCCAATGAAAAGATTGAAAGTTTTTGGTAATTATAGAATTCTCGTACTTCCATACTTCTTCGACCCGAATACAAAAATATTTAGAAAAATAAGAACCTTGATACTAAACCAGATCAAACAAGGGATCTTCTTGGAAATGGGAAGATCTAGGATAGGCGGCCAACCTCCTAGAAAGAGCGATGTGCCATGCACAAAACAAGACCAGATTCTCTCCATCTATGATTCCTGGTCCTTACCAAACGTTCCCTCAGGATGAGCAAGATATGCGGAAGATGGGGGCTTACCTCCTCCTTTCCTTTGACGGAGGGTTGGTTTGAGAGGGGAAGACAAATAAAACGAGAATGAGGTGAGATTAGGTTCCCTTTTCTTCATTTTTGCATTTCTTATTCTGATATTCCGAATATTTGGATTTCTTCCTTATCTCATCTTACTTTCCTAGTTGTTCTTTTTTTGAACAGTGTCAGTTTTCTGTTTTGAACTCTTGGTACTATGCAAATCTATTTCTCGCGATATCTTCTTACAAAGTTTTGTTAGGTCATCTATAACCGCCTTTGGTTTAGGTGGTCAGCCCGGCAAGTAGATAAGGTTCGAAGAACTTCTAGTTCAGGCCTTGAGGAATGAAAACACCCGATCCCATTCCGACCTCGATATATCTGTGGAATCATCTTGCATGACTACTGTATACACCACTAATGGACTTTTGTGGATGTATTTCGGATAAAGCTATTATAAAATAAGTAACGGCTGAAACTTGGTAGATCCACTTGTCAAGGCGCGGTGGGGCTCGCGTCTGATTAGCTAGTTATTGAGGCAATAGCTTACCAGGGCGATGATCAGTAGCTGGTTCGAGAGGAATAGGTATTCCGTTTCGTAAGCACAGAACATAGAAATCTTGCTACATGATAGGTGGGTTCGGGCTGACACACGGTAAAAGAAAAAGAAAGGCTGGCCGGGAACCGAACACAGGATCTCACGGACGGCGGCCCAGAAGGGACCAAGGGCCAAGCCACTGTGCTATTGCCGGTGTTGCGTTGGATCTGGGTAGTGTTCCCTTTTGAACTGACTCGGTCGGTTGAGGTGCTTCAGAAAACAAAACTAAATGTAACCGACGCAGACGATAGCAAACAGTGATAGAGCGCCAACTTCCGGCAAAGTTCCAGGCCGACTCCAGGCATGGACTTGAGCACGGTCTAGATCGTTGGAAAGCTGAGACGAAGGAGAACCCATAGGTTCAAGAATCAACAGTGGGGATGGACTATGCAGAGCATGGGCATGCAAAGAACAAGACATGCAGCAGCAGTGCTCGCAGCGGAGTTCGCACAGTGGCACGCGGTGGGCGCTCGACAGAAGGCGGCGGTGCTATAGAGAGCTAAAGGAAGGAGGGGAATGTATGGGAAGGAGCTCTGCTCATCGAGAAGGGGCCGGTGTATATGAACAATCTCGGGGCAGAGGCAATTGCTGATGGACTCACGGATGGGCAACATCGGGTGTCTAAGGGTGTGGCAGCATTGTGTCTCCTCCGGCGGTTCTCTGGGCACGGGATCAGGTCCTGTGTGACATAGACGACCCCTGGGAAGCTCCTGGTACTGTTGTATGTCCTTGGTGCGCTCCTGGTCACCGGAAGAAGGAGGTGTTGTGGCTGTGGGGACCTAGGGTTTTGGGTGGTCATGGGGGAGGTGGAACTTGACTTGGATAGGAAGGAGAGGTGTAGGGGCGTCTAGATCTCAATCTGGGGCTTCCTTCGGTGGCTGGTTGCATGCTGAACTAGTTTCTTGCAGATAAAGAAGGAGGAAGAGGATTCACGTGGGAGGTGTGTTGCCTTCTTGCAAAAGGAGTGGAGAGTTCGGTTGTTCTTTCTCTCTCTCTCTTTCTTGGCAGTTTTGCAACATGAGAGAGAGAAGGGGACCAGAGGGAAGTGCATGTGATTGGCTGGCCTTCTTGAGAGACTTAAGCATTACAATCAGTTCAGTGATATCCAACGAGCAAGAATTTGGGATTTTCTTACTTCACATGGCTACCTACAACAACACTATGCTCATATAGCCATCCGAAAGTAATCAGAAGGCATCCAATGTTACCTGTCCTCCTATCCACGCTAGCTTAGGAGCACCTGTAGACAGATCTGGAGGAGCCGCTGCTCTTCCGATCTACGCCATCATTTCTCTGTAGCATCCCGCAATAGCCAAGGATAGAGATGCCAGATCCGTGCAAATCTTGACCTCCATCTATCCCATCCACTCTTTGTTGGAGACTCGAGATACACCCAACCATGTGGCGGCATCTATGGTGAGAAATAGGGATACTGAGAGACGACACGAGAGAGAGAGAGATAGAAGAGAGAGAAAATAGGGAGAGATGACCTCGGAGATGTGGTGGGGGAGGTGCCGATGAAGGCGCCGTTGGGTCTCCATCGCAATGAACTCATCGTCGTGATCTCTCCTCGGATAGAACATTGGACGGTAGATCTGGTCGACGCCCGGGACTACCAGATCCGATGGACGCAAGGCCGTGATGGCCGGATCAGCCACCGGACCTAGTTCCCCTCCTTGCAAGCCTTCATCGGTGGCGCGTATCGAGCTAGGATGCTATGGCTGGTGGTGTGTGGAGAGGAGGCCAAGCCAGGGCTAGGGTTCGGCGGTCGGGCATGAGGAGGTAGGGAGGCGACTGCCACGAGGGGTGAAACGGAGGCTAGATTATGGAGGGAAGGTGTGGCGGCGAAGACCACATGGCGTGGGAGCGGGGGTGGAGGTGGCGCTGGTGGGGAAGATAAGAATAGGAAGCGGAGGAGGATATGTTTTAGGGATTTAGGGTTTGATGTGTCGCGGTGGAAACTACGAAAATTTCGTTTCATCGTGCGTGCCCATGCTTCCGAAATTCACTTTCCCGGTGCTTCTTAGATGCGTTTTTTAAGTTATGTCCCCAGTAAATAAAATACTAAATAAAAATCAAAAATCAATGAAAGGGAAGAAAACAAGTAAACTTGATTAAGATAGAAGCATTTAACCTTTTCCAATTAAATTTTTGAAAAGACAATAGATTATAAATATTTAGTAGTAGGTATGGGGATAGGGATTGTTGATTCTTCATGAAGCTGTAATCATGTGATCTGCTGAGGTGGCGCATATCTAGGAAATGCCACATAGACGGACCTACTAAGGTGGCACATATGCAGACAAATGCCACATAGCTGAACCTGTTGAGGTGGCACATATGTAGTCTCCACTGGATACATGTATACGACACATATGCTTACACATCAGCGTAGATCGATACATGGACACGACACATAGGCGAACCTGCTAACGTGGCGGACCGGTCATTTTAACTCATTGTGAATTAGTAGCGATGATCATTTAAATTGGTCGTGATCGTGTAAAATTAAGGTCATAGACTAGCGTTGTTTATGCTATGACCAATTGGTGTAAGCAAGTTATGACCTTCCATACAAAAATGCTCATAGTTTTTCAGGGTTTGGACCCTCCTAAATGTCAAACAAACATCTGATTTGAAATGGTCATAGATCTATGACCAATTTTCTCACAGTCACTACGAGAAGGTCACAAGTTAACACATTTCTTGTAGTGTACTGCTAACCACCCCTAGTCGTAGGCGATGCCTTTGGACACTCCTTGGCCACGGGCGGTGCACTGTGGTACTTGATGGTGAGGGGACAACATGAAGCGAGTGCTATTGCATTGGGACTGCCATGCCTGCACCCTCATTAATGCCTCACAGAGGCACAGGGATAGGGGCGACACTTGTCTTCCATGCCTCTCCACATGATGTCATCGACTCTAGCTTTGTTGACTCGTGTTCCCGGATCGCGCCTAGCCCGGGGAAGATTTACCCTTGACGATGCCGTGGCGCAGTGGGTCTGTCCTCGCAACAATTTCACTTATGTCCTTCGCGTTCCTGCTCCCGAGTTTGTATTTTCCTCGTGGAGATGAGCTTGCCGGGGAGCTGGTTCCTTCCCACGCGCTGAGGTGCAATGCAAGGACCACATATTTCCTTTGCATCGACACCTTGGTGGATGAGAAGGAGGTTCTGGCCATAACCCAGGATTCTGTGCTCCGGTCGATCGGAGAGAATGGCAACCTTCATCGACAATTGAAGATTTGGGAGGAGCTTCATCAGAAGGACTAGGACGCAATGGACGTAGTTGGATACCAGAGGGATAAGGTCCGCGCCAAGCTTGCTGAGAAGGAGCTCCTGGTGGCCTCGCTCGTTGAAGGAGAAGAAGGCCTGACTAGAATAGGAGGTCCTCCAGGTGTGACTCCAACTCGATGAGGTCATTGCATCCCGTAAAAGGGATTACGAGTCTTTTCCTGATTCAAAGGTAGTGATGATGGCTACCATATGTCGTGTCAATTAGTCTGGCCTAATTTCTCGTGGAGAAAGGCCTTAGTTGTGTAAGGGTGTCATGTTCCCTAGTGTCTAGGGCCTCCCTTGAAGGAGCCATTGAAACCTTTGATAAACATCCTTTTTTTGGTTGTCGTGTCAACTTTTACTATCATCTCTTCCGGAATCCGTGTTGTGTATATGCCGCTACCGCCCTCTATATTTCTTCCGTGCAGCCTGAGTACACTGGACGAAGGATGATTAGAGTTGACGGTGCAGTAGGGTTGGGAGGTCCTGACCCTCCAAGGGTGGTGCGCCGAGTTGTGAGTTCTCACGTCATGGCCCTGAGGTCGGTGCGCAGGTCGTGGTCTTGAGACCGGAGCAGTGTAGGGCCGAGGCTATGTTAACTCGTTCCTAGGAAGGAACCTTTGCCTTGTCTAATCATGACTCCCTCACTGCCCTAACGTGCTATATGGGGTTGCAGGTGATAGTCTAGGCCAGGTACGGGTAGGTGTACCTCTTGAGTAGTGCCTATCTTTGCCCCATACCAACCATGTCAGAGGTAACTTAAGACCCGCGGGAGTTTCTAGGTCATCACCTAGTGTGCTCTCCCAAGATTTCTGCAACCTTCTCCCTGTACTTGTACCCTGGCAATTCATAAGCCGGTTGGGTTGGTCAGTGTTTGAGCGAGGCGAACTGTGGAGGTTCGGTCATGTAACCGTGCAGGGTTTTTGGCTCTAAGGCCTTTGGTCCTAAGAATGTGAGGTATGTTGAATATGGGTTTTAGAATGCTAGTGGTTTCTAAGGGGTACCATGGTAGGAAACAAAAAAAATCCTACAGCAAAACTCACCTAGTCAGAGGGGTCCACTGCCACTGGTTTCCCTGTTCCATGCTACACCAGAGCTAGGCGGCTGCTATTGATGATGTGTAGGTCGAGCCCACAGTTGTGGTTGCTAGGTCATGGTAACCTCCTATTGGTGTTCCCAGGTTACTTCTGACACGGACCCGTTGGCCACTTGAGGACCTCGTGCAACGAATAACTAGCCTGGTCCTTCCTTATGAGACTTCCTGGGGCATTCATCCGTTGATCTATAGAGTGAAAGCCCCTAGTAAGACTCAATCATCTTGTCATCATGGGTAACTTCCTTTTTTAGGATGACCATGAGGTGATCTAGAGTCCTTGGTTCCGCGACGCTAATAAGCGTGGTGCAGTTATGGTTAAGGACCCCATTAGTAAATTCCACAAGATGTCCTTGTTAGAGAGGTCGGGAATGGTGTTCACTAGGATCCTGAATCGCTTCACGAAGTCCTTTGATCTCTCCCCTAGGTACTGTGTGATGTTCTTGAATTCCTCATGAAGTGTATTAGCATCATATTCTATGGTGAAGGCCTGGATCAGACCCTGGGTAAAGTCATTCCAGATCTTGATCGACTGGGGGCCTTCTTCCGAAGCCACTTCAAAGCGTTCCCATTCAAATAGGTTGGCAGAAGGATCGCCATATTGCGCGATTTTCCGCCCACGATGTTGACAGCCTGCGTGCGTTTCTCCAAGTACGTGATTGGATCCTTCGATCCGTCGTACTCCTCATATTTCCCGGCTCTTACAACCCTAGGCACCTTGACGCTATCTAGGTCATGAGATAGAGCCCTGCACCCGTTGATAAGCCATGCGTCACAATCCTCATATTGTTGATCGTACTCATCTCAGGGTTAGAGGCGTCGTTCTTCCCGCCTTTCCCACCATTCGTGCCTATGATCTCGCCGACTAGCCCCGTCGGCCTCATCGTCACGTTCGGGGGCAGGCTCGTGGTCATCGCGGTTGTCCCGAGCTCTTTATTCCCCTGTCCTAGGGCCTTCACCGGGTTGGGGCCGGTGCTCGGCTTATCTGTCTAGGTTGGTGAATCCTAGCGATGTCTATTCGGAGATTCTTCCTTTTCGAGCACCATTTGTTTTTGCAGTGAGCGTGATGCTTGTCTTGTGGCTCGTATTGGAGCCATCTATCATTGATCTCAGGACTCGTACTGCTACTAGTGGGCAACTGATTGCCCCGATGGCCATGTTTGCTGGTTCTGGGGGCAGGAGTGCAAGCATTGTACTCCTTGAGCTGCTTCTCCAGGTTTGCAATGGTCTTGGCTACTAGGTCCTGGGTGGTTTTTATCTTTGCTTCTAGGGTTGTCTTGTCTTCCTTGGAGGCCTACGCGATCCACCTCTAGAGGTCTTGTATATGAGCATAACAGCGGCCTGATTCTCCTGCGCTCGGTATGGTGGTGTGAGTTCCAAAACTAGCAAAGCACTCATAGGGACGGGTTCCCCATGCCGCTTGCGGGTTATAATGAGCGTCGCTTTCCCAAGATGTCCTCGAGATTTCCCGACATGCCCGTTGAGGTGGAGTAGGTCGTTCCTCCCTAGTAACCTGTACTAGATCTAGGAGAAGGGCTGGTTACATAATAACCTGCAGGTACAAGGCTGGGTAACCTGTATAGACATTGTGTACGGGAGCGCTGGGGTAGATCATCATGGGGTCACATACGTATTGGACCTCTGCGTACCCATAGGTGGTCCCTGAGCAAACAACATGCGGGAGGCCCGCTGGGAGCCAATATGGAAGTAGTCGGCATCTGGCGGCGCGTAGAGTGCCTCGAGATAGCAACGATATGTGGGCATGTACATCACCTCGATGTTGTAGTAGACCTTACGTGACATGGATGGAGTATCTAGGGTGTAATCCTCTTCCGGTGCTCCCACAGCGGTGCAGTCGTGGCCTGGAACTAGAGCCCCGGGGCCTCCGTCCGAGAGGTCCTTGTCAACTCTATCCACCGGGGAGGTAGATCCAATCTTCATGATGCGGACTCCCTTGCCTGGCGTGCCAACTAAGGAAGGATAGTTTTCACGATCCCTTCGTAGTGCCATTTCCGAGGAACGAAAGAGTGTTTATTTATTTTGCAGTCGGCTCGGGTTAGCAGGTTTGGATCTCTCAAAGACAAAGACAAAGGTATATGTGCAATGGGGAGGATTTCCTCAAAAATTATTCATAAGGTGATCGAGAGATCATACAATGTGTCTACAAGAGATCTTGGAGGGTTTATAATGACACCCGACGAGGGATGAATCTAGAACTATGACTAAGGCTAATGGTAAAGACTCGAGCGACTATGGCGTGTCCTTCTCAGGTGAATGTTCTTTAGTACTTATAGGCGTCGATGGTGGTAGAGTCTTGCTTAGTCATGCCATGTCTTCATCTTGTCTTGCATGTAATATTGATCTCCGATCTCCCTTGCACGTATGTCTGGTCTTCAATATATCTAGAGAGCCGTCTTGCAGCCCCACAGGTCTGGTCAAATGAGGTAAGGTTGGTTGATAGCATCTAGATGCAGGCCTTCATGTCCTTAGCCACAGAGGTAGGCGCGGGAAGGAATCATGGATTAAGGTCCATGTAAGGTACAAGCCTAAATCCACCCATCACCGATAAGCCCAGAGTCTCACCTAGCCCTCCTCGCCAGATGTTGCAAGCTCCTGGTGAAAGAACATTTCATGATCTCTAGTGTTTTGTGTGTTAGATAACAATACTGTAACACCCTCGAATCGGCCCTATGCAAGTTTCAGCGATCCCCGCCAAACCCGCATAGAAACAATTCAAAGATGCCCACTAGGCACTTGCGTGTGGGTGGAAAACTAAGTAATATTATTACATAATAGTCTACGATGGAACCACAAAACATACATATACATCAACAACTCATCGAGTCAAGAATACAGATATACAGTACAAAGATCCAAATCACCTTGAAAATGATACAATATCCGAGTATGGATAAGATGCAAATAGGGATAAGAGCCCTGAAGAATAACCAATGGCGTCCATAACCCTGCCTAGGCCAAGCCAGAAAGGTAACCTTGATAACAACTCGATCTCAAACCTGCTAAAACAAAAGGGGTGCCGACAAAGGGCGAAGGAAAAAAGAGAGCGGTTAGTACTGAGGCCAGTCTGGGTTAGGTCTAGGTAGGGTCTAGTCTAGGTTTAGTTTGGGCAACGAGGTCGTCTGCTGGCTTGCTGGGCTTTTGGCCCGGCAGGCTTGCGGCCTCCCCCGAGGTTTTATAAATATGTTTTTATTTATTATTTTATTTTAAATAGACTTTTGTAAATAGTTTTTAGACAAATAAAAGATCTGAGAAAGCCCGGGGTTTGATTTGAAATAGCGAGGGGAATATCTAGAAAACTAAAATAGGATTTTAGAAAATAGTTTTAGACAAACATATGCATGATGTCATGATGATGCTCAAATGCAATGTGGCATAATGACATGAGCATGCTATCATGATGATGCACATGAGAAAAACACAGTGATTTTCTAGTAGTGATTTTACCGGGGTGCTACAATTCGACACCACTAACAATGGATCTCACCCTCGAGATATGTTGCATGGTACGGGGAAGAAGGCCAACAATTTGAATCTTCTCGCTTCATGGAGATCCTCGCGACACCACTAACAAGATTCTTTGCTCCATCTTAAAATCGCGACACCACCAACAAGGGGTCGTTGTTCATGTCTATCGAGAGAACACTCCGGAGAAACAAAGACGAAGATAAAGATATCGAAATGTAAATCCACCTCTAACTTCCATGGAAGGAGTAAGATTACATCGATTCACCATTCAACGTACAAAAGTGAATGATAAGAGTAGTGGTATGGTCATGACTCCATCCCGCACTCAAAGCATTACTCTATACACGAAAAGAAGAATCATGCAACCACTCGGAATTCAGACTGAAGATCTTCATAAGCAATGTTTGGTAAACAAAGGAGTGATGTAGGATATTCTAATGTAAATGATGTTGTCGCTTTGGAAACCACTAGAAGATACAAAGAAAATCGTATGAAAAGACACAATGATTAGGTTTCGCGATGGTTCCATTGGAATGAACAACGCATGCTCAAGTTATACTCCAATTAACCAATGCCCATCCTTCTCAAATGTTTTTCAATGATACAGATATTCGTCAAGGGACACATACAGATAAAGAGTTCAAAGACAAAAGATTGGATGAAGGGTACAACAAATGAGATGCATATTAGATGATTGTAGCTCCACCGTTATAAAAGGGAGGAAGAGAAACCCTAAAGGTACGACGAAAACCCAACCACGAGAAATCCTGGACTCAAAGAAGGTAAGAGATCAGATTCAAAACACGCAAAGGTAAGAGGAGAATAGCATAGGGGTAAGGAGTAAAAGCAGACCTAATCAGATCTATCCAACTGATTTTGCAAAAATAGTTTTGACACTCTACAACAACCGTTAGCTAGGTTATCCTACAGGCTGGACCAGTGGGGTATCGCAACTGCTGAGCTCTGATACCACTTTGTAACACCCTCGAATCGTCCCTATGCAAGTTTCAGCGATCCCCGCCAAACCCTCATAGAAACAATTCAAAGATGTCTACCAGGCACTTGTGTGTCGGTGGAAAACGAAGTAATATCATTACACAATAGTCTACGAACCACAAATCATACATATACAACAACGACTCATCGAGTCAAGAATACAGATATATAGTACAAAGATCCAAATCACCTTGAAAACGATACAACATTCGAGTACGGATAAGATGCAAATAGGGCTAAGAGCCCTAAAGAATAACCAATGGCATCCATAACCCTGGCCAGGCCAAGCCGGAAGGGTAAACCTGCTAACGACGTCGATCTCAAACCTGCTAAAACAAAAGGGGTGCCAACAAAAGGCGAAGGAAAAAGAGAGCAATCAGTACTGAGGCCAGTACATGGCGAGTCTAGAATTCGGCGGCTCTCACCTACATAGGTATGGTGGACTGAAGCGGCAGTGAAGCATGCACTAAACAACCTATAGAGATGCAATACAACTATCGGCTAATTGAGAGGGATAAGAAAGACCTATTCTGTAACACCCCAAAATCATTAATCAAGATTATCAAGTTCTAATCACCCAAGTTTAGGGTTAACAAAAACATTTATTAATAAAATGAATATGAATGCACCTCTGTTTGCATTAGTGTAGAATTGAGTGCTTATGCCATGCTTGATTGTTACAAATGATGTGAAATGGTTTAAGGATGAATACTACATCATCTAGACCAATTACAAACAAATTCAAAGGAAAAAGAAATCAAATAGGAATAAATAAAGCAAATGGTCATTTTGACCAAAATCAACCACTAGGTCACTTTGTGTGTTCCTAGAAGAGAAATTTTAACAGAAACAATTCTACTTCTTTTCACCCCTTGCTAGACCAAGTAAAAGTGTATCAAGGCCCACCTTACAAACTTGCAAAAACATCTTTCAAATCAATTTAATGGACAGTTAAAAATTGAATCTAGTTCATATGTTAAGATCCCACTTTTTCAAAAACTTATCAAATCAATTCCCCTTGACCTCTCCAAGCAAACATAGACTCTCAAGCTTAACTTAAGATCACTCAAAAAATTTGAATCAAAATTTTCAAAGCAAGTTTCATGCGGCCATTTTCACAAACACCTTGCTTACACTAATTTAACCTCTGCCTAACTTCACTGTTTCCATAGTAATTAGTCGATCATTTGGTCTCCACTTCACTCCCCTATCTCCCCTAAGTCTAACCAAGCCCCAGACCAAGTCCCCCCTTTGCTGTTTGCATAGTGGAGCACCGCCCGTTTGTGGTCATCGCCGGCCGACCACGGCCAGCTCACAGCAGACACCGCCACAACCAACCATGATGTCCAGGAAGCACGCCGCACTCCACCGCCACCCCTTGTCCCAGCCTTGACCCCAGCCGATCCCTGGACCACCCTAGCTACGTCGCGCACCGTGCCTCTGCACTATGTCCAGAGCGCGCCAGCTCGCCACGCTCGACCAGCTCGCCCAGACCGCTCCTTGCCTTCACCGCGCACGCTCACGCCCGCCATGATCACAGCAACCTAGCAGACAACCCCGTTCGCCGCCGCGCGACCCGCAGCTACCGCACGCCATCGCAAACACCTTTGCGCCCGCGCGGAGCGCCGCACGCTCCCAACCGAATCACACCACCCCACGCCTTGCCATTACGCCCATGAGAACCTCCAGGGAACCACGCATCGCCCGCTAGCCACGGCCATGCCAATAGCCGCCTGTAGCATCATCACCGATGAGCTCGCGCCCGCACCGTTCAGTCCCCTCGCCGTAGTATAAAAGGAGGCCACCCCTGCCCCCATTTCTCCACACCATTCCACTCACCACCTCTCACTGACCCTCCCCCACTTCTCCCCGGAGCAAGGTGAGCACCACCATGCTGGAATTTCACCTGACCCCGCCGCTGCTAGAGGAGAAGGGCGCCGTCGATTTCGACCACCCCAAGCCCTGCCGTGACCGCGCCTCGAACCGTCGTTGTCTACCACGTCGATCGCCCCCGTCGCCAACCCTAGCTGGAGCCCAGGTGAGCCCCGCCAGACCCCCACCGCCAGCTAGGTTTAGTTCCTCGCTAGAGTAGTTTGTTGTCGATGATGAACCACGGTCGTTGGATTAGAATTACATCGTAGGGATCTAGTTGAAAGATACTGTTTCGGTTAAACTGAGTTGCTGACTGGTGGACCCCATCTGTCAGCAGCCCACTGTGCTAAGCAGTGCGGTTGGGCTGGCCCATTTAGCTTTCCCGCGCTGGCCTAGAAATTCAAATAATTGTTTTTACATTTTAGTTTAAACTAGTTTCTATCCACAAATTCAAAAATCAATTCAGAGAGTTTCACTAAACCAAATTGCATGATTAAAATTTTGCTAGAAAGGTAATTTAATATCTATCCAAGTCTGTTGGATTTAAATCATTTGGAGTTAGATATAATATTTAGTAAAAATAACAAGACAAAGACTTTTCAACTTCAAACATTTTTCAAAAATCAACCATAATAGCTTTTTAGTTGATTCCAACTCTCAAAAATCACATTTGATAATACCTATCTGAATATGTAAAAATATTTTACGTTTGCATGCGGTGACTTTGGACTAGTACCAAAAGAATGCTATTAGGGCATTTCTAGTCACTTTAAATCTATTAAATGATAATCTTAAAATTTATAAAATATGACCAAAACTTTAAATCACATTCCCATGTATTAGAATATGTGGTGATGACATGTGTCCACATGATCCCATATTTTAATAGGAGAATATTAAATCTTAATTAATTTCAATGAGTAGAAATTACTTTTCTCAAATAAGATAAATCATACTAGTCATTATTTCATGTGATGTTTGTGATGATGCTAGCTCATCAAGTGTGAGCCTTAGTGTGCTTAATAGAATTAGTTAAGTATTGTTTGGTGATTGTGTACCCCATATTCAATTATAGATGATAGTACTGACCAAGGATATAATGAGGAGGAGTTCTACCAAGAAGACGAAGAAGAAAACTTCAATCACTACACCAACCAAGGCAAGCTATTATTGGCAAGCTATTACTTGCAAGCCATCACTACTAATCAAGCTAGACCTTTGCAAGCTAACACTTGCAAGTATTAACCTAAGCAAGATGCAGTAGGCATGCTTTGGTTATATACCTTTGATTATACCAATCCCAGGTTTTACTTGCAAGCTTTATTCTTTTACTTTACCAAAGTTCTTTACTTTTAGTTAGTGCTTTGTGAGTATCTGGAAAACTAGTATAGATATCACAAAGAGTATAAAACTAGGCCTATACTTAGATGTCATTATGTGGCATGAGATTGAAGATTAGCACCCCTCATTAGTGAACACTCTTAACTATAGTGGCTAGTGCTAAGCCTAAAAGTTGATCACTTTAGATGGGAATACTTGGTGAAAATGCTTATGAAAACCTTGGAATGATGATTCATTCTATTGAGATGTTTTGACATGTGTTGAGAAACACAATGGTTTGATGATGAAAATGTTGAGGCATGAGCCTTAGCCCCTTTATAAAAACTGATGGTTGGGTTCAGATGCGATACCATTCCAATTTTACCGTAAACCACAATACCTGAATTGGGTAGGGCTTAGCCGGAAGTTTATATCCATTAGTATGGGTTCCCTCGCGGAAGATGTTTGAGCTGAGGCTACCTCTTGATGATGTCCACCTATGCAGTATCCAGGATGGCAGATGGCCATGGCTGGGAGGCCAAGCTCATAGGGGAGATGCCTAGACTAGAATGTGTAATTGAAAAGTTATGATTGATTATCTACATACTAAGTATGATTGATTCAGGGTTATCCCTAACGGATGTATCGAATTTTGTGGTGAAAGTGTACCACCTCTGCAGAGTGTCAAACTATTTTAATAGCCGCGTCCGCGGTCATGGACAGTTGGAGTGGCCATACTATTTTGTCGTCAGATGTTTTCAAAATGACTTGTGAAATGAACTATGACTTTGACTTGACCGCAACAGGGTTGTGAAGGATAAAACTAAGTTCCCACTTAAGTGATTTAGAACATTAACTTAGTTTTCTTTACTTCTAAACTCAATTTAGATAAATCTGGCTTTTTGCTAATAAACCTAGAGCTTAAGATTCCTACTAGAACTACCTTACTTGTTAGTGATAGTTTGCGAGTACTTAAAGAGTACTCATGGCTTTGTCCCTGGCTATTCCCGTGGCCAGGCTATGAGGAGGACTATCAGGAAGATGGACAGCAGGACGGCTATGACAACTAGGATCATCTTCCATCGTCAGCATTGCATGTGACCCTAAAGATGGAGCCCACTACTACGCTTTATTATTCTGATGCTTGATTGTATTAAGACTGGATCATGAGATCCTTTATTTTTGTAAGACCTTATTATGGTTTGTAATGGATGACGTACTGTGATATCCAATCTGTTATGTCTCGCAAAAATGGTAATCCTAGGATTGCAATGTATGGCATAACAAGCATCTGAGATTAAAAATCCGGGTGTTGACAAGTTGGTATCACAGCCATCCTGACCATAGGAGACCCTAGTTAGAATGGACGTCCGAACAAAAGCTTAGTTTCAAAATAAAAGAAGTGAGTATTTATGAAAACCTATTCCCACTCTTATCCTTGATTCTTTCAAAAAAAATCATTTCCTCCAAAAATTCTTACATTCCTACATAAAATTTGACACACTTGAGCACCTCACTAACTTACTCATCCTAAATTCTTATAGATGGAAGTTTAGTATTGCAAGTTCTACTAGTTGGGCAACGGAGGCCAACTGATCTTTGAGAGGGATCTAGATGCACTGTCAGAGTACCTTGAGCGCCCACACCCGGAATTCTCCGGGGCTCAACTCAAGGATCACCTAGGAGGAGATCTACAATGGCTCATAGTTGCAGATCTCAGAGGCAAGATGCAAGTACCCCTTTCTGAGAAGATTCAATTCCCCGCGCGAGAGAACAACTGGCTAGATGGATTGGCCAGGGCTATGCATGAAGCTCATGCCCGTCTATGTGGGCAAAACATCAACTTGATCCAGGGAACTCACTTTGCGCACTTCCCAAGGCGTGATTCTATGGGAATGCCATTGGAGGTGCCAAGTCACCCAGAGTTGAAGCGCTAGGTGGAAAACCTTGACTTCCTGTTGTATGATAGGCAGAAGGAATTGGATAATGCTCGAGCCTACGCTAACCACAACCTTGCCATTGCCGCCAACAAGGACTAGACTCTCACCATGCTCGTCAAAGATCGCCAATCACTTCGTCGTCAGCGCGAGAAGAAGGATCGCACCATCGCTCGTCTTTGCAAGAAGGTGGCCGATCTCGAGAAGACCATCCATGAACAAAAAGTCCCGCTCGAAGCAAAGGAAGAGGAAGAAGGTGAAGACATCCAGGGAGACCTTCACTCATACCTCAGTGATGACAACGACTACCTGGAGGATGATGCCATAGATTTCTACACCGATGATGATGATTCTCACTTCATTGATGATGATTAGATGCACTTGAGCATTACCATAGGAGTGAGTTGTATCGGTCCCCCTGTATCGTAGTTTCACAGAATGGTTCTTAAAACCATCTGTTTACCCATTTGTGTGTGATGTGTGTTGTATGGTGTGCTTGAATGAATGAATGAATGAATGAGAGGAAGTTGTTAGTTTGAAAATCTAAGTCAAACTCAAAGTTTAAAGCTTTTGAAAAAAAACATGAACCTTAGAACTTTCCCTCTTACCTCATTATCTATCTCAATCTTTAGATGACTCGTGGAAACCCCGGAGGAAGCAGCTCATCACAGGACCCGATGTTGCAGATTCTGCAAATGCTAGTTTCTGACCGTGAAGCGAGTAGATTCGAGCATCAAGCCAACATAGCCACTCTTCAATAGATAGCTCAGATGTCCCACAATAATCAAGGCCATGGAAACCAAGATCATCATGGATCCAAGCTTAAGAACTTTCAGAATACCAATCCCCCTATCTTTAATAAGTCTGAGGACCCTTTAGATGTTGATGATTGGCTGCAAACCATGGAGAACAATCTAGAGGTAGCAGGAGTTGAAGCCAATGAGAAGGTACTATTTGCCACCCATTATCTGGCAGCAGATGCAAGAGCCTGGTGGAATAGCACCCGTACCATGAACCACGGTCAGGTGATGATGTGGGAAGCATTCAAGATCAAGTTTAGCCGCACCCATGTGCCCCAAGGGTTAGACACTAGAATGAGAGATGAGTTCAGAGAACTAAAGCAAGGCAGGATGATGATAGTTGAGTACCGTGACAAATTTTTGTCCCTAGCTAGATATGCCCCTGATGAGATTAACACTGAAGCCAAGAAGAGGGAGAGGTTCCTAAACGGATTACATGATGAGATGCAGACTGTGTTACTCAACATCCATTTTGGAGATCTAGAAGAGCTTGTAGACTCTGCCATTCAGATGGAAGGGAAGATCAACCAAGCCAATGACAATCGCAAGCGCAAAATGATGCACCAGAGTCGATCCAACCATACCCAGAAGTATCTCCCCAACCTGTCTGCAGGATATTCCCCGAGAAACAATAGACCCCTGATGAACCGTCCAAGCTACCCGAATCATAGCGGAGGAAACCTAAAGTCTGGGGGAAACAACAACAACCTCAGCAACTCCAACAACTTCAACCGTGCACCGCCCAAGTCCAACAACAACAACAATACTGCCCCAAGGACTGGAAGCAATGTTGTGCCTGTTGCGGCCAAAGACAAGTGCCAGATTACTTGCTTTGAATGTGGACTCAAGGGTCACTACTCCAACGAGTGTCCCAAGAAGCTTGCAGCCACCACCAATGTTAATTCCCCAGCTCAGCAGCAGTGCCGTGTTCAGCCTGGAAGAAGATTTGCCCCAGGGAATTCGCTCAACCGCAACGGCCATCTATTTCACATGGATGCTGAAGAAGCCCAGGAAGCGCCAGTTGTCGTGCTGGGTATGTTTTCTGTTAACTCAGTACTTGCACGAGTGTTGTTTGATTCTGGAGCATCGCACTCATTTGTTATAGAAGAATTTGCATGCACTAGTAAGATTCAACCAACAAAATTGAAGCATGTTATGATAGTTCAAATACCTGGTTCAACCACCAAAGCTAGAAAAATTTGCAAGGATGTACCTACCAGAATCCATGGGATAAATTTTTATGCCAATCTAATAGTACTTGGAACCAAAGGTTTGGAAGTAGTACTAGCAATGGATTGGATGTCGAAACATAAAGGATTAATTGACTATGCCAAGAAAGCCATAACCATGACCTGTAGCTCTGGAGTATCAGTAGAGCATGTATCTTTTGGATTAACCAATGCCCCCGCTTATTTCATGAATCTCATGAATAAGATTTTTATGAACTTTCTAGATAAGTTTGTCGTTGTTTTTATCGATGATATTCTAATCTATTCCAAGTCAGAAGAAGACCATGAGCTAAATCTGAGAACCATCCTTGAAACCCTTAGAGAACATCAGTTGTACGCTAACTTTAGCAAATGTGAGTTCTGGCTAAAAGAAGTAGGATTCCTCGGACATATTGTGTCAACAGGAGGAGTCGTTGTTGATCCTGCCAAGATCAAAGATGTTGAAGAATGGAAAGCCCCAACCACTCAAACCCAAGTCTGCGCATTTCTCGGATTAGCGAGATATTACTGCAAGTTTGTTGAAGGATTTTCGAGCATCGCAAGACCGATGACCCAATTGTTTTAGAAAGATAAGAAGTTTGAATGGACAGACAAATGTGAAGCAAGTTTTCAAGAGCTCAAGAAGAGATTGATTTTAGCCCCAATTCTGATTATGCCAGATATCAAGAATCCATTTGATGTGTATTGTGACGCATCCAAGATTGGTCTCGGATGTGTGTTGATGCAAGAAGGCAAAGTCATAGCATATATGTCCCAACAATTGAAGAATCATGAGCAAAACTATCCTACCAATGACCTTGAACTAGCAGCCGTAGTTTTAGCCTTGAAGACATGGCGTCATTACCTTATGGGTAACCGTTGTGAGATTTATTCGGATCACAAGAGTCTAAAGTATATTTTTAACTCAAAAGGAGCTGAATATGAGGCAAAGGAGATGGATAGAGTTAATCAAGGATTATGACCTTGACATTCACTATCACCACAGCAGAGCCAATGTGGTAGCGAATGCTCTTAGCAGATTGCCATGTAGATTAAACACCATGATCAAAGAAGCCCAGCCAAGTTTGCATGAAGAGTTGGAGCAGTTTAGAACTGAGCTAGTTAGCAAAGGATTTTTAGCTAGCATTGAACTTCAACCCACTTTGATCAGTCAGATCAAGGAGGCACAGAAAGGAAATGCGAGTATCGACAGAATCAAATGTCGTATCAGTTCAGGAAAGATACCTGGATTCACCGAAGATGAAGAAGGAGTTTTGTGGTACAAAGGACGTATCTGTGTGCCAGCAGATTCAGAGTTGAAACAAGTTATCATGCAGGAAGCTCATGATACTCTTTATTCTATCCACCCCGGAGGAACAAAGATGTATTAGGATTTGAAGGAGCAATTTTGGTGGCACAAGATGAAGAGAGAAATAGGAAGCTACATAGCCAAGTGTGATATCTGTCAGTGAGTCAAAGCGGAACATCAGAGACCCACAGGACTGTTGCAACCATTGCAGATTCCGGAATGGAAAAGGGATTCTGACGGAATGGAATTTATCACTGGTTTGCCTACTTCTAGTAGGGGAAATGACTCTATTTGGGTCATAGTTGATAGACCGTCCAAGGTAGCCCATTTTATACCTGTCAAGACTACCTACCAGAGTTCGAAGCTAGTGGAGTTGTACATTGCTAGAATTGTGAGTTTGCATGGAACCCCTAAGACCATAGTGTCGGATCGAGGAACCCAATTTACCTAAATATTTTTGCAGAAAGTCCAAGAAGGATTGGGGACCAGGTTAAATTTTAGCACAACTTATCACTTGTAGACCGATGGACAGACTGAAAGAGTCAATCAAATATTAGAAGATATGTTGAGAGCTTGTGTGCTAGAGTATGGATCAAAATGGGAAGATTGTCTGCCTTTCGCAGAATTCTCATACAACAACAGTTATCAAGATAGTTTGCAAATGGCCCCCTTTGAATTTCTGTATGGAAGAAAGTGCCGTACCCCCTTGAATTGGTCACAAGTAGGAGAGAGTCAGATTTTTGAACCTGACATCCTATGAGAAGCCGAAGAGAAGGTTCACAAAGACCATGAGCACCTCAAGACCGCCCAATCCAGATAGAAGAGTTATGCTGACAAGAGACGTAGAGACCTGACATTCAATGTCGGAGATTTTGTGTATCTCAAAGTGTCACCCTTGAAGGGAATGCAACGTTTTCAGTTAAAAGGAAAGTTAGCCCCCAGATATATTGGACCCTTCAAGATTCTAAATCGCCGAGGAGAAGTATCTTATCAACTAGAAATACCAGTGGAGATGTTAGCCATCCATAATGTGTTCCATATCTCGTTACTTCGCAAATGCTTAGAAGTTCCGGAGAAGACCGAAGTTTTCAAGAACATCGATCACCGAGCCATAGATATCAACAAGGATATGACGTATCGTGAAGTACCCATCCGTATTTTGGAAGAAGCCTTCAGAACCACCAAGGACCAGAGTATCAAATTTCTCAAGATCCAATGGAGCAACCATACTGAAGAAGAAGCCACTTGGGAGCGAGAAGATTACATTTGGACTGAGTTTCCAAATCTCTTTAGTTCCTAGTTTTTTCTTAAATCTTGGGACGAGATTTTGTTTAAGGATGGAAGGTTTGTAACACCCCAAAAACATTAATCAATATTATCAATTTCTAATCACCCAAGTTTAGGGTTAACAAAAACTTTTATTAATAAAATGAATATGAATGCATGTGTGTTTGCATTAGTGGCAGAATTGAGTGCTTATGCCATGCTTGATTGTTACAAATGATGTGAAATGGTTTAAGGATGAATACTACATCATCTAGACCAATTACAAACAAATTCAAAAGAAAAAGAAATCAAATAGGAATAAATAAAGCAAATGGTCATTTTGACCAAAATCAACCACTAGGTCACTTTGTGTGTTCCTAGAAGAGAAATTTTAATAGAAACAGTTCTAGTTCTTTTCACCCCCTTGCTAGACCAAGTAAAAGTGTATCAAGGCCCACCTTACAAACTTGCAAAAACATCTTTCAAATCAATTTAATGGACAGTTGAAAATTGAATCTAGTTCATTTGTTAAGATCCCACTTTTTCAAGAACTTATCAAATCCATTGACCTCTCCAAGCAAACATAGACTCTCAAGCTTAACTTAAGATCACTCAAAAAATTTGAATCAAAATTTCCAAAGCAAGTTTCATGCGGCCATTTTCACAAACACCTTGCTTACACTAATTTAACCTCTGCCTAACTTCACTGTTTCCACAGTAATTAGTTGACCATTTGGTCTCCACTTCACTCCCATGTCTCCCCTAAGTCTAACCAAGCCCCAGACCAAGTCCCCCCTTTGCCGTTTGCATAGTGGAGCGCCACCCGTTTGTCGTCATCATCGGCCGACCACGGTCAGCTCACAGCAGACATTGCTGCAGCCAACCATGATGTCCAGGAAGCACGCCGCACTCCACCGCCACCCCTTTTCCAAGTCTCTACCCCGCCGATCCCTGGACCACCCTAGCTACGCCGTGCACTGTGCCTCTGCACCATGTCCAAAGCGCGCTAGCTCGCCGCGCCCGACCAGCTCGCCCAGACCACGCCTTGCCTTCGCCGCGCATGCTCACGCTCGCCATGATCACAGCAACCCAGCAGACAACCCCGTTCGCTGCCGCACGACCCGCAGCTGCCACACACTGCCGCAAACACCTCTGCGCCCGCGCGGAGCGCCCCACGCTCCTGACCGAACCACACCGCCCCATGCCTCGCCATTATGCCTGTGAGAACCGTCAGGGAACCATGCACCGCCCACTAGCCACTGCCATGCCAATAGCCTCATGTAGCCTCGTCACCGATGAGCTCGCTCCCGCACCGTTCGGTCCCCTCATCGTAATATAAAAGGAGACCACCACTGCCCCATTTCTCCACACCATTCAACTCACCACCTCTCACTGACACTCCCCCACTTCTCCCCGGAGCAAGGCGAGCACCACCGTACCTAGTTGAAAGATACTGTTTCGGTTAAACTGAGTTGCTTACTGGTGGACCCCATCTATCAGCAGCCCGTTGTGCTGAGCAGTGCAGTTGGGCTGGCCCGTTTAGCTTTCCTACACTGGCCTAGAAATTCAAATAATTGTTTTTCCATTTGAGTTTAAACTAGTTTTTGTCCACAAATTCAAAAATCAATTAGAGAGTTTCACTGAACCAAAATGCATGATTCAATTTTTTATAGAAAGGTAATTAAATTATCTATCCAAGCCTGTTGGATTTAAATCATTTGGAGTTAGATATAATCTTTAGTAAAAATAACAAGACAGAGACTTTTGCAGCTTCAAACATTTTTCAAAAATCAACCATTATAGCTTTTGAGTTGATTCCAACTCTCAAAAATCACATTTGATAATACCTATCTGAATATATAAAAATATTTAGGTTTGCATGTAGTGGCTTTGGACTAGTACCAAAACAATGCTATTAGGGCATTTCTAGTCACTTTAAATCTATTAAATGATAATCTTAAACTTTATAAAATATGACCAACACTTTAAATCACATTTCCATGTATTAGAATATGTGGTGATGACATTTGTCCACATGATCCCATATTTTAATTGAAGAGTATTAAATCTTAATTAATTTCAATGAGTATAAATTACTTTTCTCAAATAAGATAAATCAAACTAATCATTATTTCATGTGATGTTTTTGATGATGCTAGATCATCAAGGGTGAGCCTTAGTGTGCTAAATAGAATTAGTTAAGTATTGTTTGGTGATTGTGTACCCCGTATTCATTTATAGATGATAGTACCGACCAAGGATACGAGGAGGAGGAGTTCTACTAAGAAGAAAAAGAAGAAAACTTCAATCACTACACCAACCAAGGTAAGCTATTATTGGCAAGCTATTACTTGCAAGCCATCACTATTAAGCAAGCTAGACCTTTGCAATCTAACACTTGCAAGTATTAACCTAAGCAAGATGCATTAGGCATGCTTTGGTTATATACCTTTGATTATACCAATCCCAAGTTTTACTTGCAAGCTTTATTCTTTTACTTTACCAAAGTTCTTTACTTTTAGTTAGTGTTTTGTGAGTATTTGGAAAAGTAGTATAGATAGCATAAAGAGTATAAAACTAGTCCTATACTTAGATGTCATTCTATGGCATGAGATTGAAGATTAGCACCCCTCATTAGTGAACACTCTTAACTGTAGTGGCTAGTGCTAAGCATAAAAGTTGATCACTTTAGATTGGAATACATGGTGAAAATGCTTATGAAAACCTTAGAATGATGATTCATTCTATTGAGATGTTTTGACATGTGTTGAGAAACACAATGGTTTGATGATGAAAATGTTGAGGCATGAGCCTTAGCCCCTTTATAAAACCTGATGGTTGGGTTCGGATGCAATACCATTCCAATTTTACCGTACAACCACAATACCTGAATTGGGTAGGGCTTAGCCGGCAGTTTATATGCATTAGTATGGGTTCCCTTGTGGAAGAGGTTTGAGCTGAGGCTACCTCTTGCTGATGTCCACCTATGCAGTGCCTAGGATGGCAGATGGCCATGGCTGGGAGGCCAAGCTCATAGGGGAGGTGCCTATACTAGAGTGTGTAATTGAAAGGTTATGATTGATTATCCGCATACTAAGTATGACTGATTCAGGGTTATCCCTGACGGATGTATCGAATTTTGTGGTGAAAGTGTACCACCTCTACAGAGTGTCAAACTATTCAAATAGCCACGTCCGCGGTCATGGACAGTTGGAGTGGCCATATTGTTCCGTCGTCAGATGTTTTCAAAATGAGTTGTGAAATGAACTATGACTTTGACTTGACAACAACAGGGCTATGAACATGAAAAATAAGTTCCTACTTAAGTGATTTAGAACATTAACTTAGTTTTCTTTACTTCTAAACTCAGTTTAGATAAATCTAGATTTTTGCAAATAAACCTAGAGCTTAAGATTCCTACTAGAACTACCTTACTTGTTAGTGATATATTGCGAGTACTTAAAGAGTACTCATTGCTTTGTCCCTGGCTATTCTCGTGGCCAGACTATGAGGAGGACTATTAGGAAGATGGATAGCAGGACGGCTATAATAACTAGGATCATCTTCCATCGTTATCATTGCCTGTGACCCTGAAAATGGAGCCCACTACTACGTTTTATTATTCCGCTGCTTGATTGTATTAAGACTAAATCATGATATCCTTTATTTGTGTAAGACCTTATTATGATTTGTAATGGATGATGTACTGTTATATCCAATCTGTTATGTCTCGCAAAAATGGTAATCCTAGGATTGTGATGTATGGCATAACAGGCATCTGAGAATAAAAATCCGGGTGTTGACATATTTGGAAACCAAACTGATACTAACACCAATCATTACCATCCTGGTATGTCCCCCTCGATACCAAACAAGGAAGCCAAACCAAGGACTCACACAGTTGGCAATTTTATTCATTCTATTATAGTTGCAGCACTTACTAGTCAGATATAAATAGCACGAGGCATCGTGATATCATAAGCAGTGGGCAGTTTTAATTAACCATTCCATTGTAGTTGCAATACTTACTAGTCAGATACAATTAGCCGGAGATATCCCAAATCCGGTAGTTGTTGGCACTTTTATTTGCTCATTCCATTGTAGTGAAACTGATTACTAGACATGTCAAAGTCAAATTTATAGCACTACTTTAGTTATAGCTGTCTATGATCGAGATACTGTGCTCCAAGTCATCCATAACCGTGGACACGGCTTTCAGAAAGTTTTACCCTGCAGGGGTGCACAAATAGCAACACACAACGATCAACCTCGGGAAGAACCAAATAAAAAGCAATGAGGCCTCAAGACAATGCATTCATAGGATTCATAAATTATTTCCAGGGGCCACCCCACTAAGCTACCCGCAACGAAGTTGGCCGGCTCCGAGACGGACCTAGGGTTTGTGAGAATGGATATAAATGACTGGGAACCTGAAAGTGTGACTAGTCTTCTCGATGCCTCGAAATCGTGCCGCGATCCAAAACAGTGCAGGTGCTCCATGTAGAATCCTAAATAAAGCAGTAAAGCCTGGCATAAGTACAGGATAGTAATAAAGCCCCAAACTAGTTTGTGGCCCCAAGAAATAAAGTGTGAATCAAGCTCAGGCCAAGGGAGATCCATAGGGTCTCCCGTATGTGGATAGTGCGAATAATCAAGGAACATGTATCAAGTACTCGGGGCCTACGGGGCACAAGTGAGCGTGGAAGAACCAAATATTAGCTATTGCCCACCGGTGCCTCTGCATTAGTTATATCTATTCCCAGCATTTTAATATCAAGTTCTAATTAAAGTCATGATCATCTCCACCATTAAACATGTGCCAACCTTCCAACAACGGTGGAATGGCAACAACGTGAAGCAGCACCTGAGCAAGCAACTACGACTCACAAGGCCGACTATCAATCAAACAATAGGCAATAGGATGTGTCCACGGAAATATAGAGGCTGCAAGGAGTATAAATGGTGCACGGAAACTAAAGCATCGCAACACGGATAGCAATAGATCAACAGGAGGAAATAAAGACTATAAATGCAAAATAGGTAGAAAGGGGGAGAATGCTCGCCTGGGAAACACTATCGAAGATACATCGGTGAACGGGTCGAAGCTCGCATGAACTCAGCGGCCTATCCATGAAGAAGCAAATCACTAGAAGAAACACCGGATGCACTATTTAATACTATGGCAAAAGATCGGGCATGATGCAGGTATGATGCATGACATGGTGAAGATGCGATGCAATTAGGCAATATTAAGCGAAACCGGGGTCTCGACAATTATTTATGTGGTTCATGTTGTTTAGATAACCACAATTTAAATGTTGTATTAACAAGGCAAAACATGTGATCGGTTCGCTGCACTATTTTAAATGGAGGCAAGATAAGACAAAAATAGCCCGCATATGGTCTCCATATTTAATTATTAGGTGAGTCAACAAAATACCCCCCCCCCCCAAATGGCAAGATATGTATGCAAGCATGTACAGTTGATGCAACAGGTATATATAAGACAATTTATAAAATAGGGGCTCGAATCGGTGTCACACATCGGGGTTTGGTGATCTTGGCTCTGAAGGTTCGATGAGGCCTAGGTTTGGGTCTTCGGACTACGGGATCGGGGCTTTGGGGTTCAGATCCAGGGTGTTGACGTCCGTGAAGGAGAACATTAAGCCGGTGCTGGGGTTTGGATTTCGAGAGATCTTGGCGAAAAACAGGAACAAAGATCTTCGTGAGGCTTTGGTACTCTTCGGGTAGCTTCACGCAACTTCGCACGGTTGTTGTCCAGGCCACATCACATGCGTATGTCATCCAGATAGATCTTAGAGGTTCACTTGTGGAAATGGGGGTGTTGTCTGTAGGGGCGGTGACAAACATAGAGTTCAAGGGGAGGTTCTTGCAGACCGAAAACAAGGGGACATCCACGCGGAAAGTTGGCGTTGGCAATGACCTTACGTAGGCGGAGGACGGAGAGCCGCGAGTGCATCAGTGCAGCACTTGGAGGCAAGGTTGCCGGTCTGCAGAAGGTAGGGTTCTAGGTGATGGGGCGCATGTCCCTAACGGTGAGGTGGATCCTCTGACAGGGCAGAGAGACCCGGCGCTCATGGAGTCGACACTGGCCGGGGACATGCTCGAGCGGTCGGAGGCGAGTAAGACCCGGTGGAGGTCGTTGGGCCCCTAAGGATGCTAGGACTTGAGTGGGAGATGGCAGAGGGGCGGCCGGAGCACCTGGGAGGGGCGGAGACGTGGGCCACGGAGAGAAGGAAGAGGTGTCTCTATGGGGAGGTGAGAAGACCCACGACAGTGAGGCGCAGGTGCTGTGGCTCGTGGATGGAGGCCGGGAGGGAGGCGGAGGGCAACGGAGCTTGGCGGAGGCAGCACTGCGGCGGACAGGGTCCATTCGGGAAGGATTCATGGAGGTTGAGGACGAGGCGGCAGGGCCAGGCTCTAGCCGGGCGGGGTATGGAGGAGCAAGGGCGCGGTGAGGGTCACAGTCCGACGAGCTTGCGTGGGGCCGAGCTGGGGATTGCACCGCTGGCAAAGACGACTGCCTACAGGGAAGAAGGAGGCGGGCAAGCGTGAGAGCTGGGGTTCGCGTGCGGGAGAGCGGTCGTGATGCGAGGAGGTGGGGCCAGGGGAGTGTCACGCGCGGGGTGGGTGGTAGCGTGTCAGTGCGGTAGGTTGTGGGGTGGTGGCCACGTAGGCGCGTCGGTAGGGGTGTGGCGCTGTTGGCGGCTGGGTTAGGTGGGGATTTTTGGGTTAGGTCTGGGTAGGGTCTAGTCTAGGTTCGGTTTAGGCAACGGGGTCGTCTGCTGGCTTGCTGGGATTTTGGCCCGGCAAGCTAGCGGCCTCCCCCAAGGTTTTATAAATATGTTTTTACTTATTATTTTATTTTAAATAGACTTTTGTAAATATTTTTTAGACAAATAAAAGATCTAAGAAAGCCCGGGGTTTCATTTGAAATAGAGAGGGGAATATCTAGAAAACAAAAATAGGCTTTTAGAAAATAGTTATAGACAAACATATGCATGATGTCATGATGATGCTCAAATACAATGTGGCATGATGACATGAGCATGCTATCATGATGATGCACGCGAGCAAAACACAGTGATTTTCTAGTCGTGATTTTACCGGGGTGCTACAAATACCATGGAGTATCTCATGTGTGCTAAGTGCTGCAGATAAGTATTCACATGAAAAGCTGGAAAATTTGTTGTTGGGGGGCAGATAATCCGTCTCTGTCAAGGGCCAAATAATCCAGCCTGACCCCTTTGACAATGGTTAGCGCGGCGTGAGTCTCTGTGTGGGGGCGGTTAATCCCTCGGATTGTTAGGCAAGGGCCAGAGTATTTGCCCAGGCCGGATAATCTGCCCTAACGGGGCCGGATGATCCGCCCCCTGAGAAGGCTGTCAAAGTTGGACAAGACGGGCCCTTTCTGTGGGGGGTGGATAATCTCTCGGATTGGTCGGCCAGGGCTAGAGTTTTTGCCCGGGCCGGATAATTCGCCCATAGAGAAGTTTGCTAAGGGAACCACAGTGTGACCTTCTCTGTAGGGGTGGAATATCCCCCGTATAATCCGAGGCTATGGCGGAGTTTTACCCCCGGCCAGATAATCTGGCCTTCACTTGGGCCAGATAATCCGGCCCCAGACTTCACTTATGGCCATGTTTGGACAGGGGGTCACTAGTAGGAAAAGGCTTATCCATAGGGGTCATATTAGTGGCGCACCTCTAAAGGGTGCCCCACGGATATTTATCCGTGCGCACGCGAGAAACGATGCGCCACTGACCTGCGCTTATCCGTGGCGCACACTTAGAATGGTGCGCCACTCATATGTGGGCCCCAGTGCTGGTGGTCGACCCCTTCCATGGGCGGCATACCCGTGGCGGACGGAATCGGCATGCGCCACGGATAAGTTAGGTATCAGCGCACGCTTTTTTGGTGCGCCATGGATAAGTGTGTTCCCACGATTCGAAAAGTTGGTAGAGTATCTGTGGCGCATGGAGTTGGGGTGCGCCACTCACCTCAAATACCTGTGGCGCATCAAAAAGTGGTGCCCCAATGATAACTTTTCAAAATTCTGCTCCCACCCCCTCCCCCCCCCCCCCCCCTCGTGGATCATCTTTTTAGGTTTATAAAAAATAAAATAAAATGATAAACACTTCAAAAAATAAGATTCGTACATATATAGGTAGGTTATGTGATCTAGTTTCTAGGAAAATTAACAAACATCAATTTCAACATTTTTTGCAAAAAAAGGTCATGGCATTGTAAAACGGCCATAACTTTTGCATACGACATCGGAAAAAATGCATAATATATCCACTCGCAATAGTCGGAGACCGTTTACCGATTTTTAGATTCTCAAAATTCAAAAAGAGTAAAAAGATATGCCAGAAACAAGATATTTTCTTGCAGAAATAAAAAAACCGAGGGAACTTATCTGTGGCGCACCCCATAGTGGTGCGCCACAGATAACTAGGGCGGAATTTGCAATTCGAATCGCCACCCCGCCCACCTACCCCTTCTCCTTATCTTGGATTCCACCTCCTCCTTTCCCTCCCATTCTCCTCCTCCTCCTCTCCTCTTCCTCTTCCTCTTACTCCTCCTTCTCTCCTCCTCCTCCTCTCCTCCTCCTCCTTCTCTCTTCTTCCTCTTCCACCTCCTCCTCCAAATCTTCTTCTATCATTTCCTCTCCTCTCCTCTCTTGTCCTACTCCTCTGAATCCTCTCCTCTTCTCCTTTCCTTTCCTCTCGTCTCCTCTCCTCTCCTCCTGCTCCTCCTCTCCAACCGCATCGGCCTCCTCCGTCCTCGAGCTCCCCCCGGCGACTAGGCGCGACGACGATGAGGCGACGTGGCGGCAGATCTCGATTCACTTTTTTTTAAAAATTGAAAAATTTATCAGTAGCGCACCATGCCCATATGCGCCACGGATAATTTTGAGATATCCCGCCTTTTTCAAATTTTGAAATCGATATCGGTGGTGCACCATATCCCGGTGTGCCACTGATAAGTGGCTTATCTATGGCACACGCCCAGGTGCGCCACAGTTAAATATTATCAGTGGCATATTATCAGTGGCGCACGCGAGGTGTGCCACTGACCTATTTTTTGGTGCACCACTGATAGCCCTTTTCCTACTAGTGGGTATAAAAGCTCCAATCACCCCTCCTGTCAGATCTCTTGATTCAATCGAAAAAGTACTAGTTTGTTGCAAAATCTCTCATTCAAGATATCCCACTTCAACCACCTGAAGGCTCCGATATTTGGGGAATCGAAGGAGGAGACTTCATTCATCAACATCACGGATCAAGCGCTTCACTTCCTCTCCATTCACTTGGAGATCTCTCTATCTAGTATTCTTGTTGATATCTAGATCTTGTGTTTTGGTTTTGATAATATTTATTCATGTGGAAGCTTGTTGTCATTACGAGAGCCTCCAATTCAGTTGTGGAGTTGTGCCCCGCTAGTTGTGTAAAGGCATCGGTTCCCGCCTCGAAGGGTACCAATAGTGGAAAGGTGGATCAGGCCTTTCGTGGTGAGATCCATCGGAGAACAGGGTGAGGCCTATTGTGGTGTGGTGGTCTTAGTACCACCCACCCCTCCAACGCATATGTACTTTCCTTAACAATGAAGGAACTGCGGTAAAACAAATCATGTGTCTCCCCGTGCTCCACTATGGTTTCCTCGTTCCTTACTCTTACTCACCTTTACTCGCTAGTAGTTAGGTTTGCATATAGGGAAATTCTTCGTAATTGCATATCTAGAGAATTTACCTTTTGTGTCAAGCCTAAAATTGAAAAAGCATTAAATTTTGAAGTAGCACCTATTCACCCCCCCCCCCTAGGTGCCCATATGATCCATTTCAATTGGTATCAGAGCCTCGGCTCTTTATTTGGGCTTAACAGCCTAAGAGAAGTATGGGTACTAAGGAAAATGGGAGTGAGGCGGTGGACAAGGATACAATGGATGACCTCAAGACGTTGGAAACAACCTTGTTGAAATCCTTTGAGACCAAAAGGGAAGATATGCAGCAAATGATTGCTCGTCTCACCTCATCTACATCCCCACCTTCATCTACCTCTGAGGACACCACTCGTCTATCTAAGGATAAAGCTCATCCTAACTCCAAGGAAGATGAGATGGTGGGTGAGAAAAATAATGGCTCTGCTTCCAAGAAGGGGAGTGGTAGGGAGGATTATAGTGAGGTTTCTCACCTATATTCTCCCAACCCACCTATCCCTCATCCCCATATAAACAATAGGGGTGATCCACCCAAGCTTACTGCGTCTTCATTTAATCAATGGCAATTCTTAATGAAATATCATGTGTGCAGTTTGTCGATTGAGCTTTGGAGGATCATTGAAGATGACCTTCATATTGGAGACCCCACCAATTTGACAAGAATAGAAGTGGTGGACAGTCAACTAAATGCAACGGCTCTTCACATGATTCATCTTGGTGTGGGTCCCAAGGACATGCCACATATTGATCACTTTAACACAGCCAAAGAAGCGTGGGATGCTCTCACCGACTTGTTCATCGGCAATGAAACCATGAGAAGAAATAGGTATGATGCTCTAAGAAATGAAGTTGAAGGATTCTACATGTTGGATGGTGAGGACCATGAAGACATGTATAGAAGGCTAAAGAGCATTGCAACAATGTTTAGAAAGCATGGTACCACTCATATTGATGATGCTTGGATCAAAAGGAAATATGTGAGTGCCCTCATGTCATTTGAGCCCACGGACTTGAAGAGTTTGCAAAGTAGACACAACTACCACCAAATGACTTCCTATGAAGTCATGCAAGAAATGGCGGCCTTCAAGGTAGAATCTAAGAACGCCGAAGATGCTCGCACTCGGGTAATTGGGATGCAAAAAGGAGTCAATGTTGCACTAAAGGCCAATGTTGTTGAACAAGATTAGGATGATAGAGGGTACATGGACTTCTACGCAAGAAACTTTTGGAAGGACCCAGCTAAGGCAAATCTGAAATTGCGCGCAAGAATGGGTCAAGTGAGTGAAAGGAGAATGGCCCAAAGCTGAGAACTTGCTACAATTGTGGAGACGGTTTACACTTTGTGGCTGAGTGTCCCTATCAAAGTAGAGAAGATAATGGGGGCAGGCTCATCCTCAAGGAAAAATCAAAGGCACCTCGGAAGAAGCCATTCATCAAGAAGAGTGCTCCCTACAAGAAGCAACCAAAGATTGTTTTGGTGGCACAAGAAGAATACTCATCCGAAAGCGAAGATGAGGAGGATGAAGAGAGCAGTCGAGAGGTGGCTGCTGAAGGGTTCATAGCATGGAAAACAAAAAAATTCTACCGCAAGAACGAAAAAAACCCAGATCTAATCTAGATAAAAGCCAAGATCTAATCTATTAGACATGTGCAACGAGATAGATCTGTACTAACCCTTGTAGACCCGAAAGCGTTCGGAGATTGGATCTCGTGGTTGATGTAGTCGATCACTTGCCGATCTCAAGATCGTGTGGACGATCCTTCCGGCGCCGCGTTCCGGCAGCGCTTCCGCAATTGGTCACACGTGCGGAGTCGAAGCAGACCTTCCTCTCCTCGTTCCAGCGAGCAGCGGAGGTAGTAGATCTTCTCCACGGAATCCCAGTGGCATGACGGTGTGGTGGTGGTGGTGGAGTAGAGAATTCTGCAAGGCTTTGCCTAAGCCGGAGCAGAGGGAAGGAGGAGGAGAGAGGCGGCGGCTAGAGCTTGTTATGAGAGAGAGCTAGGAGGGGGCGCCCCCTCCCCTCTATTTAAAGGAGGGAGGCGCCTTGGGAGGGGGAGTCCTAGTAGGACTCCCCTCCCTCCTTGGGCCGGCGGGTTGGGAAGGGGGGAGGAGTCCTCGTCCCCCACGAATCCGTGTCTAGCCCCCACAAGGTTTCCTTGACCCTTTCTTGGTTTTCAAGCAAACACCAAGAACTCTTCTAGAACCTTCCGGAACATTCTGAAACCTTCTAGAATCCCCATACAAACACTCCGGAACATTTCCTAACTTAGAAAATGATCCCCAATATATGAATCTTATTCTCCGGACAATTCCGGAGCTCCTCGTGATGTCCCGGATCCAATCCGAGACTCCGAACAACATTCGGTCTCCAACGCACATTCCATATCTACTTAAAACAACTTCGAACCTTAAGTGTGTCACCCTACGGTTCGTGAATATGCAGACATGATGGAGACACCTCTCCGATCGATAACCATCAGCGGGACCTAGAGATCCATAATGGCTCCCACATACTCAACGATGACTTTGTGATCGATAGAACCATTTACATACGAAACCAATTCCCTTTGTCTCGCGATACTATACTTATCCGAGGTTTGATCGTCGGTATCCCTATACCTAGTTCTACCTTGTTACTGATAAGTACTCTTTACTCGTTCCGTGATATGTCATCCCTTGTGACCTAGTCACATGCTTGCAAGCTAACTAGATGACATTCCACCGAGAGGGCCCAGAGCATATCTATCCGTCATATGGATGGAAAAATCCCAATCTTGGTCCATGAGCTTCAACATATACTTTCAGAATACCCAATGACACCTTTATGGCCACCCAGTTACGAAGAGGTGTTTGATGTCATCAAAGTACCCATCCGGTGATGGTGATTAACATAACCTCATGGTCGAAGGATTAGGTTACTATGTATTTTAAAGCTTATAGCAAACGAACTTTAATGACTTGATTTTATGCTATGCTTACTACGGGTGTGTGTCCATCACATCATTCTCCTAATGATATGATCTTGTTATTAACGACATCAAATGTCCATGATCACGAAACCATGATCGTCCATTAATCAACAAGCTAGTTTAACAAGAGGCTTACTAGGGACTCTTTTATGTTTACAAAACACACATGTATTAGTGTTTCCTAATAATACAATTATAGCATGGGATGTAAACATTTATCATAAACATAAAGATATAATAATAACCACTTTATTATTGCCTCTTGGGCATATCTCCAACAGTCTCCCACTTGCACTAGAGTCAATAATCTAGTTAAAAACTTGTGCATTCAACACATATGGCTTTCTGGTGTTGTATAGACACTATTGCTAGTGGTAAACATAATCTTCGGATCTGACACTTCCAGGTCCGTGTGTATTTGCATGTCCTTGCGTCTCTACGCATTACTCATTCTCCAATGAGATGGCATTGTATAAATTTGGTCCTTTTGTGAGACCTTTAGTTCCTTGGGATTAAATTATGTTGATACAATTGTCATACAATGTATCTTCATAGTATTATCCCGCTATGAACCACACCTAATTTGATAACAAACTACTTAACACAAATGCCCTCCTTTGCTGCTACTATAGCAGTTATATACTTAGACTTTTGTTGTAGTATCTGTCACAATGTTTTAACTTTGGTACTCAACCAAATCCTTTATGGAACTTCCTTTCATTACATTGTGCCACCCATAGTTTAAATTGAGATAAACTTAATTTGTATCCTGTGACAAAACTAGTATCAATGTAACACTTTACAATGAACTATCTTTAACTATTTGTCACTTATACATGATATATTCTTAGTTCTTCCAAAGCTCATAAGAATATCTTTACTATTGTCCAATAATCATCTTATGAATCATTCTGGTATATGCTCATAACATTTAGAGCATAGGACATATCTGGATGTGTACATCTCAAAGAATGATTGATCAAAATATTCTTGTGATTTCACCAAGTGTCAAAACACTTGAATCTCGTGTCAACACACTCGAATCTTGATTCAGTCCTTTCCGTGCGTCAAGAACCTTCCTTGTTGTTTCCATATTGAACTCATTCAACATCTTATCTATGTACATTTGGCAAAACCATATTAGCGCCTCAATCTATCCATATAGACATTGATGCCTAATTCTTGGGTTATGCCTAAGTCTTCCATCAAAATGAAATTCTTAACCTGTGTCAATACAAGATACATCATTTCCAATCAACAATATGTCCTCTACATAACGTATTAGAAATATGTCTCAGCGCTCCCACTTAATTTCTTGCAAATGCAAGCATCTTCATCATCTCCGATGAATTTAAACTCTTTTAACAATTTCATCATGGTGAAGATTCCAACTCCGCTATGCTTACTTCAACCATTGAAGTTTTGCATACTCTTTTAGCATCCTTTGAATTAACAAAACCCTTTGGATCGTGTCATGTACACATCCTAGGTAACCATTCTATTAGAAGAACTTGTTTTGTTTGTTCAACTACCATATACCAAAATATATGTAGTGCTTGCTACATTAATCCGTCCAGACTAAATATCTCTATGAAAAATCAAATCTTATCATAATCAATTCCTTGAACATTGTCGTAAACTCCTTCCGACATGTCGACTATTTCATAGATTTGAAACATCCATGTCTATTTCTTTATAGATCCAAACACAACCGATAGGCTTCACACCTTTCCGGAGGGTCTTCAAAGTTCAGAAACTTGATTTCTCGTGTATGGATGCTATAACGGATTCCATGACTTCTAGTCATTTTATGGATTCAGGGCCCATCATCGCTTCTTTGCATGTAGTCGGTTCATCATTGTCAAAACAATAACGACTTGCTTTATCAAATCTTACTATTTGATTCTTACCGACCCACACGGTTCTATAGGAACTCTAATATCCGAGATCACACCTTTTGTAATCACGAGAGCCATGAGCATTGTGGCCGTCACCGGGACACTTTCCGGCGCTGCGCTACTTAGCACATATAGCTAAGGTTCAACAACCTTATCAAAGTTCTATTGTCCTCCCACTTAACTTTTCACGAAAAATTCCTTCCCAAGAAACTTGACGTTCCAAGTAACAAACTCTTTTGTCCTCGGTGTTATGGAGAAATTCCCAACAAATTCTTTGGGATAACCTACAAAGACGTGCTTATCCGACTTTGGTTTGTAAACATTTTACTTATGCATAACATACCAAAATTTAAGAAAAGACAATTCGGGTTTTATCCCAAACCATGACTTATATGGTGTCATTTCAACGGATCACGATGGAGCTCTTTTCAGTGTAAAAGCGGTAGTCACTAAAGCTTTAATCTTTAAAATATAATGGCAGTTTTATAAATGACACCTTTGATCTTACCATGTAAAACAAGGTTTCATTACATATCTCGAACACTCCATACTCCTATGGTGTTTTGGGAAATGCAAATCCATGGAACGATTCCTCAAATCTTAGGTGTTTTGCTAAACTTGTAACTCAAACATCTTTCTTTATGATCCAATCATAAACTCTTTTATTTTCTTGTTATATTGATTTTCCACTTCATCTTGGAAGTCTTTGAACATTTTTCAAATGTTTCATACTTCTTCCTTATTGAGTAAGTATATACATATACTCACTCAAATCTTCGGAGAAAGCATATGAAGTTGAAATCCATCGCCCACAACTACACATAATGGACTATATACATCAATATGTACAAATTCCAATCAGTTAGTCGTCCGTTCCTCTTTTGGCCTATGAACGGAGTTTTAATTATCTCCAGGAAAGTATCACAAGCGTCATTTGATCCAAATCAAAGACTCCAAAAATCCATCAACATGGAGTTTCTTCATGTATCCCTTTCAATATAATTTAAACGGTGATGTCACTTCGCAAGTGATCTTTCAATCATTTGTCTTGCGACATTTTAGCATTAGTTTTATAGTCGTTATTTTTCCAACCAGACTTGTATATCATCCATCTATTATGGAATACGGCAATTATTTGAACAACCTTTTGTCGTCATAATACCTGATCAAAATAACAATTATTGAAACAAATCTTGAAGGCAAGCTTTGATGTTTAACGAGCAACACAATAATCTTTTGTTTGTTTTCGATGAACATCATCACATATTCTCTTGCTAGTTACTTAGGCCATTGCAGTTCATGAATTGTGTTGTCCTGTATGACACTTCATACCAACCAATTCGGTATCCAATACCTAAGAACCACATTGTTTAACAAGCAAGGAATACAACCATAACATGTATATCTTCTATATGCCTAAGTTGGACATCTCCAACCTTTTATTTTCTGCCAAATATTTTATAGATTCTCTTTCAGCAATTCCTTTTCTTTTAAAAGAATCTATCAACATCAATAGTGGTGTCATTCACATGACACATAGTACAAAGCGTATATAGTCAAATACTAATACCTTTGGACTTGCACTTTGAAGTGGATCACCATCATCAAATGTTTGGCCTTCTTTCAAAAATCCATTCTTTAGTAATCTATTAGTGTACTAAACATTTTACTTACATCTTTTATTCATCCTTATCATGACAACTTTCATGATCAAGCTGCTATAGCTTATAAAGGTGAATTGCGAGTATAATGTTTCTTTTTCAAAACCTTTTGGAGGATTAGGACGACTAGCGTCTCCAACCTTCACAAATCCTCATCAAATATGAGGACGTATACTCTATCATGTTGTAACCAACACATTGTTTTAGATATCGCAATACCTTTCACATATGATGGTTTCTGAAACATTGCTTTCAGCTCTTAGATAAACTTGATATTAAAAACAATCTTTTGAGTATCAAGAATCATGGAGGCAAACATGATACATTAGATACTAACACTGGAATTGTTACTCTTGATTTAATACTATTTATTAAACTTCACAGAGTAAACGGAGTTTGCTGAAAGTTTTCAATAGGACTTTTAAACTTTAAATTGACACTCAAAACAATACGATACCAGTTCGTAAAGCAAATATCCAGAATTTCTATAGTTCCACTATCTCAACTATAACTAAGCGTAAGGTGGTAAATGGATGCCAATGACTACAACAAACTATGCAAATTCACTTTGATTGTGTTTATGATAAATTGAGTTCGACTAATCCAAATTACAAATGAACTCCCACTCAAAACAACATCCCTCAAGTTGTTTTAGTGATTACATGAACCAAATCCACTACACCAAGTCCGATCATCACGTGAGATGATGTAGCTTTAAAGGCGAACAATCAACATGTTCATCATATCATCCATATGACTCATGCTTTACCTTTCGGTATTCTGTGTTCCGAGACCATGTCTGTACATGCTAGGCTCGTCAAGGTTAACCTTAGTTTCTGCATGTGCAAATCTGGCTTGCACCCGTTGTATGCACACGTAGAGTCTATCACACCCGATCATCACGAGATGCTTCGAAACGACGAGTCTTAGCAACGGTGTCAACTAAGGACGAACACTTTATGTCACATCCCAAAATTCTCCTAATTTTGGAATGTAAAGTTAATAAAATAACTTGGTTGAATTGTTTGACTTTGTTGAAATTTCTCAAAGAAAAGAAACTTTCTGTTATGATTTTCCTTCCTTGAATTTAGAAAACTTGTATGAGATTGGATTTACAGGACTATCCAACTTGTTTTCATTTTCTTTTCAACTATTTGATTCTTTAAATATCCAACCATGCTTAGATGATTAAAGAGAGGGAATAAAATGACTTTCCCAATTATGGTGGAGTGATATTCTAATTTCCCTATTTGACCCTTAAAGTCTCTACTTCGATTTATGAAACCATTCTAGATGCTTTTCACCACTTGCTTGAAAAGAGAGAAGATAACATGACATCTTCATTTTCATTGGATGTTAAGAATGTGTTCCTTCATGTTACATGATTGAACTTGTTGTTTTGGGCATTTGTGGCATTGTGTGTTTTGGTTGAGTGGTTAAAATAAAACCCTAAGAAGCTATTTAGAAATATTGCATAGTAGCCATATAAGGACAAATGCATAAAACCCTATATCCTTTTTGATAATACCTAAGTAGCCATATAGGCAAAAGGCGTGAATTGAGTTTTAGCTTTAGGATTTGTGTGAATGTTTGCAAAAACAAAAATCAAGAAGCATTCATAAGCATTCCTTTGCATCCATGCAAAGTTCCCAAAAATTGAATCCAAATTCTAATATCTAGATCCGATAGTTGATTTACCCAAATGTTCCTATAAGAAATATAAAGACATTTATAAATAAATCATCTCTAAACTAGTGAAAATGTTATAAATATGATCTTATAATGATCTATGGAATTTTAGAAAAATTTAGAAACAAGAATCATGTCATTTGTAGTTCGTATGCAAAAGATATAAAGAAAATACCAAAATAGAAAAAGAAAACGAAAAAAAAAACGAAATGGGCCGCCGGCCGGCCCACCTCAGCCGACCGAACCAGCCATAGTACGGGATCGATCCCACTTCCGCTTTAAAAAGCGTGCGAAAATCTGTTTTCTAAACCTATCTCTATTTAAACACTTATAACTTTTTATCTACAACTCCGAATTGACTTTCGTTTGTTTCTACTTGTTCCCTACTCCAAGATCTATCTTCCCATCATCATAAAAGCCTAAGTAATCCATCGGAGCCACAGCTATAACACTTCTCCTTTCCGAAATCCCGAATCTACACCCTACCGAATCGTATTTCGCTTCTAAACCCATCTAAACTTCGTCGGCTACCTTCGGCTTCAACACGAAAGTTGTATATCTCGTCGAAATCTTTCAATTCCGATAAACCTCACCTCTTTTCATCCATCACAGCCGGAGAATTTCGCAACGCAATATTTCAGATCTGATGGCGTAATTCCAAGATCTACTCGCGCTCGTTTCTTGGAATCCAAATTCCTTTGGTGAAAAGGTAGATCTAATCGTCCTCCACAACTTTTATGTTCAAAGTTTTTCGATTTGACCTACGGATTTATCTCTCTAACACAGATCTACTTCTAGTCCTTTGTTAGGCAAAATCGGATCTATTTTGAGCCAACTTCTCTTCTAGCCACCGGATCTCATCCCGACGATCGAGATTCAATCGTCCCGATCAGTTGCCTCGTCACCGCCACGTCATCGTCAGGTCAGCATCTAGTCCCAGTCAGCCTGCACGGTCAACCTGTCCAGTCAGCGGAATATTCTCTGGAATATTCCGTTCGAATTTAAAATTGCAGATTATAGATCTAACTTGTAAAATCTATAGAAAATTCATACTATGTCCAAACATCGCAAATAATATACCCCTGGATTCACAAAATTGTATAGAATATGATTCTGGAATAAAATTACAAGTTTACTTTATAGATTACTGGCGAATAATTATTTAGTATTATTGGCCTTTTAAATCATTAAATTCATAGTAAATAATCTACATAGCCGAAAAATATGAGTAATATGTCCCTGAGTTCATAATCTTGCGTAGTTTTTAGATCTGTACTTAGTTTTGTTCGTTGTCAGCACGATCTGTTCAGATTTATTAAACTCCATTAAACACTAAATAAATCCTAGAAAAAGATCTATAACTCCGATTAAGATGAATCTAATTACTCCTGGTCCGTATTAATGTCCTCTATCCAATAAAACTAATAACCAAATTTAATTGGACAATTAGGACAGAAGTTGCAACAGAACTACTAAAGCCTTTTTTTGGGTCATCAAGATTTAATAACAAATACCCTATTGCATTAAATGATCTCCTACATGCATCATATGATCTAATACCATTCAAAGAACTAATATTAAATCATCATGCATGCTTGTGTTCATCATTGTTATGGTTGTTATGTTTGTAATTGTGTTGATTGGAATTGTTTTGTCCTCGCGTTAGATTGTTCGGAGAGTGCGATTGCTGCCGAAGAATTCAATCATCACCCATAACACAAACATAAGGCAAGTTACACCACTTGTTCATGTTATGTCCCAGTTTTTGACTATGCATGTTTTACTCTTCAAAATCTTGTAGTATGCATGTGTAGGTTTTTAGTAGCTTTCTTATTACTATTTTTGCAAGTGCGGTTTTGTAGTATGCCATGAGTAGCTTTATACTTAGGATTTTCCGTCCTAATAGGTTCCCCCTGTTTTACTAAGTATTGCTTGCTATGCTATATATATATCAAATACCGTTGGGAGGGTTCGACTCAAGAATTTTCTAAGTATGATAGCTCTCTCGAGCGAACTTTCTTCTCCAAAACCCCTTCAAAATAAAACTAAGTTTTCTTCTGGGCGGAATGGTTGTCGGGACAACGAGTGAGATTTTGGTGGAGGACGGCCGCCCAGGAATCAAAGAAGTCTGCCATGTTTCAGAATTCAAAAGCTTCCCGTGCAACCACAATACATATGGGCTCTGTCTTGGCTTAGTACTTAGTGGGAAACCTCACCGGGGTACCAACATTTGGAGGTTCTTGGCACGGTTGGATCCAGCTGGTAGAGGGGCTACTAAGGGAAGGCTTCGCCATGGTCTTGTCTGTAAAAGGACTTGATCGTGGATTGTGGGGAAAGTGCACAACCTCTCGAGAGTATTGCAATCTGATCGATCAGCCGAGTTCACGGAAAAGAACATTTTGAGCATCTGAAGGATGGAGCCTCTGAAAGATCTTCCTCTCTCTCTTTTCAAACAAAAGTTTTTCAAACCCTATGGCGTGCGTAATATCGCTAATAGGTGGGAATTTGGGAACTTGGTGTGTCATATCCAAGTAACTTGGTGCGTAATATCCAAGTGCCACCTGGTGTGTAATATCCAAGTGTTAGGTTGATTGGGCACTTGGTGAGTAATATCCTCGTGTTCCATTTGACCCTATACTATTTATCAAAGTTTACAAAGTAGGGAAAACTTTCTTCCTCTTTTCTTATTACATTTATAAAATTGGCTTTACGCAAATGAACCCCAAAGCCTACTCTAGCCTTGCATGTAGAGTTAGTCTTGTTCTTTCCTTGGTGTAATTTGCCAATACATTCAAAGTATTAACCAACTCGTTTGGCTGCACGTTTTATGTGCAGAATTTGGAGATCGTTGAAAGGTGCGCTAGGATCGCGAGTCTTCACTCAACCTGCCTGTGGCATTGATGGGACTCCAAGTTGTATATATTTTGCTTCTGTTGTAATAATGTAAACTCTGGATTATTCGATTCATGTAATAAAGACTTGTGTTTTACATGATATTTCATCGACTGTGAGTGCTAGCTAATGATCCAGGGACTAGCATGTTAATCACAGGGACTTAGGATCTTACACGATCCGAGGTCATAACACTTTATTACTTGATATTTAGTGAGAGGGTCATCTTATAATGCTACCGTCGCGATCTAAGCAATACAAGATGCATAAAGGATTAACATCACAGGCAATTCATAATATGTGATATGATATGGCCTTTCTTCTTGTGCCTTTGATCTCCATCTCCAAAGCATGGACAAGATCTCCATCATCACCAGCGTGGCGTCAAGGTCCGTGGCGCCGCTTCATGGTTGTCCATCACCACCAACAACTATTACAACTACTTGGAATAAAGCTATTACATGATGAATAGACACGCGGGGTCTTAAACAAAATTTAAAGACAACCATTAGGCTCCTGCCGGTTGCCATATTACAATAAGGATCACTGCATACATCAAATATAATCACAATCACATAATGGCCATATCACATCACAAAACCCCTGCAAAAACAAGTTAGACGCCTCTAATTTTCGTTGCATGTTTTACGTGGCTTGGGGCTTTCGAATAAGAACGGATCTTACCTACGAAACTGAACCACAACGTTGATACAAGTGCTATCAAGTTGCAAAGTGTAAATTGGATCTATACTATGGTGGGAGAGACAGACACCCGCAAAGCCACTTGTGCAAAGCAAGTTACACGTCAAGCGTGGAGCAAGTCTCATGTGCGATGACATGTAAGGTTAGCCCGAGCCGCTTCATCCCACCATGCCGCAAGATGCAAAGTACACAAAGCAAAAGAAGGCACGAGCACCAACGCCCACAACACCACTGTGTTCTACTCGTGCAACAGATCTACGCATAGACACGGCTCTGATACCACTGAAGGGTTCGTAGCATGGAAAACAAAAAAATTCTACCGCAAGAACGAACAAAACCCAGATCTAATCTAGATAAAAGCCAAGATCTAATCTATTAGACATGTGCAACGAGATAGATCTGTACTAACCCTTGTAGACCCGAAAGCGTTACGAGATTGGATCTCGTGGTTGATGTAGTCGATCACTTGCCGATCTCAAGATCGTGTGGACGATCCTTCCGGCGCCGCGTTCCGGCAGCGCTTCCGCAGTCGGTCACACGTGCGGAGTCGAAGCAGACCTTCCTCTCCTCGTTCCAGCGAGCAGCGGAGGTAGTAGATCTTCTCCACGGAATCCCAGCGGCACGACGGTGTGGTGGTGGTGGTGGAGTAGATAATTCTGCAAGGCTTCGCCTAAGCCGGAGCAGAGGGAAGGAGGAGGAGAGAGGCGGCGGCTAGAGCTTGTTATGAGAGAGAGCTAGGAGGGGGCGCCCCCTCCCCTCTATTTAAAGGAGGGAGGCGCCTTGGGAGGGGGAGTCCTAGTAGGACTCCCCTCCCTCCTTGGGCCGGCGGGTTGAGAAGGGGGGAGGAGTCCTCCTCCCCCACGAATCCGTGTCTAGCCCCCACAAGGTTTCCTTGACCCTTTCTTGGTTTTCAAGCAAACACCAAGAACTCTTCTAGAACCTTCCAGAACATTCTGAAACCTTCTAGAATCCCCATACAAACACTCCGGAACATTTCCTAACTTAGAAAATGATCCCCAATATATGAATCTTATTCTCCGGACAATTCCGGAGCTCCTCGTGATGTCCCGGATCCAATCCGAGACTCCGAACAACATTCGGTCTCCAACGCACATTCCATATCTACTTAAAACAACTTCGAACCTTAAGTGTGTCACCCTACGGTTCGTGAATATGCAGACATGATGGAGACACCTCTCCGATCAATAACCATCAGCGGGACCTGGAGATCCATAATGGCTCCCACATACTCAACGATGACTTTGTGATCGATAGAACCATTTACATACGAAACCAATTCCCTTTGTCTCGCGATACTATACTTATCCGAGGTTTGATCGTCGGTATCTCTATACCTAGTTCTACCTCATTACTGATAAGTACTCTTTACTCGTTCCGTGATATGTCATCCCTTGTGACCTAGTCACATGCTTGCAAGCTAACTAGATGACATTCCACCGAGAGGGCCCAGAGCATATCTATCCGTCATATGGATGGACAAATCCCAATCTTGGTCCATGAGCTTCAACACATACTTTCAGAATACCCAATGACACCTTTATGGCCACCCAGTTACGAAGCGGTGTTTGATGTCATCAAAGTACCCATCCGGTGATGGTGATTAACATAACCTCATGGTCGAAGGATTAGGTTACTATGTATTTTAAAGCTTATAGCAAACGAACTTTAATGACTTGATTTTATGCTATGCTTACTACGGGTGTGTGTCCATCACATCATTCTCCTAATGATATGATCTTGTTATTAACGACATCCAATGTCCATGATCAGGAAACCATGATCATCCATTAATCAACAAGCTAGTTTAACAAGAGGCTTACTAGGGACTCTTTTATGTTTACAAAACACACATGTATTAGTTTTTCCTAATAATACAATTATAGCATGGGATGTAAACATTTATCATAGACATAAAGATATAATAATAACCACTTTATTATTGCCTCTTGGGCATATCTCCAACAATAGCCACCACATCTACTCCCACATCGCTCGACTCCCCTAATGAGAACATCATCAACAAGAACGTCACTTGCCTTATGGCAAGAGGTTCCAAGGTATCACCTACTATTTCTTCATTTCTTAAGACCACTATGAATGTTGAGCGGGACTCAACAAACGGTCATCGATTTTGCCAACAATGTTCAATGTCAACACAATGTTCCTATATTGACAATTAGAAGTGATAACGGCTCCGAATTCAAGAACTACGCTCTGAATGAATTCCTAAGTGAAGAGGGGATAAGACACCAATATTCCGCTGGGTACACCCCTCAATAAAATGGTGTAGCCGAGAGGAAGAACCGGACTTTAATGGATATGGCAAGATCTATGTTGGCTGAATTCAAGTCACCATATAATTTCTGGGCTGAAGCAATTTCTACCGCATGCCACTCATCCAACCGTCTCTACCTCCACAAAATCTTGGACAAAACACCTTATGAAATACTTACCGGTAACAAGCCAAACATCTCCTACTTCTGGGTATTTGGTTGTAAGTGTTTCTTTCTCATCAAAGGAGTTCGGTTATGTAAATTCAAGTCTAAGGCTTTAGAAGGTATTTTTGTTGGTTATGGTGCTGAATCCCACACTTATAGAGTCTACAATAAGCTCTCCGGAACTGTCATAGAATCTTGTAGTGTGGTGTTCGAGGAAAATGATGGCTCCTGTGTGAGGCAAGTTGATGTTCATGATGCAGATGTTGAAATACCCTAAGATTCCATAAGAAGAATGGGCGTGTGATTTTGCTGCCCCATTGAGGAACCCCTTGTGGTGGATCGGGAAGGACAATGCTCTACTCAAGTAGAGCCATCATCGACCCAATCTCAACATGCTCCAATAGCTGGAGAAACTTCTATACCATCACCGCCACTTGCTGAAGATCACCAACCATCTGCTCCAGGAAGCTCCAGGCCGGATTATCAAGTTGACACCGGATTATCCGGCTAGGCTACCTAGAATGCCAGGACCAAATAGATCAACGAAGGACTTGATGCAACTCCTAGGCCTGATTTTCTGGGTGACATTGGATTATCCGTCCCTTCTCCAACTTGATAAAGAAGCGTCCAAGACAGTCAGGAAGGACCATCTACTCCTAGGACGGATTATTCGGCCACTCCCATGGCCGGATTATCCGGCCCAGAATTTTCAGAACAGCAGTAGCCTCATGTTATGGCTACTGATCAACATCAAGGGCAAGGTTCTTCATCTCCTATTCTCGCTGAGCAAGCTGAAGATCAAGGTCAAGCGAGTAGTCCCAACAAAGATTCAAATGATGAAGAAATTCCTCCAAGAAACAACAAGTTGATTGAACTTCACCGCAAAGCTCGTGCAGACCGGAATCTTGAATTGAGAGGTCACACTCTTGATAAAGTTGTAGGTGATCTCAGATGGAGGGTGCCCACAAGAAGTGAGCTAGTAAGCTTCGGTGAGCATCAAGCTCACATTTCCATGGTGGAACCCAAGAAAGTGTTTGAAGCTCTTGAAGATCCGGACTGGGTTGTTGCTATGCATGAAGAATTAAATAATTTTGAGCGCAATAAGGTCTGGAAATTAGTAGAGAATCCCAAGGATTTCCGCAATGTTATCGGCACAAAGTGGATTTTCAAGAATAAGCAAGATGAGAATGGCATTGTTGTAAGGAACAAGGCAAGACTCGTGGCACAAGGCTATTCCCAAGTTGAAGGCATCGACTTTGGTGAGACCTATGTTCATGTGGCTTGTCTGGTGTCCATCTGTATCCTTCTTGCTTATGCAGCTCATAATAACTTTAAATTACAGCAAATGGACGTTAAGTGTGCTTTTCTTAATGGTCTTCTACATGAGTTGGTATATGTAAAGCAACCCCCAGGATTTGAGGATCCCAACTTCCCGAACCATGTCTACAAACTCGATAAGGCACTCTATGGCCTTAAACAAGCCCCACGTGTGTGGTATGAGCACCTTAAAGAGCTTTTGCTAGACCATGGTTTCGAAGTTGAGCAAATCGATCCCACTCTTTTTACTAAGAAGGTTAAAAGGTAGCTCTTCGTATACAAACTATATGTAGATGACATTATCTTTGGCTCTACTAATAAAGCTTTTAATGATGAATTTTCAAAGCTTATGACTGACAGGTTTGAGATGTCTATGATGGGGGAATTACAGTTCATTCTAGGATTTGAGATCAAACAACTTAGAGAAGGAACCTTCATAAATCAAGCAAAATACATCCAAGACATGCTCAAGAGGTTCAAGATGACGGATCTTAATGGCGTCGCCACACTGATGCAAACTAAATGCCATCTTGAACTTAATCCCAATGGTAAAGATGTGGACCAAAAGGTATACTAGTCCATGATCGGCTCTCTCCTTTACCTTTGTGCATGTAGACCCGTTATTGTGTTGAGTGTAGGTGTGTGTGCAAGGTATCAAGCAGCTCCTAAAGAAAGCCACTTAGTGGCGGTCAAGAGAATCTTCCGATATTTGGTTCATTCCCCTAATTTTGGTTTATGGTATCCCAAGAGCTCCAATTTCTCTCAATGTGATTATACTGATTCAGATTGGGCTGGTGACAAGGATGATAGGACATCAACTTCTGGAGCTTGTCAATTCTTGGGAAGGTCCTTGGTTTGTTGGTATTCTAAGAAGCAGAATTGTATATCTCTCTCCACTGCCGAGGCTGAATATGTGGCTGCTGCAAGTGCATGTACTCAATTATTGTGGATGAGGCAAACTTTAAAGGAATACAGTGTCAATTGTGACAAAGTGCCTCTTTTATGTGATAATGAAAGTGCAATCAAAATTGCATACAATACGGTGCAGCATATAAGGACAAAACATATTGAGATTTGGAATCATTTTATTTGGGACCATGTTGCTCGTGGTGATATTAATCTATCTTTTGGGAGCACAAAGAACCAACTTTCTGATATTTTCACGAAGCCACTTGATGAAGCAAGATTTTGTTATTTGAGGAATGAGCTAAATATCATTGATTCAAGGAGTCTGTCTTGATTACCCATGCACACACTCTTATGTCTCCTCCTTGTTTGGTTTAGGTGTGGGCATGGAAATAGGGGGAGTGTGGTCCTAATTGATTGGGCTAACCCTCCCCCCCCCCATGATGCCGAAAGCAAGTAAAATCATTTCTCTTAATATCATTTTGTGATATGTGAGCTTATTGATGAGTATTGGTCATGAACCCAAGATATATCTTCGCGGTGTCATACCAAGCACTCCAACAAGGTGGCCTCGGCCACCGCCCTCTTCCGTGAGAAGAGTTGGTTCTATGTGGATCTTTTTGGTTTTTCTTGCTTATCTTTTGTTCTTATGGAAATCACACTCAATTTTGGCTTTTATTGGATTTGGTTCTTGCAATATTGAGTGTGTAGTACCATCTCAGTTTGGTTGTCTAATCCCAAGCCTTTCTCTATCCCTGAGCCATCTCTTCTTGCACACAAGTCCATTGTTTACCTTGTGGAGGTTTTTGTTTGGTGGTGCGTGGGCCTGAATCTGTGTAGAACAGAACTTCAGAAATCAGGCCGGATTATCCGCCCCAAGTGGGGGCTAGATAATCTGGCCCTGGCGGCTTCTGTCCTTTAAGGGTTGGGCATAGGGGGAAGAGCTCAAACAGAGCAGTTCTTCTCCCCCGACCCCTCTCTCTCCCAAGCCGCCGCCCACTGCCCCAACCCTCCTCGGAGCCGTTCCGGCCACGGATTCTCTAGGCCTCCCCCGGATCTTATTCCCCACGCATCCAGGTACCACCTCCTCTGTGTTCTTCCATCAATGAGTGAGGGTAACTCCCTCCCATCTTTTGTGTTGATGTGTTACTTGTTGGTGGAACGTGGACTAGGAGTCTCCTTGTGGTTCTTGTTTTGCTTAGAAATCATAGCCTTGCAGTTCCTATGCCCGATCTACTTGTTGTAGGCAATCTAGCCGGATTATCTGCCCCTGGCCTGGCTGGATTATCCGGCCTGACAGATTCATCTCTGATTCATAATTCTTTAGAATTTTTGCATGCTATATTTTTGGGATGTGGATTGTTTGTCTACTATTTCTAATTTCCTCTTGGACTTGTGTGTGTGCTTATCCCCGTGATATCTATCTTATTCGTTTCACAGGTGGTTCCAGTGTTCCCAAAACCTACAAGCACTGTCCATGTAGCCTCTACATCTAGGACGATGGTGAAGGTGGTCTCGTGGACGAGGTTGAATTGAGAAGAAGGAAAAGAGAGGCTGACAGCATGGCTAAACAAGAAAAGCAAGCAAAGGAAAGAGTGGGTGTGTCCAAGAGGAAGGAGAAAGCACCCAAGGTCAACTATAAGGAAATGGATCCTGTCACTTATTCTTCGATTTGTCATCGTGATATGTTTGTGGAATATGAGTGAGATACTCATCTTGGTGACTCCCACCTTTGGTGTGCTGACCAAAAGTCCATCTATGAGGATGTTTATTCATCTCTGAAGATTCGCCCTATGCGTCCCATGAATATTGCTGAGGATATGGAGAAGCCTCAACTTGTTGATGCTATGGCTGTGACTGAGAGGATGGGGTTGTACCATCTTGTGGCCCTTTAGTGTTCCTATGACTCCGAGGTCGTGAAGCAATTCTTCTCCACTTTGGTAATTTTTGGCGATGAGAACTGCACCATGAAGTGGATGACCCATGACATTATGTTGGAATATGATTTTCGTACCTTCGATGAGGTGCTTGGCTATCCATTCCTTGGCAGGGATCGTGCTTGTGGCCATCGCATCATCACTCAACTCAAGCCCAACAAGGATGATGATCTTTCTCCTTGCATAGCTAATTATGGGATTGTGGGTAATCTTGTCGGTCTCTCCCCTCTTTATGCTCGTTTGGTTGGTGTTTTCCGTGACTATCACGCCTAGTGGGGGCAACAATGACAGTATTCGTCGCCACTTGGTTCAGCTGCTTGCTTTTTTCCTTTGAGGTGGCCTCTAGTGAGGATGAGTCTGTGGACTACAAGTTGGATGTGATGGAATTCATCTACCATGAGTTGACTGATGCCATGTTCAATAGGCTCTCCATTTCGTATGCTCCTTATATTATGATGCTCATTAAGTACTTGCTTCCCACTGGAGAATTTCACTACGATGTTGAGCATAAGGTGAAGAAGATCTACAACAAGGCAAGGAAGAGCTCTCATTCATCCTCTGCTCCTAAGGGTTTTATGAGGGATGCTCGTGCCAGTGCTCGTAGTCCCCAATGCCTCTTGTTGCTCGTGAGGTGAAGCAGCTAAACTAGTTTCAGCGGAACATTTTGTACATGGGAGTGGATACTCGCAAGGGACAGTATGCGGCGTACAAGCAGCGCCACGAGATGGCCCATACCCAGCAGCTCATTCTCCATCATGTGTCTGGGGCATCTGGCGCTCCTCCAGCCCCCTACTGCTCCCACTCCATATGCTAAGTGGAACTCATCTTCTGGACTCAACTATGGAGAGCTTGAGTGCCACATGTTTCCGGCGAGGGCGTCCACTATAGTAGCTGATGAGGAAGGGGAAGATACAGAGGAGTATGATGATGAGGACTACGAGTGATTCCTTGGGGCGCTAGCATCGCTCTTCTTCATTTTTGGTGTTTCGATGTCAAAGGGGGAGAAGTAGTTCTATTAGGTCTTCGTGGATTTGCATGGGTCGGGTGCAAGCATTTGCACTTTATTGTTTCGGTCTTTTTCTTGCTTGTGCCCATTTAGCGTTGAACTTTTATTCGTGATTTTGTTTGTATGAGACTATGTTGGTGTGTGGCACTGGAATGGTCCTATGGATTTATCTATTGGTGATTATGGATCCAACTATCTTATTGGTTATTGGTTATCTCTCTCACTGTGGAAGGCCTCAATAATGGTTATCATATTGGTTATCATTGTATTATATTGTGGTCTTCTACCTCACGATAGTATGAGATTTTGTGCTATCTTTTCATGTGTGTAAAACTCTTTTCCTATGAAATAGACTTGTACCTACTTGTGTGCATTTGTATTCAAATGCAAATTACTCAACTATGCACACACTTATGGGGAGTCTACTTCATGTTTGTGTTTGTGATATTAGAACTATCTTGCAAATCCTAGTATTGTCATCTAACACCAAAAAGGGGGAGATTGAAAGAACATTTCATGTTCTCTAGTGTTTTGTGTGTTAGATAACAATACCATGGAGTATCTCATGTGTGTTAAGTGCTGCAGATAAGTATTCACATGAAAAGCTGGAAAATCTGTTGTTGGGGGGGTCGGATAATCTGCCCCTGTCAAGGGACGGATAATTCGGCATGGCCCCTTTGACAATGGTGAGCGTGGCGTGAGTCTCTGTATGGGGGCGGATAATCCCTCAGATTTTCTGGCTAGGGTCAGAGTATTTGCCCAGGCCGAATAATCCGTCCCAAAGGGGGCCGGATAATCTGCCCCCCGAGAAGGCTGTCAAAGTTGGACAAGACGCGACCTTCTATGGGGGACGGATAATCTCTCGGATTGTTTGGCCAGGGCCGGATAATCCGCCCCCAAAGAAGTTTGCTAAGGGAGTCACGGTGTGACCTTCTGTGTGGGGGGCGGAATATCCCCCGGATAATCCGAGGCTAGGACAGAGTTTTACCCCCGGCCGGATAATCCGACCTTCACTTGGGCCGGATAATCCGGCCCCAAACTTCACCAATGGCCATGTTTGAACAGGGGGTATAAAAACCCCAATCACCCCTCCTATCATATTTCTTGATTCATTCAAAAAGTACTAGTCTATTGCAAAAGCTCTCATTCAAGGTCTCCCACTTCAACCACCCGAAGGCTCCGATCTTTGGGGAATCGAAGGAGGAGACTTCATTCATCGACATCATGAATCAAGCACTTCACTGCCTCTCCATTCACTTGGAGATCTCTCGATCTAGTATTCTCGTTGATATCTAGATCTTGTGTTTTGGTTTTGATAATATTTGTTCTTGTGGAAGCTTGTTGTCATTGCGGGATCCTCCAATTCGGTTGTGGAGTTCTGCCCTGCTAGTTGTCTAAAGGCATCGGTTCCCACCTCGAAGGGTACCAATAGTGGAAAGGTGGATCAGGCCTTTCTTGGCGAGATCCATCGGAGAACAAGGTGAGGCATATTGTGGCGTGGTGGTCTTAGTACCGCCCACCCCTCCAATGCAGATGTACTTCCTTAACAAGGAAGGAACTGTGGTAAAAACAAATCATGTGTCTCCGCGTGCTCCACTACGGTTTCCTCGTTCCTCACTCTTACTCGCCTTTACTCGCTAGTAGTTAGGTTTGCATATAGGGAAAGTCTTTGTAATTGCATATCTAGAGAATTTACCTTTTGTGTCAAGCCTAAAATTGAAAACGCTTTAATATTTGAAGTAGCACCTATTAACCCTCCCCCCCTCTAGGTGACCATATGATCCATTTCACCTAGAACGTCTGTAGAGTCTCCATGCACAACACCGAAGTCTCCGCCCCAGAACGTCCCGCTTGGAGTCTCGGCCCGGTCTCGCCCGGAGCCTCTGGCCCAATCCCATCTGGCCAAGTCTACAAGCTCCTGGAATGGATACGAAGACTCCACCCGCTGTACTAGAGTCTACACCCCGACCGGAGTCTCCAGCCAGTCTACACTGGAGTCTCTGCCCTAACAAGATGGGCATGCGTAGTGATTGTTGGGCCAAATCTCATGTAACTCCTATTCCATCCAGAATTGCATGTTTTAATCCTTAAACTACTCTACTAAGTTGCTAGCCTATAAATAGACCATCCAATCCATTGTAAACCCTAGACTTGATAATAGAACTAGAAGGAACCCCCATTTGTGGAATCTCTCTAGTTTGGTCTCATACTCCTTGATAAGGAGTACCAATTATCCCCCACCTCCTTGGATTATGCATTATGCGTCCATAGTTGTGCAAGGCCTTTGTTGGAGTGATCTTTAGCCAAGTTTTCAAGATCTCATCAAGATGCTCATCCTCACCGATTGGGTAGAGAGAGTTTCTTTCTCGACACCGATCCTTGGGATTGTGTTGGATCGGTAGCCGGCGATGTTAGCAATAGGCTTGTATTTGTGTATCGCGTGTGCGTGAGTTTTCTTTGTGTTCTTTGCATGTGCGTCTGTTGCATGTTCATCTCCTCTCACTCCCTCCTGAATTCACCGCCTTCCCTTAGAGATCGTGAAAGATTGGGCACCCCCACAGGTTAACCCCCAACAGTAAGTCTGGTTGGACTAAAGCATTATACATTGAAGCCACTGAGAATTGTCCATTCTTGAGCAAGTTCCAATGAAATTCATTAGTCCTAGGTACTAAATGGATAAGTGTCAAGCGTTGAATCAAGGCATTCCAAGAAGTGAGTCTGGGTCCAATTAAATCTCTTACGAACATCACATTCAGAGGAGATGACTCCATCACTTTGGCAATTGTATCGCCTTTATGACAAACGATATTGTACAATGTTGGATATTATTCTCGGAGTGTAGCATTACCTAGCCACTTATCTTCCCAGAAGCGTATCGCGGATCCATCCTTAATTGAAAAAGAACTTGTGATAACACTTTTGAACCAACATATTTTCGTTTAAGGAGAGTTTTCCAATTCCTGTCTTCAATTAATAACTTGAAGAGCCATTTATGAAGTAGTGATCGATTCTTGATCTCAAGATCTTGAATACCAAGCCCTCCATGGTCTTTGGGTCAGCAAACCACATTCCACTTAATCAATAGATATTTATTTTTCTCATTGTCTCATTCCAATAGAATCTTGATGGGAAATAATCCAACTGTTTTATGACTCCTTTTGTAAGTTGGAAGAAGGATATCATATACAGTACCATATTACTGAGTATTGTATTAATGATAACTGATCTCCCCCCAAGGAAAGTAGCTTTCCTTTCCAGCTACTCAATCTTAATTGAAATCTCTCTTCAAAAAGTTTCCACTCAGTATTTGTAAGCCTCCTAATGTATCAGAATGCCCAAATATCTAATAGGAAACTAGCCTTGACTACATCCAAATAAATCAGCATACATGTTAGCCTCCTCTTGAGCCTCACCAAAACAAAACAACTCACTCTTATGGAAGTTTATTTTCATACCCGATAATTGTTCGAAAGCTGGTAGGTTAAGTTTCAGATTTCATGCTTTTTCGATGTCATGTTCCATAAAATGAATGGTATCGTCTATACATTGAAGGATAGATAGCCCTCCATCCACCAGATGAGGAATCACGCCTTCAATCTGGTCATCTGCTTTTGCATGCTCGCTAGCATAACAGACACTATATTAAATAGCATTGGTGATAATGTCTCGCCTTCTCTTAATCCCTTCTTCGTCTGGAAGTAATTGCCGACATCATCATTAACTTTTATGATAACATTACCTCCGGAAACAAACTTATGGATTAAGATACGCCACTTAGAAGAAAGGCCTTTCATTCTAAGATTCTATTGAAGAAAAGACCATTTAACTTTGCCATAGGCTTTCTCAAAATCAATTTTCAAAATAATCATGTTCAACTTTTTCATATGTAGTTCGTGAACTGTCTCATGTAGGTTAACCACCCCATCTAGGATGTTACGACCTTGCATGAAAGCAGTTTGAGACGGACGGACCACATGATCTGCCACATACTTTAGTCTGATTGTTGCAACTTTAGTGAAAAATTTGAACTAACATTAAGGAGACAGATCGAACTGTATTATTGGATCCTTTCTACTTAATAACCTTAGGTAACAAAATATGTCCCCGAAATTCAGACGAAACAATTCTAGTTATCCAGAATGAAGAACACTGGATATCGCTAGAAGATCTGTTTAATGACTTCCCAGAAATTCAGATAGAATTCAATTAGGAACCTATCAGGACCAGGGGCCTTGTTGTGTTCCATTTGGAAAACGGCCTTCTTCACTTCCTCTTCAGAATAGGGAGCAGTAAGTAGGTTATTCTCCATATCAGAAACTTGGGGAATGTCGTCTGTTTGGGATTCATCCAAAGAGAAGTTTCCTTCCTCCGGGGTCCCCAGACAGATTCGTTATATGTTCATATCCCCAAACTTAAGATGCTCATATCCCTCGATCGTTCCCTCATCTGAACTAGAGTGTGAATTCGCTTCTTCCTATGTCAGCCATCGGCAACACTATGGAAGAATCTAGTATTCGCATCTCCTTCCAAAATGAATTGGGCTTTAGCCGTTGATACCATTTGAGCTCCTCCTCACGAAGAAGTCCCGCTAAGTGTTCATTAGATTGGCTTTTAAGCTCAATTTAGTTTACAGTTAGCGGCTGAACTTCTGCAATCGATTCGAGGTCGTTAATTGTAGGCATAGTGTGTGAAAGAAAAGACATATGTAATGTACTACAATAAAAATAGATAGTGTGTTATGCAAATAAAGATATGTTCTTATCTTTTGTTATTATATAGTTCAAGGTTGTTTACCTAATATAATTTGATTCCAAATGCTAAAATATCTGGTAGAAAGGGGACATTCAGTTTGTGCAAAATTTGAATTTTTTTTGAAATTTTCAATTTCTCCAGTTAAGTTCCTAAAAGGCTGCACAATATGTTTCAACATTTTTGTTTTCTTATTTTCTCCAGGAATTTTTGTTGACAGAGTTCGAAGCAATATTTCCACGTTTATATTCTTAATGTTTCCGTACCAATTCATATGTTATCTAGGCCCTATACTTTACTATCCCTGGTATCATTTAAAAATATCACGTTGGAGTGGAGGTTCTGTCAATGATTGCCCTGCAATGGTTGGTTTGGAGGGCCGGTCTTGCTCTGGGTCCCACCACAAACTTCTGGGGCCAAAAACGAGCTCACACTGGGGTCAACTAAACTAGCTTAAGCACTTGAGCTAACTCCCAAGGATTACATTTAACAATGATAAGAAAAAGTTGTGCCAGATGCCTGGATGGGTTTGTTGTAGCTAGTGTTCTGCTGAAAGCCTGCCGGAGGTGCAATTCTATCCACAAGAGAATTAGGAAAAAGTGGCCACACCACGGGAAAGTGAATCTAAGGCGAAATTCGCATGATGGAAAGGCTGCGACTGCCATCGCTAGGAGAGGTTCTTGGGTCAGATCGGCCCATGGTTTTCAGGTGCTTTTGCCGGTGGAGCAGTTGGGGACACACATGCACGTCATGGGTGCATGACTCGGGCTTATTGCGTGTTTCCTGTTGGAGTATATATCATCTTTCCTGTTGGCCTCGATTTGTATTCATGTCCATATTCCCCTGGCACCTTATCCGGTATCCAGGTCGCACCGTCCCTGCTGGGTGACTGGAATTCTTGAATGTTCTGCGCAACCATTGGAAACCTCTCCCAAACAGATATGTTCGCCACCGCTCAACACAACCAGAAAGACCACGTAATTAACACATGTGCACCGATAACCATGCACAACATATTCATTTGGTTACAAAGCAGCTTTATAAAATGATTTCGTCTTCCAGATTTATGGTGGATTTCAGGCCCTAACTATATATAATCTGCTACTAGTGATTATTAATAATATGCAGCTTGTTACTGGCGCAAATGAGTAACTTCCAAAATATTCAAGGACAAAGCATCCATGGGGTCATGCCAGTATGTTACTCATGACAACCAATCTGTCATCTGCTAGAAAACATGAAGATTGGGTTTTCCCTATTTGGTATTCCTTACCAAACAGAGGCCAAGTCCCGTATATATGTGGACAGTTCGAAACACATCTTTGCTTAATAGTGATTGCCCTGTATCCCAACACAGACAAGCAAAATACCATGCAAAGGCTGCAGATCGACCAATGATTTGATGTCCCTACTCCAAAAACTTGTTCAATGCGGTTGTGTCCAATGCTGAAAATTCATTCACAGCAGCAAGCACTGCTAATCCGAGCTTAATGGCATCATCCTTACTTTGTGCCTGCATGCACATGCGACATGATGGTCATATGATAGTAGAATGGTGCTTCCTAGGGGTTGAGGGTTGAAAGAAAAGGGAAGAGAAGATAACCTCAATGTTAAGGGGAAGAACTGGGTCATGGAGGGATAGCCTCAACAAGAACCAACCACCATATCCAGAAACTCTAACCTGTGTCATGACGAAATATTAATCAGTTACGATGAATATAGCAGCTTCTGGAAACAAACAAAGATTGTTGTGTACGCCTTCATAGTTCTTCGGGGCTTTCTGGAGATTTGGGTCTTTACTGATCACATTCTCCAAATGTTTCAAGATTGATTCTCCATAGTCACGGAAGGATCTGTAAATAGAATTTCGATCCATTAACTTTTATCCGTATTTTCATATAAAATACTCAAATATATCTCTATTCTCAAGCTTGATCGCCCTTTTGTTATGACAGCCTTTGAACTAAATAGGGTATAATTTTTCTGCTTAATAACCCTATTTTGACATGACTAACTAATCTCCGTCCAGTGCGAAAGCTCTCAAAAATTAGAACCAAAAAAATAATCAAAACTAGAGCATCCTGTGGATGTCGTGCAGATGAACTCATAATATCAACCCGTTGAGATATGCTTATGCATGCCAAAGCATGTGACGACTTGAATTATCAACGCTGATCAATAGTTCTATCAATTTTGTCTTGCAAATTCAACTGAGTCACACACACACATGGTATTTTAGTTCTTGTTTCATTTCAAGCGATTTTGGGCTAGTCTTGAAAGGAATTGAATGCCAGTTAGAAGTTAACATACCCTCCATCCAAATCTGCATGATTCTGATCAATCTTAAACCTTATCTCCATTGTCACAGAAGCCTCCTCAAGGCCCTCAACCAAATCAGTCAAAACTTTACTGCCGATATTTGGATTCGATGTTCTGGCACCAGCAAGTTTATTCAGAAGTTTAACCTGGGCCAAAAAAGAAAAAGAAAAAAATATAAGGACGGACGTGCGTGTCTACTAAAGAGAGATGGCACACCAGAAAGTATGCTCAAGAATATGTTCCTTTTTTCCAGGTCAAATGAAATACAGCACACCAGAAACTACGATACTATCTTCTTTTGGAATTATTCTAGTGAGGAAATGTATTCAGAATAGGAGGATATAAAAAGCTATGCTTTTGAAGCATTAGCTGTAAGAGATTGAGCTGTCACATGGGATAAAAATTCAAAGCCACATTTTTCAGATCAACTACTGCATGCTCACAGGTTTAATTTAACCATCTTGACAAGGTAAATGCAGAAGGGCACTCATTTTACCGACAAAATGCCAACACCATTACGTGATTCCCATATAATCGCATGGTTCATAAAGTTTTAAGGAATGGTGGCAGAACAAGCACCCTTACCATAAGATATGCTCCATCATCGAGCCAGCAATTCTCTTTCAGTGCTCCATGGCCACTTGTTTCCATTGCCAAATGTGATTCCTCACCAGTAGAATTCTGAAATATTATCCATAAAAATTTGCATTTCATATTGCTAGATATCATTCCACATACGAGATGATCTGAATGATGCAGAAAGAGCAAACTAACCAGACGAATAGCCTCATCTATTACATTCTTATATCCTCGCTTGAATCGATGATGTTTCCCTCCTTATGTATAAATAGAGATGAAGATGATCATTTCATCAAAGAAAGCACAAAGCGTTACTAGTATCTACAAATTTTTCAGTTCAAGAAGTACCAAGTTTGTTCTCAATAAATGTAGTTAGTCCATCTGATGTCACGCTATCAGTCACAACAGTGGTTCCTGGATGCTAGTAGCAGATCAATGAATTCATCAGAGACAAGCAACAAAGCAATATGAAACAAAACTGAGGCTCCAGAAAACCTTTACCTCCTCAAGAACTATGGCAGATATCAAAGCAATCAATCGGTTGCGGTTTAACTCACGACCACTGGAATCAACAGCAGCCGACCTGCAAAAATCGAGATTTTAGCGTTAATGTTATTACACATGTGCAGAACCTCAAGGGTTATTTTCGCACCTGTCGACATCAGTATCAAATATGATGCCTAAGTCTGCCTTGTTATTAAGCACTGCTTGTGTAATGGCTTCCATCGCAGCTTTGTCCTCAGGATTCGGAATATGATTGGGAAACAAACCTAAATATGTCGATCATAAAATGAGTGAAATGCAAAAAGGAGATCAGTTGAATGAAGACAAGATTAAGCTATTACCATCAGGCTCCAGGAATTGGCTCCCACTGGTAACAGCTCCTAATGGTTTGAGTACCTTATCCTGGTCCAAGAACCACAGTAATTTCAGATCCAAATCAATGGTAATGTTTGATTATTTCAGCCATTTTAAGTATTCAATCAGTATTTTGGCACCATAGCATAACCACAAGTATAGGGAAATCCTGTGATAGCGTGCAATTGTGGCAATAGATTAAACACGGTATAGATGACATTAACCATGTTTTCCAAGGTTAGGCCAGCATATGCAATAGATCATGTACCAATACCTTTGTCAAATGGATCATGGTGATTCTATGCATCAAGAAATTCCATCAATTGCAATGGGTACAATATTTATCATTATTATGTGACTTCCTATACACAATTCATGGTCATTTTTATGTATGTTCCTAGTCCTCCCCAAGAAGAAACCAATATTTTCATCATCTACACTAATATAAAAAGACCCAGAGGGTCCAACAAATACTGGCCATTAACCCAGTCTATCCAACGTCCCAAGCCTGTTCCGTGTTTGACAGCACATCAGGAGTTGGCAGACAACTCCGTAGGTGGTAATTCCCCTGCTAACCCACGTCCTGAAAAAAACTTTTTTTCTCCGTTCCCGTGATGTCACCATCCCCATCGCCGCCGTGGAAATCCCATCGCCGCTGCCCTACAGCCGCAGCCCTCCCAGGCTCCCGCTGGCAACGCCCGATGCGACCACACCACCACCCGCCACGACGTTGCCGGCACATCCCTGCCCGACACTGACCATACCACCGCCCTACACGATGGTGTCGCACTGCACAGCACGCATCGCCGCGCTAATGGCAACCGCTTATCTAACCCGCCCTCGTGTCTAGCCCAAACTTCCAGATCTCCGCGCTCGCCTCACACCAACACGCCCGCCCGCCAGCCGCCGCCCCGTCGCCTGCCCCTCATCGCTGCTGAGATCTGACACTGCAACGCCACGGGATCATCGCGACGAGACGGAACGTCAAGGATGCAACGGCCCTGGACTGACGTCGCCGTGCCACCGGTTCAGGAATGCAGGATACAGCAGCTCGAAGCCTCAACACCGCTTTGGCCACCACCAACGGCCCTATCCTGGCGGAGGCACGTGCTGCCGACGCAGCCGCCCACACACATTCTAGAGCGATCAACGGTGCCGCATTGCCTGAGCCGTATTTCTCCACCAAGAATCTCTCTAAAACCATAGCCATCAACACGGTGAGATCCCTGACCAAACAACTGCAGTGTCATGTTCCAGATCCTTCTTTTTGCTGTTTTTTTTCCAGAGTTTTTCTCTTCTTTCTGCTCTTTAGCCGTAAGATATTCCAAACATACATGCTATTGGTTGGGGGCATGCACAAGGTGCTCACTATATTCTGTATGGTAAAGAAAGAGTTAATTTTGTCATCAAGTTGCCTCAATTTGAGGTAATTTCTCTCGCGGTTATCCTAATCATTTATGTTTCCATCTGTTTTTTTAGGGAAAATGTTTCCATCTGTTTGTGTGCTTCTCAATGCTATTCCTATATGTTACTATTCCCTATCAGATATCCCTTGGAATGTGATCAAGGTCCTCCACCAAGCATTTGACAATAACTTTCTCTGTGCTGTGAGCTGGTTCATGCCAAAAGAGTAAGACACCTCCGAAAGATTTGATGATGGCCTCGATTGATTCCTTATTGATGAGCTGCTGGGGGATGCCTAGAAGCATGACCCATGACTGGACTGGTTCCTTCAGAGTTCTGGCGTTGCGACCTTCGTCCTGATTGATAAAGGATAGAACACCCGGGCCAGGGAAAGCTGGATGCAGGTTCTTTACCACACGGTCACGGGCCAGGACAGTAGAGAACTGAAAGAGGCCAACTCCAGGAGGGTGAGGGCCAGAGAGGAGTACCCGTTCCTTGAAGATGTCTCGGAGGTAATTGCGGATTGCAATCCGCACTTCTAGCTCCTTCTCAGCAGTTTGAGGCACAGGGAAGACAGTTGCGAGGGCGAGGGTTTCCCCTTGAAGTGGCTGGTCATCGACGGCGAGGACTCGAGTCCTCCTGACTCTCTCCTTACCACCCTCACGGATGAAGAAACCAGGAGGCACAAAAGGTAGGGGATTGATGGCGAAGTTAGCCATGGCAGGGAGCTGGGCAGAGCTTGGCGGGAGGGGGGGAGGGGGTGGACGCGTGTTGGGGCGGTGGGTGAAGAGATGGGGACTCAGGCTTGGGGCTTGGTGCCTTTTTAACCCAGCGGGTGGAGCCTTTGCACTTGGAATTAAGGCAACCCTTTGCCACGTGCCCATAGCAGTAGCAGGATTTGCATCTGACTCGCGATGTACACAGAGAAGGGTCATGCCCATACCCCAAACAGTTGTTGCACGCCTGAGGGGTGGGCCCATGTGGTGGGCCAGGGAGACGAGACGGCGTGGGGTTGACCAAGTTGCTAGGGACTCGAGATGCTGTGTGATGGCGTGAGGGGCTCGAGGAATCGAGAGCATTGGTGATGGCTGGCACGTCGCATTGGGACCGAGCCGCAATTAATGAAGATTGAGCATCGGTAACGGTCATCTCTCCCAACTCCGGCGAGTGCACGAAGGAGCCGAATCGAAGCTGTTCCTGGGATTGGCCTTCCGGCGGAGAACAGGCTGGGACAGCGGGATTGCGGTAGCCCACACATGCAGGACAGACAAGGGGATCTGCGAAGACCAGACGGCGCTTCCCCGGCGAAGCTCCAGATCGCTTAAGGATGGGCATGGTGCCTCTCCGACTAGCTTGTTCCATGACTTTGAGGGCTCTGCGAGCACGCTGTTTGGATGGAGGAGAGACAATAGTCCATTCCTTCTCCTGATTAGAAGACCAGGTTCTGAACTCACGTGCCCAGTTCGGGCCACCGCCGCCCTAGAGGTGGAAGAAGCATTTGAACTCATTGCAGCTGTAGCTACGAAGGAAGAAGGAAGACGACGTGGAAGCCAACACGCTTGCTGCGGATGGAGAACCTGAAGACGTGGTTGCGGATGTGAAGCACCTCCATGTTCCTGCAGAGGCCACCAAGGCAGGATTCGAGGGCCACCGCAGCGGATGTTTCGTCGAGCCTGAAGCGTGCGCGGCCGAAGGAGACGACCAGGAGGAAACGGCCGCTGTCAGTGACCGGATGCACCGAAGAGCCGGACTTATCCCGGACGTCGCGGCGAAAGCTGATTCCGGGCGAGAAATCGAGATTCATTCCGAAAGAGGCGAAGACCGCCATGGCGCCGACCGACGAGGGACGGAGCAGGTAGCCGGCAATCCGGTGAGCGGCGGCAGGGGCTCTGAGCTAGGCTAGATTAGGGGTGGTGGGGAGGGAGCGGGCTGAGCGGAGAGGGACGTTCGAGGAGAGGCCATCTCTCCCACTTTAGTTGCTCCGACGTGCATTGCACGTGCCCAATTACTAGTACTAAAAAAATAAGATTTTTTTTTTGCCAAACACACGGATGATGGCCTTTAAACCTATACAAACATCCTTCCAAGGGCTAAATGTTTACTAGGAATTTACGACTGGTGGACTAGACTTTGTGTTCTCATCTCTCTATTTGCAAGGATTGAGTTGAAACAAAATAATTTTCAAAGACTAACATGCGACCCTCTACAGGACACTATCCAAACACTCAAATGAAAATTGTGGTATGAATTAGTCCATTATTGCTACGAACCACGCCAAACCCATGACGGGGTTCGTTGCATAGAAAACAAAAAAAATCCTATGATTGCAACTATTGGCTGGTGTAGAATGTACACGACCGTCCTCAAGGACGCGATGACGATCAGCGGCACAAATGGCAGTGCATCCGTAATCGGTCACACATTCGGCATGACGTCGACCTCCGTCCCTTGCTCCAGTTGAGCAGCGAAAGTAGAGGATCCTCGGGAACTCCAGCAGCACTACAACATGGTAGTGGTGGTAGAGAAGATCTTGGGCAGGGCTTCGCCTAAGCACCGTACTCGTGATAGTGGATCAGCTAGCAAGGGGAGGAAGATGTCAACCAAAGGCCATATGAGAGATATGGAATGGTGTGTTATGAGAGGAGGAGGAGATGGCCTTTTGTAGGGAGAGGGGGAGGCTGCACCAAGGGGTGAGCACGTCGGCACCTCTCCCCTCATCATGTGGGTGGATGCTCCACTCACATTAATCCATCTCCACTCATGTGGGTGGATTCATAATGACTCCATCTTACTCAACGATGAACTAGTGATGAACTAGTGATCGCGTGAACCTTTTTCGTAGTAACCAATTCCTTTTATCTCGCGATATTTTACTTGTCCGAGATCCGATCATTTGGTATCATCCATACCTAGTTCGATCTCGTTACGGACAAGTACTTTTTTCTCGTTCACGTGATATAACATTATATGTGATCCAATCACATGCTTGCAAGTTGTGTCAATGTGATATCACCGAGAGGGCCCTGAGTATATCTCTCCGTCATCGGGATGGACAACTCCCAATCTTGATCCACGAGCCTCAACTACTTTCTAAGTACCCAACGACATCTTTATAATCACCATATTATAGTGTGACGTTTGATGGAATCAAAGTACTCTTCCAGTGTTAGTGATTGACGTGATCTCATGGTCTAAAGATTAGTGTTACTTCGAGTGAGATTGATATGGCAATATAAACTTTGATAACATGATCGTATTGCTATACCTACTGTGGGTGAATGTTCATCACATCATTCTCCAATGACATGACCTTGTTATTAACAACATCCAATGTCATGGTCAGGAAACCTTGATCATCTGTTAATCAACAAGCTAGTGCAATGAGAGGCATTACTAGGAACCTTTTCTTTGTTTATTAAACACACGTATTAACGTTTCCGATTAACACAATTATAGCATGAGAAATAAACATTTATCATAAACATGGAATAAGATAATAACCACTTTATTATTGCCTCTCGGCTATATTCCTTTGAACCCAAATTCACGCTCCATATGCAGATAGCTTTCGAATAAGCACACATTTCGAATAATTTGCAGAACCAACCTAATATTTCACCAGGGTTCATATTCGCCCTAGGAAAAAAACTGAGTCTGCTGGAAACAAGATTGAGTGGTTATGTATGGGGCAAAAATTCAAAATCAAATGTTTTTTAATTTCCTTAAAGTCTAAATTCAAATTCATAAAATTTAATGTGTAGATAATCTGTGTTTTCTATGGGAGTAAGAGTTAAGTTAAAATAACTAAACTTCTATTGCTATTCTAATGATTTGTCTAGAACATCGCAGAAAACTGAGAATAATATTTAATAGACTTGTAGATCATTTGACCTAAGGTAATGACAGGATGCACAAGACACAAACCCAGACTGGAAAAGCACATTGCTACAGACCAAGCATAAGGAGTAAACACATTACCACAAAAAAGCCACCTGCTCCATTCCCTGCATCAACAACTATGTGCAGTCCCTCCAGTGGTTTTTCTAGGGCCAAATGGACAAAATACAAGCATAAGAAGCTCATTTTTAATATGTATTGTTTTGTGTTCAATCATTTCACAGTTTGCTATCAGATCTATCTTCCACATAGCCAATAATCATATCACATATATCTGAATACAAGTAGAATGTGAAATACATGAACCAGTAATTTTCTGTTGACTGTTGAACATGTAAGAAGGTATATGAACAGTAGAAATTGACATAGTGGACACCAGGAGTGAAGGGGACTGCATCCAAGAAATGTGGGTTGTAGAAGGTAACCAAATAATTTTCTACTGAACAACTAAAACTTATATTGGATGATAGATAAAGAATACAAAATACCTAAAATTCATCAGAAAAATAAATTTTTATTGAGCAGATCTAATTTATTTACGACATAATAATAATGAGATATCAATAGATGGCAGACATTACCACATCAGTATTTGCAATGCAAAGTTGGCAAATATAACTCTGATTTAGTATAAGAAATTGTCTAGTAAATCAAAATGCGGTATAAAATTAGCATATGATGAACACCTTTGTTTCCAGAAGATTTACGAACTGATTGGACAAGATCGGAAGCATAAATTGACATGTAGTCCACATGAGTCACGACACCAGTCTGTTCTTGTTTGTCACCATGTGCAGATTCCTCATATATTCCAGAAGCACGCTCCAGTATATCTTTGATATCAGCCTTATTTAGACCACCATCACTTGTAAAAAACTTGAAACCATTCCGATTGTAGGGTAGATGGCTTGCTGTAGAGAAGAACCAGCCAGAAATTTAGCGAGCCTATATAGTTACCAGAACTGTGAGAAATGAGAAGTAGAAATGATCTATAATCAAGCGCAAGTTGCACAATATTGCTATCAGAATGAGCAAAACACGCACATTTGATACACAATCAGAATATATAGGTTCCACTGAAGAAAAAGATAAATCACAAACAATTTTCTGTGCAACCATTGAGTGAGAGCACCATTTAAGTAACACATTTATTCATTGTCTTTTTGCTCTCTTGTTGAACCCACGACACCGTTAACATCAAATTCACATATATGAAAAAGATTTGAATTTAATTCATCTGTCTGTACACCGATAGAAAAATGGAAAATCCCGGCAATTTTGAACCTTGTCGAACTCGCAAGGTTGTATGCACTTGGTAGGCAGCCAATGGCTAAAGGTTCTACACGAATCACCACATGCCATGGTACTAACATACTGTTGTTGACACACGACATTTCGTACTGTTAATCCCCCGGGTTCCAGATCAAGGCAAGTAATGATATGATCAACAAATTTACATATTTTTTACTAGAGCAGAAATATGGCAGTACAAATGGATGCTGTGATCAATAAACACAAAAGGACACACCATTAGATTCTTTACATGGTATTTCCCTATGACTATGATTTTGTAACCATCGACTAAATATCGTGTGAGCATTGATTTAGACAGTCAGAATACACCTTATATTTTGGTACGGAGGGAGGTTTTAAGGACATGGGTTGACATGGGGACATTTGAAATAAATAAAGAGCAATACATATAGTTAAACAGTGTCAGCAAGTAATTGTACATATACTTGGTAGTTGATAGAGGCATTGCATATTGATAATACGGGAATGTTTGTTTATAATGCAGCATATCAAATTGGACTGTACCTGTTACAATTATGCCTCCATCAGCTGGGCAATGATGTATCTCATCTTCGGTAAGTGTACTATTGAACATTGCCGGTGTTGAAGCCAATCTATATAACACATCATCAGAGCTGAATACTGAGAAGGATACCGCTTATCTACTTAACACATTTTCAAATATTTTCCATTGTCTCTAAGAGTGTACCATTTGCTAGGGTCATCCGCTGCTTTAACTGGGATAATGCTAACTTGGCAACTATGGGTTTCTTTTGTGCTTGTTTCTGGAAAAGGTCTGCCTAGTTCAATTTGTAAGGCACAGATGCCACACGAATCGTATTTGTTCATTTCTTTCGCATAATGTGCCATCAGAGACAATTATATATGATTTTCCTGTTTACACTATGTAGACATAGTAGCATAGACCTGAATAACTGAAGCGTAGATGAACACATAAAGGAGAGTAGAATCTGCATACATAGCAAACATGGAATGGAAGACACCCACCACTTCACACAGGGGCAAATGGACGTTCTCTCCACTTAGCCGCCACAGACAGCAAGTTGACAGCGATAGCAAACAATGGACACAATTTGAAAATGGATGGCATGGAATTAATAAGGAGGTATTCAGAAGCATATGACGGGCATGGTTTATTTAGTGGTAAAAAAGCAATTTTGTCTTCACTATCTGATTTGTGTTTGTTGACATGTCAACACAGAGACAAAAGATATTTATAAAGAGCTCAAAATCCTTGGCACGGTTAAAGGCGATTATTCTAGCTTCCCAAGAATGGATGCATAGCCTTGCAAAAATTAGGATGCATGCAGATTCTACGTACAAAAAGATCCATGATAAGAAAAATTAAGATTCTTTTTGGTCTTTTTAGTCCCTGCTACAATCTATACAACACATAACATCTTGTTACTTGAATGTAAGCAAAAAAGAATTTTTGAACTCACCCAAACTGTAGAACATCATGTCCTGCAGCAGTAATTCCATGAGAAACTGCGTTCTGAAAACAATAACTATTTAATAACCAATAGTCAAATAAGTACCCCAAATGATACTTATGAACTTCACGGGGGGCGGGGAGGGTAGCAAAATTCAGCAAGATCAATTCGTTGATCAGTTTAACCATCAGAATGTAGGCTATATCTACGAACTCTAGGAAAAAGGGTATCAAAACAGCCTGCCTATCATAAATTGCATTGTTCAAAATCCTGCATGCAGAGAAAGCAGACCTATCCTGATTGACATGCTGCATATTCCATTTCTAGAAAAAGGCTTAAGCTGTTGAGGAAAGGTAGCTGCAATCTAATCACAATTTAGCACTATCCACACTTCCTCCAATGTCCACACTCCATCAGGCCTATGTCATAGACTTACATGTGTGTTGCACAGGATTTCTTCCTTAAAATTGTGCCATACATGTCTCAAACTCTGGACCTGTTGGCTCTGTCATATAGTTTCATGTACCAAATATTCTACCAGAACCTTCAGCTCTTAAGGAAATGTGAGTAATCCACTCAAACTTCAACAAAGGATGCATATATTTAAGCATGCACAACCTTCTGTTCGACTTAGATATCAAACTTCAACAACAAACGGGGCTCAAGTTGGATATCAAATCTAAATACTGTCTGCCAAACAACTACAGTAGAACCTTCCACAACCTTCTGTTCCTGCCTGAATATTTTTTTTGAGAGAGAGTGTGAGTGGGGATGGGGCTGTATGCCCAATTCACACAGCTCAAACATGTGGGGTGAGAATTCCACCTCTAACCAAGTGACAGCATATTGGTGCCTCCTCGTAAAAATTGGTCAGCATACCTTGTCCTATTCCACAGAAATTACACTAGTTTCTTGGCTAACTCTTGAAATTACTGAAAAGTTCCAAACCATCACTAGTTGGAAAATGACTTTGGTCCAATAGTCAATAGCGGCTTACTTAAGAACACATAACTTAAGATAACAAATTTAACAAAAATGTGGACAAGATCTTGAGGCTCGTTTTTATAAAAATGCACAGAAATCAGGAGCTACCTGCAATTTATGTGCAGAAATTCGTGAATCATGCCCAACAGAGATTCTTAAACGTCTCAATCCATCTGCTTTCTTCTTGTTTAATAACCATGAAGCAAAGGCAGCAGCTATAGCTTCAGTGACAGGCTCGGTGATATTGACAGGCTCACCTTCAACACCAGCAATAGCAACACCACGAATATCACTGCAAAACAAAATAGTCTGTATAAAAGAAGTTGATATTTTTCTTCTAAGGCGACATATATGTATACACACATTCAGAACATCTAGAAACTGACCATCAAATGCCTCTTTAGCTTTCTTAACAAATGTGAATATTCACTAGTTTCAACAAATTTGGTGCCTCTAGAAGCTATTTTCAAAGGGAATTCGACTTGGTCTGCCATATTTTGCAGCATACAAGTACAATATTAATTCACAAGAATCACATCAGCCCAGTCCCAAGGAAATCACCGCAAGCCATATAATAATCAAAAAAGTTTATCAAAGATGATTTGTTAAGCTCTGATACATGATATTCCAAAGGTACTATATCTGAGAAATACTTGATGGCAATCGATTTATGGGAAGCTGCAAGACATATGCGGCCATTTGACAGAGCAGTAAGGGCTTACCGACTTAGGGTGTTGAATGAAAGTATTATTGTTAGTGACACAGTGATTGCCAAAGAAGAGACCCACTACTAAGGATGACATGCTGAACTGCATTTACCACACAAGTTGGCAATCTGGAAGAGACCCACTACTAAGGATGACATGCTGAACTGCGTGTACCACACAAGTTGGCAATCTGGTATTCTCTCTGCTAACTTATCTGATGATGACAATTTGACCTGCTGATTAAGCAGGAATTTTCTATGCACTAGTCTATGGTTATGTATGGGATAAAACAAGGTTGAACACGTAGAAACTTGCATCCTGTTCCCACATTTTTTGGGCTTGGTGTTCTATTATGAGATCTTGTGCACGCCACCTCTCCATAAAATAAAGTCTCTCCTTTTGCATTTGGTAACTGACGAAGATATCAATGAGTACTCTAGGTCTTGCAAACATTGAACTTTTCTTGATCATAGTGACATCTTCTATAGCAATTTGGAGAAGTGGATTTCACAATTCACACATCTGCTATTTGGTATGATATATCAAGTAGTTGAAACTATACGTCTCTGAAAGTCTGAATATTGCAATATCTATGTAAATTTAGCTGATTTACATTTGGCATTCGGGACTCCAAATCTTAAATGGTCAATGGCTAGTAATAAACATAGCTTCACTGCCTTTGGAACAACACCAAGGAAAAAAGTTACATGTTTAACTACCATGCATACATAAAAAAAATAGTTTATAGTCTAAGAATTAAGAGCACGTAATGCCAAGGAGAGCATCATACAAAGTATAAACCTTGTTATACCTGCCATTTTGGAGCTTAAGAAAATCAACTTTCTCAGTGGATGTGACAGCACTGGTACCTTGAGTAGCTGCAATGGAAGTTATGTAAGCATCTTTTCACAATTGCAAATGCACGTACTCCACACAGCGGAAACTATCTGAAATCAGTAATCAAGCTATGCCGTGACACAAATAAGAAAAACCTAACATAAGATTACTAACGATCATTGAGAGCCTAGAACACACCATTGCAGCTAATATTCGCTTGTTTCCCGAAGCTAATCCATGATGTTGATGTGCTATTTAACCACTTGGCTGAAGTATCAGCCAATGTCAATCTACGTCCCTGGACGGAATAGATGCCGCGGGTATTGAGGGCATACAAGTCACAGGTGTATCTTGTATTCTGCCTAGTCCATGGACCATCTTTTGCCAAGAATGCATTTATGGTCTTCGCTGATAATGCTGCACAAATGTCCAAATCTATCAGATCTTCTTCTACATATGGCACAGTGCAGAAGATAATTACTCCCTCCATCCCAAAATAAGTGACTTCTATACATAGGTATCTAGAAAAAGTGAAGTCACTTATTTTGGGACAGAGGGAGTACTTATTTGGGTCAATTTATAACTTAGTTTTCTTCCACCAAATGTAAATCAGAAACATTTGCACCCTCTCCTTTCTCAAATATATGGCATAATAATGTACGCATGTGCAAATTGACACTCCATGCCCATCTATTTCTCCAGAACCTACTTAGGAACTAATAAAAGAAGGGATATTAAGGGCTAAGGATGTGAAGAAGTCTCCTTCGAAAGATAGAATATTTATATCAAGGAATGAGGTTAGAGTGAGTAGAATATACTTATATTAAGGAGCAATCAGACTATTTTACTATATATATATATATATATCTTTCTAAAAGCAAAATATTCAGTTCAAAACTGGAGGTGGAACTTCATTCACAGGGAACTAGAAACATTTTTTTTAATAGCTAAAATCAAGAATTAGTCATTAGGGAAACTAACTGTCAAGAATAATCTATAAAATGTACTCCATCTTTGAATATATGTTTGATGTGTTACTGACACAAGGTTGCGTACATAATTACACCAACATTTCTAATTGTTTGCATACAGTTACTCATCAACCAAAAGGACCTCCTTCTGGTATTCTCATGAAGGTTTTCAGGAGCCAACAATGCAGTCCCTGAGATTGGATTCCCAAAATGAAAGAAGTATCTTTCAAGTTTTCCAAATTTTCAGTTTCAACCATACCGACAACCACTGAATATTATTTGGTGAAATAAATCATTGTAACTCACTGACAGCTCACAAGAACCACTGGCTCAATCTTCAAATACAGTTTTTACCATAACAACACGAAATATGTCCTATATCAATCTGTCAGGGCCCGAAGGTACCCATTCAAAATATACTTGAAATTTTGCTGCCAGTGAAATTTGAACACAAGATTTGTTCATAGTTTTCCATGTAAAAAGTGAAATTTCACCACTCCTGCAGTTTTTTGATTTCTATGGCAGATAAGCAATAACTGAATCAGTTTAAAAGTTTTGTCGAAGAATACAACTCTGAATGTTAGTATTGTCCTCTTGGATTGAAGAGCGAAGCAGATACAACCAACAACTCTTGCACTCATCAGGGTGCTGTGAGCATCATCATTCATCAACGCCAGGAAACTTCACCATGCCCATAATCTCACTCATGTATTCTCTCTACACAACGCATTGGACTAATAAGGATTTTTCACCCATCCATTTGGTCCAAACGATCAGCCCAGAGGAAAACGTAAGTAGTGACCAGTCAGTCAGAAACTTCGTTTGGTTCCCCTCTACCGTGAATATGCCCATGTATTCCGCAAACCCAAGGCACACTAACGGCAATCCTTTTATAGCTATGGATTCCGCCCGCGCTTCTACCCATCACAAACTGGTTGGGGTTTACGGGCACTGCGGCTACGGATTCGAATACGGGATACGGCTCAATTCGATCGGACAAATCAACCGGAGTAGGTGTTGTACGTATTGGAGGTGGAAGAGAGAGGAGGAGGAGGAGGAGGAGGCGAATCACTGACCGGCCATGGATGCGAGGAGGAGGAGGAGGAGGAGGCGAATCACTGACCGGCCATGGATGCGAGGAGGAGGAGGAGGAGGAGGCGAATCACTGACCGGCCATGGATGCGAGGAGGAGGAGGAACCCGTGCGGGAGTAGGCGTCTCCAAGGTGCGGCACCGTCGACCCAAGATCCACGGCCCCTCTTTTTCCTCAAACTTGTGTCACACCTGCGCACCGTGCCGTGGACATCGAGTCGCCAAGTCAGGTGGACCTAGACATGGCAAGCGAGGATAGGCCCATCAGTCAGGATGATATTGAATAGTGGGCCAGGCCTTACACTCTGTAACGTAGGGGTTGTCGTGTCCGCGGTTATAAGGACAAGGCTGCTGTAAAAACAAGTTATCGAGAAATTGAATGAAAAACTCCTGACTCTCATCTCCAGTTCGTCTCTCTCTCTCGTCTCCTGCTTCTCTCACCCCAATTCGCCCTACGATTCTCCATGTATCCGATCTAGATTCTGTGTTTGTCCCTCCCAACCACCGGGACATCACAATCTGGTATCAGAGCCAAATTTTCGCTCCGCTCGCGCTCCGCAATCTCGAGATCTAATCTGTAAAATTCCACCGTGAAAGGTGTAGTGTCGTTTTTGGCGACGCTGCTCAAAATCCTGATCGGGGTTAGGTTTGCCCACAAAATCAACCCACCCCTCGGCTCAGACGAATTTCGTCCTCACCAGGATGGAGGATTTGGCGAAGGCGATTGAGAATATGACGCAGACGGTGGGTGCCATGGCCGTCGATTTGAAGATGGTGACGGGAGATGTGCGCGGATTTCAGCAGCAATTGGAGGATTTTGGTGGGAATTTGGATGGCGTGAAACGCACCATCGCCACTGCTGACAAGCCTCCACCGCCTCGCGCGGAGATTCCTTAGGCTCATAAGGGGGTTGCCACCGCTCGCCTCACCAACAATGGGCCACCGCTCCTGGAGATGCAACAACGAGCTCCAGGATTTGTCACGGCGCCTTCATCATCCAAGGAGGCTGAAGACACGAGTTCAGTAGGGGACTACGTCGTGCGTCCGCGCCACCACGATTTTCCTCGGTTTGCAGGTGATAAACCACTTCTCTGGGTTGATCTCTGTTTGACGTACTTTGATATGTACAAGGTTCCTGAACACCATTGGGTGAGCTCGGCAACTCTGCATCTCGATGGGCACGTGGCGTTGTGGTTTCAGGCATATAAACGCACGCATAGATTGCTTGGCTGGAATGATTTTATGCAAGCAGTGGTAGAAGAATTTGGCCAAGATGAGTTTGATGGTCAGATGACAAAACTGTTGCAATTGAAACAAACAGGCACCATGGCAGAATATCATCTAGCTTTCGAAGAATGTATGTACCATTTGATCTCGCTGGATGCATCATTAAGCAACAGATGGTTTGTCACTCAGTTTGTGTTTGGATTGCGGGAGGATATCAGATTACCAAACGTTTGCAAGGTCCTACTAGCATCACCCGCGCTGCTTCCTTGGCCAGAATTCAGGAAGAAGAAACGGAACATCACATACCTCGAGGCAGACCTCCAGCTCCCACCAAACACCCCACTGGCATTGTAGCAGCTGCTCCAGTAGCACCAGCAGTTCGCAATGAGGGATTCCGTAAACAAGGCAATGATGATTTTAACAGAGAAAGACAACTAAGGGATTTCCGCAGAGCAAATGGCTTATGTTTCAAGTGTGGTGACAAATATTCTAAAGAGCATCAGTGTAAATGTTCTGGCCAACTGCTGACAATTGAAGTTGGGGAATTTGGTGAAGTTCTGTCAGATGATGTTGTGGTAGCTCTTAAACTGCTAGAAGAAACTACTGTACCAGCCAGTTGTTGTCAGTTATCTCTTAATGCAGAAGCAGGCACAAATACAGGGGAAACCATGCGACTAAGGGCCTTAGTGGGAAATCAAGTGATGGTGCTTTTGATTGATTCAGGCAGTACTCATACATTTGTGACCAAATCATTTGCAGAACGTGCTGGTTGTACCATCTCTTCTGCTCCTTCAGTTCCTGTCAAAGTGGCAAACAGCCAATTCATGGTGTCTGATTCCTAGGTTTCAGACTTGCAGTGGTGGACTCAGGGACACACCTTCCTCACAAACATGCGTATTTTGGAACTTGGGGCATATGATGCAGTTCTAGGTATGGACTGGTTGCAGAGCTATGGTCAAATGACAGTGGATTGGACAATGAAATCCATGGAATTCTATCAAGAAGGCAAGCCTATTCTGTTACAAGGAATGGTCACAAAACAGCAGGACAAATTGTTGGAATTATCATCCTTGCAATTACAGAAATGGATAGCTGGTAATGATTTCTGGGCAGTGGCTATTCTCGATCACATTCCTGCCTCGGGTGATCAAGTTATAGTCAATATAGCTCCAGATTTGTCCACACTTCTGTCAGATTATGAGGACGTGTTCAGTGTGAAGGAAATATACCCTGAGAGGCAATAATAAAGTTGTTATTATATATTCCTTGTATATGATAGATGTTTATTTTGCATGCTATAATTGTATTGATAGGAAACATCAATACATGTGTGTTTAATAAACAAAAAGGGTTCCTAGTTATGCCTCTCTTATAGACTAGCTTGTTGATTAACAAGATGATCAAAGTTTCCTGATCATGGACATTGGATGTTGTTAATAACAAGGTCACAGCATTTGTGAAATGATGTGATAAACATTCATCCGAAGTATAGCATTACGATCAAGTCATTATGTTTATATTGCTATAACATCATACAAAGTAGTCTTAGTCCTTAGACCATGAGATCATGTTAATTGCTAACACCGGAAGAGTATCTTGATAACATCAAACGCCACACCGTAATAGGGTGACCATAAAGGTGGGTTCAGTGCTATGAAGGTGTTATGTTGAGGCTCATGGATCAAGAGTGGAATTTGTCAATCCCGATAACGGATAGATATACTCTGGGCCCTCTCGGTGATATCACATTAAGATAGCTTGCAAGCAAGTGATGTGATCACTAGAATGTTATCTCACGGGAACGAGAAAAGAGTGCATGTCGGTAACGAGATCAAACTAGGTATTTGGATACCGATGATCGAATCTCGGACATGTATTATATCATGAGACAAAGGGATTAAATTGCTGACGTTAAAGGTTCTCACGATCACAGAAGTCATCGTTGAATATGCAGGAGTCGGTATGGATCTCCAGGTCCCGCTTCTGATTATTGATCTGAGAGGAGTCTCAATCATGTCTACATTATTCGCGAACCGTAGGGTGACACACTTAAGGGTTGCCGGACACCATTTAGGAGCACATATGTTCCAGACAAAAGGTTTGCAAAGCGCAGGAAATGTTTCGATAGAAACCGGAATTGTTTCGAGTGAAATTGCAGAAAGTGGTTCTGCATGTGATATTGAAATGTTGCAAGGGGTTTTATGTGAATGTTTGTTAATTAAAGTAATTAACAAAATTCTGAATAAAACAAATAAAAGAGTTTTATTAAATGAGAGAGCATTAAATTTGGAGAAATTTAATGCATTTAAAGTGGAGACTTTAAAAGGGAATGTGAAGAGGCATTTTAATGTGGAGGGGTTACCACCACATGAATGGGGGAGGTGAGGGGTCACCCCCCCATGCGCCGGCCATGGAGAGAGGGGGCACCCCCCCTCCTCCTATAAAAGGCCACCCATTCCCTCCTTCATCCACACACCTCCTCGTGAAGGATCTCTCTCCCCCTCTAGATATTCCCCCATGGTCTCGGATTAGCGAGATACATGTTCCCGGTGGCCTTGCGTCAGGAAGGAGTTGCTGCTTCCGCTGATTCGCTGGAGCGAGGAGGTGGAGGTTGTCCGGTTGCTTGAACGTGTGTGCGAGGACGGATGCGCTGCTGATTTGCGGCGCTCGGACTTCCACACGATCTTGAGATCGGCAAGCGTACGACTACATCAACCACGAGTTCCTACTCGTTAACAAAACTCGTTGTCTTCGAGGGTAAGTTCTCCATGGATGTATGTCCACACGTTGCTCTGTATCTAGTAGACAGATCTTGGCGTATAGTTCTCATCGTAGGAAATTTTTTGTTTTCTATGCTGCGGACCCAACAGTGGTATCAGAGCCTGATCTATGCGTAGGTGTTTTGCACGGGTAGTACACATATGTTTATATGTGGGCGATGATGATCATGTTATTGCATCTTCTATGTACTTTGGATATTGGTGGCATAGTGGGATGAAGCGGCCTGGACCAACCTTACATGTCATCGTACATGAGACCGGTTCTACGACTGACATGCAACTAGTTTTGCATAAGTGGCTAGCGGGTGTCTGTCTCTCCTACTATAGTCAATATCTAATTTACAACGAGTTGCTAATAACTTGGTTATCCTCGTTGTGGTTCATGTTCGTAGGTAAGACCGGTTCTATCTCTGAAAGCCCTAAGCCACGTAAAACTTGCAATTGATAAATTAGAGGCGTCTAGTTTAGATCGTTGCTGGGCTAGTGTCTTGATATGGTATTGTTGTAAGTAGATGTATGATAGATACTCTTACAACTCACTTAACGTGTAAGTTCCATAGACCTTGGCCTTACACACAAAGGAATGATAGAGATCATACCACGATGCAAATGATAGAGATCAAATGCATGGACCATATCACCTCACTTCACACATTAGATGTTAGCATCTTATATTGCTAGTTTGGCGCTTTTGGTAGCATTATAAGATGATCCCTCATTTAGATATCAAGATAAAATGTGTTCTTCCTTAAGTATGCACCGTTTTGTGGATCGTGTTTTGAGGCATCACGTGATGATCGGGTGTTCTCAACTCTACGCTTTCATACAACGGGTGTAAGACAGTTTTACACACGCGAATACTAAGGTTCTTACTTGACGAGCCTAGCATGTACAGACATGGCCTCGGAACACGGACCGAAAGGTTAAGCATGAGTCATATAGTTGATATGATGCCTATATAGATACTCGCCTTTGAAGCTACACCGACTCACGTGATGATCGGTCTTGGTGTAGTGGATTTGGTTCATGTCATCACCAAAAGGACACGAGGGATGTCGTTTTTGAGTGGGATTTCATTAGTAATTTGGATTAGTTGAACTCAATCTATCATAAACTTAGTCTAAAAATATTTTACAAATTCTGTTGTAGATGGCACCACCTGCTTTTAATTTCAATGTGTTCATGGAGAAAGAGAAGCTTGTTGTGAATGGTAGCAACTTCACCAACTAGGCTATGAATTTGAGGATTCTCCTCACTGCTGCACAAAAGCAATATGTGCTAGAGGCGCCGCTAGGCCCCCACCAGCTCCTGATGCTCCTGACGAGGAAAAGAACTCTATATAACTCGTCAGGAGGACCACAACTTAGTTCATTGCGGCATACTGTATGGGCTAGAGCTAGAACTTCGAAAACGTTTCAAAAATGGCAATGCCTTTGATACCATGGGAGAATTGAAAATGATTTTCGATACCCATGCTGCCGTAGAGAGTTATAATGCTTCTGAAAAGTTCTTTAGCTGCATGATGGAAGAGAACAGCTCCGTTAGTGAGCACGTACTCAAAATGTCTGGGTACGCCGATAAGCTTGTGTCCTTGGGAATAACGATTCCCATTGACTTAGGCATACATCGTGTTCTCCAATCTCTGCCACCTAGCTACAAGAGCTTCGTGATGAACTATAATATGCAGGGCATGAAGAAGTCTCTTCCCGAGCTTCTGTCAATGCTTAAGACTGCAGAAGTGGAGATTAGGAAAGAACATCAAGTGTTGATGATCAATAAGACCACCGGTTTCAAGAAGGACAAGAAAGGCAAGCAGAAGGGAAAGAAGGGCGGCAAATCTGTTGCCGCGCCTGAAAAGAAACCCCGAGCTGGCCCTAAGTCTGACACCGAGTGCTACTATTGCAAGGGGACTGGCCATTGGAAGCGCAACTGCCCCAAGTGTTTGGCGGACAAGAAGGCCGGCAAGGCAAACAAAGGTATATGTGATATACATGTTATTGATGTGTACTTGACTAGTACTCGCAGTAGCACCTGGGTATTTGATACGGGATCGGTTGCTAATATATGTAACTCGGTTCAGGGGCTGCGGAACAAGCGACAACTAGCAAGGGATGAGGTCACGATGCGGGTCGGCAATGGATCAAGAGTTGATGTGATCGCCGTCGGAACGCTGCCTCTCCATATGCCGTCGGGATTAGTTATAAACCTGAATAATTGTTATTTAGTGCCTGCACTGAGCATGAACATTGTATCCGGATCATGTTTGATGCAAAGTGGTTATTCGTTTAAGTCTGAAAACAATGGTTGTTCGATTTCTATGAATAATATCTTTTATGGTCATGCACCTGTGTTGAATGGTTTATTTCTATTGGATCTCGATAGTAGTATTACGCATATTCATAATGTTGATGCAAAAAGGATTAAACTTGATAATGATATATCTACATATATGTGGCACTGCCATCTAGGTCATATTGGCGTTAAACGCATGAAGAAACTCCATTCTGATGGACTTTTGGAATCCCTTGATTTTGAATCATTTGATACATGTGAGCCATGCCTTATGCGCAAGATGACTAGAACGCCGTTTTCCGGTTCAATGGAACGGGCGACAGATTTATTGGCAATCATACATACTGATGTGTGTGGACCAATGAGTGTGTCGGCGCGAGGTGGATATCGTTATTTTGTTACTTTCACGGATGATTTGAGTAGATACGGGTATATCTATTTGATGAAACATAAGTCTGAAACCTTTGAAAAGTTCAAAGAATTTCAGAATGAAGTGGAAAATCATCGTAATAGAAAGATCAAATTTCTACGGTCTGACCGTGGAGGAGAGTATCTAAGTTACGAGTTTAGCACACACATGAAAGATTGTGGAATAGTTTCACAACTCACGCCTGCCGGAACACCACAACGTAATGGTGTGTCAGAACATCGTAATCGTACTTTATTGGATATGGTTCGATCTATGATGTCTCTGACTGACTTGCCACTGTCATTTTGGGGTTATGCACTAGAAACCGCTACATTCACTTTAAATAGGGCATATCTAAATCCGTTGAAAAGACACCGTATGAATTATGGTTTGGAAACAAACCTAAGTTGTCATTTCTTAAAGTTTGGGGATGTGATGTTTATGTGAAGAAACTTCAACCGGATAAACTCGAACCCAAAGCAGAAAAATGCGTCTTCATAGGATACCCTAAGGAAACGATTGGGTATACCTTCTATCACAGATCCGAGGGCAAGGTCTTTGTTGCCAAGAATGGATCCTTTCTTGAGAAGGAGTTTCTTGGGAAAGGTGTGAGTAGTCGGAAGGTAGAACTCAAAGAGGTTATTGAACCTTCTCTTCATGAAATGGCGAGTAGCGCAGCACCGGAAGTTGTTTCGGAGTTGACTTCACCTAATGAAGAGAGAGCTAATGATATTGATCATGAAACTCCGAAAGAGGACACTACCGAACCTCGCAGGTCAAGCAGGACACGTGCAGCTCCTGAACTGTACGGCAATCCTGTTATGAATTTCATGATTGATGCAATAGATGACCCTGCGACGTATGAAGAAGCGATGATGAGCCCTGATTCCAACAAATGGCTAGAAGCCATGAAATCCGAGATGGAATCCATGTACGAAAACCAGGTTTGGACCTTGGTGGACTTACCTCACGATCGAAAGGCCGTTGAGAATAAATGGATTTTCAAAAGAAAAATTGATGTTGATGGTAATGTAACCATCTATAAGGCTCGACTTGTCGCAAAGGGGTTTCGACAAATTCAAGGAGTTGACTACGATGAGACATTCTCTCTCGTAGCGATGCTTAAGTCGGTTAGGATTATGTTAGCAATTGCTGCATATTTCGATTATGAAATATGGCAGATGGATGTCAAAACTGCGTTCCTCAATGGTAATATTGAAGAAGAGTTGTATATGATACAACCAAAGGGTTTTGTCGATCCTAAGGATGCTGATAAGGTGTGCAAACTTCAGCGATCCATCTATGGACTGAAGCAAGCATCCCGGAGTTGGAATCTCCGCTTTCATGAGGTGATCAAAGAGTTTGGATTTGTCCAAACTTATGGAGAGGCTTGTATTTACAAGAACGTGAGTGGGAACAATGTGGCATTTCTGATATTATATGTGGATGACATATTATTGATTGGAAATGATATAGATCTTTTAAACAGTGTTAAAAGTTATCTAAACAGCAAATTTTCGATGAAGGACCTTGGTGAAGCTTCATATATATAGGCATTAAAATCTATAGAGATAGATCAAGATGCCTAATTGGGCTATCGCAGAGTACATACCTTGATAAGATATTAAAGAAGTTTAATATGGACGAAAGTAAGAAGGGGTTCTTACCTATGTTGCAAGGCAAGACATTGAGTAAGACTCAAAGTCCGGCTACGGCGAAAGAAAGAGAGATGATGGATAAGATCCCCTATGCCTCGGCCATAGGCTCTATAATGTATGCCATGCTATGTACAAGACCGGATGTGGCACATGCTATTAGTTTGACTAGTAGGTACCAATCTGATCCAGGTTCGGAACACTAGATATCGGTAAAGAACATCCTCAAGTACTTGAGAAGAACTAAGGATATGCTTCTTATATACGGAGGTGAAGAAGAGCTAGTCGCTAAGTGTTATGTCGATGCTAGCTTTGACACCGATCCGGATGACTCTAAGTCTCAATCCGGATACGTATTTCTCTTGAACGGAGCAGCAGTTAGTTGGAGAAGTTCCAAACAACCTGTGGTGGCTGGATCAACAACGGAGGCGGAATATGTTGCTGCTTCAGAAGCGGCGTAGGAGGCAGTTTGGATGAAAGAGTTCATTACAGAACTGGGTGTGGTTCCCAGTGCGTTGGACCCAATGGTGATCTATTGTGACAACAATGGAGCCATAGCCAACGCCAAGGAACCAAGGTCTCACAAGAATTCCAAGCATATTAAGCGCCGGTTTCACTCCATCCGCGAGCATGTCAAGGATGGAGATATAAAGATTTGTAAAGTGCACACGGACCTAAATGTAGTAGATCCGTTGACTAAAGTACTCCCTAGGGCAAAACATGATCAACACTAGAACTCCATGGGTGTTAGATTTATCACTATGTGAACTAGATTATTGTCTCTAGTGCAAGTGGGAGACTGAAGGAAATATGCCCTGAGAGGCAATAATAAAGTTGTTATTATATATTCCTTGTATATGATAGATGTTTATTTTGCATGCTATAATTGTATTGATAGGAAACATCAACACATGTGTGTTTAATAAACAAAAAGGGTTCCTAGTTATGCCTCTCTTATAGACTAGCTTGTTGATTAACAAGATGATCAAAGTTTCCTAATCATGGACATTGGATGTTGTTAATAACAAGGTCACAGCATTTGTGAAATAATGTGATGACCATTTTACGATCAAGTCATTATGTTTATATTGCTATAACATCATACAAAGTAGTCTTAGTCCTTAGACCATGAGATCATGTTAATTGCTAACACCGGAAGAGTATCTTGATAACATCAAACGTCACACCGTAACAGGGTGACCATAAAGGTGGGTTCAGTGCTATGAAGGTGTTATGTTGAGGCTCATGGATCAAGAGTGGAATTTGTCAATCCCGATGACGGATAGATATACTCTGGGCCCTCTCAGTGATATCACATTAAGATAGCTTGCAAGCAAGTGATGTGATCACTAGAATGTTATCTCACGGGAACGAGAAAAGAGTGCATGTCGGTAACGAGATCAAACTAGGTATTTGGATACCGATGATCGAATCTCGGACATGTATTATATCATGAGACAAAGGGATTAAATTGCTGACGTTAAAGGTTCTCACGATCACAGAAGTCATCGTTGAATATGCAGGAGTCGGTATGGATCTCCAGGTCCCGCTTCTGATTATTGATCTGAGAGGAGTCTCAATCATGTCTACATTATTCGCGAACCGTAGGGTGACACACTTAAGGGTTGCCGGACACCATTTAGGAGCACATATGTTCCAGACAAAAGGTTTGCAAAGCGCAGGAAATGTTTCGATAGAAACCGGAATTGTTTCGGGTGAAATTGCAGAAAGTGGTTCTGCATGTAATATTGAAATGTTGCAAGGGGTTTTATGTGAATGTTTGTTAATTAAAGTAATTAACACAATTCTGAATAAAATAAATAAAAGAGTTTTATTAAATGAGAGAGCATTAAATTTGGAGAAATTTAATGCATTTAAAGTGGAGACTTTAAAAGGGAATGTGAAGAGGCATTTTAATGTGGAGGGGTTACCACCACATGAATGGGGGAGGTGAGGGATCACCCCCCCCATGCGCCGGCCATGGAGAGAGGGGGCACCCCCCTCCTCCTATAAAAGGCCACCCATTCCCTCCTTCATCCACACACCTCCTCGTGAAGGATCTCTCTCCCCTTCTAGATATTCCCCCATGGTCTCGGATCAGCGAGATACATGTTCCCGGTGGCCTTGCGTCTGGAAGGAGTTGCTGCTTCCGCTGATTCGCTGGAGCGAGGAGGTGGAGGTTGTCCGGTTGCTTGAACGTGTGTGCGAGGATGGATGCGCTGCTGATTTGCGGCGCTCGGTCTTCCACACGATCTTGAGATCGGCAAGCGTACGACTACATCAACCACGAGTTCCTACTCGTTAACAAAACTCGTTGTCTTCGAGGGTAAGTTCTCCATGGATGTATGTCCACACGTTGCTCTGTATCTAGTAGACAGATCTTGGCGTATAGTTCTCATCGTAGGAATTTTTTTGTTTTCTATGCTGCGGACCCAACACAGTGAACCTCACACTCTACCTCCACAGCGTCAGTTGGATCATGCTATTTCTTTGGAACCAGGAGCACACCCACCAAACAACAGACCTTATCGATATTCACCATTACAAAAAGATGAAATCGAAAGACAGGTTGCTGAGATGTTAGCTGCTGGTGTCATTACTGAAAGCATGAGTCCATTTGCCTCACTAGTGTTGTTAGTAAAGAAAAAGATGGTTCATGGCGATTTTGCATTGATTATCGTCATTTGAATGAGTTAACCATCAAGAATAAATTTCCCTTACCCATCGTAGATGAACTTCTTGATGAGTTAGTTGGCACTAAGTTTTTCTCTAAACTAGATCTGCGAGCAGGGTGTCATCAGATTCGCATGAAGCCTGAAGATGAGTTGAAAACAGCGTTTAAAACACACCATGGTCACTTTCAGTTTCGGGTGATGCCATTTGGGTTAACAAACGCCCCTGCCACATTTCAGTGTGTCATGAATGCAATGTTTGCTCCTTTCCTTCGCAAATTTGTCATTGTATTCTTAGATGATATCTTAGTATATAGTGCTAGTTGGGAGGAGCACCTGTACCATCTGCGGCTTGTCTTGGAGCTTAGAAAGTCTCAATTCTATGCTAAACTTTCAAAGTGCAGTTTTTGTCAGAACAGTATACAATATCTAGGCCATATCATTTCTGATAAAGGGGTGGCTACCGATCCAGACAAAACTGCAGTCATGGAGCAATGGCCTTTGCCCACAAATGTAACTGAATTAAGAGGATTTATGGGTTTAACAGGATACTATAGGAAATTTGTTCAAAATTATGGTATCATCACTAAACCTTTGACTCAATTGTTGACCAAAAAGGGCTTTGTATGGACAGAGGAAGCAACACTAGCCTTCTTACAGTTAAAAAAGACAATGACTAACACCCCAGTGCTGGGTTTACCTGATTTCAATCTGCCATTTTCAGTTGAAACCGATGCTTGTGACTCTGGAGTGGGGGCAGTATTAACTCAACAAGGCCATCCTATTGCCTACATGAGTAAAGCTCTAGGAATTTTGAATAGGAGATTGTCCATATATGAAAAGGAGTTCTTGGCTGTGAGCATGGCTGTTGATAAATGGAGACAATATTTGCAGAGGGGTCCTTTCACTATACTCACTGATCACAAAAGTCTATGCAATTTGGCCGATCAGCAATTATCTACTGAACTACAAAAGAAAGTTATGTCTAAATTAGTGGGTTTGCAATTTGAGTTCAAGTACAAGAAGGGGATTGAAAATGGGGCTGCTGATTCTCTTTCTAGAGTGGGCCATCTGCTAGCTACTGCTCTGTTGTCCAGTTGCAGACCAGATTGGTTACAAGAGGTTCTTAATACTTATAGTTCTGATAAAACAGCTACTGAGCTTCTCCAATCACTAGCTGTTCATTCACCTAATGATAAGGGTTTTTATCTTGAGCATGGACTGATCAAACATTAGGGCAGATTGTATATTGGTGAGAATTTGGCACTTCAGACAAAATTGATTGCTTCTCTTCATGATAGTGCAGTTGGGGGACACTCAGGCATTCAAGCTACTTATCAACGTATCAAACAAGTATACTATTGGCCAGGGCTCAAATTAGCAGTGGAGAACTTTGTGAAACAATGTCAAGTGTGTCAACAGGCAAAATCTCTACATACCAAACCAGCTGGACTACTGCAACCTTTACCACCTCCTAAGTTACCCTGGCATGAGATTACTCTTGATTTTATCGAGGGGCTACCAGTTTCTGAGGGAGCAAACTCAATTTTGGTGGTAGTTGACCGGTTGACTAAGTATGCTCATTTTGTACCTTTGCATCATCCATACACAGCAGTTTCGGTTGACAAACTATTCGTTGATCATATTGTCCGGTTACATGGTGTACCGTTGACTATTATTTCTGATCGTGACAAGGTCTTCACAAGCACATTTTGGAAGGAACTGTTCAAAGCCATGGGAACCCAGTTACATTACAGCACCGCTTATCATCCACAAACGGATGGACAGAGTGAAAGAGTAAATCAATGTCTGGAACAATACCTTCGATGTGCAGTGCAAGACAACCCCAAATGTTGGCGTCGTTGGATTCCCATGGCCGAATTCTGGTACAACTCAAGTTTCCATACTGCTCTGGGCTGTTCTCCTTTCAAGGCCTTGTACAAGATCGAGCCAAATTTTGGTGCTATGCCCAATTTGTCGGTGGCCTGAGATTCGACAGTTCATGATACAGCGTTGGAGTACCAGGCACAGACTGAACTGCTCCGCGCTCAACTTCTTCGTGCTCAACAACGCATGAAATCATATGCTGACAAGAATCGCACAGAGCGGGAGTTTGTTGTTGGTGATCAAGTGCTTTTGAAACTCCAACCATATGCACAACAGTCTGTGGTCAATCGTCCTTATCCGAAGCTCTCATACAAATTCTTTGGTCCTTACAAAATTCTGGACAGAATTGGACCGGTTGCTTACAAATTGGAGCTTCCAGCTTCTGCTCAAATACATCCGGTCTTCCATGTGTCGCAATTGAAGCCGTTCACTGCTAATTATTCACCTGTTTTCAGTGATTTACCCACCAAGGCGGATCTGGCGGCAACCACTCCAGTTCCAATTGCAATTCTACAATGAAGGTTGGTTCGGAAAGGTAATGCTGCTGCTCCTCAGGTGCTGATACAATGGGCGCACCTCCCAGTGGAGGCTACGACCTAGGAAGACTATTATGTGTTGAAGAACAAATACCCACATGCTCTGCTCTGGGATGGAGAGAGACAAGGGGTGATTGCTCAAGGGGGGAGCAGTGTCACACCTGCGCACCGTGCGGTGGACATCGAGTCGCCAAGTCAGGTGGACCTAGACATGGCAAGCGAGGATAGGCCCATCAGTCAGGAAGATATTGAATAGTGGGTCGGGCCTTATACTCTGTAACGTAGGGGTTGGCGTGTCCGCGGTTATAAAGACAAGGCTGCTGTAAAAACGAGTTATCGAGAAATTGAATGAAAAACTCCTGACTCTCATCTCCAGTTCGTCTCTCTCTCGTCTCCTGCTTCTCTCACCCCAATTCGCCCTACAATTCTCCATGTATCTGATCTAGATTCTGTGTTTGTCCCTCCCCAACCACCGGGACATCACAACTTGACTATCTGTTTTTTTAGGTAAAAACTTGACTCTCTGTTGGTGCTTTACAGTTGCTAGATCGTTCCAAAAATAGAAATGTTATCTACAACCGTACGATTTAAAATTTTGCACTCCCGTAGAATTCAAGAAGTGTTTTTTTTTGAAAATTCCACCGATCTTTTAATAATCATCAACAGTAGTACAAAGAGGTCTAAAAGTAATAAAAATTACAGATAGATCGATGGACCACCTAGCGAAGACTATAAACACTAGCACGAGCCGAAGGCGCGCCGCCGTCCTCGCCCCTCCATCATCGGAGCCGGGCAAACCTTGTCGTAGTAGAGCTTGTTGTAGTAGACAGATGGAAAGTCATCGTGCTAGGTCCCAAAAACCAGCGCACTAAAGCAGTAACCACGCCAATGATGACATCAGTAGATTGGAAAAGACTGACCTGAAATTAACACGAAAAACGACTAGATCTTAAGAGATCAGCCGGACACATGACTCCACGCGCCCTTCGTCAGCTCTAGGCGCACCACCGGAGCAAGGATAAGCGGGGAGGACTTTATTCTGACTTATGGATGTAGCCGTCGCCTCAACATCCTGAAAAAACACAGAAAATAGTCTAAGTGAAGAACAAAAACCTCTTGCCGGTGAGAGGCCGTGGTCCGTCACACCTCCAAGGCCCTAAGACCATCGGAGATGGAACGGACCAACGGCGTCACCAGCGGAGGGAAGAAACCTTAGATTGGTTTTTGAGCCACCGCCTCTCGCCTCCTCCTAGGAGAAGCGCACATAACGCTTCAAGTCACAAAAACAAGTGTTCGATCGTATGCAATTACTAGCACAAAACAAATGCCGTGTTATAGGCACAATTTTCACAATTAATTTCAGAATATAGAACATAAAAACAACAGCTACAATCATATTAATCTCTAACATACTAGATGTATTAATCAACACGAACAGTAGCAGTACATACGCAATAACAGTGATAGTATGACAACAGATCGGATTACGGTATACGTACTGATTGGTTACCGATGAAGTCACCATAGTAATGTTGGGTAAGACTGATAGAAGCAAACGGCGGCGAAGACGTCAATAGGAAGCACCGTCTAACTTGATGGAAGACGACCTGTGATGAAGAACTCGAGCAGTCGCGCAGAGCGCTTCCCAAAAACCTTATTCGCCCTCTCCCGTATAGGATCGCAAAGGCAAGTGGTTCTAGAGACCTGCTCTCCCATTCACCGGTGCACGCCGGCAAGCGGGATGGAGTAGACCACGGTAGCGGCGCAAGCAGAGAGGCTGGCAAACCCTAGATTGGTTCGGTAGTTTGTGGCGGTAGCCGCGCAACACTTTATATAGAGAGGCTCACGAAACCCTAACGGAGGCAAACGTGGGCCGAGTTCATGTTGCGTACGCTCGGGTCGGTTACAGTAGCCCATGATCCGGGAGTGGGCTGATTGTTGACACATCTGTCAAAACCTCACAAGTTTTTCCTGAGCAGCAAAAAAAAGCTCGGCTCGGCGAGATACCCACAACTAGTGGCACGCGCGTCGTCACGGGGCGGGCTATGCGGTCCGTGCGTGCGTGCATGCGAGCGGCGGCGTCGGAGGAGGAGGAGCGCGCGTGTAGTTCTCCTCTTCTCACTCACTTTACTAAGTGGTGAACAACTCCACCTTATAAGGTAGTGTAACTCTCCTCCAACTTTCCATGTAGGTAAATTTTAGCTCCCACTCCACTCTCACGTGAGCTACCCCAAATATGGGTCCAAACACATGTGAGCTGCCACAGACATGGGTTTTGAGATTTAGGGAAAATTTTAAATCTACATGGGCTTATTTATATTGGTCCATTATTTTTAACAATCCCCCACCATATCTCAAATGCCCATTTGAAGATTTGCCAATCCTCGCTACTTGTTTATATACCAGTGTTTCAGCAGAGACTGTTAAGTTGAACTTTTGCCTAGAACCTTGAGTTACGTCTATCAGCAACTAGAATAATGGACGAACCTTGAATTGCAAGTTTGGTGCTTTTAGATTTCAAACCAAATCATAACTAGTACCTGGCTACCATTAGCCTACCTCGCGGGTGTAGCATATGCGTCATACTACCTAGTATCTTCATGAGTTTACTAGAGATCACCCAAATCTCATAAATTGCAACGTTTAACAATCGGAACTCATATATAGGTGTGTTCTTTCAAAAATGCTCTGTAGGATAGCATCTTTGCTAATCATAGCCAACAGAAACACATTAAGGCGTGTTGCTGATGTCTACGCACTTCTATTCTTGTAGATAGTTGTTGGGCCTCCAAGTGCATAGGTTTGTAGAATAGCAACAAGTTTCCCTTAAGTGGATTACCCAAGGTTTATCGAACTCAGGGAGGAAGTGGTCAAAGTTATCCCTCTCAAGCAACCCTGCAATCAAGATACAAGAAGTCTCTCGTGTCCCCAACACACCCAATACACTTGTCAGGTGTATAGATGCACTAGTTCAGCGAAGAGATAGTGAAATATAAGTGGTATGGATATAAGACAACGGTGTCAGAAAATAGCTTGACAGGAGGAAAAGACTAAAGGCAAAAAGATGGAAGGAAGCAAACATGTAACAGATCTAGTTGCAAACGGTGTTTCAATGTTTAGAAACAAGGCTTAGGGATCATACTTTCGCTAGTGAACACTCTCATATAAATATCTTCTTTTCATGATACTACTTTGAACTACTCTTCGGTTGGACACTCTAATCCATGGTAGGGCTATAAGAACACTCCTCAAAGTCCGCCTTCCCCATCTAGATAATCCCACACTGTCACCTTGAGCGCTAGATGGTTCTAACAAACACTACAATTTCATAGAGACATCCAACTCCAAATATAACTCATAACAAGTATTTGTAATCTCTAGCCTAAGTGCCACCATGGTGTGCACGCTATCACTTTCACACACGTGGGGAGAGCCAAAGATCTATTAAAGGACTTGAGTAGCAAGGTAGATATACTTGATTACAAAGCTCATGATCACAATATGATCATGCATAGAGAGAGAGATATGAACACATAGCTACCAGTAGAACCCTTAGCCTCGAGAGAGAACTACTCCCTCATCATCATGGGAATCAGCAACGGCGATGGAGATGGTGGTGGAGATCAATGGAGATGGCTCAGGGGGCACTTCCTCATCCCGGTAGGGTGCCGGGAACAGAGACTTTTTGTCCCCCTAATCTCCCCTTTGGTGGCGGTGGCACTGCGTGGCTGGAGGCTGGATTCTTTAGGGTTTTCTCATCGGGAGGCTTCTTATAGGCTAAGAGGCGATGTCAGAGAGTGGACTAGGGGACCACACCACCTGGTGGCACGGCTAGGGGGCCCGCGCCACCACATGGTGTGGCCAACCCCTAGCCCCTCTCCGTCTCGTCTTTTGGCTCCGTGAGTCTTCTGGTAAAATATCGACTTTGGCTTTTGTCCGGTCCAATTCTAAGAATATTCATTTTCTGGCTTTTCTGGAACCAAAAACAGAAGAAAATAGGCAACTGGCACTGTGGCTTCTTGTTGATAGGTTAGTCCGAGAAAGTGTATAAAAATACTCCAAAGTGTGGACAAAACATAAGAAAGTAGATATAAAACAAGCATAGAACATCAAAAATTATAGATACGTTTGCAACGTATCAACATCCCCAAGCTTAAATCCTGCTCGTCCTCGAGTAGGTAAGTGATAAAAAGAAAGAATGGTTTTTGAGGTGACATGAACCATCACAATCTTGATCAAACCATTTGCAAGCATTGAAAGCTGGGATCAAAGATCTCTAAACATGAGCATGAAAGATGAAGTTCTAACAATAAGACATAGTAAGTATGCATGCAACATGAAAGGATACAAACAAAGGTTCTTGAATAACAATGCATTGAAAGACGTTTGTTTGTTTCACATATAGAAAATATAGCATAGTGGCATTCAGCTTGTCCCTCATAGTGTAGCAAAACATAAATGCATAGGACACCTTCAAAGTTCATAAGGGTGACTAGATAGAAATAGTTTAAGAACAAGCAATTTCAAAGTTATAAATCAATCAACAAGTCTTGGGACAATGCACATTAAACTAAGAATGGCTACTATGCTCTCTCAATAGGTGCATAAAGATAGAAGATGGAGACTCAACATAAAAGTAAAAGAAAGGCCTTCATAGAAGGAAGCATGGATTCAAGTCTCATAAAGAGCTTCCAAAAATTATGGTACTTAATAGCTTTCAGCTCTCATTGCCCCTATCATAAGCATCTTTAAGTGATTAAGGTTAAATTGAACAAACCATGGAGTATATGCTTGACAAAGTATAAGTTGGAAATCTCATGTCCCTTGAATACGAGGGCCGCTCCTCATGCTACTCAAGTTTAGTTACCGGTAAGTTCTTGTCATAGTAAGTACATGTGTATCATAGAGAACCGCCAACAGGGTACCCCTTGCCTGATGATACGGAAGAATCCCCATATCAAAATGACAAGGCAAGCAGACAATAAGCATCTCATCATCTTCTTATTTACCATGGGAAAATGGTGTTTTTTCTCTCTTTCCTATTTTCTCATCTTTTTTGCGTTTTTCAATCTATATCTCTTTTTTATAAGAAGAATGCTTCATAGATTGCTCATTATGGTTACGCTACAGGTTTCCACCATGATTAGGCATGGATTAGACTAGCTGCCCAGGCGTTTCTCTAACACACATATATAACTCCATGGACTTACAAGCGCCCCTTTCATTTCACACTGACGACATTCGTAAACAAAAGAGCATGATATCAACTGGGCACAATGTACACGTGCAATGTTGAAAGCGTTCCCCATGACAGCATGGTTCTGCTAATCCCAATGTATAAGTGCAAGCATGTACAATATAGATGACACAATGGTTCAAGTTTATTAGGTGCAAGAAAAGTAAAGTGGGCCATCAAGTTCGTGAGAGCTTTAATCACTAATTTTCACATAACAAGTTTAATTCGGAAGGTAGATAAAAACATGAATATACTTGGAATAACAAATGCTAATATGTAGGTATGGTGGACTCTTTTGAATAACTTGGTTTTATTTTGAGTTGGATGCATGAGTGGAACTCATACTTGGTATAGAGGCTAGCAAAAGACTGGGAGCGACCAACTAAGAGAGCAATAATGGCCATAATCATGCAAAGCGACAAAACATCATTAATTAAAGCATAAAGTGATATTACAAGTCGAAACTAAATGATCATAGAGGCTATGGTGACTTGGTATAGTCTTAACATGGTGTGAGCATGCGCCAAGTCAACCCAAATAAAGCATTAAAGGAGAATACCACAATATTATGCTTTTATATGCTAAAACAACGCATGATTCTTTCAAGGCACATTAAGCAATCTCAATTGTTTATAACAAGTCATGTTACAGCAATAATCACTAAGCATAAAGTCAAAACAATATCAAGCATGACATGATAAAGTCTAAGCCACAGTCAAAAACAAGCTCCTTTTTACCACTTAAGCATGAACTTTCCTACTCTTTTCCAATCCAAATCAATCTTATTTGAAAACTAATGCATGAATGAGGGGTCCAACCAATTTATTTAAGCAAACTAAGAAAACGAAAACTAAAAATGAAAACAAATAAGCTCCAAGAACAACACAATAGTGCATGAAACAATAAAAACAAAGTGTTTGGAAGAAACCTGAGATTTTTATTGATGAAGAAGGGGATGCCTTGGGCATCCCCAAGATTTGACGCTTGTACCTCTTGAATATTTCTTGGGATGACACGGGGTGGTATCCCCAAGCCTGAGCTTTTGTCCATTCTTCATCTCATTACATCATTCTTTCCCTATACCTGAAAATTTCCTTCATACAAAATTTCACACAATCTTCATTAGCAACATTAGTGCATTCAAAAGATAATAAACCTTTGGGTTTAGTTTTTAAAATAGAAAACTTTTATTAAAAACACAAGCTACTGTAGCAATTCCCTCAAAAAGCTCAATTCACCAAAAAGAACCCAAAAAAATCGATAAAGAGGCAAATGAAAATAATGGCAGAAATCTGTCAAAACAGACCAGCAGGTGAAAACCAATTTTTTGAAGACCTTCTGTTGCTCAAATAGAAAAGTGTTGAACTAACGAAAGTTAGCTAACAACCTGGGGGATTTATTTAGAAAATTACAGCTCAATCGGACATACAAAGATTTTTCACAAATTTTTATAGTGAAGCACAAAAATCTGTTTCAGGACAGCACTTTCCCAAGCATTACTTCTCTCTCATTAGAGGTTACTCTTGGTACAAAAACCACACAAAAATGATAAGGAGAGGTTATTACTGAAGCAATAACTTCCAAGACTCAACTAAAACTTTTGGGTTATCTCCCAACAAGTACTTTTCTTTAACGCCTTTAAGTTAGGCATGATAGTTTGAGAAGATGCTCACATAAGAAATATGAATTGAAGTAAAAGAGAGCATCAAGAAGCAAATATGGAACAAATTTAAGTCTAACCCACTTCCTATGAGAAATAATCTTGTAGAGAAACAAGTCATAAAAGCACAAAGCAACAAGCATAGGAAAGCAAAACAAGTGCAACTTCAAAACTTTCAACATAAAGAAGGAAAACTTAATATTGTTGAGACACATAAAACTAGGTTTCCCTCTCTCATAATAACTTTCACTAGCATCATGAATAAAATTAACAATATAACTATCACATAAAACATTCTTATCATGAGCCACATGCATAAAAGAATTAATAGTCCCCACATAAACATAGTCATTCTTATTAATTGTAGTGGGAGCAAATTCAACAAAATAGCTATCATTATTATTCTCATCACCATAATCATCAAATATAGGAGGCATATTGTAATCATAATTAATTTTCTCCTCAATAGTAGGTGCACTGAAAATATCATATTCATCATTGTAATCATCATATATTAGAGGCATAGTATCATCAAAGTAATTTTTCTCCTCCGTGCTTGGGGGACTAAAAATATCATGCTCATCAAAACCAGCTTCCCCAAGCTTAGACTTTTCCATAGCATTAGCAATAATGGTGTTCAAAGAATTCATACTAATAACGTTGCTATTAGCATGCAAATAAAGTTCCATAGGTTTTTAAATTTTCTCTTCAAACACTTCATGTCCTAACTCAAGATAAATACTATAAAGTTATCTAATTTTGTTGTTGTTTTCCATTAAGCCTAACTAGTGAAAATAAAAACAAGAAACAAAAATATATGATTATAGAATCTAAAGAAAATAACTTCAAGCACTCGCACACCAGCAACAGTACTAAAAGATAGCTTAGTAGCCAGATGATGTGAGTATCTTTTACCTTACCTCCCCGGCAACGGCGTCAGAAAATAGCTTGATGTCTACGCACTTCTATTCTTGTAGACAATTGTTGGGCCTCCAAGTGTGGAGGTTTGTAGAATAGCAGCAAGTTTCCCTTAAGTGGATTACCCAAGGTTTATCGAACTCAGGGAGGAAGTGGTCAAAGGTATCCCTCTCAAGCAACCCTACAATCAAGATACAAGAAGTCTCTTGTGTCCCCAACACACCCAATACACTTGTCAGGTGTATAGGTGCACTAGTTTGGCGAAGAGATAGTGAAATACAAGTGGTATGGTTATAATACAACGGTGCCAGAAAATAGCTTGACGGGAGGAAAAGACTAAAGGCAAAAAGATGGAAACAAGCAAACATGTAACAGATCTAGTTGCAAACAGTGTTTCAATGTTTAGAAGCAAGGCCTAGGGATCATACTTTTGCTAGTGAACACTCTCATACAAATATCTTCTCTTCATGATACTACTTTGAACTACTATCCGGTTGGACACTCTAATCCATGGTAGGGCTATAACAGCACTCCTCAAAGTCGGCCTTCCCCATCTAGACAACCGCACACTGTCACCTTGAGCGCTAGATGGTTCCAACAAACACCACAATTTCATAGAGACATCCAACTCCAAATATAACTCATAACAAGTATTTGTAATCTCTAGCCAAAGTGCCACCATGGTGTGCACGCTATCACTTTCACACACGTGGGGAGAGCCAGAGTTCTATTAAAGCACTTCAGTAGCAAGGTAGATCTACTTGATTACAAAGCTCATGATCACAATATGATCATGCATAGAGATAGAGATGAACACATAGCTACCGGTAGAACCCTTAGCCTCGAGAGAGAACTACTCCCTCATCATCATGGGAATCAGCAATGGCGATGGAAATGGTGGTGGAGATCAATGGAGATGGATCCGGGGGCACTTCTGCGTCCCGGCAGGGTGCCGGAACAAAAACTTTCTGTCCCCTGAATCTCCCCTTCGGTGGCGGCGGCGCTACGAGACTTTTCGTGGCTGGAGGCTGGATTCTTTAGGGTTTTCTCATTAGGAGGCTTCTTATAGGCAAAGAGGCGATGTCAGAGGGTGGACCAGGGTCCCACACCACCTTGTGGCGCGGCTAGGGGGACCCATGCCACCACATGGTGTGGTCAGCCCCTGGCCCCTCTCCGTCTCGTCTTCTGGCTCCGTGAGTCTTCCGGTAAAATATCGACTTTGGCTTTTGTCTGGTCCAATTCTGAGAATATTCATTTTCTGGCTTTTCTGAATCCAAAAACAGAAGAAAACAGGCAACTGGCACTATGGCATTTTGTTAATAGGTTAGTCCCAAAAAGTGTATAAAAATACTACAAAGTGTGGACAAAACATAAGAAAGTAGATATAAAACAAGCATGGAACATAAAAAATTATAGATATGTTTGCAACGTATCAGTTGCCAACCTGCCTTATAGCTTTAGAGAGTTGTGCATCTTCACATAGAGAGGGTTGTCTAATACTCTCCTCTGTCACACCACTAGCCTGTTCTTCCCAGGTCCTGATTCACGAGATCTCCGATCACAAAGGTTGGATTACCACTACTGTGTAACATCCATGGGTCTCAAACCCATCTCTATCGATGCACTTTCTATCACGTTTTGTGATAGTCCCTTAGTAAAGGAGATCTGCCAGGTTTTTGTCAGTTTGAATATATGTAACAGTAATTACTTCGGAGTTTCTCAATTTTCTAACATACTTCAAACATCTCTTGACGTGTCTTGATGACTTCAGGTTATCCTTAGAATTGTTCACTTTGACAATAACAGTTTGATTGTCACAATTCAAGAGGATGGCCGGTATAGGTTTTTCAACCACAGGCAAGTCCATCAAGAGTTCACGTAGCCATTCTGACTCTAAAGTGGCCGTGTCTAAAGCAGCAAGTTCTGCTTCCGTAGTTGACTGTGTCAATATGGTTTGTTTGCAAGATCTTCTTGATACAGTGCCACCCCCAAAGGTAAATACATACCTGCTAGTGGCGTAGAGTTCATCTACATCCAAGATCCAGTTCGCATCACTATATCCTTCAAGCACCGCTGGATGCCCCGAATAGTGTATCCCATAACTCATTGTACCACACAAATAGTACGAGGGGTTAACTCAACAATGCCTATCGCATATGGACTTAGGTTTGAGGAAGTGGGGAGCGCTGGAGGCATCGATCGGCTAGCAAACAAGCACACAGGGGACACGGAGTTTACCTAGGTTCAGGTCTCGTAGAGGACCCTACTCCTGCTTGTCTACTCTTGGAATTATCGAGGATTCGAAAGTTATAGGGGTGCGCAGATGCAATCTCGCAATGGTGTGGAAACTAGGGTTGCGGATATACTCCGCGCTGCCCCCTCCTAGCCTTTATATATATAGGCTAGGTCTCGAGATAGCAGGCTGAGTCGGTTACATATTAGGGTTTCCCCTTTAATCTTTTATCTTGTATTTGTCGTGTTCTGCAAGGAGTCGAAGTCTCCCAGGTCATCCGTATCTCGACTAGGCCTTAGCAACGTCGTGGGCTTCTTATGGGCTAGACCGATATGCTGATCTCGAGTACCTATAGGGTATGCCCATGTCAGTAGCCCCCAAGTGTCTAGTCGAATCGCAGATTCGAGTGGAGACTATGAAGCTTTCGAGTGCATAACGAGCATGTTTTCGGGTGCTTTAATTTATGTCATAGGGATTGTTGATATACGTGCCTGATTCATCCGATGTATCGGGATTAGTTAACTGCCTTAGGGCAAAACAACACAATCTACTCAAATTCGAGTTCCCGGACTCGAATTCGGAAAAGTGCTGGCGTAATTCGACTCATGCCGCAGAGGTCTTACAGGATCAAATTTCAGTGTATAAGTGTGGGCACTCGATGCATCCGTCAAGGCTTATTTCATCGTACCTACAAGCACGGATTATTTCAGGTAGAGCGTAGCAGGTGCGTTGCCAGGCCTTCTTTAGGTCTTATCTTCACACTACAAGCATGGCATCCGAATTTTGTCATCGTGGAGGTGATTCGGGTGGCGTAGGAGACGCAGTCTCCTTGCAAGGAAAATATGAGGTGGAGTCGCCAATGCTTTCGAGTGTGGACACAGTCAACACACATTTATTAGAAAAATCATAGGGTGCGCGGCCACGCTCCCTATGGGAGTAGCCCTCGAGTGCCTATTCGGGTCGTAGACTCGAGTGGGGACTATGAGTGTTTTCGACTACTGTCGTCTTTTGCTTGTTTTAGTCGAATATGCTTTCAGTGATCCCTATGAGAGTAACCCTGAGTCCACAATCGAATCATTGATTCGAGTGAAGGGTTTAAGTGCAATTACATTGTCAAATTGTTTTTATGTCTATGAAGTTTATCGAGTGTGTGGCCAGCGCTCCTGTTAGGAGTAGCCCCCGAGTGCTTGGTCGAGTTGAAGAGTCGAGTGAGCACTAGATTAGTCAAAAGATGCTCCTGCTAGAGTGGATGACGTTAGTGCTGACGATGAGATAACCTCAGTTATCCGCGTGAGCGGTTTTGACGGGACATGACGAAAGTGGGGCCCCATTTCTAACTTGGATTTTACCAGGCATGCATAATCTTCGGTTTTAACTGCGTCTCCTCAATTCTCGTGCGTAATGGGAAAAGTGGGGCGACGGTTCACCGCTTGCCTCGCCACGTGTCCATCTTGATGTGTGCCATGTGTCAAATTACTGTGCTTCTGGCCGTTGGATTGCATATGCGCTGACGTTAAGTAGGGGACTTCCGTGCGGGAATTTCCCCACAACTCATCTTCTTCCTCGCACTCTGCCTGCATTGCTGCTATTTGCTGTTTCATTGCTCGCTGCCCCGTTGCTGTGTTGGACAGCCTCAAGACCTTCCCCAGCTACTTTTTGTGCTCTCACTGCTCTCGGAAAATGGGGAAGAAGAAGGGCGCCTCGGCTGCTGGATCTGCGGCCGCTACCGTTGCGGCCAAGAAGAAGGGCACCGCCGCTACGGGCGCTAGTACTGCTGCTGCAGCTGCCAAGAAGAAAGGCACATGCACACGTGTCACAAATGGATCATGGCGGCGAACCGCCATCAAGGAGACAGAGCTCTTCAACTGGCGCCAAGATGGCACTCTCCCAGCCACCGAAGATGATTGTCGGATGCCCGATGATGAGGTAATCCCCAATCCCCACGCTGGGTTTCGGGTGATGTTTCTCGCTTTCGTCATTCGTGGCCTTTCTCTCCCCCTCCACAAGTTTGTGTGAGGGTTAATCTGCTTCTACGGGCTCCAGCTCCATCAGCTAAACCCCAACTTGATTCTCCACATTGCTTGCTACATCACCCTTTGTGAGTGCTGGCTCGAAATTGAGCCACACTTTGGCCTTTTCAAAAAAATCTTCAAACTGAAGCGCTAGTCGGGCTCTGGGTCGGTATTCTATGATATAGGAGGCTGTGGGATCCATGTAGACCCCAATGTAAAATATTTCTCCATCAACTTCAATGCATCTGTCCAAGGATGGAGGATAAGTTGTTCTATATCCGTGACCAGAAGGTTGATGAGGAACACTTCAGACTCGCGCCTTTTGATTCGAAGGAAGAATGAAAGAGGAGGAGGTCGTGGAAGAACGCGGTGATGCCCATCGAAGACGAAGAAACTGAGGTTCTATACAAGCATGTCTGCAACCTTGAAATCCGCATGGGGAAGGAAGTGGGCCGCGCAGACCTCATTCGCACCTAGATGCATTGTCGAGTGCAGCCGTTGCAGGCTAGGGCGCATCCGATGTGCTGCTGGACTGGTGTTGACGATGTCACTCGCGTATCTCGAGAGAATATTTCTTCGGGTGAAGTAGATAAGAGGTTTTGGCTGCTGACCAAGTACATAGCCAAGGAGAAACTCCCTGGTGACTCAACCGTGCCTCCATTCTGCGCAAGTCACCCTCTGCCTAAGGTGGCTTTCTTGTTAGCTCTTCTTGTTTTTCGATCGCCTGCTAGGTTTTCCTTTATACTGGCGTTGCCTCTTGTTCTAGGATTGGAAGGTGACCACTATGTTGCCTCCTCAGCCGGAGGGAGTGATCCCTCGCGAGGCGGAAGAGGAGGACGAGTCGGGCTCCGCCATCCCCGTTGAGGAAGAGTAGGAAGCCCTCGAGTCAAGCGGGAAAGGGACTCGCAAGTGCTCCCGAAGCAAGGACTCAAATGCGTCTTCACCGACGACATCGGAGGGTCCTTCGACTGTGGTAGAGGAGCCAATTCCCGCTGTGCCTGTGAGTGCTGTGGCTCCTCCTCCACGGAAGAAGCTGAGGACACCAAAGGAGGTGTCTGAGAACTTCTTCGACCTTGATGATTTCGACTAGTAAGTGTGTGCCTCTTCTGATTTGTCCTTATATCCCACATTCTCTTTCTCTGAAGTTTCTTTTGTATATTTATGTTGTAGCAAAACTGCATCATCATCGTCCGATGACTACCGCTTTGTGAAGGAGTCGGGAGTCGCGGACTCCAAAGAAAAGGATGCGGCAGAGCAGTCGCATTCTTCCCAGATGGCGGCCACCTCCTGTGTCAATTCTTCGAGTTCCCCCCATACTGGGGGGGCACCACATGGTTGCCCGGACGCCTATGCAGAAGGAAACTTCAGAGTCCCTAGAGGAGCATGTAAGTTTTCTAGATTATGTCAGTCAAAATTAGGTTGGTGCTGATGCATCTCTTCTTGCAGCCTGTCATGAAGGAATCCATTCGCCTCGCTGAACAGATAATGTTGATGGGCCATCAACATGCCTTGTTGGAGACCCAACATCGCGCATTCGAGGGTGAGTTTGCACTTTGTATGGCTGTGTTGTTGGTGCAGGAAATCATCAATCTTAAGTTTTCTACTATTCTTTGCAGGTGAGAACAATGAGCTCCTCCGTAGCGTCATCTACCTTCCAGAAGGGTCTTGCTGCAGCGGAGAAGAAGTGTGACGAGGCGCTTGAAGCTCTTGAGCGCTCCATCCAGGAGTCGAAGAAGCACGAGGATGACTTGTGTTCCGCTATAGCTGACAGGGAGAAAGTGTTCGTAGAATAGCTTTTCTCTGTTTCCAAGGCACTCTCAGGTACGATGCTACATCATTTTGTTTGCTCTACAGTTGTGTGTGTTTGGTTGTGCTCAAATGTATTTTTTGCAGATGCTGCTGGTGTTGACTTCGACGCTCAAGTTTTGGCCTACCCAGATGCCTTGGCCAGCGCCGTAGCTGCAGTTGAAGACCGCAACATCTCCGTCAAGGATTCCCTTGAGAAGTCCAAGGGTGTGCTTGGGCGCCTTCGAGAGGACATGGTCCCAAGGCCAAGCTTGTCGAAGATCTTGATGGCCTCGTGGAGTCCTTTGTTGAAGGCATGCCCATGGACTTCAAGAATGCTCAGAGGGGAGTCGAAGCTACCATGTGACTTGCGATGGCTTGGGATCATGGTGTTGAGCTAAATCCGAGCGAGGTCTCCAAGGCGATGCCGGTCACTGTAGATGGCCAACAGGTAGTATTTGCTCCCTTTGCTTCTCGTTGTCATAAATATGGGTCTCAGCTCATTGAGACACTCGCAAAGTACTCGGCGGAGCTGAGGTAGTCGAAGATGGCAAAAGCCGCAACATCATAGGCTGTAACCAAGAAGGTCGTGGCGTCGAGGCTACCACTGACTCGAGGAAGCCACCGAGTACCAATGCTTAGCTATAGGTTGTGTCTTTGTCGTTTTTTGTAATATTCTAGCTTCTCAAATTTCTCCTTGAATTGCATTGTGCTTTGTGGGGGTACCCTTTTAAGACTTGCTGAACTTTGATGTTTCTACTTTTGGTGTCATTATGAATGGTTGGTCTTATCCGTCTCTTCCTCTGCCTAGATAGGGTCCTTCGAGTGATCCATCTGATGCACCTCCCACCGATGAACCTGTGGCGCAACCACATTCAAAGGTGGAGGAGTTGTCATTGCTGTCTCGATTGTGTAATCACATAAAACACTTGGAGCGAGAGATGCCCATTATACGCGGTAGCGCTGATGTGTGGAAGTCAAAAGCCGAAAAATCCAGTGAACGGGAGAAATATCTTCTAGGCGAGATGGCTTAGTTGAATGAGCAATTGGAGTGTTAGTTTCCTTAGCTTCTTCTCCTTTTCTAGTCACTCGCGGCGACAAGTTATCCTTATGTGTTTTGCTGCCCTTTGCAGTTGTTAGTACTCGCCGTCCACAGGAGGAGAGGGACCAAGTCGCCATTCAGCTTAACAACATGACACATGAGCAACTAGAAGCTAGCGGGTACTTTTGGGTTGACCAGGATCGCACAGTCGCGTTGGCAACATTGCAGGATTGTGTGTCGCAGGTGCTGGTGTAGTTGAAGAAGGCGCAGTCATGCTTGAAGCACATATTTCGAGCAATGTTCCCCTTGGATGCGGTACATTCAAGCTTGTTAGCTTTACTAAAGAAGTTCCAGGATGCCAGCACGGTTTGCGAGTGCGTGCGTCAACAGTTAGTCGCGGGTGCCAATGCTGCACTAGCACTTGTTCGCCTGCATCGACCTGATCTGGATCTTGCAGCTGTTGCCACTGGACAGCCGCCCCCGCCAGAGGGGATGGTGTGGAACATGGTTCCCCATTATTAGGTGGTTGATCATCCAGCCAAAGATATCGTCGAGTTGTTCGAAGAACATACCAATGTTCTCCTTTTACGGCAGTAGAGTAGTTTTTGAACCTACACAGAGATATATATAGGTGTTGTAAAGTTTGTATAAGTGAGTTGGGTGTTTTTTGTTACCCGTTTATATGTAAAATCTTGTTAGCTTGTATATTTTTCGAGTAGCTTGTACTCTGCAGTTCCTTTTCGTTAGCCTGACGCATACTTATCTTAGCACCTTGTCAACATCTCAGGTGCGTTGCAGCTGGGTTGGTTTTACCAAGGGTTCAATTAATAGTGCATCATCTACTCAGGCTACAGCGTTATTCGTGCAACGAGGTCGAAAGGGTGGCGGAACCCCCGAGTGATGTAATTGCAAGTAAAAACAGAAACACAAGTTTGGAGGCACTTAGATTTATTTATTCGTAGAATATTAGGAGATACAATGTGTGGCTAAGTAGCCTAGCTGAATTGCCTTATTTGTAAAGTACAAACATCTAGGGGTAGAAACAACGTAGTTGTGCAACGTTCTAGGGGTTGGAGTATGCGACTCCACTTTCTACGTCTTTAAGGCGGTAGGCGCCACCTGGGATTACTTTGGTAACCACGTAGGGTCCTTCCCAAGGGGACTTGAGCTTGAGGTACCCTTGCTGCTTTAGTCGCAGGACTAGGTCTCCTTGGACAAAGGACCTTAGGCGTAGCCTTCTATTGTGGTAGTTGCGGATGTTTTGCTGATAGATCGTGGATCACTCCGCTGCTATCTCGCGTGCTTCGTCAAGGAGGTCGACAAAGTCTTCGAGTGTGAGAGTTGATTCCGCCTCACTGTATGCTACGACCCGTGGGGCTTTGTAGCGTAGTTCTGCAGGTAGTATTGCCTCAGCGCCATGTACCATGAAGAACGTAGTATAGCCCGTGGCGCTATTTGGAGTTGTGCGCAGGCTCCATAGTACTGACTGTAGCTCCTCGGGCCAACACCTAGCAGCTCTTTCGAGTAGCTTGAGGAGCCTTTTCTTGATGCCACTGCAGACGAGGCCGTTGGCCTTTTCGACTTGACCGTTGGTCTGAGGGTGCGCTACCGAGGAGTAGCTGATGTTGATTCCCAGGTTTTCGCAGAAATCCTGGAACTCGTTCGAGGTGAAGTTCGTTCCTTTGTCCGTGATGATGCTATGCGGAACCCCAAATTGGAAGACGATGGACTCGAAGAATTTGAAGGTGGTGTCCCCTGATTGGTTTGTCACCGGCATGGCCTCAATCCACTTGGTGAATTTGTCGACTGCGATGAGGAGGTAGACGTACCCTCCAGGTGAAGATTTTTGTAGCTTGCCGACCATGTCGAGTCCCCATTGCACGAAAGGCCAAGCCACGGGTATTGGCCTGAGCTCTGCGCCAGGTGCATGTGGTTTGTCTACGAATTGTTCGCAAGCATTGCACTTCTAGACGATGTCCTTAGCATCGCGCATTGCCGTTGGCCAGTAGAATCCAGCTCGCAGAGCTTTGGCGATGAGGGCATGACTGCCAGCGTGATGGCCGCAAGTGCCTTCGTCTCCATTGGAGACGCATCTTTGAAGGATTTGTTGGGTCCGCAGCATAGAAAACAAAAAAATTTCCTACGATGAGAACTATACACCAAGATCTATCTACTAGATACAGAGCAACAGGTGGACATACATCCATGGAGAACTTACCATCGAAGACAACGAGTTTTGTTAACGAGTAGGAACTCGTGGTTGATGTAGTCGTACGCTTGCCGATCTCAAGATCGTGTGGAAGTCCGAGCGCCGCAAATCAGCAGCGCATCCGTCCTCGCACACACGTTCAAGCCACCGGACAACCTCCACCTCCTCGCTCCAGCGAATCAGCGGAAGCAGCAACTCCTTCCAGACGCAAGGCCACCGGGAACATGTATCTCGCTAATCCGAGACCATGGGGAATATCTAGAGGGGGAGAGAGATCCTTCACGAGGAGGTGTAAGGATGAAGGAGGGAATGGGTGGCCTTTTATAGGAGGAGGGGGGTGCCCCCTCTCTCCATGGCCGGCGCATGGGGGGTGACCTCTCACCTCCCCCATTCATGTGGTGGTAACCCCTCCACATTAAAATGCCTCTTCACATTCCCTTTTAAAGTCTCCACTTTAAATGCATTAAATTTCTCCAAATTTAATGCTCTCTCATTTAATAAAACTCTTTTATTTATTTTATTCAGAATTTTGTTAATTACTTTAATTAACAAACATTCACATAAAACCCCTTGCAACATTTCAATATTACATGCATAACCACTTTCTGCAATTTCACCCGAAACAATTCTGGTTTCTATCGAAACAATTCCGGTTTCTATCGAAACATTTCCTGCGCTTTGCAAACCTTTTGTCTGGAACATATGTGCTCCTAAATGGTGTCCGGCAACCCTTAAGTGTGTCACCCTACGGTTCGCGAATAATGTAGACATGATTGAGACTCCTCTCAGATCAATAATCAGAAGCGGGACCTGGAGATCCATACCGACTCCTGCATATTCAACGATGACTTCTGTGATCGTGAGAACCTTTAACGTCAGCAATTTAATCCCTTTGTCTCATGATATAATACATGTCCGAGATTCGATCATCGGTATCCAAATACCTAGTTTGATCTCGTTACCGACATGCACTCTTTTCTCGTTCCCGTGAGATAACATTCTAGTGATCACATCACTTGCTTGCAAGCTATCTTAATGTGATATCACCGAGAGGGCCCAGAGTATATCTATCCGTCATCGGGATTGACAAATTCCACTCTTGATCCATGAGCCTCAACATAACACCTTCATAGCACTAAACCCACCTTTATGGTCACCCTGTTACGGTGTGACGTTTGATGTTATCAAGATACTCTTCCGGTGTTAGCAATTAACATGATCTCATGGTCTAAGGACTAAGACTACTTTGTATGATGTTATAGCAATATAAACATAATGACTTGATCGTAAAATGGTCATCACATTATTTCACAAATGTTGTGACCTTGTTATTAACAACATCCAATGTCCATGATTAGGAAACTTTGATCATCTTGTTAATCAACAAGCTAGTCTATAAGAGAGGCATAACTAGGAACCCTTTTTGTTTATTAAACACACATGTGTTGATGTTTCCTATCAAAACAATTATAGCATGCAAAATAAACATCTATCATATACAAGGAATATATAATAACAACTTTATTATTGCCTCTCAGGGCATATTTCCTTCAGTCTCCCACTTGCACTAGAGACAATAATCTAGTTCACATAGTGATAAATCTAACACCCATGGAGTTCTAGTGTTGATCATGTTTTGCCCTAGGGAGTACTTTAGTCAACGGATCTACTACATTTAGGTCCGTGTGCACTTTACAAATCTTTATATCTCCATCCTTGACATGCTCGCGGATGGAGTGAAACCGGCGCTTAATATGCTTGGAATTCTTGTGAGACCTTGGTTCCTTGGCGTTGGCTATGGCTCCATTGTTGTCACAATAGATCACCATTGGGTCCAACGCACTAGGAACCACACCCAGTTCTGTAATGAACTCTTTCATCCAAACTGCCTCCTACACCGCTTCTGAAGCAGCAACATATTCCGCCTCCGTTGTTGATCCAGCCACCACAGGTTGTTTGGAACTTCTCCAACTAACTGCTGCTCCGTTCAAGAGAAATACGTATCCGGATTGAGACTTAGAGTCATCCGGATCGGTGTCAAAGCTAGCATCGACATAACACTTAGCGACTAGCTCTTCTTCACCTCCGTATATAAGAAGCATATCCTTAGTTCTTCTCAAGTACTTGAGGATGTTCTTTACCGCTATCCAGTGTTCCGAACCTGGATCAGATTGGTACCTACTAGTCAAACTAATAGCATGTGCCACATCCGGTCTTGTACATAGCATGGCATACATTATAGAGCCTATGGCCGAGGCATAGGGGATCTTATCCATCATCTCTCTTTCTTTCGCCGTAGCCGGACTTTGAGTCTTACTCAATGTCTTGCCTTGCAACATAGGTAAGAACCCCTTCTTACTTTCGTCCATATTAAACTTCTTTAATATCTTATCAAGGTATGTACTCTGCGATAGCCCAATTAGGCGTCTTGATCTATCTCTATAGATTTTAATGCCTATATATATGAAGCTTCACCAAGGTCCTTCATCGAAAATTTGCTGTTTAGATAACTTTTAACACTGTTTAAAAGATCTATATCATTTCCAATCAATAATATGTCATCCACATATAATATCAGAAATGCCACATTGCTCCCACTCACTTTCTTGTAAATACAAGCCTCTCCATAAGTTTGGACAAATCCAAACTCTTTGATCACCTCATGAAAGCGGAGATTCCAACTCCGGGATGCTTGCTTCAGTCCATAGATGGATCGCTGAAGTTTGCACACCTTATCAGCATCCTTAGGATCGACAAAACCCTTTGGTTGTATCATATACAACTCTTCTTCAATATTACCATTGAGGAACGCAGTTTTGACATCCATCTGCCATATTTCATAATCGAAATATGCAGCAATTGCTAACATAATCCTAACCGACTTAAGCATCGCTACGGGAGAGAATGTCTCATCGTAGTCAACTCCTTGAATTTGTCGAAACCCCTTTTCGACAAGTCGAGCCTTATAGATGGTTACATTACCATCAACATCAGTTTTTCTTTTGAAAATCCATTTATTCTCAACGGCCTTTCGATCGTGAGGTAAGTCCACCAAGGTCCAAACCTGGTTTTCGTACATGGATTCCATCTCGGATTTCATGGCTTCTAGCCATTTGTTGGAATCAGGGCTCATCATCGCTTCTTCATACGTCGCAGGGTCATCTATTGCATCAATCATGAAATTCATAACAGGATTGCCGTACAGTTCAGGAGCTGCACGTGTCCTGCTTGACCTGCGAGATTCGGTAGTGTCCTCTTTCGGAGTTTCATGATCAATATCATTAGCTCTCTCTTCATTAGGTGAAGTCAACTCCGAAACAACTTCCGGTGCTGCGCTACTCGCCATTTCATGAAGAGAAGGTTCAATAACCTCTTTGAGTTCTACCTTCCGACTACTCACACCTTTCGCGAGAAACTCCTTCTCAAGAAAGGATCCATTCTTGGCAACAAAGACCTTGCCCTCGGATCTGTGATAGAAGGTATACCCAATCGTTTCCTTAGGGTATCCTATGAAGACGCATTTTTCTGCTTTGGGTTCGAGTTTATCCGGTTGAAGTTTCTTCACATAAACATCACATCCCCAAACTTTAAGAAATGACAGCTTAGGTTTGTTTCCAAACCATAATTCATACGGTGTCTTTTCAACGGATTTAGATGGTGCCCTATTTAAAGTGAATGTAGCGGTTTCCAGTGCATAACCCCAAAATGACAGTGGCAAGTCAGTCAGAGACATCATAGATCGAACCATATCCAACAAAGTACGATTACGATGTTCTGACACACCATTACGTTGTGGTGTTCCGGCAGGCGTGAGTTGTGAAACTATTCCACAATCTTTCATGTGTGTGATAAACTCGTAACTTAGATACTCTCCTCCACGGTCAGACCGTAGAAATTTGATCTTTCTATTACGATGATTTTCCACTTCATTCTGAAATTCTTTGAACTTTTCAAAGGTTTCAGACTTATGTTTCATCAAATAGATATACCCGTATCTACTCAAATCATTCGTGAAAGTAACAAAATAACGATATCCACCTCGCGCCGACACACTCATTGGTCCACACACATCAGTATGTATGATTGCCAATAAATCTGTTACCCGTTCCATTGAACCGGAAAACGGCGTTCTAGTCATCTTGCGCATAAGGCATGGCTCACATGTATCAAATGATTCAAAATCAAGGGATTCCAAAAGTCCATCAGAATGGAGTTTCTTCATGCGTTTAACGCCAATATGACCTAGATGGCAGTGCCACATATATGTAGATATATCATTATCAAGTTTAATCCTTTTTGCATCAACATTATGAATATGCGTAATACTACTATCGAGATCCAATAGAAATAAACCATTCAACACAGGTGCATGACCATAAAAGATATTATTCATAGAAATCGAACAACCATTGTTTTCAGACTTAAACGAATAACCACTTTGCATCAAACATGATCCGGATACAATGTTCATGCTCAGTGCAGGCACTAAATAACAATTATTCAGGTTTATAACTAATCCCGACGGCATATGGAGAGGCAGCGTTCCGACGGCAATCACATCAACTCTTGATCCATTGCCGACCCGCATCGTGACCTCATCCCTTGCTAGTTGTCGCTTGTTCCGCAGCCCCTGAACCGAGTTACATATATTAGCAACCGATCCCGTATCAAATACCCAGGTGCTACTGCGAGTACTAGTCAAGTACACATCAATAACATGTATATCACATATACCTTTGTTTGCCTTGCCGGCCTTCTTGTCCGCCAAACACTTGGGGCAGTTGCGCTTCCAATGGCCAGTCCCCTTGCAATAGTAGCACTCGGTGTCAGACTTAGGGCCAGCTCGGGGTTTCTTTTCAGGCGCGGCAACAGATTTGCCGCCCTTCTTTCCCTTCTGCTTGCCTTTCTTGTCCTTCTTGAAACCGGTGGTCTTATTGATCATCAACACTTGATGTTCTTTCCTAATCTCCACTTCTGCAGTCTTAAGCATTGACAGAAGCTCGGGAAGAGACTTCTTCATGCCCTGCATATTATAGTTCATCACGAAGCTCTTGTAGCTAGGTGGCAGAGATTGGAGAACACGATGTATGCCTAAGTCAATGGGAATCGTTATTCCCAAGGACACAAGCTTATCGGCGTACCCAGACATTTTGAGTACGTGCTCACTAACGGAGCTGTTCTCTTCCATCATGCAGCTAAAGAACTTTTCAGAAGCATTATAACTCTCTACGGCAGCATGGGTATCGAAAATCATTTTCAATTCTCCCATGGTATCAAAGGCATTGCCATTTTTGAAACGTTTTCGAAGTTCTAGCTCTAGCCCATACAGTATGCCGCAATGAACTAAGTTGTGGTCCTCCTGACGAGTTATATAGAGTTCTTTTCCTCGTCAGGAGCATCAGGAGCTGGTGGGGGCCTAGCGGCGCCTCTAGCACATATTGCTTTTGTGCAGCAGTGAGGAGAATCCTCAAATTCATAGCCTAGTTGGTGAAGTTGCTACCATTCACAACAAGCTTCTCTTTCTCCATGAACACATTGAAATTAAAAGCAGGTGGTGCCATCTACAACAGAATTTGTAAAATATTTTTAGACTAAGTTTATGATAGATTGAGTTCAACTAATCCAAATTACTAATGAAATCCCACTCAAAAACGACATCCCTCGTGTCCTTTTGGTGATGACATGAACCAAATCCACTACACCAAGACCGATCATCACGTGAGTCGGTGTAGCTTCAAAGGCGAGTATCTATATAGGCATCATATCAACTATATGACTCATGCTTAACCTTTCGGTCCGTGTTCCGAGGCCATGTCTGTACATGCTAGGCTCGTCAAGTAAGAACCTTAGTATTCGCGTGTGTAAAACTGTCTTACACCCGTTGTATGAAAGCGTAGAGTCGAGAACACCCGATCATCACGTGATGCCTCAAAACACGATCCACAAAACGGTGCATACTTAAGGAAGAACACATTTTATCTTGATATCTAAATGAGGGATCATCTTATAATGCTACCAAAAGCGCCAAACTAGCAATATAAGATGCTAACATCTAATGTGTGAAGTGAGGTGATATGGTCCATGCATTTGATCTCTATCATTTGCATCGTGGTATGATCTCTATCATTCCTTTGTGTGTAAGGCCAAGGTCTATGGAACTTACACGTTAAGTGAGTTGTAAGAGTATCTATCATACATCTACTTACAACAATACCATATCAAGACACTAGCCCATCAACGATCTAAACTAGACGCCTCTAATTTATCAATTGCAAGTTTTACGTGGCTTAGGGCTTTCAGAGATAGAACCGGTCTTACCTACGAACATGAACCACAACGAGGATAACCAAGTTATTAGCAACTCGTTGTAAATCAGATATTGACTATAGTAGGAGAGACAGACACCCGCCAGCCATTTATGCAAAACAAGTTGCATGTCAGTCATGGAACCGGTCTCATGTACGATGACTGTAACTAGCTCGAAGAATTATGCTCTTAGTTACATGCCTGGATGAACGAAAGTGGTTAAAATAGTACGGTGGGGCCCAGGGCCACTCACGGTAGACCTTTCGGCCGTCCTAACCACTTTCAGATCATCGGGACAAGAACGAGCGGCGTAATTGGCAAGCGAAGGGATCAACTACATACACAAATGAGTATGTATGCAAGCCACATACAACAGTCCTCAGAGCCATTCCATCTAAAAGAAATAGAAATATTGCAACGCCATACGGCAAGATTCAAATATCCTAGATAGAGATAATAATTTAGGATAGCTCCTCATACATCACACATCAGAGTATCAGGCGGAAGCGGAAAACAAGATCCGAGTACGGATAAGAAGCAAATCGGCATAAGATGCCACATAAATAAACACATCCCGCCCATAGATCTCACGGAACCCCGTTCCCGGAATCTCTACACCGAGTGATCATTGCCAACATCATCTGTCTCCTCCACCCAGTATCTATCTTGCGAGTACACCTGTTCATCTGATTCAAACAATTTATCATGTGAGACCCTAGGGGTACTTAGCAAGTCTTTATGCCACTAAAGGGGAAACAACCTGGGGTGACGCAATTGCAACAAAAGATAAAGTCTAGCAATTCTATAGATACTCGCTAACCATCCGCCTAACCAATGATAGACGGATGTCCGTTAATTAAGAACAACAGTTATAACAGTATAATTAGCAGATCCATCCTCCCCCTCGCTTATCAACGAGGAAGCGGACGAACAACCCCCATCATCCGTTGGCAGTTTTATTAACCATTCCATGAGTATTGCACTATTTACTAGTCAAGTTCTTAGTCAAATTAAAAGCGGTACTTTAGTTATACTTGTCTATGATCGAGAAACGGTGCTCCAAATCGTCCATAACCGCGGACACGGCTTTCAGAAAGATTTACCCTGCAGGGGTGCACGAATAGCAACACACACTCGATCAACCTCGGAAAAACCAAATCAAAACCCAACGAGGCATTCACGACAAAGCAATCACAGGATTCAGAAATATTTCAGGGGGCCACCCCATTAAGCTACCCGCAACGAAGTTGGCCGGCTCCGAGACGGACCCAAGGTTTGTGTGGACGGCGGTAAACGACTGGGAACCCGAAAATGTGACTGGGCTTGTCGATACAGCGAAAATGTGTCACGATCCAAAACAGTACAGGTGCTCCTCGCATAATCTTAAATAAAACAGTAACATGGCATAAGTACAGGATAGTAATAAAGCCCCAAACTAATTGTGGCCCCAAGAAATAAGAATGAATCAAGCTCTGGCTCAGGGGGGTCCATAAGGCCTCCCGGATGTGGATAGTGTGAATAGTCAAGGAACAAGAATCAAGTACTCGGGGTCCTACGGGACACAAGTGAGCATGAAAAACCAAATAGCAGATATTGCTCACCGGTGCCTCTTTCATTAGTTATCCTATTACTACTCAGGTTGTGTTGTTTAGGTACCTCATTTTCATCAGACACTCACATACCCTACACATGCTTTTCTACGACTCGCATGGCTCAAACAACTCCTATAGTAATGGCTCATGGGATGGAGGAACAAGCTTCGGTGGGGTTTAAAAGTAAAGGCTATGCAGTACTTGGGATTCAATTTAATGCAATCGCGACTCAATGATGCAAGAATAAGATAGAGGCAATAGGTATTGTATGTATGCAAGCATGTGGTAGTGCTTGCCTGGCAGCTCAGTTGAAGCGAGAGATGGATCTGGATAGTACTCCTGTGGTCCCTGGTAATTCTCCTGCTGGGCGTCTATTCGAAGAAGAACCAAACAAACAAGGGCCAACATAAATAAAGTGCACAAGCATATGTATTAAAATGCGACAAGAAAACAAGCATGCTATGATGAATGATGCAAAATTTACATGGCATTAAAGTAGCATGGCATGGTGAGGTGTGAAATACAAGAAGAAAGCATTTTATTATTTATTTAGTCAAATTTTATTGCCATAAACAGTTCAGATTTTTATTAATGACATGATGCATGCTTCAATTCAGAACAAGGACTGCATAGATAGAACGGGCTCGTCGCGCTGATCGATTTAGACATATTATTTGTCAAATTTGGAGTTGTAGAATTAAAGTTATTAATTTATTAAGAAAAGGGCATTTTATTGTAATTTTAATCATCTCGAAATTTTAAATTGTTCAAAAAATATTTTGAATGGCATATTTGAATTCCTCACATTTTTCTGATTCCAAAACATATATTATTTGTATTATTTGGATTTTTAAATTAAAAGTTATTTAAAAACTGATTTGAATTTGAATTTAAACAATTTTGAATTTGTTTTGTTTAAACAGCTCAACAGAGAAACTTTTATTACTCAGCTCGTCCCAGCCACAGTCACTGACGGGTGGGCCAGCCGCTGGCGGGACATACGCGCGCAGAAAACTTTTCTCACCGGGGCCCTGTCTAGCCAGTGTGACTGCTAGGTGGGACCAATTGGCTAAGGCCCACGTGACAGCGGCGGAACCCGCAGAGGCTGTCAGGTGGGGTTGCACTGGACCGCGGGTTGGGGTGCTAAAACTGTGGGGGTGTTTTTGCAAACTGGACGGGGAGGCTGACTGGTGGGGCTAGCGGGTACCACGGGTTGAGCGAGAATTAACAGAGGGGGCTATCTGCAAAAAGGGGCCGCGGTACTGTTCTTCTTTCTCCTCGGTCTGACGGGAAAACAGCGCGCGGCGCAGCGAGACGGGGGATCGAACTCGCGACCCCGCGCGTGCGCACGGAGGCGGAAACCAGTGCGGCTAGGTGGGGTTGGTGCTATGCTTCTGCGGCGCGGCCAGGTGTAGCATCTGCAGCGCATCGTCGGGAAACACACACGAACGGCGGTGCACTGAGAGCGTTCGACGGTTGGATCCGTGCGTACAGGAAGAGCGAGACGAGGAGAGGATGTCAGGGGGGTCTGGTGGCTCACCACGGGGTTGTCGGTGGCAGCGGATTGGGGCGAGGCACGGCAGGGCGTCGAGGAGGCTGGCAGCTGGAAAACTAGGGTTTCGGCGGAGCGGCGAGGGTACTGGTGATCCTGGGGGTCCTCCTCCTTGATGGCGTGTCCAGGGCGAAGCAGGGGACTGTTCTTGGTCTCCTCATTCACCTCCATGACGAGCACGGCGGCAGGAACGAGAGGTAGACGACGGTACTGGCGGCGGTCGGCGAGAGACGGACGTCGTCGTTGGAGAGGAAGGAGAGGAGCGGCAGGGCTCTGGGCGGATCTGGGAGAGGCAGAGGAGCCGTGGAGAAGGAGGAAAAGAGGAGGGGAAGATGCTGTGGGGCTCAGTAGAGGGGGAAAGATAAAGGTGGCTTCGGCCACCTTTCTCCTTCTCGCTCACGTGCTTGTCGTGCACGGCCAGGCAGGACAGGCTAGGGTGGAGCTGCCAGGTGGGGACGGCGTGGTGGAGCAGCTAGGTCGGGCTGGCACGGCAGGTAGAGAGAAAGAGAGAGGAGAGGGGGCTTGGGTGGCTCGGCTAGATTAGGAGGAGCTCGGGTTAGCTAGGTCTAGGGCTAGGAGAGGGGTAGATGGGGTGATGGGTAGCTAGGTGGGGCCTGCTGGCAGAGAGAGGGGACACCTCGGCATGGTGATAGGAGAGGGGTGAGGTGAGGGTTTAGATAAGAACTAGGTTTAGAGAGGAAAAGAGGAAAAACTAGGGCTAGGTTTAATTAGATGTTTTGTTTTTTTTGTTTAAACTTGTTTATAAGATCAAACCAAGAGGGAAAAGTGAGGCTTTGATTAGGCTAAGATGAGGTGAAGGAGAAACCACGTAAAGAGAAAGAAAAGGATTATGGGAAAAAGGCCTCATTTGAATCATGCATGGAGAAAATAAAAAATGATGTTGATGAGAATATGGGGATGGTGGGAAGGGATGGAGATGATCCACAAAGAAAAGATCCAATAAAACCAAGAGGAATCAAATGGGCTAAAGGTGGTGGTACACTTGCATGGCCCATGCAAAATAATAAATGCCATGATTTATTTCGTGAAAACAATAATAATATTGTGGCATTATTCTTATGCATTCCTAAGAAGTGGAATAAAGGTTAAGCAAAAGGATTTATAGAATTAGATCCATCCTATCTCCCATGAGCTAGATTGAATACCAAAAGGAAATAAAAGCCCATGGTAAATGGAATGGTGGAATTATAAGGTGGTGAAAAGAAAAATGATGGAGTTGAATAAAAGAGATGCCCCCAACTCAACTTGGGCATTAAACAATATATCAATAACCAAATACAATATCAAGAGGCAAATACAATTAATAATGCATGTGAGAGAAGAACCCAAAGGAAAAGGTTTTATATGATGCTCAAATGCAAGGTGGCATGATGACATGAGCATGATATAATTATGATGGAACAATTATATATAGGAAGTAGCCATTATCTTACTAGACCAAGTAGCATTACAATTGTTAGACAATTGGGATGCTACAATGACATGTAAGCTTGGTCCGGGCCGCTACATCCCACTATGCCACCAATATCCAAAGTACATAGAAGATGCAATAACATGATCATCATCGCCCACATATAAACATATGTGTACTACCCGTGCAAAGCACCTACGCATAGATCAGGCTCTGATACCACTATTGGGTCCGCAGCATAGAAAACAAAAAATTTCCTACGATGAGAACTATACGCCAAGATCTATCTACTAGATACAGAGCAACGGGTGGATATACATCCATGGAGAACTTACCCTCGAAGACAACGAGTTTTGTTAACGAGTAGGAACTCGTGGTTGATGTAGTCGTACGCTTGCCGATCTCAAGATCGTGTGGAAGTCCGAGCGCCGCAAATCAGCAGCGCATCCGTCCTCGCACACACGTTCAAGCCACCGGACAACCTCCACCTCCTCGCTCCAGCGAATCAGCGGAAGCAGCAACTCCTTCCAGACGCAAGGCCACCAGGAAACATGTATCTCGCTAATCCGAGACCATGGGGAATATCTAGAGGGGGAGAGAGATCCTTCACGAGGAGGTGTAAGGATGAAGGAGGGAATGGGTGGCCTTTTATAGGAGGAGGGGGGTGCCCCCTCTCTCCATGGCCGGCGCATGGGGGGGTGACCTCTCACCTCCCCCATTCATGTGGTGGTAACCCCTCCACATTAAAATGCCTCTTCACATTCCCTTTTAAAGTCTCCACTTTAAATGCATTAAATTTCTCCAAATTTAATGCTCTCTCATTTAATAAAACTCTTTTATTTATTTTATTCAGAATTTTGTTAATTACTTTAATTAACAAACATTCACATAAAACCCCTTGCAACATTTCAATATTACATGCAGAACCACTTTCTGCAATTTCACCCGAAACAATTCCGGTTTCTATCGAAACAATTCCTGTTTCTATCTAAACATTTCCTGCGCTTTGCAAACTTTTGTCTGGAACATATGTGCTCCTAAATGGTGTCCGGCAACCCTTAAGTGTGTCACCCTACGGTTCGCGAATAATGTAGACATGATTGAGACTCCTCTCAGATCAATAATCAGAACCGGGACCTGGAGATCCATACCGACTCCTGCATATTCAACGATGACTTCTGTGATCGTGAGAACCTTTAACGTCAGAAATTTAATCCCTTTGTCTCATGATATAATACATGTCCGAGATTCGATCATCGGTATCCAAATACCTAGTTTGATCTCGTTACCGACATGCACTCTTTTCTCGTTCCCGTGATATAACATTCTAGTGATCACATCACTTGCTTGCAAGCTATCTTAATGTGATATCACCGAGAGGGCCCAGAGTATATCTATCCGTCATCGGGATTGACAAATTCCACTCTTGATCCATGAGCCTCAACATAACACCTTCATAGCACTGAACCCACCTTTATGGTCACCCTGTTACGGTGTGACGTTTGATGTTATCAAGATACTCTTCCGGTGTTAGCAATTAACATGATCTCATGGTCTAAGGACTAAGACTACTTTGTATGATGTTATAGCAATATAAACATAATGACTTGATCGTAATGCTATACTTCGGATGAATGTTCATCACATCATTTCACAAATGCTGTGACCTTGTTATTAACAACATCCAATGTCCATGATCAGGAAACTTTGATCATCTTGTTAATCAACAAGCTAGTCTATAAAGAGAGGCATAACTAGGAACCCTTTTTGTTTATTAAACAGACATGTATTGATGTTTCCTATCAATATAATTATAGCATGCAAAATAAACATCTATCATATACAAGGAATATATAATAACAACTTTATTATTGCCTCTCAGGGCATATTTCCTTCAGGATTCCTGTGATGTTGCGCTTGTACAATTCGCCATTGATGAGGGTGAAAGCCTAGGATCATCGCGCTAGATGATGCGCATCTGTCGGGTCATCTGGCAACCTTTTGCTAAGCAGGTATGTGATGTATGGTTGTGTCCAGGATGGCTCGATCATCATGAACTCCATGGGGCCTTCAAGTCCCATCTCTTGCTCCATGTCCTCGAGTGCCTCCAGTTCGTTGGGTGGCGTAGCCCCCGAGTCCTTTGACATGCTTGCTTTCTATTCTGGAGCCTTTGGCTTGATGGAGCATTAACAGATTTGCTCTAGGAATACTCCAGGTGGCACCAGGGCACAGGTGGAGCCAATGTTGGCAAGTGTATCCGCCTCCTCGTTGCTCTCGTGGCTGACGTGCCGCAGTTTGCAGCCATCGAAGTCCCCTTCGAGCGCGTCATAGAGGTCGCGGTAGGCAATCATGTTGTCACTCAGAGCGTCGCACTGGTTCATGGTTTGATTTACTACCAGTTTAGAGTCGTCATAGATGATGAGTCGCGTTGTGCCACAAGCTTTGGCCATCCGCATCCCATGAAGGAGGGCTTCGTATTCAGCTTCGTTGTTGGTAGCGCGGAACTGCATTCGCTGAACATACCTCATCTTGTCACCTTGTGGCGATGTCAGGATGACGCCCGCGCCAGCTCCTTCCTGACGTTTTGATCCGTCGAAGTGCATTGTCCATATGCAGGACATGTCTAGCGTGTCGAGGAGCTAGTTCTCCATCTAGTGGACGAGGAAGTCTGGGAGTACTTGCGACTTGATCGCATCTCGCTTCTCGTATGTGATGTCTCGTGGAGACAGTTCTATCCCCCCAAAGCGCGACTCGTCCAGTGGTGTCGGGGTTGTTGAGGATGTGCCCTAGTGGAGCATCGTTCACCACAATGATGTGGTGCTCCTAGAAGTAGTGGCGCAGTCGCCGGGCTGCCATGAAGATGCCGTATGCCAGCTTCTGATAGTGCGAGTACCGCTGTTTTGTCAGTGTGAGCACCTCGCCGAGGTAGTAGACTAGGCATTGTACCCCGTGGACTTTTTTTTCTTCGGCTTGTTCCACTACGAGCATAGTACTGACCACCTGGTTGGTGGCGGAGATGTATAACAATAGAGGCTCCTTTTCTTGAGGTGTTACCAACACTGGTGAAGTGGATAGTAGACGCTTGAGGTCTTCGAATGCTTCTTGTGCTTCTTCTATCCACTCAAATTTGTCAGCCTTGTGAAGGAGTTAGTAGAAAGGCAGCGCCTTCTCGCCCATTCGACTGATGAATTGACTGAGCGCCGCGATTCGCCCAGCTAGCTGCTAGACGCCTTTTACATTCTTCGGCTTCTCCATGGCCAGTATGGCTTTTATTTTCTTTGGGTTGGCCTCGATCCCTCTTGCGGAGATGAGGTACCCGAGTAGTTGCCCAGATGGTACGCCGAATGCGCATTTGTCTAGATTCAGCTTGATCTGGTAGCGGTCGAGGTTATCGAAGGTCTCGCGGAGATTGTCGAGTAACGAGGATTCCTCCTTAGTTTTGACAATGATGTCGTCGATGTAGACTTGAATGTTACGACCAAGCTGGCTCTTGAGGCATGCCTACATACACCACTGATAGGTGGCCCCTGCGTTTTTCATCCCGAAGGGCATCATTGTGTAGCAAAAGATGCCAAAGGGCATGATGAAGGTCGTTTTCTCCTGGTCTTCCTCCTTCATTCGAATCTGGTGGTAGCCTGAGTAGGCGTCGAGGAAGCAGAGGCGCTCGCATCTCGCGGTGGAGTCAATTATCTGGTCGATTCGCGGCAATGGGAAGTGATCCTTTGGGCAATGTTTGTTCAAGGAGGTGAAGTCCACACACATCCGCAAGATATCCGTGTCCTTTCTAGGAACTAGCACGGGGTTTGCTACCAGGTGCTTTCCTTGATCTCGCATATGAAGTTAGTGTCGGGGAGTCTATTGACTTCCATACCGACTGCTTTTGTCCTTGGTTTAGATAGTTGATGTATCGTCTGCTTCACTGGTCTTGCTTCAGGATTCACATTGAATGAGTGCTCGGCGAATTCCTTGGGATCCCCTAGCATGTCCGCTGGACACCAGGCAAAGATTTCCCAGCGCTCACGGAGGAATTCTATGAGCACGAGTTCCTATGCGGGACTCAAGTTATTGGCGATGAGGACCGTCTTGGTCGGGTCCGTTGGATGGACCTGGATTGCCTTGGTGTGGACCAATGAGTCGAAAGATTGATTAGGTGAGCTTGGCTTACTCGGAAGAGGTAGACTGTTGTCTATCGACTCCTTCATCCTCGCTAGCTCCTCTTGCATGCCGAAAGACTAGGAGATTCTATTGAATTCCCTATCGCAACTGTCAGACCTCTCGAAGCTTCTGATGACCCACAATTATAGGGGGTGTATCGCAGTATTTTCGATAAGAGTGTCGAACCCAACGAGGAGCAGAAGGTGCTGGCTAGTGGTATGGATCAGGAATTCTCTGCAAATACTTAGCAAACGGATTTTTAGGGTTTTTTGATATAACAAGTAAACAAAGTACGAGTAAATAAAAGACAGTAGGAATAAATGCAGCAAGTGGCCCAATCCTTTATGTAGCAAAGGACAAGCCGGTTGTATTACTTAAGATGACCAAACGTTCTCGAGGACACATGGGAAGACTGTCAAGTGCTTTTGCTTCATATAGTTGATTAATCTTCTTTAGCTTGCTAAGTGTTGTGTGGGTGAACCTGTGCTAATGTACCGCCCCATCCAAGACTAATACATACTTGTGATTATACCGCTTGCAAACATCTGTAAGTACAAGAAAGTAATTAAGGTAGAAACCTAACCAGAGCTTTAAACTCTAAGACCCTTACGTCCCTTGTGCAATGGTTTCCTAACGGGGGTTTAGGTTTCTGTCACTCCGGCAACCCCTACGATTAGTAGCCAAATACACAATGCATTCCCCTAGGCCCATATAGGTGAAGTGTCATGTAGTTGACGTTCACATGACACCACTTGAAGAAGTACACCACAACTTAAATAACAATCTATTGAATCTTTCTCAACACAACTCCACTACTAACAACAAGACTTCTCCCATGTCCTCAAGAACAAAACGAACTACTCACAAGACATCATATGGATCATGATCAGAGATGGAATAATGATGTATAATAATCTGAACATAAACAATAATTCAATGGTTCACTCAATAGCATCAACTACAAAGAGTAATCAACACCGGGCAAGTTTCCCCTATGAACTATGCAAGATTCAACGCAATTGTTACAACAATATGGAGATGGTGATGAGGGTGCTGATGGTGATGATGGTGGTGATGATGATGATGATCCCGATGAAGTCCAGCTTGATGGTGGTGTTGATGGCGATGATCTCCCCTCTCCGGGAAGGAATTCCCCCAGCAGAAATCTGTCTGCCGGAGAGATCTTTGTCTCTCGGTGTTTTCCGTGAAGGGCAACGGGTAGGCTACACTAGCGTAAAATCAAAAATTTCTACCGCGTCAACCAGGAATACTATTGTCATAGATCACGGGATTACCGCTAGACGCGCAGGTGCGGAACTCGATGAAGCACGTTGCGGCAGTGTAGATGTTCTACGTCTCCTCCTCGTCCTCGTCCCACGAACAGCTCCCCTTTGCGCGGCTCGTCCAAGTGCTACAGATGCAGCACCTCCGAGGTATCCACACGTCCGGAGTGGAAGTCGTCACACGCCAGACTGCTAGGTCTGCGCGTGCAACACAGGCGGAAGAGGAGTGGCGGCTGGGTGGAATGCTCTCACTTTTTCAGCTCGCCTCACTCCCTCTTATATAGGCATCCCTGGTGGGCTTCTACATTAGCAGCCCATTAGCAGCCTAAGCCTGGTCTAATTCGGATCCAATCCTCATTAGGCTTCCAGCCCCTAAAGTGTGTGACCCTATAGGTTCATACACGTATAGACATGACGCGAGTACACTTACTCCGTCAATAGTTGGTAGCGGCCTCTAGCAAGACGTGCCAACTCCTAAACGCATATAAAGATCATTCGGACGAACCATCACAAGGTTGAGTACATGTCTTTCCCTTTGCCTCACGATATTTGGTCTAGCTCTAAGCTGACCTCTCTTTCTCGATACTGTGATTCAGAATCCCTTTACTAGGTTAACTCTTAACCATATGTAGCACGGCCATGCATTTCTGGATCCGATCACTCGAGGGGCCCAGAGATATCTCTCTCAAGTAGAGAGGGGCAAATCCCATCTTGATTGACCGATGCCTTGCAGCATGTATCAGGACAAACCCGAAAGCTACCTTTATAACTACCCAGTTACGGAGTAGTGTTTGATAGCCCCAAAGTAGGCCGATCCACATCTCAAGTACATGCGACAATCTCAGGTCTAAGGACAAAACGTACACGATGTGTAGAGAGAGCTGCAAGTATTATTGCTAGTCTCATGTTGGGTCAGTCCAACCCCATGTTCATAACATGTGTCCACATCATTGGTTTGACATCTCCATGTCAATGACTTGCGAAACATAGTCATTAACCAATCGATGTGCTAGTCTAATATTCACGTGTGTCCTCGCATGAACTCCGACTAGGGACAATTATTAGATAACCATACAAGTAAAGAGTTTCACAAACAATTCACATAATTGCCAATCAATACAAGTTGCCTGGTATATGGATATTCAAGGAACATTATAATAACTCATGGATGAAATACAATCATCTCTATGATTGCCTCTAGGGCATATTTCCTTCAGTCCGCCCTACAGAGGCGGCGGAATCTTTCTGTGGTCACTCCCCGAGTCTTAGGGTTTAGGGAGGATGATATACGCCAGAGGGGAGAGGCTAGAATGGGCCAGGGTGGCCACACCACCTCTTGGCGCGGCCTAGGGTTGCCCGCGCCATGGGGTGGTGTGGGCCCCCTGTGGCCCATCTCCACCCCATCTTCTGGCATCCTTAGTCTTCTGTAAAAATAGGATTTTCCGTATATTTTCTCGGATTTTCTGATCTTCGCGAATTTTGCCTCCAAACAGCACATTTTCCATCAGAATCCTGACTGCAGCGGTCCATGCTCCAAAAGTCATCAACCATGCAAAAATAGATGAAATAACATAAGTATCACCTCTCAATATGAAATATATCAATGAATAATAGTGAATTAAGACATAGAATAGTGATGCCAAATGGACGTATCAACTCCCCCCAAGCTTAGACTTCGCTTGTCCCCAAGCGAAACTGAGCTCAATAAACATGGCCTCAGGTTTATGGAGTGAAGAGTCAATAAAAGAATACGGACAAGAAGCATCACATTCATCAAATACATAGATCATAATAGAAGACAACTCACTATTATATAACTCAACTTGTAATAAGTAAAGGAAACACAATAAAGATACATAAAGTGAGTCATAATTGGTAATGGCAAACTTAGCTCTTGGTCGAAGAATAGTTGATAATTTGCTGGAGTTCACAAATAGCTGGTTTTTCAATGATAACTTTCAAAGTAGTAAACATCAAGATAAGAGCAATGTGCAAAACAAGGAACATAAAAAACATAATTAAATAAATCAACATATGAATGAATGAAACACAACAACTCAAAATACTTGCTGAGATAGAAGGGTGTAGGTTTACGGACTCAACTATAAAGTAAAAGAAAGGCCCTTCAAAGAGGGAAGCAGGGATTGCAAGTCTCATAAAGAGCTCCCAAAAATTATGATACTTACTAGCTTTCAGCTCTCATTGCCCCTATCATAGGCATCTTTTGGTGGTTAAGGTAAAAGTGACACAACTAAGAGGATATGCTTGACAAGTTATAAGTTGAAATCTCATGCCCCTTACTTATGAGTACCGATCCTCATGCTACTCAACTTTAGTCACGAGCAAGCTCTTGTCATCGTAAATACATGCGTATCATTGAGAACCGCCAACGGGGTACCCCTTGCACATGACACATGAGCTATCCCATAATCAAAATGACAAGGCAAGCAGACAGTGAGCATCTCAGCGATCTTTTTATTTACTATTTGCATAGGTTTTTATTGAGGATGCTTCATAGAATGCTCACTATAGTTATGCTGCAAGTTTTCACCATGATTAGGCATGACTTAGGCTAGCGGCCCAGGCGTTTCTCTAACACACGTATAAACTCCATGATCTTACAAGTTCCACTTTTATTTCACACCGACGAGATCCATAAGCAAAAGAACATGATATGAACTAGGTACAAAGTACCAAATGAAGTGTTGAAAGCGGTCCCCATGATACATGGTTCGGCTAACTTCAACTCATAAAGCGCAAGCATATACGCAATAAAGAAGGACCCAATGGTTCAAGTTTATTAAATGCAAGAAAGTAAAGTGTGCCATCAAGTTCGTGAGAGCTTTAATCACTATTTTTCACATAACAAGTTTAATTTGGGAGGTAGATAAAACAAGAATTTACTTGGAATAGCAATAATGCTAATAGGTAGGTATGGTGGACACAAATGGCAAAGGTTTTGGTTTAAAGGAGGTGGATGCACGAGAAGAATACCCTCTCAGGACAGGTTTTTGACTAGCAAGGCTGGGTAGCAAGTATAAGAGTTGAAGAAAACAATCAAACATACAAGTGATAAAGACAAACATGCAACCTTCCTTGGAAGCACAAAAGATCTTAACTAGAGAATACTAGACTTATGAGCAAATCAAGAAAGAAAGATGATGAAATAATTTTTCTTTAAAGGTACTTTTATCTTTTTCATTCAACTCTCAAAAATAGTGTTGCTACTGACCGAGCCAGGTTTTCCAAAACCAACTAAATTAACTCAATGATCCCAAAGTGATACAAATACTAACAACAAGATCAATCATATAACCACGAATTGAAAACTAATATAAGCTATGCAAAAGAGTGAATGATAGAACTTCTCATTAATATTCCATAACGTCAACTCACACCAAGGGATACATATCTAACAAGAGAGGGGACACTTCCATAATGCAAACCATCCTACATAATAACTCCTCTATTCATGATATGACTCTACTAATAAGGTAAAAAGATAGAAGATAGTGATATGATACCACGGCACTCCCCCAAGCTTCGAACAAACCAAGGGGATGCCAAACCTGATGACGAATTACTCCTTAGGTGGTGGTGGTATCCTCTCGATGAGCTCTCTGATCAGTTTCCCTAAGTCCTCAATCTCGAAGGTGAGATTAGGAATCAGCTGTGAGTTTTTCTCAATGCGGCTCATGATCATGTCGTGTTGAGAATTCCAGCTCTTGATATTCTTTCCCCACTCTTCCTCCTTGAAGCCTTCTTTTCCTGCATGGCAGGGATCTGAACGGTGATGAGGAGGCTTCTCTCTAATGGCTGGATTTGCCACCACTCCAATGCTTGCAATGGTAGTGCCGGTATGCGGATGTTGGCCTTGCTCCTCTTCACCTTCACTCTTGATCTCCTTCTCCTTCCCGGGGTCTTGGAGGTCTTCCTCCATGGGCTCCTTCCCTTTATCCTTGGCAGACACCATTGTGCTTCTAAACTTTCAAAGAGTATGTCCTGGCAGAAATAGATCGAAACAAAAACACGATGAAAACATGATATAAGGACCTCGGGGGATCCGAGGGGTTATATATTACGAAGTTTCATATCAAAAGGAAGGTATTGGGAGAAAACGAGTCGGAGGCGGAGCCCGGAGTGGACTCACCACCTGGTGGCGCGACCAGGGGTGGGCCCGCGCCACAGGGTGGTGTGGGCTACCCCGGCTCCGGTTCCGTCCCTTTTTCGGTTCGTAACTTTCCTTATCGACTGAAAACTGCAAAAATATAGTTGTATTGTATTTTCGCAGAACTTTCCTTACCAGAATCGTTACCTATTTGAACACGGACTCTGCAGGTCTCTGAATTTGGTATTTAGTGGATTCTTCCGGAGTCTCCACTCAAATAATCATCAGTATCTTCATCTTTGTACACTTATTACTTGAGTCATAAAACCCTTCTCTTCCTTATTACACCATTATCTCCACTTCCTTGAAATTTCTTTCACACAAAACTTCACACAGTTCTCATTAGCAACATTAGTATAAGTGAAGTGATAAAACCTTTTGAGTCCAACTTCAACTGAAAACCATCAAAACAAAATCTACTGAAGCAACTCCTTCCAAAAACCCAAAAATAATTCAAAAAGGAAATCGAATAAAGAAGCAAATGCAAGATTGGCAAAATCTGTCAAAACAAACCAGCAGGTAAAGATCAATTTTTTCGAAAATCTTTTGTTGCTTAAATAAAAAATGCAAAACTAACGAACGTTAAATAACAACCTGGGGCAGAAGCACAAAAAATTACAGCTCAATCCGACATACAGAGATCTCTCACAAATTTTTATGGTGAAGCACAAAAATCTGTTTCGGGACAGCAACTTCCCCAAATCTTACTTCTCTCTCATTAGAGGTTGATCTTGACACAAAAACCAAACAAAACGGATAAGGAGCGGTTATTACCGAAGTAATAACTTCCAAGACTCAAAGAAACAAAAACAAACTAAAAGGAAAAACAAATTGGGTTGTCTCCCATAAAGCTCTTTCTTTATAGCCATTAAGATGGGCATGATAATTTTGAAGAAGCTCTCATAGGGATATGAACTGAAGTGAAAGAGAGCATTAGGAAGAAAAAACACACACACATTTAAGCCTAACCCGCTTCCTATGCAAGGGGATTTTGTAAACAAACAAGTTATTGAAACCAGAGGCAACTTGCATAAGAAGGCAAAAGAAGTGCAACATAAAAAATTTCAGCATAAAACGAGGAAACTTGATATTATTAAGATGCATAAGAACAATTTTTCCTCTCTCATAGTAGCTTTCAGTATCATGCATAAACTTAACAATATAGCTATCACAAGGACCATCATAGCAATGATCACTTATTCTAACAGAAAACACGGGAATACTAGCTCTCATAACACTACTTTGTGAAACAATATTAGAGGTATCCTTACAAAGGATAGGGTGTCCCTCTTTTTCATATTTAGTAACAAAGTCTTTCACACTTGGTATTATAGGTTCATCAACCATTTGTTTATCAGGTTCAACAGCTTTATTCATACTTTTATCTACCATACTAGCCATCATAGAATGTTCCTTTACCTTAACTGGAAAAGGCATTTTCTCAATATAAGGTTTAGGTAAAATTTTGAATAAAAGAGAGGCACTATTTCATCCCATTCCAAAGCTTGACCATTCTTCAACAGCTTATACCATTCCTCAGCTCTTCCTTTTAGTGATAATGAGAATAAATTCTTCTTAACTTGATCTGTAGTAATACCTGCACACTTGAACAACCCGCATAATTCGTGTATAAAGAGTAAATGATCACCGGGATGGACAGTTCCATCCCCAACATAGTAGTTATCCATAACACGATCAATAATTCTTGTAGGTATTTTGAAAACATCATTCTCAGCAGGTGGTGGCTTATCTACTACCTTAGCAGTGGTAGTAGCATTACCAAATAAGAAACTCAGCAAATTATCCATAACGAAAATAAAGCAACTAACAGAAGTAAACAATACTCACAGTAGAAGTTTCCTTTACGAGTTCCACTCTCCAATAGCGCTTCACTCCCCGGCAACGGCGCCAGAAAATAGTCTTGATGACCCACAAGTATAGGGGGTGTATCGCAGTATTTTTGATAAGTAAGAGTGTCGAACCCAACGAGGAGCAGAAGGTGCTGGCTAGTGGTATGGATCAGGAATTCTCTGCAAATACTTAGCAAACGGATTTTTAGGGGTTTTTGATATAGCAAGTAAACAAAGTACGAGTAAATAAAAGACAGTAGGAATAAATGCAGCAAGTGGCCCAATCCTTTATGTAGCAAAGGACAAGCCGGTTGTATTACTTAAGATGACCAAACGTTCTCGAGGACACATGGGAAGACTATCAAGTGCTTTTGCTTCATATAGTTGATTAATATTCTTTAGCTTGCTAAGTGTTGTGTGGGTGAACCTGTGCTAATGTACCGCCCCATCCAAGACTAATACATACTTGTGATTATACCGCTTGCAAACATCCGTAAGTACAAGAAAGTAATTAAGGTAGAAACCTAACCACAACTTTAAACTCTAAGACCCTTACGTCCCTTGTGCAATGGTTTCCTAACGGGGCTTTAGGTTTCTGTCACTCCGGCAACCCCTACGATTAGTAGCCAAATACACAATGCATTCCCCTAGGCCCATATAGGTGAAGTGTCATATAGTCGACGTTCACATGACACCACTAGAAGAAGTACACCACAACTTAAATAACAATCTATTGAATCTTTCTCAACACAACTCCACTACTAACAACAAGACTTCTCCCATGTCCTTAAGAACAAAACGAACTACTCACAAGACATCATATGGATCATGATCAGAGATGGAATAATGATGTATAATAATCTGAACATAAACAATAATTCAATGGTTCACTCAATAGCATCAACTACAAAGAGTAATCAACACCGGGCAAGTTTCCCCTATGAACTATGCAAGATTCAACGCAATTGTTACAACAATATGGAGATGGTGATGAGGGTGCTGATGGTGATGATGGTGGTGATGATGATGATGATCCTGATGAAGTCCAGCTTGATGGTGGTGTTGATGGCAACGATCTCCCCTCTCCGGGAAGGAATTCCCCCGGTAGAAATCTGTCTGCCAGAGAGATCTTTCTCTCTCGGTGTTTTCCGCCCCGCAGAGGCGGCGGAATCTTTCTGTGGTCGCTCCCCGAGTCTTAGGGTTTCGGGAGGATGATATACGCCAGAGGGGAGAGGCTGGAGTGGGCCAAGGTGGCCACACCACCTCTTGGCGTGGCCTAGGGCTGCCCGCGCCATGGGGTGGTGTGGGCCCCCTGTGGCCCATCTCCACTCCATATTTTGGCATCCTTAGTCTTCTGGAAAAATAGGATTTTCCGTATATTTTCCCGTATTTTCTGATCTTCGCGAATTTTGCCTCCAAACAGCACATTTTCCATCAGAATCCTGACTGCAGCGGTCCATGCTCCAAAAGTCATCAACCATGCAAAAATAGATGAAATAACATAAGTATCACCTCTCAATATGAAATATATCAATGAATAATAGTGAATTAAGACATAGAATAGTGGTGCAAAATGGACGTATCAGTTTCCGTTGATGATGATAATGCTGTTGGGTCCTGGCATTTTCATCTGCAGGTAGGCATAGTGTAGCACCGCCATGAACCTCACGAACACGACACGTCCGAGGATGCACTGGTATTGTGAGGGCCAGTCCACCACTTCAAACTCGATGTGTTCTCACCAGAAGTTTGTTGGCATGCCGAAGATGACGTCCAAGCTGATCTTGCCCAGGGGGTATACGCCCTTCCTTGGGACGATGCCATGGAATGTTGTGTCTAAGGTTTCCAAGCATGACAGGGGGATTCGCATGGTGCACAAGGTGCTTGCAAACATGAGGTTGATGCCGCTACCATCGTCCATGAAGACACGACTCATCTCAAATCCTCCAATTTGTGCCTCGAGCACCAGTGGATAGTGACCTAGGAGAGGTACTTGACACGGATGATCACGTTTGTCAAAGGTAATGCGGGACTCGCTCCCACTGAGGTACTCAGTGGTGGAGGGTGGAGAGTTCATCGCCAGGTTGACTTGGCGAGTGATTGATTTTTGCACCCGATTTGATGGGCGTCCTTTTTGGATCATTCCCATGTTTCCCAGTGCTCGCGGGTACTACTCGCCTCCGTTGTTTTGGACTGGAGCGGCCGCAGGTGGGGGTGGCCCGGGTGGTGGTGGTGGCGCTCCGTGAGCCACGGCACCGGGGGCAGCTCCGTAGCCTTAGTTTATCGCGTCGCGATTCATCTGGGCTAGACCTTCTTGGATCTTGAGGAACTCACGGCAGTTCTTCAGAAGGTGTCTGGATTTTTTCTAGCCGTCGTGCTTGTCGATGTAGAAGTGTACGTTGCACGGTCCGGACAGTTTTTCTTGGATAGATGTTCCAGCTGCCTCATCGCGAGTGTAGCGTTGCCACACTTGCGTGGTTTTCCTGCTGTCGTGGTATCCACCATTGCGGTATCCGCTGATGTGGTTGCTATCGTTGCATTTGTCGGTGTAGCCAGCCGTGACCATGTCGACTTCCTCGCGGTCCTCGTAACCGCGCAACTGGTGTTTTCCTCGGCGATCGCGTCTGCGACCGAGATCGTCATCATCGTCTAAGTGGACGTGGTTTTTCACCGAGTCCTCTCCATCAGCCCACCTATTCGCGATCTCCATCAGGTGGTCGATTGTTTTGGGCTTCGAGCGGCCTAGCTCCTCCCTGAGCTCTCTATGGTGCACGCCACCATGGAATGCATCGATTACGCGATCCTCGTTGATGTCCTCTACAGAGGTTTTGATGATGGATCACCTCTGGATGTATGAGCGTAGTGACTCGCCGGTCTTTTGGTAGCAACCTCTTAATTCTTCAATTGATGCAAGCCTCTTGTAAGTGCCCTTGAAGTTTCTCATGAAGCTGTAGACTAGCACGTCCCAGCTGTAGATCGATCCGCACGGGAGGTTGTTAAGCCATGCACGAGCGGCACCTTGCAGCTGTAGCTGGAAGCATTGCATGGTTATGCTCATAGTTCTGCCGTGCAGCCCGACGGAGGAGATATGATCCTCCAGCCAGATGTTCATTTTGGGTTCTCTGATGGGATTTTGAACCCTTTTGGCATACTCTTTTGTCGTATGGCTCTGCTGAAGCAGCTAGCGCCGCAGAGCTCTATCTCGTCATCTTCTGAGTCAGTCGAATAGGCACGCCTCACGTGCATCTTGTCGACTTTGCGCTGCGTGATGTCATCGCGCGTGTCGTAGTCGTGTCATCGTGAGCAGCGTCGCCGCGATAGATCATGGTTGTCATCACTGGAGGAGGAGGAAGAGTAGCGCTTGGCCAGAGCCTTGCTTTTCTTTGACTCCGGCGTTGGATCCTTGATGAGGGCAGCTTCGACTAGTCCCAGGCTAGTGATTGTAGATCGGTGCATGGCCGACCGTGGGGCCCCGACCGGTGGCTGGTTGTTGAGCATGTACATGGTGACCGCTGTTACTGCTGCCTGTGGCGTTTTCGGGAGCACATTGCCCCGTGTATCCACCATCATTGACGAGAAGTCAAGGACTCGTGCGGCCTCTTCTCGCTCCTTATCAGTGAGGTGAGCCAGTCGAGAGCATCTTCTGGCGGCTCTATGATCATTGCCTTTGGAGGAGGATCCTCCGATGGAAGAGAGCTAAGCTCGCCGAAGGCTCGACTCGTCCACCACCCTCCTGCGCTCGTCGACCTTGGCGATTACTTGTTGCTGACGCTTGAACTCCTCCTTGAGTAGCCAGTGATGACCCATAAGCATATCTTGTGATGAGTTTGGTGGTAGGGGTTGCCCCGCAGGGCTTCTCGGCAGCAAGCCCACTCAGTGTTGTTGAGCTTGATCAGTACGCGCTCTTGGGTATGTTCACTCGCGGGGAGATGCGGATGACCCTCTGGCCCGTTATTGGTGGGGGTGCCGTTGGAGGGACCATCGTTCGCGACTAGGATACCACCGCTGATACCGGTGTTGTACCGAGTGCCACCGTTATCGCCCGTGTTAATGACGGCGCACATATAATGGCTAGGGAAGCCATTACTCCCGCAACTTTCAGATTCGGAGCGTTAGGCTCCGTCTTCTGTTGCCAGATCGCCCAGATCGGACTCGCAACTGCTGTCGCTATCTATATTCCCGACTGATGTCAGGGCATTGAGTTCGCTCATTGTGCCAATCAGCGATGGAAACCACAATGCAAGAGCAATTGTAGGAACCTTCGGCCGATCAGGGAGGCGAAGTGTGCCCAGCTGACCAACTTGGAAGCGTAGGCTCCTGATTGCCAGGCTGATTCCATCGCCCACAGACTCGAAATCCGGCCGACTGGCAGACGTGTGGACGGTGAAGTCGAAGGTGCCAAAGGGGAGGCGACTCTCTGCTGCGGTGGAGTCATAGATCGCGGTTGATGGGCCGAGGAAGCCGGAACATCAGCACTCCCATTCCCCATAGATGGCGCCAATTGATGAGGGGTTAACTCATCAATTCCCATGGCATATGGACTTAGGTTCAAGGAAGTGAGGAGCGCTGGAGGCTTCGATCGGCTAGCAAACAAGCACACAGGGGACACAAAGTTTACCCAGGTTCAGGCCTCGTAGAGGACCCTACTCCTTCTTGTCTGCTCTTGGAATTATCGAGGAGTCAAAAGTTATAGGGGTGCACAGATGCAATCTAGCGATGGTGTGGAAACTAGGGTTATAGATATCCTCCTCGCCTCCCCCTCCTAGCCTTTATATAGATAGGCTAGGTCTCGGGATAGCAGGCAGAGTCGGTTACATATTAGGGTTTCCCCTTTAAACTTCTATCTTGCATTTTCCATGTTCTGCAAGGAGTTGAAGTCTCCTAGGTCATCCGAATATCGAGTGGGCCTTAGAAACGTCGTGGGCTTATTCTAGGCTGGACCGTATATGCTGATCTTAAGTACCTGTAGGGTATGGCCATGTTAGATAGCCCATGAACCTTTCAAGTGCACACCAATGTTTAGTACCCGGGTTAGACATGAACATACTCAACTTGCTCACAGCAAAAGAGATGTCAGGTCTTGTCGCGCTAGCTAAGTACATGAGTGAGCCAATGATTTGAGAGTATCTCAATTGTTCTTTCGGCTCTTTCTTGTTTTTCTATAATGTCACACGGGGATCATAAGGTGTTGGGGAAGACTTTCCATCAACAAAGCGAAACGGCTCAAGATCTTCTCAACATAGTGTGATTGCGTCAAAGTAATCCCACTCTCGTGCTTAATGAGCTTGATGTTCAGAATCACATCAGCTTCTCCCAGATCTTTCATATCAAAGCTCTTTGACAGAAAAGACCTGACTTCATTTATCACATTGATGTTTGTACCAAAGATAAGGATATCGTCCATGTACAAACATAATATAACACCTTTGCCCCCACCATGGCGATAGTAGACGCACTTGTCAGCCTCATTAACGACAAAGCCAACAGAAGTTAATGTTCTGTCAAACTTCTCATGCCATTGCTTAGGTGCTTGCTTCGGGCAATATAAAGATTTTAACAACTTGCACACATTTCTCTCTTCACCTTTTACCACAAACCCATCACGCTGATCCATATAGATCTCCTCTTCCAACTCTCCATTGAGGAAAGTTGTCTTAACGTCCATTTGATGAACGATAAGACCATAAGAGGCAGCCAGGGACAGTAGTACTTGAATGGTGGTCAGTCTAGCGACAGGTGAATAGGTGCCAAAGTAATCTTCACCTTCTCTCTGGGTGTAGCCTTTTGCTATAAGCCGTTCCTTGTACTTTTCAATAGTACCATTAGGCCTTATCTTCTTTTTGAACACCCACTTGTAACCCACAGGCTTACAGCCATGGGGTTGTTCTAATAGTTCCCAAGTCCCATTAGAAAGAATCGAGTCCATCTCATTATGAACAACTTCTTTCCAATCATCTACATCAGGGGATGCATATGCCTCTGCAATGGAAGTGGGAGTATCATCCACAAGGTACACAATGAAATCATATCCAAAGGATTTTGCAACCCTCTATCTCTTACTCCGTGTAGGAGCTTCATTGTCATCCTTCTCTAGGACTTCTTCATCGTGTGGTTGCTCAAAATTCTCACTAGATGCACTAGTTTTAGGAAGTATTTCAGAAGAAATTCTAGCACTGCTATGCATATCTTTCATAGGAAACATATTCTCAAAGAATGTTGCATCACGAGATTCCATTATAGTATCAACATGCATATCAGGAACCTCAGATTTAACCACTAAAAATCTATAGCCTACACTCCGCGGAGCATATCCTAGAAAGATGCAATACACTGTCTTTGGTCCAAGTTTGCGTTTCTTATGGATTGATATGTTGACCTTAGCCAAACACCCCTAAGTGCGCAAGTAAGAAAGTGATGGTTTTCTCCCACCCACTCCTAGTAAGGGGTATTATCTTTATTCTTGTTAGGAACTCTATTCAGGACATGACACACTGTCAACAAGGATTTCCCCCACCATGCCTTAGGTAAACCAGCAGTGGCTAACATGGAATTCACCAAGTCAGTCAATGTGTGGTTTTTCCTCTCGGCAATCCTGTTTGATTGGGGCGATTAGGGAGGCGTCCTCTCATGAATAATGCCATGTTCCTCATAGAATTCGTCAAAGATTTTGGGAAAATATTTACAACCACGATCAGACCTAAGACATTTGATCTTTCTGTCTAGTTGATTTTCAACTTCAGCTTTATAATTTTAATGTAGTCTAAAGCTTCATCTTTAGTGCGCAACAAATAAACATAGCACTATCTAGTCGCATCATTAATAAATGTCATGAAATATCTCTTTTCACCTTTTGTCAACACACCATTCATCTCACAAAGATCAGAATGTATGAGTTCCAGAGGTGCCAAGTTTCTCTCCTCAGTTGCCTTGTGAGGCTTTCGAGGTTGCTTTGATTTCACACAACTATGGCACTTGGAACCTTTGGCAATAGTGAAATTCAGAATTAAACTCATACTAGACAACTTGGATATCAAACCAAAATTAATGTGACATAAACGAGAATGCCAAATACTGGTATCATCATTAACACCGCCACAAATATGGTTTACGGACTTATTAGAAAATCTAAAAGTGAAAAGCGGAACAACCCTCCGCACTCATAGCCTTTACCAATAAATTGTCCACGTCTTGACACAATGACTTTATTAGACTCAAAAACAACTTTAAACCCATCTCTGCATAGAAGGGAGCCGCTAACGAGATTCTTGTTCGTGGAAGGGACATGTTGCACGTTCTTCAGCTGCACGATCTTTCCTGAAGTGAACTTCGTATCCACCGTGCCAACACCACAAACAGAAGCATGTGACCCATTCCCCATTAGGACGGATGAATCTCAAGCGACCTGATAAGAAGTGAACATAGAGATGTCAGCACATACATGAACATTAGCACCTGTATCAATCCACCAACATGGTGATTGGAAAACGGAAAGAACAGTAAATAGATTACCATACCCGTCAGCATTGCTAGCGGTCACAACATTGATAGTCTTCCCGCTTTTCCCCTTGCGATCTGCATGTTCTGGACAGTCCTTTGAAAAGTGACCAAGCTCTCCGCAGGTATAGCAACCTAGCTCGTCCTTGTTCGACTTCTTCTTCTTCTTGAAGGTTGTAGCGTTCAGTGCCTCCTAGATCTCTTTGCCATCTTTGAAGTGCATGTACACATCAAATAGCTTATTATCAAGAACACTCAGAACACATCCCAGAAAGGCAAGATTGGTTTCCTTGAACTTGTTCTAATCTTGCTCAGATATAGTTTCTTCAGGTAAACCCTCACTAGCATCGAATATTTTCAGAGCTTGCATCCACATAGTGGTCTTAGCCTGCCACCTTTTAAAATGAACACCGATAAATTTATCCGGCTTCATCGCATCGGCCAAGTGTCTTATGTTTAACTCAGGAAATTGCATATAATAAGGTTTTGGATTATTGGATTATTAGGCACAATTTCCACAATTAATTTTAGAATATAGAACATGAAAACAACAGCTACGATTAGGTTAACCTCTAACATAGTAGATGTATTAATCGACACGAACAGTAGCATTACATACGCAATAATAGTCATAGTATGACAATAGATCGGATTACGGTATACATACTGATCGGTTGCCGATGAAGTCGCCATAGTAACATTAGGGAAGACTGATCGAAGCAAACGGTGGCGAAGACGTCCATAGGACGCACCGCCTGACTTGGATGGAAGACAACCCGTGATGAAGAACTCGAGCAGTCGCGCAGAGCGCTTCCCAAAAACCTTATTTGCCCTCTCCCATATATGATCGCAAAGGCAAGTGGTTCCGGAGACCTGCTCTCCTGTCTACCGGTGCACGCCGGCAAGCGGGATGGAGTAGACTACGGTGGTGGCACAAGCAGAGAGGCTGGCAAACCCTAGATTGGTTCGGTAATTTGTGGCGGTAGCCGTGTAGCACTTTATATAGAGCGGCTCAGGAAACCCTAACGGAGGTGAACATGAGCCGAGTCCACATCGCGCACGCTCGGGTCGGTTATAGTAGCCCACGATCCGGGAGCGACCCAAATAGGCTGACTGTTGACATGTCTGTCAAAACCTCACAAGTTTTCCTAGCAACAAAAAGAAAGCTCTACCCGACGAGATTCTCGCAAACTGCGGCGCGCGCGCTTCGTGACTGGATGGGTGGGCGATGCGTGTGTGCGAGCGGCGGCGACGTCAGAGGAGGAGTTCGCGTGTAGTTCTCCTCTTCTCACTCACTTTACTAAGTGGTGAACCACTCTACCTTATAAGATGGTGTAACTCTCCTCCAACTTTCCATGTGGGACTAAACTTTAGATCCCACTCCACTCCCACGTGAGCTGTCCCAAACATGGGCCGAAACACATGTGAGCTACCACAAATACAGGCTTTGAGATTTAGAGAAAATCTGAAATCTACATGGGCTTATTTATATTGGCCCATTATTTCTAACATGCTATGCGTTGCAACAGGAAAAAATAGCTAAATAGTCTATGTTTTATCCATGGGTCACTATGGTTGATTTTTATGGAATATTTAGCTAGTATTTTTCCTTCTTGTTTACATGGGACCAGATTCAGAAATATTATTGCTGCAACATGGCTACAATGTGTCAGATTAGTGAAAACCTAAAAATGTTATTTCCTCGAGTAACATGAAGGCTCAAACTAAATTCAGGTGGTCAATTTTCTTATGAGACATGACCAACTCTATGTTAAACCTTGTAGTCAATGTAATGCCAGATGAAATGTTCATTTTGGTGATCGTCGTCCTGGTCTCCATGCTCTATCTCGGCACTATCGCTGGACTCTCTCGTAGGCACTCCCATCTCCACATACGTGGTCGGTGGCAACAGCAGCAGCACGCCATCGAGGCCATCTCAACCAACGCCCGTGTCATCCTATTCACCACACTCGACCTCTATGCTGATACTTCCTTGGCATAGCCATGCCACCATTAAGTTTAAGAATATCTCATTCAATTCATGGTTCAACCAACGTGATTATTCTGAATTCCTCTCTCACTAGAAGGTATGGGAATTCTAACAAAAGAAGCATCATTTGGGGGGACAATAGATTAAAAACCAATATACCTAACATACATAATGTAGACCTTAAAATGGTTTCTACAGACAATGAGCAGCAAAATCCATTGTATTTATTTATAAATTTAAGCAAAATATGATATTGCTATGTGCTAGAAAACTAAATCCACTCGTACGGGAAGTAAATTCGTAGATTGATGAGTACGGCTTCACGCGTACAAGCTGGCTAGCAAAGCAAAGATTGATGAGGACATGTCACACGGAATATAGCTAGCTGCTTGGCTAGACTATTTCTTGGCCAAGGCCGTCCCATGGAGGTAGCTAGGCTGATGTTTTTCACACACTTCTCTTTCTAGTAGAGTTAGGGTTCGTGCTTGCATGTCACAAAGATATCTCAGTCTGTTTTAGTTATAAAATCTCACATCGTGTCCTTTTCTTCTTGTTTAATTAGCTCTCGCCGTTGCTCCCTCTCTTGGCCAAGCCATACAACATATGGGGAATTCAATTTCTTTGAGTTGTATTGTTGATACTCCATTGAACTCGAACGTATATGAACCGGTGGAGGTCAGTCTAAGGCATCGAGGTGGGACAAAACGAGAGTCTGTGATGCGCTATAGACTACACTCGTGCAATTATTGCCGTCTATTAATCAAGTAGACCGAACCACACCTAGGAATTAATAGGGGAAAGCGAACGAGTACATAGTCCAGTCCTACCGATTAGGCTAACTGAACAAACACCATGGATGAATCATACTGTGATACAGACAAAAGGATTCAAGCCTGTACGTGGCAATGTAATATTTTGACTTATAGGTGGATTTGGTGGTATAGATTAGGTATAGATTACACATACTTGCATGCAATCAAAAGACTAAAACCGAGATTAAACTTGCCTATTACATAGGGCAATATTGTCGCTAACCTTCACGGAGCTCCTGGACACGGCGACGTTGGGGCATGAGGAGCGGCGATGTGCTTAGTCGTCCTCGAGGATGATGACTTCCATCTTCATGTGGCGTGCAACGAGTTCCTTCTCTCTCGCCTCAAACCCCTACACATCAATGACGGCTGTGCGGACACCTTTCTCCTTGCGCTTTTTCCTGGCGGTAGCAGCTCGTGCCGACTGACACGCCATCATCATATTTCTAGAGAACTCTCTATTGTTGCTAATATAATTTCTACATGCTCTACTCATTTAATAGGTTTCCAACCTAAGGTCAAAGTGTTGTCTTTGATACCAGCTGCGGTGACCCAGCATACCACTGCATAATGTAGTACACTATAGTCGTTGCCATAACACCAATAAAATACCATTCACTGCTATTACATCCCTCATAGTGGTACAACAGAAACATCGCGGGTCCAAAGTATGATTTTAGATTACATAGAACATATTACAAAAGGTCTAAAGAACTTCCTCAAAATAATGAGGTTATATTTACAAAAAAAACAGAAATAGTAACTCGGAGTCTATTCTAGAAATACCACTACTATATATATATGGCTTGCGATTGCTGCTAAAGCAATGCTCTATAGAAATAGGTTCTAGTATCTAGAGATTTATTTATACATAACTTATCTCTTGACTTCAAAAGCTTCTGATGTGGTTGTCGTCTCTGTTGATCCCCTTGGATATCGTTAACTCTTCAAAGTAGTTAACCACCTAGGTTCACCATTGATTGCCCCAGAATCTAGCAAGGATTAAGAAGGTACAGTTAAATACGACCGTACTCAGTAAGTTCAATAAAATTGAGTGTTTGATGCTCTATCAACAGCCGTAGACCATAGATTATAGGATATGCAGGTTTTCATAAACATTTCTTTAAAGATTGCTTTTATTCTGAAAAGCTATATCTATCAGCCTTGAGAGGTTGATTAGAACTTCGTAGAGTTCCTTTCTTGTAGTGTTCATAGCTCCTTCCCGAAACAGGGAGTAACATGTCACATTTTTTTTCACTTTGCAGAGGTGCGTTGCTTTACCCATGAGAGATCCTTATCCATGTTGCACTTCCGAGCAGTTGCTTTACCCATGAGAGATCCTTATCCATGTTGCACTTCCGAGCAGCCAGCCCATTCACACTTCCTTGGTATGAGGCCCGGTATGAGGACCCAAGTTGATCACTACCCTTATCCGTGACCCCACATGACAACATGACCCTCCAAGCATATCTACCTCAGTTAACCCCCATGTAGGTAGATACAACTCTAGTAGCCACATGAAGACTATGTAAGCAAATCATGTCCCTAGTAGCCCCCACTAAATTGGCAAACCTACCTCTGACAGCCCCTCACAGATAATCTAGACACCAATACCACGGGGCGCTTAGGGGTTCCAGCCATGTTCTAGATTCTCGTAAGGAATCTACATCTCACAATGAGGTCATCCGTTGGCACACTGATGACCCACAAGTATAGGGGGTGTATCGCAGTATTTTTGAAAAGTAAGAGTGTCGAACCCAACGAGGAGCAGAAGGTGCTGGCTAGTGGTATGGATCATGAATTCTCTGCAAATACTTAGCAAACAGATTTTTAGGGGTTTTCAATAAAGCAAGTAAACAAAGTACGAGTAAATAAAAGACAGTAGGAATAAATGCAGCAAGTGGCCCAATCCTTTATGCAGCAAAGGACAAGCCAGTTGTATTTCTTAAGATGACCAAACGTTCTCGAGGACACATGGGAAGACTGTCAAGTGCTTTCGCTTCATATAGTCGATTTATCTTCTTTAGCTTGCTAAGTGTTGTGTGGGTGAACCTGTGCTAATGTACCGTCCCATCCAAGACTAATACATACTTATGATTATACCCCTTGCAAACATCCGTAAGTACAAGAAAGTAATTAAGGTAGAAACCTAACCACAACTTTAAACTCTAAGACCCTTACGTCCCTCGTGCAATGGTTTCCTAACGGGGGTTCAGGTTTCTGTCACTCCGGCAACCCCTACGATTAGTAGCCAAATACACAATGCATTACCCTAGGCCCTTATAGGTGAAGTGTCATGTAGTCGACATTCACATGACACCACTAGAAGAAGTACACCACAACTTAAATAACAATCTATTGAATCTTTCTCAACACAACTCCACTACTAACAACAAGACTTCTCCCAGGTCCTCAAGAACAAAACAAACTACTCACAAGACATCATATGGATCATGATCAGAGATGGAATAATGATGTATAACAATATGAACATAAACAATAATTCAATGGTTCACTCAATAGCATCAACTACAAAGAGTAATCAACACCGGGAAAGTTTCCCCTATGAACTATGCAAATTCAACTCAATTGTTACAACAATATGGAGATGGTGATGAGGGTGCTAATGGTGGTGGTGATGATGATGATGATCCCGATCAAGTCCAGCTTGATGGTGGTGTTGATGGCGACGATCTCCCTCTCCGGGAAGGAATTCCTCCGGCAGAAATCTGTCTGCTGGAGAGATCTTTTTCTCTCGGTGTTTTTCGCCCCGCAGAGGCGGCAAAATCTTTCTGTGGTCGCTCCCCGAGTCTTAATGTTTCGGGAGGATTATATATGCCAGAGGGGAGAGGCTGGAGTGGGCCAGGGCGGCCACACCACCTCCAGGCGCGCCCTAGGCCTGCCTGCGCCATGGGGTGGTGTGGGCCCCCTGTGGCCCACTTCCACTCCATCTTCTGGCATCCTTAGTCTTCTAGAAAAATAGGATTTTCCGTATATTTTCCCGGATTTTCTGATCTTCGCGAATTTTGCCTCCAAACAGCATCTTTTCCATTAGAATCCTGACTACAGCGGTCCATACTCCAAAAGTCATCAACCATGCAAAAATAGATGAAATAACATAAGTATCACCTCTCAATACGAAATATATCAATGAATAATAGTGAATTAAGACATAGAATAGTGATGCAAAATGGACGTATCAACTCCCCCCAAGCTTAGACTTCGCTTGTCCCCAAGCGAAACTGAGCTCAATAAACATGGCCTCAGGTTTATAGAGTTAAGAGTCGATAAAAGAATACGGACAAGAAGCATCACATTCATCAAATACATAGATCATAATAGAAGACAACTCATTATTATATAACTCAACTTGCAATGAGTAAAGGAAGCACAATAAAGATACATAAAGTGAATCAGAATTGGTAATGGCAAACTTAGCTCTTGGTCGAAGAATAGTTGATAATTTGTTGGAGTTCACAAATAGCTGGTTTTCAATGAAAGCTTTCAAAGTAGTAAACATCAAGATAAGAGCAATGTGCAAAACAAGGAACATAAGAGACATGATTGAATAAATCATCATATGAATGAATGAAACACATCAACTCAAAATACTTGCTGAGATAGAAGGGAATAGGTTTACTGACTCGACTACAAAGCAAAAGAAAGGCCCTTCAAAGAGGGAAGCAGGGATTGCAAGTCTCATAAAGAGCTCCCAAAAATTATGATACTTACTAGCTTTCAGCTCTCATTGCCCCTATCATAGGCATCTTTAGGTGATTAAGGTTAAAGTGATGAAGAATGAGGATATGCATTGACAAGTTGTAAGTTCAGAACCTCAAGTCCCTTGAATACGAGGGCCGCTCCTCATGCTACTCAAGTTTAGTCACCGGTAAGTTCTTGTCATCGTAAGCATATGTGTATCATTGAGAACCGCCAACGAGGTACCCCTTGCCCGATGATATGGAAGAATCCCCATATCAAAATGACAAGGCAAGCAGACAGCAAGTATCTCAGCAATCTTCTTATTTACCATGGGAATATGGTGCTTTTTTCTCTCTTTCCTCTTTTCATAATCTCTTATTTTATTTTCTTTTTTTCTCAATCTCTATCTCTTTTTTATAAGAAGAATGCTTCATAGATACTCGTTATGGTTATGCTGCAGGTTTCCACCATGTCAGCATGGATTAGACCAGGGGCCCAGGCATTTCTCTAACACATATGCATAACTCCATGGACTTACAAGCTCCCCTTTCATTTCATACCGACGACATCCATAGACAAAAGAACATGATATCAACTTGGTACAAAGTACCAGTGCAATGTTGAAAGCGTTCCCCATGACATCATGGTTCTGCTAATTCAAAACTTACAAAGCGCAAGCATATACGCAACATAGGTGAGCACAATGGTTCAAGTTTATTAGATGCGAGAAAGTAAAGTGTGCCATCAAGTTCGTGAGAGCTTTAATCACTAATTTTCACATAACAAGTTTAATTTGGGAGGTAGACAAAACAAGAATTTACTTGGAATAGCAATAATGCTACTAGGTAGGTATGGTGGACGCAAATGGCAAAGGTTTTGGTTTAAAGGAGTGGATGCACGAGAAGAATACCCTCTCAGTACAGGTTTTTGGCTAGCAAGGCTGGGTAGCAAGTACAAGATTTGAAGGAAACAACCAAACATACAAATGATAAAGACAAACATGCAATCTTCCTTGGAAGCACAAAATATCTTAACTAGAGAAAACTAGACTTATGAGCAAATCAAGAAAGAAAGATGATGAAATTATTTTTCTCTAGAGTACTTCTATCTTTTTCTTTTCAACTCTCAAAAAGGTGTTGCTACTGACCGAGCCAGGTTTGCCAAAACCAACTAAATTAACTCAATGATCCCAAAGTGATACCAATACTAACAACAAGATCAATCATATAACCATGAATTGAAAACTAATATAAGCTATGCAAAGGAGTGGATGATAGAACTTCTCATTAATATTCCATAACGGAAACTCACACCAAGGGATACATATCTAACGAGAGAGGGGACACTTCCATAATGCAAACCATACTACATAATAACTCCTCTATTCATGATATGACTCTACTAAAAAGGTAAAAAGATAGAAGATAGTGATATGATACCGCGGCACTCCCCCAAGCTTGGAACAAACCAAGGGGATGCCAAACCTGATGGCGAGTTACTCCTTTGGTGGTGGTGGTTGATGAGCTCTTTGATCAATTTCCCAAAGTCCTCAATCTCGAAGGTGAGAGTACGAATCAACTCCGAGTTGTGCTCAATACGGCCCATAATCATTTCAGTTTGTGGATCCCAGCTCTTGTGATTCTTTTTCCATTCTTCCCACTTGGAGTCTTCTTTTCCTGCATGGTTATGGATAAAGGTATGGAAGGTATTCTTGGTGTGTGGAGGAGGTGACCTTGGAGCCAAACTGTGACGGGGAACTTTCCCCCCAGTCTGCATCCGCGCAGTCCTTCTAACCCTGGCAGGTTTCGTCACCACTCTAATGCTTGCAATGGTAGTGCCGGTGTGCGGATGTTGACCTTGCTCCTCTTCACCTTCACTCTTGATCTCCTTCTCCTTCCCGGGGTCTTGGAGGTCTTCCTCCATAGGCTCCTTCCCTTTATCCTTGGCGGACACCATTGTGATTCTAAGCTTTCAAAGAGTATGTCCTGGCAGAAACAGATCGAAACGAAAACACGATATACGAACCTCGGGGGATCCCGGGGGTTATATATTACGAAGTTTCATATCAAAAGGAAGGTACTGGGAGAAAACGAGTCGGAGGCGGAGTCCAGGGTAGACTCACCACCTGGTGGCGCGGCCAGGGGTGGGCCCGCGCCACAGGGTGGTGTGAGACACCCTGGCTCCGTTTCCGTCCCTTGTTCGCTTCGTAGCTTTCCTTATTGACTGAAAACTGCAAAAATATAGTTGGATTGTATTTTCGCGGAACTTTTCTTACCAGAACTGTTACCTATTTGAAAACAGACTCTGCAGGTCTCTGAATTTGGTATTTAGTGGATCCTTCCAGAGTCATCTCTTGAATATCATCAATATCTTCATCTTCATACACTTATTACTTGAGTCATAAAACCTTTCTCTTCCTTATTACACCATTATCTCCACTTCCTGGATGTTTCTTTCACAGAAAACTTCACACAGTTCTCATTAGCAACATTAATATAAGTGAAGTGATAAAACCTTTTGAGTCCAACTTCAACTGAAAACCATCAAAACATAAGCTACTGTAGCAACTCCTTCCGAAAACCCAAAAATAATTAAAAAAGAAATCGAATAAAGAAGCAAATGCAAGAGTGGCTAAATCTGTCAAAACAGACCAGTAGGTAAAGATCAATTTTTTCAAAAATATTCTGTTGCTCAAATCAATAAGTGCAAAACTGGCGAAAGTTAAATAACAACCTGGGGCAGAAGCACAAAAAAATACAGCTCCATCCGACATACAGAGATCCCTCACGAATTTTTACGGTGAAGCACAAAAATCTGTTTTGGGACATCAACTTCCCCAAATTTTACTTCTCTCTCATTAGAGGTTGATCTTGACTCAAAAACCAAACAAAAAGGATAAGGAGCGGTTATTACCAAAGTAATAACTTCCAAGACTCAAAGAAACAAAAACAAACTAAAAGCAAAAACAAATTGGGTTGTCTCCCATAAAGCTCTTTCTTTATAACCATTAAGATAGGCATGATAATTTTGAAGAAGCTCTCACAGGGATATGAATTGAAGTGAAAGAGAGCATTAAGAAGAAAAAACACACACATTTAAGTCTAACCCACTTCCTATGCAAGGGGATTTTGTAAACAAACAAGTTTTTGAAGCCAGAGGCAACTTGCATAAGAAGGCAAAAGAAGCGCAACATAAAAACTTTCAGCATAAAACAAGGAAACTTGATATTATTGAGATCCATAAGAACACTTTTCCCTCTTTTATAGTAACTTTCAGTATCATGCATAAACTTAACAATATATCTATCACAAGTACCATCATAGCAATGATCACTTATTCTAACAGAAAACACGGGAATATTAGCTCTCATAACATTACTTTGTGAAACAATATTAGAGGTATCCGTACAAAGGATAGTTTGTCCCTCTTCTTCATACTTGGTGACAAAGTCTTTCACATTTGCTATTATAGATTCATCAACCATTTGTTTATCAGATTCAACAGCTTTATTCATACTTTCATCTACCATACTAGCCATCATAGAATGTTCCTTTACCTTAACTGGAAAAGGCATTTTCTCAATATAAGGTTTAGGTAAAACATGATTAGCAGTATAAACTTTAGTATTTCTTGTAGGAACACTCTTAGAAATATCTTCATAAGGTTCATGATACTTATTCCACTTCTTTTTAGGCACTTCAATGTAGGAAGCAAAAGCCTTAAAATAAGAAGCAATAGCTTGAGAGTCTAGACCATAAGTATTTTTAATATTTTGAAAGTCATTAGTTCCCATAAAAGATCCAATGCATTCATAATCATAATTTATACCTGACTTTCTACCTTGTCATTCTCCCAAGCTTCAGCATTGTCTTCAATATGGTCTAGAAGGTCCCATTTAGCTTCTTCTTCCATACGAGTGAATGATCCAGCACAAGAAGCATCCAATAAATCTTTATCATGTAGAGGGAGCCTTGCATAAAAGTTGTTGATAATAATATTTTTGGGTAGCTCATGAATGGGACATTTGAGCATTAGTAACTTCAATCTCCCCCAAGCTTGAGCTGTACTCTCTCCATCAAGAGGCAAAAGTTGTATATTTGAGTCCGATCTTGATGAATCTCACTAGGAGGATAAAACTTTGAATAAAAGAGAGGCACTATTTCCTCCCATTCCAAAGCTTGACCATTCTTCAACAGCTTATACCATTCCTCAGCTCTTCCTTTCAGTGATAATGAGAATAACTTCTTCTTAACTTGATCTATAGTAATACCTGCACACTTGAACAACCCGCATAATTCGTGTATAAAGAGTAAATGATCACCGGGATGGACAGTTCCATCCCCAACATAGTAGTTATCCATAACACGATCAATAATTCTTGTAGGTATTTTGAAAACATCATTCTCAGCAGGTGGTGGCTTATCTACTACCTTAGAAATGGTAGTAGCATTACCAAATAAGAAACTCAGCGAATTATCCATAACGAAAAGAAAGCAACTAACAGAAGTAAACAATACTCACAGTAGAAGTTTCCTTTACGAGTTCCACTCTCCAATAGCGCTTCACTCCCCGGCAACGGTGCCAGAAAATAGTCTTGATGACCCACAAGTATAGGGGTGTATCGCAGTATTTTCGATAAGTAAGAGTGTCGAACCCAACGAGGAGCAGAAGGTGCTGGCTAGTGGTATGGATCAGGAATTCTCTGGAAATACTTAGTAAACGGATTTTTAGGGGTTTTCGATAAAGCAAGTAAACAAAGTACGAGTAAATAAAAGACAGTAGGACTAAATGCAGCAAGTGGCCCAATCCTTTATGCAGCAAAGGACAAGCCGGTTGTATTTCTTAAGATGACCAAACGTTCTCGAGGACACATGGGAAGACTGTCAAGTGCTTTCGCTTTACATAGTCGATTTATCTTCTTTAGCTTGCTAAGTGTTGTGTGGGTGAACCTGTGCTAATGTACCGCCCCATCCAAGACTAATACATACTTGTGATTGTACCCCTTGCAAACATCCATAAGTACAAGAAAGTAATTAAGGTAGAAACCTAACCACAACTTTAAACTCTAAGACCCTTACGTCCCTTGTGCAATGGTTTCCTAACGGGGGTTCAGGTTTCTATCACTCCGGCAACCCCTACGATTAGTAGCCAAATACACAATGCATTCCCCTAGGACCTTATAGGTGAAGTGTCATGTAGTCGACGTTCACATGACACCACTAGAAGAAGTACACCACAACTTAAAGAACAATCTATTGAATCTTTCTCAAGAGAACTCCACTACTAACAACAAGACTTCTCCAATGTCCTCAAGAACAAAATGAACTACTCACAAGACATCATATGGATCATGATCAGAGATGGAATAATGATGTATAACAATCTAAACATAAACAATAATTCAATGGTTCACTCAATAGCATCAACTACAAAAGTAATCAACACCAGGAAAGTTTCCCCTATGAACTATGCAAGATTCAACTCAATTGTTACAGCAATATGGAGATGATGATGATGGTGCTGATGGTGGTGATGATGATGATGATCCCGATGAAGTCCAGCTTGATGGTGGTGTTGATGGCGACGATCTCCCCTCTCCGGGAAGGAATTCCCTCGGCAGAAATCTGTCTGCCGGAGAGATCTTTCTCTCTCGGTGTTTTCCGCCCTGCAGAGGCGGCAGAATCTTTCTATGGTCGCTTCCCAAGTCTTAGGGTTTCGGGAGGATGATATACGCCAGAGGGGAAAGGCTGGAGTGGGCCAGGGCAGCCACACCACCTCCAGGCGCGGCCTAGGCCTGCCCGCGCCATGGGGTGGTGTGGGCCCCCTGTGGCCCACTTCCACTCCATCTTCTGGCATCCTTAGTCTTCTGGAAAAATAGGATTTTCCGTATATTTTCCAGGATTTTCTGATCTTCGTGAATTTTGCCTCCAAACAGCACCTTTTCCATCAGAATCCTGACTGTAGCGGTCCATGCTCTAAAAGTCATCAACCATGCAAAAATAGATGAAATACCATAAGTATCACCTCTCAATATGAAATATATCAATGAATAATAGTGAATTAAGACATAGAATAATGATGCAAAATGGACGTATCACACACGAAAGGAAGAAGATCTAGCTGACTTCCTTAGTGCCCATATAGATCTCATGGTTAACGTGAATATACGGCAAAAGAATCACTGGCGACATTTATTGTTAAATCCTAGATGATATATTCTCGAGCAATGGTGCTTCCATTGCCAGTCATAATAGCTTAGCTGATCACCCCAAATCAGTAACCAATATTTCAAGTTAATTATGGTATAGTATTTTCTACCATCTTTTTCGAAATGCAGGTGTCACTACAACATGGATCTTGGGTGCTGGCACTTATAGATGCCGAGCCACAACCTTAATCGTTGCGCTTATGCTAGCTCTACAAATAAAGCCATCATAGATAACTACATCAGGGATTCTGCAACATCGACAAATTTTTTGGCACGGCCCAACGTGAACCATCGAGCTAGCGCTTCCGCGGAGCAAAGCATTTACACCACGACCCATGTAGGGAGGCACTGCGTGCATGTCGTGGCAACTATGAGACGACGACACAATTCGGTGCCGTCCTACATACTAGTGCACAACATAATATTTAGTGCCCCCAATGATGCTTCTAGTTGCAACAATTAGCCAGTGGTTTATATTTTTAGGTTTACATTAGCTTAATTAATGGAAATCACATATAATCATAATAAGCATCACACATGATGCTTCAAATATCATCACAAGTTCACACCATGTACAAATATGACATAGGTAGCAATCAGTTCCACAATACTACATAAACCTGAACAGAATAGAACATGACTTAACAAACATCATCCTCTGTAGAGATCCCAAATTCTTCCCATAAGAAAGTAGCACGGTCGCGCTTGTAAGGGCTATCGTTGTCTTCATAATCGTATGGCTCAAGGTTAGAGTCATCTTTTGTAGGATCAGTATTGTACAAGCATGCATGACAATATTGCATTCCAGTAAGGCTCTCATATGCTTGTAAAGCCGAATACAGAAGTTCTTCAGCTTGTGCGTCCAGCTGTGACAACATCATGTTGATCTCCCTTCCACCAACATCATGTTTATTACCCTACGGTGACCTTCTATCGTGGGAATGACCACAACAGTCGCTACTAGGGGTAGCGATTGATATGATTTTGAGCAAGAGCTAGTCGGCATCCACGGTGCAAGATTGGAACCAGAGACAAGGGATTTACCCAGGTTTGGCCCCTCGTAGGGTAATTACCTACTTCCTACTAGATTGTATTATCGGCGAGTGGATTATAAGGTGCGCGAGCTCGGCGGCTAGGCAGCGAGTCACTTGGAAGGGGTAGCTAATAACACGTAAGTATGCAGAGTACCCTAGGGAGATTTACATAGGGGGTACCTCGGTAGGTTTACAGGATTACAACCAAATCAGTTAAGGTTTCAGAGGATCTAACCTAATCTGACTGGGTCTATCTAAGCTCGTGGGCCTCCGGCTTCTAGTCGCCAGGCTTCCGCTTGAGTCGCTTTCCAGTCGTTGTTCCTGTAGGCCCATTCACTATGGACTTGGGCCGGTCGAATCGTCCTTCTGGGCATACCCCGATTGGTATATCCCCATTAGTAGTCCCTGAGGTCAATGGTAGTTCGCTGCAGGCATCAACTTGGCAGTCGGAGTAGGCGAGTCCAGGGGGTGCCCAGTCGAATCGTCGGTGGACTGCTCCAATGAAGCGAGAAGCCTCTATTGCATGTCTTCAGTCGCAACATTGGTGAGTGGAAATGTACTCTAGTCGCCATGCCCAATCGATTAGAAGGGGAAAGCAAGCGAGCGAGTCAAGTGGCTGAAGTTGGACCATCAATTTGTTCAAACTAGCCGTTGGGTAAATCCAACGGTAACTTCGGTGGATTTACTGCGAGGTAACAACTAGCTTGAGATTTTCGGGTAGCGCTGCTTTATAAGGAGACTGGTGGGGGAAACGCGAACATTCTTCTCATTCCTTCGTAGTATCTCATCCTCAGTCTCTAGATCCACTTCCGATCCGGAATTTGCAGACCAAGCGCCCTTCTCCTTTTCTCGATGGCGCCCCCGAAGGATTTGTGAGGCAAGTCCAAGTGTTCCACGCCATCCTGAAGTCATTCCAAGATGCCGGTATTCTCACCAAGGGGAAATGGCGGATCCTCGCAACCACCGAGGTCGAGCTAAAGCCGTGGCCTGGAGAATTCATCTTCTTCCAGAGCCACCTCGAGACGGGATTGGGATTCCCCACCTCCCTCTTCTTCTGTTGCTTCTTCTCCTACTACATGATCAAGCCGTCTGATCTGGGACTGCACAACACCGAGTAGCTTGCCATATTCATGGCGTTCTGCAAATGCTATCTGGGATGCCGGTCGTATTTCCCTCTTTGGCTAGGATTGTTCCATGGCCGCCTCAGCCGTGACGGGAAGGGCGACCCTATCTTGGCGGTAGGCGGCATCACCTTCCAGCTGAAGCCCAAGGCTCCATTCATGAAGTTGATGCTGCCGAAGAAGGCGACGAGTGAGTGGAAGAATTTCTAGTTCTACGTCAAGGAATCCACTCCCTCCGACTAAGTCTCACTACCAACGTATACCGCGGAGAGGAGCGAGCCGCGCACATTGTCAGCCGACTCACTTCCTAGCAACCAAAAGATGGCTGTGGATGAGATGCTCAAGCGGATCAAAGAGCTGGAGGATAAAGGGTTGGAGACCATCAATCTCTACAACTACTGGCTCGGGCGGTGCCTGGTCTCGCTGGCGAATCAAGCTCACTAGATGTACCAGTACACCAGGCCTGAAGATGTGACCAAGTCGAGCCCCGACGCCTGGGAGGAAGTAGATTATGTTGCAGTGTTGAAGAAGATCACCCACGCAGAGTACATCAGTTGAAAGGCCGGGTTGGATCCATACACTGTCAGGAAGCAGATAGCCCCTCCGGTGAGTTTATTTGTTCCTTTCATTCGCAGTCTCACAATCGCAGTATTGTAGTCGTGGATCTTAGTCACTGTTTTCTTTCGTCTTTAGCTTTTCTAGGTACTTGAGAACTGGCTTCCTCCACTCGATGAGGAGGTTCCCGAAGACCTTGAGGAGAAGGAAGAGAGCTCCGAGAGAGAAGATGAGGTCACGAAGGTACAACCACCCTCGTCCATGGCCCGGAAGACCCACGGTCAAAGGCAGTGCGAGATCGAGGCGAGTCGCAGCCTCGAGGAGCGCGACAGCGATGTCGACCTTGTCGAAGAGCAAAATTTTCGAAAGGTGGTAACGCCGGCCAAGCCTACGCTGAAGTCGCAAGTGAAGGACAAGTCACCTCCAAAGGCTAAGGCGTCAGCGAAAGCGAAGTTACCGACGAAGTTGGTGGCGACATTTGAGTTGGATGGTGAGTCCAATGACAAAGACCGTGAATGTGGCAAAGGTTCTAGAGGATCCAAATCAAATGATGGAGCCCATGGCCGCGAATGTGGTCCTAGAGTTGGTGATGCCACTCACGATGAAGTCACCGAGTGTGCCAAGGACGCTAGAGCCAGAAGCCCAGGCGGTCGCAGAGTCAGGGACTCCACCAGCACAGGAGTTCGAAGAAGCACAAACGCTAAAGGAGCCAGAAGTTCCCGCGGCGGCGACCATGTCGACGATGAAGCCCGTGGCATCATGGCAGGCAAAAATATTGGAGGGAGGGTTGACTCACTCAATAGGTCCCAAGCTAGAAAAGCCCGCACACATCAGTACGGGCCTACGGCACATTCCGGTCGCCAGGTGAGTTGCTTTCAGAATTTCCATTCACACTTGTCGTACTTTGCTACTTTCAGAGTTTTCCAGTCGCTAAACATGAAGAGCTCACAAGGGCGGCCCTAAAAAGATCAACCGCTCTTCGATGGCCAAAGTTCCATCAGCCGGTGCTGGAGGTGAGGACAATCCTTCCAAGGAGAGGAAGGCAACGACCATCGAGGCGCCAGACACGGGCGTGAAGAAGAAGAAGAGTGACCATGCCACGACAGCGGATTCAAGCGTAGGGGAAGGTGACTCCGCCGTCCCTCCTAACAAAGAGGTAGTCGTTGGCGTGGAGCCACCCAAGGCAGACATGCCTTGGGACACACTATACCGGTGACTGGGCACCAGGGGCGACGACCGTGACATTCCCGTGATTCATGGCGAAAGCCTCTGTCGCAGCGACTGAGACGTAGTCGCCGCAGGTCACTGAAATCATTAACAGCGACATCAGGCAGCGTTGTGCACGCACGGTGTTCATGGTGCCTTTAGTGGACGCCATCGAGCTCCACCGCATGTTGGGTGCCACGATCCAGGTATGTTCAATCCCCGAGGGTCTAGTCGTTGAATTGCAGCGAATAGACAGTTAAAACATCGATTTTCCTGTCCCCGAGGGTCTAGTCGCTGAATTTCAGCGGCTAGACGCTCAAGCTCTAATGTCTAGTCCCCGAGGGTCTAGTCAGTGAATTTCAGCGGCTAGACACTCAAGCTTTGATTGTCCAACCCCGATTGTCTGGTTGGTGAGATCGTGTTTAACGTTTTTGTTTTAGCGCATGCAGGTTGAATCAGTTGAGCGGAGTGATGCAATGGAGCGAATGCAGCGCGACCTGCGAGTGGCTCAGGAGGTAAATCGGTGACTCCAAGCAACCGCATGTTAATTTCTATCTTGCGAATTTTGAAGATCTTGTGACTTGTTCGAGTGTTGACTTGGATTTTCTTGACTGTAGATGATCATGCTGCCGCACTCACCAAGGCCCGCGAGGTCTATGTTCCTGCCGCCGATCTAGATGTTGCGAAGGCCTTGGCGACCGCAGTGGAGGAAAGGGCCAGCTTGCTGACGAAGGAGCTGGAAGCAGCAACGGCGGCGATGAAGTCTTTTGAAGAGAGGGCAAAGACCGCAATCATGGCGGTGGAGGAGGAGCGTAAAGCCTCCAAATCCATTATTGTGGGGTTGCAGGGGAAGTTCTACGTGTTGGAGAAGTTCATCATGGAGAACTGCCGCAAACTCCTCGGTAAGCATACTTTTTGTCGTTTCTTGATTTGCGAGTAGCGCATTTCCTAGTCGTGTCGAGTCCCCGAACGTGTGAGTCCTTGAGCGGGTGAGTCCACAAGGATGTCCTTCCACGGAAGATTGATGTTCTAACATTGTGCAACTGTTATAGGTCAGGGAGATCCGGTGGTGCATACCTTCGATGTTGAGTAGTGCATGACGGTGCTATTGAATGCTGCCACCGCATTGGCGATGTGTGTCCAAGCCTCCTCCAAGGGATTTCCCCCCCCCCCGAAGTAATTCCCGAGGGGTTGACCAAGGTGTGGTGGTACCTCGAAGAAGCGCCCCTAGTTGTCAATTGGATGGCACGGTCCGCGTTCCACTCGGAGCCACTACTGCGTTGAGCCTCAGACTCACGCATTTCGCGGAAGACTTCGACCTCGACGATGTCACCAGTGGGTACCCTTCGACAACTGACCAGGTGGAGATTGCTGAAGTCCTCAGGCTGAACGCCAAGGCTGCTCCGTATGTGGAGCGCGTGTTGGTGATGGGCGATCTCCTGCCTTATCAGGAGACACGGGTGGCGCCGAATAGCGCCGAGCCAGTGCATTACGACCTGAAGTCGGAGCAACCCCTTCTAGTCATCACTCGCGAAGAAGTTGATGACTTACCCAGCAAACCACTGGAAGCCTTTTTTCCGGGCCAAGGGTGCCGATGGTGCCTCACCGTCAAAGCCTGTAGAATGAAGAATTGCATCGGAGCATAAGTTAGCATGGCCATTGGCCTTTTGTAATTTACTTTGGTTGTGAACAATATATTTTGTCACTTGATGGATATGTCAGTCGATTCGTATGAGATTTCATGAGCCTATTTGTTTGGATTTTGGATTATGAAAGTCCCCGAGCGCGTCGGCCATTGGGTATTGACCTTGTGTATATGTTTACTGATTTGTTTTTAGGCTGTTCGGTTAACCTAGGTCGACTCGCCGTGGCTCGTGGAGCCAGTCGCTTGGCGACCCTAAGGGGCGCTTTGTACTTGAGTCCCCGAGCGTGGTACTTAACTATTTGAGTCGCATGCCCAAGGTAGGTAAGGTTGTGATACGTTGTTTGTAACGTGTCTCTCCTCCTGACTTGGAAAGCCAGTCGCATGGCGAGTCCAAGGCAAGCTCTCATACTTAGTGTGTTTCCAAACCGTGTGAGGGTCGTTTTGGACGAGTTCCCAAGCGTGGTACTTAACCGTTAGAGTTACTTTGCACGAGGATGGGGAGCACATGGTGCTATGGGAAGCGTGATCAGTGGTGTTGGCTAGGGAAGCCTGTCGAGCGGGGTGACTTCAATGGTGGCTCCGGGATGGCGTTTTCGTGGATGGTTTCAAGGCCCGAATATTTTCAATGCCCTTGAGCCGCACTACTTAGCCGTGCTAGTCGCTCAACAAAGGGTTAACGACCATAGTTAACGTAATGCTATATGTACGAGTGCGATTGGCACAAGAAATGGCGAGTGAATACAATTTGTGCGAACAAGATTTTTATTCCATCATTGGTACATCTGGGTACAAGTTTTAGTTCTATGTATAGAACTTTCTGAGGAGATTCACATTCCATGGCCTCTCGATGTTGAGCTGGCCGTCACCTCGTTAGTCGATGAGGTAGTAGGCATCGTTGCCTAGGACTCGCCCTATGGCGAATGGCCCCTCCCACGGGGGAGAGAGCTTGTGCATGCCCTTCTTGTCCTGGATGAGTCACAAGACAAGGCCGCCCTCCTGGAAGGTGCGAGTATGGAGTCAGTGGCTGTGGTAGCAGTGGAGTCCTTGCTAGTAGATGGCAGTGTGGGAGCGAGCTAGGTCGCGGGCTTCATCGAGAAGGTCAACCCTGTTTTGACGGGCGGCCTCGTTGTCTTCTTCCACGTAGTGGATGACTCAGGGCGAGTCATGTTCTAGGTTGGTCGGCATGATAGCTTTGGCACCGTACACCATGTAGAAAGGGGTGAACCTTGTTGATCGATTGACGGAGGTGCGAATGCCCCATAGCATAGAGGAGAGCTCTTCGACTAAACATCCGGGGGTCCATTCGAGGGGGACCTGCAATCTTGGCTTGATGTCGTGGAGGACGCTTTGGTTAGCGCACTCTGCTTGGCCGTTCGACTCCGGATGGGCGACTGAGGCGAGGTCAAGTCGAATGTCGTGCTCCTCGCAGAAGTCAGCCATGGCGCCCTTGGCGAAGTTGGTGCCATTTTCCGTGATGATGCTGTGCGGGTAGCCATACCGGTAGATTAGCTCGCAAAGGAACTTGGTGGCGGTCTTGCTATCGCATTCTTGATCGGCTTCGCCTGAACCCACTTGAATCGGCCCACCATGTCGATGCCCATATGGCGAATGGCCAGGTGATGGGGATGGTCTTGAGGGTCGAACCAGGGATGTGGATGTAGTTGGCATACTTCTGGCACCCACAGTGTTGGACGATGTCGGTGTTGTTGGCGTGTGTGGTGAGCTAGTAGAAGCCATGGCGTGTGGCCTTGGAGACTAGCGACCGGGCATCAGCATGGTGGCCACAGTCGCCGGTGTGCATGTCTTTTTTGTGTCCTTCTTCTGGCTGCACGTAGTGTTGGAACACACCGGTCACACTGCACTTGTGGAGCTCTTTGTTGATGATGCCGAAGGACTTGCAGCAACGCACGATCATCCGTGCCTCAGTCTTGTTGTTGGGCAGGACATTGTGCCTGAGGTAGGCGATGTAGGGTGCGGTTCAGTCGCTGGGCTCCGTGATCATGGTGACCAGAGCAGGCTCGGGCTGTAGTGGCATCCCGATGTCGATCTCCTTCAGGGGTAGAATGATGGATTGTCAATGATGTCGAGGAAGACGCCTAGAGGTGGCGTTTGGCAAGCCGACCCAAGGCGCGAGAGTGCGTCAACCTCCTCATTCTTGCGTTGGTCGATCCATTCGACGGAGTAGCCAATGAAGTAGCCCCTAGATGGTCCACTGCTTGGCGGTATGCTATCATGGTAGGGTGACGGTGTCGCAGGTGCCAGCGACTTGTGTGGTGAGGAGGTTGGAGTCGCCATACCACCTGAGGCGATTGATGTTCATCTCCCTCGCAGCTCGTATGCCATGGAGGAGGTCCTCATTTCGGCCATGTTGTTGGTTCATGGCATGAAGTTGATCTGCAGCACGTATCAAGGATTGTCGCCTTTGGGGGAGGTGAGTATGATCCCATCCCCAACGTCGTCCGAGTTCTTGGAGCCGTCGAAGTGGAGCAACCAGTAGTGGAGGTAGGGCACCTTCTTGGGTTGCTGCACCTCTTCCTAATCGACGAGGAAATCAGCCAGAGCTTGTGACTTGATCGCTTTGCACAACTCGTACTTGATGTTGTGGATGTCGATTTTGACGGCCCACTTGGCGACTCGTCTAGCCGCGTCATGGTGCGTATGATGTCCTGTAGCGGGGCGGAGGAGACAACCATGATGGGGTGCTCCTGGAAGTAGTGTGGGAGCCTCCTTTGGGCTCGGAAGACTTCGTAGACCAGCTTCTAGTACTACGGGTAGCGTTGCCTTGACTCGGTGAGGACCTTGCTGATGTAGTAGACATGGCGCTGCGTGGGGCGCTCCTTGCACTCCTCTAGTCGCTCGACAACCATGACGGTGCTGACAACTCGACTGGAGGCCGTGACATAGATGAGCATTGGCTCCTTGTCCATGGGGGTAGTGAGTACTGGTGCCGCGAGTAGCATCTCCTTGAGTGCTTTGAGCGCGTTGTTTGCTTCGTCATCCCACATGAATGTGGGGTTCTTCCGCATCAATCGGTAGAGGGGCATTGGCTTCTCACCGAGCTTGGGGATGAAGCGACTGAGAGCTGCGGCTCGCCCAGCCAGCATCTGGACGTCGCGTAGGGACTCAGATTTTCCGAGTCACGCAATGGTGTCCATCTTGGGGGGGGGGGGGGGGTTAGCCTCCTATGCCTCATTTGGAGACCATGTAGCCCAAGAGCTGGCCACTGGGCACGCTGAAGGTGCACTTATCCAGGTTGAGTTTGATCTTGTACTTCTGCAAGTTTGTGAAAGTTTCAGCAAGGTCGGCGAGTAGATCGCTCTGGAGAGTCGATTTCACCACCACATCGTCGATTTCGACGTGTATGTTGTGGCCAATTTGGCTCACTAGGCACTCCTGCATGCACCGCTGGTAGGTTGCGCCGGTGTTCTTGAGGCCGAACATCATCACGGTGTAGCAGAAGGCTCCTAATGGAGTGATGACATCTGTTTTCTCCTCATCCTTGACCGCCATCTTTATCTGGTTGTAGCCGGAGTACACGTCGTGGAAGCACAACGATTCTAACCCCACGATCGAGTCGATGATCTGGTTGATATGCGGGACCACGAACTCCTCCTTCGGGCATGCTTTGTTTTGGTTGGTGTAATCGATACACATCCTCCATGTATTGTTCTTCTTCATGACAAGGACTAGGTTTGCCAGCCACTTGGAGTACTTGATTGGTCGAATGAAGCCTGCAGTGAGTAGCCGCTGCACTTTTCAGCGATTGCTCGGCGACACTCTTCATTGAAGGGCCGCAGTGACTGCTTCACATGTCGCGCTTTGGGTCGGCATTTAGTTTGCGCTCAGCGAGTTCCCTCGGGACAACAGGCATGTCAGATGGCTTTCATGCGAAGATGTCACGATTCTTGTGGAGAAACTCGATGAGCGCGTTTTCCTATGCGGGGCTCATGTTGGTCCCCATGGTGAACTTCTGGCTCGAGTCGCCTGGGATGAGCTCGGAACTGCGGTTGTGCTTAGAGGCCTCGAAGGTTGCCTGTGCAGCGTTGGCCGTGGTTAGCTTCTTCAGGATCGCTAAGTCATCTTTGTCAGTGTTGCTTGAATATTTCACGAGCTCGTCTGCATGGTTGGTTTCCTCGGCAATAAGGGCGTCGGCGAGCTCGGCGCCTTTGTCCTCACAGTCCACAGCCATGTTAGGGTCACCGCGAACGGTGATGATGCTGCGTGTCCCGGGGAGGTTCATCATGCTGTAGGCATAGTGCAGGGCCACCATGAACTTGGTGAATGCATGTCGCCCCAGGACACAGTGGTAGGGGCTGCGGAAGTTCACCAGCTCAAAGACGATCTGATCGGTGCATAAGTTGGTAGGTGTGCCGAAAGTGACTGGCAATGTCGCCTTGCCAATCGGGTACGCCTTTCGACTGGGGACGATGCGGTGGAAGGTGGTGAGGGTCGGTTCAACCATCAACTACGGGAGCTATAGTCTCTTGAAGGTGTCTAGGTATAGGATGTTGATGGAGCTTCCACCACCCATCAGAGTCTCGGGGAGCCAGTAGTCAGCCACTTTGGGCTTGACCACTAGGGCGACTCGCCTGGGGTACTCGATCCATGGCGCGTGATCCTCCCGGCTCCAGGTGATGCTTTGTTTGGACCAGTTGAGGAAGCGAGGGATGTCAACTTGAGTCACCATGTTTATGGCGACTGCATGGGCGATCACCTTCTTCTCGCGCTTGGTGCCAAGCTTGGTGAATGTATGCAGTGAGCCGGCGGCGTGGACGAATCCGCCAGCGTTGCTGTTGTCCCTTGGCGGGTCATCGTTGTTACCCTCCCTAGCTCACATTGCCTTATCAATCTCTTTGAGAGAGTGCCAATCAACGGTAGTGTGGGTGGCGGGCTTTCCTTCCCTACTTTGGTAGACACAGGGTTGGGAGAGTAGGGCAGCGGGGTCGAATTTCGGCCTCATGGTGTTGTTGGCATGGTAGTTACCGTTGTCGTACTAGTTGCCTCCGTCACATCGAAAGTTCTTAGGGTTGCGCTACCTGTAGCCGGTGTTGGTGACGAAATTGACTTGCCTGTCATGGCTCTTGCCAGTGATGCTTGTGTTGTTGTAGCGCATCTCGCACCGCATGCCGTTGTCGTGGCCGCCTAGGCGTCGTCTCCCACCTGACTCGTCGTTGGAGTCTTGGTTGGGGTCCTCCTTCACGTAGCGGTTGGCAATCTCGAGAAGGTCGGGGATGTTATCGAGCGTCCGGTAGACCCTCTTGATCTTGGCGACCAGGGGTTCATACCGGCACGCGTTCTTGAATAAGTGGACTGCCGTGTCCGGGTGGATGCCGGAGGCGTTGATCCATAGGTCTTGCTAGCTTTTGAACCAGTGGCGAGTCGACTCGCGCGGTCCCTGGATGCAGCGCTCCAGGTCCTCGATGGTGGTGGCGTGGGTGTAGGAGCACTCGAAGTGCCTGATGAAGGCGTCTCGCATGTCCTCCCATGAGTCGAAGCTGTTCTTGGGGAGGGTGTCGATTCATTGCCGGGTCGCTCCCTCCATCATCAGAGGGAGGTAATGAGCAGGTCGGTGTGGCCGGCGATCCCCATCGCCATGAGGTACGTGTCTATCCACACCGCCGGATTGTACTTCTCAATGTCCTTTGGCACTTTGAAGGTGGAGGGGTACTTCTTGCCTTGGATCATTGGTCCGAAGCACTACAGGCCAATTAGGCTAAGGGAACCTCTTGGCTCGGGCTCACTACGGTTGGTGAGGGTGTTCCTCAAGTCGTTTGGCAAGCAAGCACGCTAGTTTTGGTTCACCGGGCTGAGGAACACCCTCACCAACCGCGGTTCGCGGCGATCCCGACATGGCCGTGAACTTCTAGGACAAAGGCGCCGAACTCTCCGACGCCATCATCACCGAGGAAACTAACCACGCAGACGAGCTCGTGAAATACGTGAGCAACATCGACAAAGATGGCCCGGCGATCCTGAAGAAGCCAACCACGACCAATGCTGCACATGTAACCTTCGAGGCCTCCACGCACACCCACACCATTGAGCTCGTCCTAGGCGACTCGATCCAGAAGGTCACCGTGGGGACCAACATGAGCCCCGCATAGGAAAGCGCACTCATCGAGTTTCTCCATGAGAATTGCGACATCTTCGCATGTAAGCCATCTGACATGTATGGTGTCCCGAGGGAACTCGCTGAGCACAAACTAAATGCCGACCCAAAGCGCGACCTGTGTGGCAGTCGCTACGGCCCTTCAATGAAGAGCGTCACTGAGCAATCACCGAAAAGTGCAGCGGCTACTCGTTGCAGGCTTCATTCGACCAACAAGTACTCCAAGTGGTTGGCAAACCCATTCGTGGTCATGAAGAAGAACAATACCTAGAGGATGTGTATCGATTACACCAACCTCAACAACGCCTGCCCGAAGGAGAAGTTCATCCTCCCGCGCATCGACCAGATCATCGACTCGACCACAGGGTCGACATTGCTGTGCTTCTTTGACACGTATTCCGGCTACAACCAGATCAAGGTGGCGGTCAAGGACGTGGCGAAAACGGTTTCATCATGCCGTTCGGAGCCTTCTGCTACACCGCGATGATGTTTGGCCTCAAGAACGTTGGCGTAACCTACAAGTGTTGCATGCAGGAGTGCCTAGCAAGCCAAATTGGCCTGCAACATCCACGCCTACATCGAGGACATGGTGGTGAAATCGACTCGCCAGAGCGATCTACTCGCCGACCTGGCCAAAACTTTTGCAAACTTGCAGAAGTACAAGATCAAACTCAACCCAAAGAAGTGCACCTTCGGCGTGCCCACTGGCCAGCTCCTGGGCTACGTGGTCTCCAAACGAGGCATCGAGTCTAACCCCTCTAATATCGACACCATTGCATGACTCGGAACACCCGAGTGCCTACGCGACATCCAGAAGCTGGCGGGGCGAGTCACGGATCTTAGTCGCTTCATCCCCTGGCTCAGTGAGAAGGCAATGCCCCTCTACCGATTGATGCGAAAGAACCCCACATTCATGTGGGATGACGAAGCAAACAATGCACTCAAAGCACTCAAGGAGGTGCTACTCGCAGCACCAGTACTCGCTACCCCCATGGACAAGGATCCAATGCTCGTCTACATCGCGGCCTCCAGTAGGGTCGTCAGCACCGTCATGGTGGTCGAGTGACCAGAGGAGGGCAATGAGCGCCCCATGTAGCACCTTGTATACAACATCCGTAAGGTCCTCACCGAGTCGAGGCAACGCTACCCGTATTACCAGAAGCTAGTCTACGTGGTCTTCCAAGCCCAAAAGAGGCTCCCACACTACTTCCAGAAGCACCCAATCACTGTCGTCTCCTCCGCCCCGCTGCAGGACATCATCCGCAACTGCGACACGACTGGGCGAGTCGCCAAGTGGGCCGTCAAAATCGACGTCCACAACATCAAGTACAAGCCATGAAAAGGGATCAAATCGCAAGCTCTAACCGATTTCCTCGCCGGTCAGCCCCTTGACGAGGCAACGAGGGCTCTCAAAAAGACGATAGAGGCCACCTTGCAATGCCAAGGGAAGCCCACAAACTCCCTATCATCTTTCCTAGATCTTAAATGTGATCTGGAGCACCCCGAAAAAATGAAGACCGCTCTTTGTCCATATTTAGAACGGTTAGGGCGAGTTTCTAAGGAATAAAAACCTTCCGTCGATTTATCCACACTTCCATGACTTCTAGAGGAAAGCTAACTGCTTGCTGGCTGGGAGCTGTATGAGCGGTAACGTCCACGTACGGCTCCGTGAGAAGGTGGACGGAAATGGCCTTGTTGTACCTCACTCCCGTCTTCAATGGGGTCTGCTTTTTTAGGAGAGTATGCCGATATGATCTTAATGAGGTGTGGGGCTTTGCATCTGACATTCGTTGGGCTTTCCTCTGCGGGAGAGCGCGTCCCGGGAAGAGGCACAACAACCCAAGAAGCTGCCCTACCTCTAGTACTAGTCGCTCCACTTTGACGGCTCCAAGAACTTGGACGGCACCAGGGATGGGATCATACTTACCTCCCCCAAAGGCGACAAACTCCGATACGTGCTGCAGATCAACTCCATGCCCTGCACCAACAACATGGCCGAATACGAGGCCCTCTTGCACGACATGTGAGCTGCCAAGGAGATGAACATAAATCACCTCAGGTGCTACGGCGACTCCAACCTCGTCGCCGCACAAGTCGCTGGCACCTACGATGCCATCGCCCCTACCATGATAGCATACCACCAAGCGATGGACCAGCTGGGGGATACTTCGTTGGCTACTTTATCAAATCGATCGACCGGCGCAAGAATGAGGAGGCTGACGCACTCTCACGCATCATGTCGGCTCACCAAACTCCACCTCCAGGCGTCTTCCTCGACATCATCGACAAGCCACCGGTCTCCCCCGAAGGAGATCAACATCGGGATACCTATAGGGGTTCCGCGTATAAAAAAAATAAATTTAACTCTACACCCCTGAACCCCTGAAGCTGCCAGGACCTATCTATTAGTAATACAGTAACGGGAGGGGCTTTTCACGAACTTACCCTTGAAAACCGAAAAGCGTTGTCAACGCTCAGGAGAGCGTGGTTGATGTAGACGAGCCGAAGCCGACCTCAAGGTCATGATGAAGTCCTTGTGCTCCTTGGCTCCAACGACTTGAGTGCCTCAAGTGTGACACCTCGCGGGAAGTTACACACGTCCAGTGCCTGACGATGACTCCCGCTTCCCCGATCTAGCAGCAGTTGCGGAAGTAGAGCTCCCGGATCCGAATCCCGCAGCGCGACGGCGCTCCGCGGTGAAGATGCCTCTCGCTCGCGCAGTCCAGACTTGGGACCACAGTCACAAGAGAGAGAGGGGGAGAGAGAAAATATCAATTAGAGGTCCTCCCAAAAGTGGGGAGACCTTTATTGATTATTGGTGTGTTTATCTTGGCCAAATACCCCACTATATATAGGGGAGGAGGGGTTACACCCTCCCTCATAGTCCCGGGGTGGGACTAAAGGAGAGGAGAGGGTGGGGAGGCTGCCGACCAACCACTAGTGGGCCCCGCGCGGGGGGCTAGGCCCAGTCGTCCAGCCCCTTGCCCCTTCTCCCTCTCTCCTTTCCCTAATGGGCCCTCTCCCTCCGGAAATTGGCCCATTAAGCCTTTTTGACCTTTAATTGATTTTATCTTTATTAAATAATTATGAATAAATGATTAAATCAATATTTAACATTCATTCACATATTATTCAACCTCCGTGGCCATGGAACACCTTCCACCTCCACTCTGGACATCCTCCGGACTTACCAAAACCTTTCTGATTTTCTCTCTACTATTCTTTGGCGATTCCACCGATCCTATAAACACTCTCAAAGCATCATCAATCCCTTAAGCGTGATACCCCACGGTTTAGGAACACTCCAGACATGGTCAGGACACTCCCGCACCAATGATCGACAGAGGGACCTGGATGGCCATGTGACCCCTATGCGTTCCACGGAGATCTTTCGTCGTTTGAACCGGGACAGCCGTGTCTTATTCCCTTTGTCTCTCGATACTTTCATTGCCCGAGATATGATCAATGACATCATCATGTTGTGTTCAATCTCGTTACTATACAACGCTACTTGACTCGTTCCGACAAGTGATATCCCCGTGATCTAATCACACGCTGCACAGCTATTGGATATAACTTCTCCGAGTGGGCCCTTGAGTATCTTCCCGTCACATGGACGGACAAATCCCACTCTTGACATATATTGCCTCTACGGTTTCCTCCGAATACCTGAACACACCTTTATAACCATCATTTTACCAGATGGCGTTTGATGCTATCTAAGCACTCTTAGGAGACAGTGATTGATATAGCCTCACGGTCTAAGGAATAGTCTAAGAGGATCCATTTCTAATCATCATAACTTGAACTTTGTGACATGATCGGGTCACGATGTTTAGCTTGGGTATTGGTTCATCATCTCATTCTTAGAATGAGATGACTCCATTTCCAACTGGCATAAATGCCACATGATCAGGAAACTTGATCATCTGTTGGCCAATGAACAAGTGACTAGAGTTTCACTAGGAACCCCTGGTTGTTTGTATATCACACGTGTATTGATGTTTCCTCTCAATACAGTTATAGCATGATATAAAACTTAATCATAAACTATATGAAATATGATAATAGTCCTTACTACTATTTGACTCTAGGGCATATTTCCAACAATACCACTACAGCCCGAGCCTGCTCTGGTTTCCATGAACATGGAGCCCAGCAACTGGACCGCACCCTACATCGCTTACCTCGAGCAGAAGGTCCTGCCCAACGATGAGACTAAGGCACGGATGATCGTGTGCCGCTGCAAGTCGTTCATCATCATCAACATAGAATTCCACAAGTGCATCATGACCGATGTGTTCCAACGCTGCGTGCAGCTAGAAGAAGGACGCGAGATCCTATAGGACATCCAGGCCAGTGACTGCGGCCACCACGCTGGCGCCCGGTTGCTAGTCACCAAGGCCATGCGCCATGGCTTCTACTGGCTCACCGCACACGCCAATGCCACCGACATCGTCCAACGCCGCGTCGGGTGCCAGAAGTATGCCAACTAGACGCACATCCCTGTTTTGGCCCTCAAGACCATCCCCATCACCTGGCCATTCATCGTATGGGGCATCGACATGGTGGGCCGGTTCAAAACCGCTCAGGTTACACCCACCTCCTGGTCACAGTCGACAAATTCACTATCGTGGGAATGACCATGGCAGTCGCTACCAGGGGTAGCGATTGGAAGGATTTGAGGCAAGAGCAAGTTGCCATATGCGGTGCGAGATTGAGGGAAAAGACACATGGATTTACCTAGGTCTAGCCCCCTATAGGGTAAATACCTACTCCTGCTAGATTGTATTATCGACGAGTGAGTTACAAGGGTGGCGAGCTCGGCGGCTAGGCAGCGAGTCTCTTGGATGGGGTGTATGATGGAACGTGAGTACAGAGAGTACCCTAGGGTGGTTTATATATGGGGTACCTTGCTAGGTTTACAGGGTTACAACCGAATCAGTTAAGGTTTCAGAGGATTTGACCTAATCTGACTAGGCCTGTCACCGGGCTCCCCCTTCAGTCGCTTTCCAGTAGCCATCCTGCAGGCCCACTCGCAATGGGCTTGGGCCAGCCGAAACATCCTTCTGGGTATACCCCATTTGGCATATCTCCATCAGTAGTCCCCAAGGCCAATGGTTATTCGACGCAGGTGTTTACTTTTGCAGTTAGAGTAGGTGAGTCTAGGTGGACGCCTAGTCGAATCGGTGGTGGACTCCTCCAATGAAGGGAGAAATTCGTCAAATGTGTCTTCAGTTGCAACTTTGGCGAGTGGAAATGTGGTCGAATCGCCCAATTGATTGGAAGGGGCCAGTAAGCAGGCAAGTCGAGTGGATGAAGTTGGACCATCAGCTTGGTCAAACTAGCCGTTGGGTAATTCCAACGGTAACTTTGGCGAATTTACCGCGAGGTAACGACTATCCCGAGATGGGCGGGTAGCACCTCTTAATAAGGAGAATGGAAGAGGGAGAGGCGGACCTTCTTTGCATTTTCCCACCCCCGCACATCCTCAGTCTCAAGATCCACTCCCAGTCCGAAACTTGCGGACAGAGCAACCCTTTTCTTCTCTCGATGGCACCACCAAAAGATTTGTGGGGCAAATCGAAGTGCACCACCACCACCTTGAAGTCCTTTCAGGATGCGAGGATTCTCTACAAGGGGAAAGGGCGGATTCCTGCGACCGGCGAGACCGAGCCAAAGCCCCGCCCGATGAATTTATCTGTTTCCTGAGCCACCTGGAGAGGGGGCTGGGATTCCCCACATCCATCTTCTTCCGGCGCTTTTGCGCGTACTGCGCCATCAAGCCCTCTAACTTAGAGCCTCACAACATCGAGCAACTCGCTATCTTTGTCGCCTTTTACGAGTGCTACTTGGGTTGTCGCCCCTACTTCCCTCTCTGGCTAGATCTATTCCACGGTCGCCTCAATGGCGATGGGACGGGCGACCCTATCTTTGCGACAGGCGGCGTCACCTTCTAGCTAAAGCCCAAGGCCAAGTTCCTAAAGCTGCAGCTACCGAAGAAGGCCGCAAGGAGTGGAAGAAGAGCTGGTTCTACGTGAAGGAGTCAAATCCCTCCGGCGAGGTGCTGCTCCCAATGTATACTGCGGAAAGGAGCGAGCTGCGTCGGTTGTCAGCGACCAAGCTTCCCAATGACCAGAGGTTGGCCGTAGATGAGATGCTGGCCTGGATCCAGGAGATGAAGGATGAGGGCCTCGAGACCATCAACTTATACAACAGTTGGCTCGGGCCGCGACTGGTTCCACTAGCTACCCGAGCCCACTGTATGTACCAGTACACCGGGAATGGAGACCCCACGAAATCATGCAGTGAGCTTAGGGAGTCGGAAGACTATGCCATAGCACTGAAGACGATCATGGAGGCGGAGTATGTCGACCTCAAGGCTAGGCTGGCCCCATACACTACCGAGAAACGTTCGGCTCCCCTGGTGAGTTTCTTTGCTTATTTCATTCCTAGTCACTATTTTGCAATCGTAGTTTTGCAATCGATTGATCTAAGTTGCTGCTTTCTCTGAATTTGCCAGCTATTCCAAGTGCTCGAAAACTGGCTTCCTCCGCTGGATGAAGAGGTTCCCAAGGAGCTCGACAAGGAGGAGGAATCCTCCGAGGATGAAGAAGAAGTAGTGGAGGTGCAGGTGCCCTCATCCGCGGCTCGGAAGACCCGCGAGAAGAAGCAGCGCGAGATCGAGGCGAGCCGCAGCCTCGAGGAGTGTGATAGTGATGTCGACATTATCGACGAGCAAAGCTCGTGGAGAATGGTGACACTAGTTAAGCCTGCACCGAAGTCAAAGCCTAAGATGCTAGTGAAGGTGAAATTGCCGGCTAAGTCACCGACCAAGTCCTCAGCAATGTTCGAGTCGGATGACAAGTCTGACGATGAAGAAGGCATCGATGTAGCAAAGATTCCAGAGGACCCAACTCTAATGATGGAATCAGATATCATAAATGTGGTTGTGGGGACAGAGGTGCCACTCACCGCGATCGCGCCCGAGGCCTCGGTGCCACCGGAGCCAAGGGTTGAAGTGGCTGCAGGGTCAAAGCTAGAGGTTCCTGCGACCATGGCTTCGTCGATGGAGAAGCCCGTGGTAGCATGGCAGGCGAGCTTGTTAGAGAGGGCCTCACTCACAAGCTAGGCCCCGAGCTGGAGAAGCCTACGCATATCAGCACTAGTCTACGTGTTCCCGGTGGCCAGGTGAGTTTGTCTTCTGTTGTTTTGCTGTAGTTTGTTGCTTTTGTATTTTTCGAATTGCTGATCATGGTGAACTCGCAGGGGCGGTGCTAAAAAGATCGTGTAACACCCCAGTTTTAGTTAATCCTTAATTAGGGTTGTTTGTGCATTCATGAGCATCATCTTCTAAATTGCATGCAAAAAGAAATAATGCAAAACCTCGAAACCCTAATTTCCCTCTCTGTTTGAAAACAATTCAAAAGGGTTTTGAATATTTTGAAAACTACAAAAAATAATGGAGCCAAATTGACTACAAGGGCCCCTAAAATATTTCTATAGTTTACGAAAACCTCTGGTGTTTTTGAAATAGCCTAAAATAATTTTGAAATGTTTTTACAAAAAAACAGGAAAAAGAAAAGGGAAAATGATTTTGCAAATAAAAACTAGCAGCAGAGCCGCAGCAGGCCGGCCCATCTCCCTATTATCCCTCTCTGCCGCCCACCCACGCAAAGCCAGCAACCCCGAGTGGCCCATCCCCGGCCCAATACCCCTTCGACCGTCTTTCTCTTTTCTTCTTCCTCCCAACGACGAATCGAAGCAGCTCCGTGTCCATCGCGCCACCATCGATCTCCTGCACGCCAAGATTCCCGCCGCCGCCTGGAGGAGAAGGATAAGACCGTTGTGCTGCGCTCTCCCTCCTTATCCTCTCATTTCGCTCTCTCGCGCTTCTTCCCTCTCTTCCGTGTGAGCTCCCAAAACCCTAGCTTCGGCTGCCGCGCCGTCCTACCGTCTCTGGCCTCCCCTCGTTCGTCCAACAGTGCCAGGAGCTCCGTGTCATCTCCCTCATCCACTCCACGGAAGGAATCGGGAAGGGGAGACCCCAATCGATGTCGTGGCCTATTTCCTCTCCGCCTCCGACGACCATCTCCGTCGTCCGCGTCGTCTCCACAGCCTTCCTCCAGCCTCTCCGTCGTGCGCTACATGCTCAGGGTGAGCTTCCGGTTCGAAACGACCACCTTCTTTTCCTCCTCCTGCTCTGTACTGAGCTCGCGTCGTGCACCGCCGCCCTCCGCTATAGACCACCATTGCCGCTACTGCTCTGGCGACCAAAAGCCAGTCGCGCCACTAGTTTTTGGTCCGCCTGGATGTGCTCGCCCAAATGCACCACTTCATGCAGCCCCGCGCGCCCTCCCTCGTCATCGCTGGCGACCACCCGACGGTGGCCACCGTGATGACATGGCCTGCGGGCTCGTTGACCACTGACCGCCAACATGGCTGCTGATGTGGCCCTGGCCCACCGATCAGCCATAGAGGCTAGCCCAACCACTGTGTAAAAAGGAATACACCCCTGCGCTGACGTCAGCCCCCACCTGTGCTGACGCAATAAACCCATTTAATTGTTTTAATAATTTCTAGAAATGGTTTAAATCTTATAAATTCAATAAATAATTAATTACAAGTTAGAAAAATACAAATAATATATCAAAATGTTCAGAAAAACAAGATCTACACAATAGACGTGAAGTCATGCATTGTTAAACATTTTAAATGCCAAGTTTAATTAGAAGAACAAAGTGACCTCTCTCATATACACCCAGGGTTTCTCCGAATTAGGGTTTGGACCCCACGGATCCCGCTTAAATTGCCAATCATGCTATAGGGTTCCATTTCAATACTAATTAACTTGTCATATCATCATCCTTTCTCGAGCATTGCATCGATGCCATGTGTTAATTGTTGTTTCCCCTTTCTTTCCGGTGTTTGCCTCTTCCCGGTAGAATACGATATCGAGATAGAGATCGAAGACCGAGATCAACACCATAGAAGATCGATGAACAATACTTGACTAACTGTAATAAAGTCAAGTACAAGGCTTCCAAAGATCTTCTTATTGGTTATCAACAAACAAGGCAAGCAAAACCCCACCATTATATAATCCTATGATTTCGAAAGTATTTCATTCTTGCCATGATGCATACGATTCTACTATGGTATTTTATCGATAGATAGAGTATCCTATCTGTTGCATTACTCCCTTTGAGCTTATATTACCTGATCCACTCCTCCTAGCATAACTAGGTTTGGCTTGTGTGCACTGCTAGAGCTATTATTTGTGTCTTGCTTAGCCATGCATAGCTGTCAGTTCTGGTTCATCCAGATGATGTATCAGATGCAGAGAATCTAGTCTGACAGGAGAACGAGGTATACTGATGAGGTAAGATTAGTGGTTAAGGTTAAACATGCCAAGGCTTGTATGGGAGGCCACGGTGGGATGTGGTTTTTGCAGTCCCATGCTCGCCACTACTAGGACCCGAGTTCTAGCCTCTTGAACCAAGACGAGCGTACAACCACACGGGGCCTAGAAAACCTCACGAGTAACTAACTTGCCTAGTAGATTCCATGAGTCACATAGTTCAGGCGTTCCATTCGACATATGCATAAAAAAATGTTTTTGAAAGAGGAGGTGAAGGAGGTGCATTCATACATGTAGGTAAGCGTGGCCGGGGTTGCTTGGGGTGGATGGAGCCCCTGGTAAACCAACCCTGCCCATATCTCTAGGGACCGACTTCGGGATTTGACCCGTTACGGCGGAACCATCCTTAGGGCGTGACTCATGGTCTCAGCGAAAGTAAAGTAAAGGTCGTTTCCAACCACCCTCTGCCGGCCTTCCAAGGAAGAGGGCTAATCATTGTGGCATTAAGAGTCGGTTGGTACGTGTGGGTAAAGCTATACACCCCTGTAGGGTCAAATCTTTTCGAAAAGCCGTGTCCACGGTTATGGACGACTTGGGAACGGACATGAAGATGATAGAGAACATTAACCTAATCATAAAACTTGGTAGTTCAATGTGTGCTTAAGGATGCTTCCTCATGGGTACGAGGGGGTGATCCTAGTTGTGAGATGAGGATTACTTTGGTGGATATCAAGATGATGATCAATTCTTCGGAGATGTCGCTCTCTTATCCCCTTTTAAAATATTCTTATTAGATGAGCTTCTTCTCCCTCTTGTTTTATAAACAAAGATGGCTTTATGCAAAATAGCCCACCAGCCATAAGTCTTGCGGAGTACACCCTATACTCACCCTTGCTTTGTTGATAGTTTTGTAGCAGAGTAAGTGTTCCGACTGGGGATGATGCCGTGGAAGATGGTGAGGGTCGATTCGACCATCGACTACGAGAGCTATAGCCTCCTAAATGTGTCCAAGTAGAGGATGTTGATGGAGCTTCCACCGTCCATCAAGGTCTTGGGGAGTCAGTAGTCAGCCACTTTGGGCTTGACCACCGAGGCAACTCGTCCAGGGTACTCGATCTGCGGCGCGTGGTCCTCACGGCCGTAGGTGGTGCTTTGTTCGGACTAGTTGAGGAAGTGGGGGCTGTCGACTTGCGTCACCACATTCACGGTGACTGCACGGGTGAGCACCTTCTTTTCGCATTTGGTGCCAAGTCTAGTGAACGTATGCAGCGAGACGACATCATTGCCAAATCCGACGGCATTGCCATTGTCCCTTGGCGGGTCGTTGTTGGGGCTCTCCCTTGCTCGCCTTGCCTTGTCGATCTCCTTTAGAGAGTGGCAGTCAGCGGTGGTGTGGGTGGAAGGCTTCCCCTCCCTGCTATGGTAGACATAGGGTTGGTTGAGCAGTGCGGCAGGGTCGAATTTCGGCCTCGTGGCATTGTTGGTGCGGTAGTTTCCGCTGTCGCGGTAGTTGCCTTCGTCGTGGAGGAAGTTCTTCAGGTCGTGCTTCCCGAAGACAGCGTTGCCGATGAAGTCGACTCACCCATCACTACGGCGCTTGCCGGTGAGGCGAGCGTTGCTATAGCGCATCTTGCGTTGTCCGCCATTATCATGGCCGCTAGTGTAGCATCTCCCACCCGACTCGTCGTCGGAGTCTTGGTTGGGGTCCTCCTCCACGTAGCACTTGGCGATCTCGAGGAGGTCAGGGATGTTGTCAAGCGTCCGGTAGACCCTCTTGAGCTTGGTGACCAGAGGTTCATACCAGCACGTGTTCTTAAAACAGTGGATCACCGTGTTCGGGTGGATGCCGGAGGCGTTGATCTATAGGTCCTGCCACCGTTGCACCCAGTGGCGGGTCGACTCACACTGTCCCTGGATGCCGTGCTCTAGGTCCTCGATGGTGGTCACGCGGGTGTAGGGCCCTTGAAGTGTGTGATGAAGGCATCTCACATGTCTTCCCACAAGTCAATGCTGTCCGTGGGTAGGGTGTTGATCCATTATCAGGTCCCTGCCTCCATCATCGAGGGGAGGTAGCGAGCGGTGAGCAGGTCGGTGTGGCCCATTCAGAATATCCCCATGGACATAGGTACGATTACTCAGGTGCTTATGATTTGCTACCCTGGCTGCATAAAGGCTCACGGCCCATGAAGATCCAAGATGATGGTCCAGGAAAGCAACCGAAGAAAAACCTTGGTCGTATTAGGAAAGGAAACATGAACTGACATTGTGTTGGTATTGTAATTGTACACATGTAACCTATCCGTATACGGCTTCGAGACCCGACCTATTATATATAGGATGGGAGAAGCCTAGGAGGAGGTACCGAAACCCCCCCAAGCAATCTGTAATAGTGTTGTTCATCAAGTAATCAGGCGGCTTCGATTCTCTTGTTTGCCTAACATATGATGAAATCCCCAACGTTCTCTTTTCTGCAAAACCCCAAGTCCATAACCATGGACATTGCCGAGGTTACCCCTCATCAATTAGCGTTGTCTACGGGAAACCTGAAGGCTGGAGTGATGGATTTGGCGGACCCCATTTCTTCAAGTAACGATCCAATGGAAGCGGCACCACGCCCGCCCACCCCTGTTTTGGTACCCGCAATTTCAACGGTGGATCCGATCTCATCATCAGAACTTTCCACTTCCAAGTAGAAGATCCCGAAGAATTTCACCTCTCGGCTCTGATCTCATCAGGACCATTGGTCAGAAAAATTGTGCCCACGGCGATAGTTGTGTCATCCGTCGGATCTTCCGTGGAAGTCACTAGGCAGATGGAGGCAGTCGAAGAAAACAAGAAAATCGCAGCAGATCTAGGGAACCTTGATGGCCTATACGACGATCTCTCCCTTGTATCTAGCGTCCAATCAAATCTACAACGGGGGATCAAGCCCGGTAAACACAGAACCCAAAGAAATAAGAGAAATTGTCAACTTCGGAATTAGAAAAGCTGAGATCTATCCAGAACAAGAACCACTGGATTTCACTGGTCTCCCAGACGGTGTCTGCATCGGGTGTAAAAACGATGTCACTAAGCCATACATAACATGTCACCAAGTGTGTGTAATCATCAGGGACCCTTCAACACAGTGTGACTCCAACGGTAACCCTATTCTTAACCCTAATGATATCCTATAAGATGACAATACAGGAAATCACAGCAACTAAGGGAACCGCGGAAACAAAGGAGACCCAACGGACAACCGTATAATCCAAGGAGGAGGAGAACCACGCAGAGGCGAGATGCAAACTCTCCGGCTACCAGCCGAAGCATGGCAAAAAGCAAGAGCATCAATTTCGGGTGCAGTTCCTATGACGGATGATGCCACGCACGATGATTTACTAGCATATCAATACCTGCTTCATCACAAGAAGAGAGACCTGTTACAGATGTAAAGGTAACTCGATGAAAGAAAAAGACTATCCGACGAATCCAGCCTAAGGCGAGCACAACTAAGTTCTACCAGAGCATTAAGAAGCGTAACTGGGGGAGCACCGCCAAGAAGGGGAACATCTCGACTGTAGAACATCCTCGAAGCTGAAAGAAATGAACTGATTCGAGACCTTGATCTATCATTCATGTCAGTAGATCAAGCAGGGAATATCAAAGCAAAAACAACTCAGGCAGCAATTATAGCCGCACAAACATACAACCCAACCCACACCCGACGATCCCTGGGCGGTTCTTCATTGCTCGGCTTCAATGAACCTCGACATGGTAGGCGCATCTCTAGCACAAGCAGAACAAGGAATCACACACCAACCCAATAGACCCCCACGCCGTGGCAGCAACCCTCAGCAGGTGGGGCACACTCGAAGGTCGCGATCACCACAGCGGGTGCACTTCTTAGGGATGGATCAAGGGAGGAAAGCCGCAACCAAAGATACCATAACAACGATAGTGAAGATCACCACGAGTTATGCAGAGCTAGTTATTTTACCCAACGGATTCGTAAAACATGGGTACCCAAGGACTTCAAACTCCCGCATGACCACCAAAAGTACGATGGACTACAAGAACCCGAAGCCTGGCTAATAGATTACTTGGCCACTGTCAACCTACAGGGCGGCTCCATAGGCACCGCGATGCAAAGCTTGTAGCTGCACTTAACCGGTGCCACACGACCATGGCTCAGACAACTACCCAAAGATTCCATTAGTAGCTGGAACGATCTTGAAGACAAGTTCATCTGACACTTCCACTCCACATTCAAATGACTTGCATATCTGGAGCAATTACAAGCGTGCAAACAAAAGTATGGAGAATTAATAAGATCCTTCATTCAACGATGGAACATTATAAAAAACTCAGCCCAAGCCATATCTGAGGAAAGGGCCATTGATGCCTTCAATGACGGCCTCCGCTGCCAAGAATTCATAGAAGAGCTAGGACGGGTCAAACCCCAAACAATCTCACATCTAATGGACATAGGAAATCACTGGGCTAATAGTGAGGACGTGATGCATAACAAACAAACACGTTCACCCAAAGAAGACAAGGACAAACGCAACAATGACAGAAGACGGAGGAACAACGATGGACACGTAGGGCCAAGTTATGTCGCAACTAGTTTCTCGGGAGAGGGCAATCACAGGAACGACGATTACAATAGTGGGCACCGCAATAGCAGAGACGATGTCAGAGCAGGCCAATCAATGAAGCGGTATCAGCCAAGAGCTCGGGACCCACCCATGTTCGCAATGCAAATGCTGGAAGGACCCTGTAATATGCACTTTTATGTCGACTCAGCGGGCAAAAGAGGATCCAATCATCTCATGAAAGATTGCCAAACATTCCTGAAGATGCAAGAACTGTGCAACGTAAAAGCAACCGAAGTAGCAAATCAAGGATACGCCACTACGCCTGGCGCGTTGGCCATCGGTGCACCACTACCAGCGCACCAGCCAGCAGGACAACCGCAAAACACAACAGAACAAGGCAGTGAATACCGTAGGTCAAAGGGGCAATGTCCATGATTCAGAAAGGGCGCCCATCCAACAGGATGCAGATGCTTATTACAAGACAAATCAACATGCCCGAGATGGCTCCACCAGCCACACCAGAGTATCTCCACTGGTCAGAACAGGAAATCACCTTTAGTAGAGTTGATCACCCGCTTCGAGTACCATGACCGGGTCATTCAGCCTTGATAGTTGAGCAAAGTTTTCGTGGATGCAGGAAGTAGCATAAATTTGATCTACGCCAAAACACTGAAAGCAATGAATTACTCTATGACAAATCTAGCAGCATCAGAAACATCCTTCCACGGCATAGTACCAGATAAAGCTGAAATTCCCTTAGGTAAAAAAATTCTTGACGTTGTTTTTGGATCCAAAGAAAATTTCAGGCGAGAAAAGCTCGAGTTCGAAGTCATGGACTGGCCATCACAATATCATGCGATCCTGGGACGACCAGCTTTTGCACGATTCATGGCAGTCCCGCATTATGCATATCTAGTTATGAAAATGCCAGCGCTAAAGGGAATCATAATAGTAAAGGGAAGCTTCACACGATCCGACAATTGCGATCGGGAGTTCAACAAAATCTCTGAATCTTTTGGGATGGCAACCGAGTTTGAGAAGCTGAAAACGTCAACAACCACAGAACCTCTGGCAATAGTGCGTGTCAATCCCGATCAGGCTTTTAACACCACAAATGATACAAAGGAAGTACAGATCCTGAAGGGTTTGCAACATAGAAACCAAAAAATTCCTACGATGGGAACTATTATACGCCAAGATCTATCTACTAGATACAAGCAATGGGTGGATATACATCCATAGAGAACATACCCTCGAAGACAACAAAGCTTTGTTAATGAGATGGAACTCGTGGATGATGTAGTCGTTTGCTTGCCGATCTCAAGATCATGTGGAAGTCCTAGCGCCACAAACCAGCAGCGCATCCGCACTCACACACACATTGAGGCCACCTAAAACCCTTCGCCTCCTCTCTCCAGCGATGCAGTGGAAGAAGAAACTCCTTCTAGATGAAATGCCACCGGGAACATGTATCTCGCTAATCCGAGACCATGGGGGAGTAATACTAGAGGGGGAGAGAGATCCTTCACGAGGAGATGTGAGGAAGAAGGAGTAAGAGGGGGGCCTTTTATAGTAGGGAGGGGGTACCCCTCCCCATGGCCGGCGCCCCATGGGGGTTTACCCCTCACCTCTCCCATTCATGTGGTGGTAACCCCCTACACATAAATTTGCCCTTAACATTCCCCTTTAAGGTCTTCACTTTAAATGCATTAAATTTATCCAAATTTAATGCTCTCTCATTTAATAAAACTATTTTATTAATTTTATTCAGATTTTTGTTAATTACTTTAATTAACAAACATTCACATAAAACCCCCTGCAACATTTCAATATTACATGCATAACCAATTTCAGCAATTTCACCCGATATAGTTTCGGTGTCTATTGAAATAATTCTAGCACTTTGTAATCATTCGACTGAAACATATTTGCTCCAAATGGTGTTGGTGTCCCTTAAGTGTGTCACCCTACGGTTTGTGAATAATGCAGACATGATCGAGACCCGTCTCAGATCAATAATCAGAAGCGGGACCTGGAGATCCATACTGACTCCTACACATTCAACGATGACTTCTGTGATCGTGAGAACCTTTAATGCTAGTAACTAAATCCCTTTGTCTTGCGATATATTACATGTCCGAGATTCGATCATCGGTATCTCCATACCTAGTTTGATCTTGTTATCGGCATGTACTCTTTTCTCGTTCCCGTGATATAAAATTCTAGTGATCTCATCACTTGCTTTCAAGCTAACCAATGCGATATCACCGAGAGGGCCCAAAGTATATCTATCCGTCATCGGGATGGAAAAATCCCACTCTTGATCCATGAGCCTCTACATAACACTTTCGTAGTACTGAACCCACCTTTATAATCACCCTTTCACGGTGTGCCGTTTGATGTTATCAAGATACTCTTCTAGTGTTAGTGATTAACATGATCTCATGGTCTAAGGACTAGGATTACTTTGTTAGATGTTATAGCAATATAAACACAATGACTTTGATCATAATGCTATACTTCGGATGAATGCTCATCACATCATTCCACTAATGTTGTAACCTCGTTATTAACAACATCCAATGTCCATGACCAGGAAACCTTGATCATCTTGTTAATCATTGAGCTAGTTTATAAGACAGGCATAACTAGGAACTTTCCTTTTGTTTATTAAACACACATGTATTAATGTTTCGAAATTAATACAATTATAGCATGCAAAATAAACATCTATCATATACTTAGAATATATATAATAACAACATTATTATTGCCTCTTAGGGAATATTCCCTTTAGTCTCCCACTTGCACTAGAGTCAATAATCTAGTTATATAGTGATAAATCTAACACCCATGGAGTTCTGGTGTTGATCATGTTTTGCTCTAGGGAGAGTTTTAGTCAACGGATCCGCTACATTGAGATCCGTATGTACTTTAAAAATCTTTATATCTCCATCCTTGACATGCTCAGATGGAGTGAAATCGGCACTTAATATGCTTGGAATTCTTGTGAGACCTTGGTTCCTTTGCGTTGGCTATGGATCCATTGTTGTCACAATAGATCACCATTGGATCCAACACACTAGGAACCACACCCATTTCGGTAATGAACTCCTTCATCCAAACTGCTTCCTGTGCTACTTCTGAAGCAGCAATATATTCCGCCTCCGTTGTTCACCTTGTCACCACGGGTTGTTTGGAGCTCCTCCAACTAACTACTGCTCCGTTCATGAGAAATAAGTATCCGTATTGAGACTTAGAGTTATCCGGATCAGTGTCAAAGCTAGCATCGACATAACAATTAGCGACCAACTCTTCTACACCTCCGTATACAAGAAACATTTCCTTAGTTCTTCTCAAGTACTTAAGGATATTCTTGACCACTATCCAGTGTTCCAAACCTGGATCAGATTGGTACCTACTAGTCAAACTAATAGCATGTGCCACATCCGGTCTTGTACATAGCATGGCGTACATTATAGAGCCTATGGCTGAAGCATTGGGGATCTTATCCATTATCTCTCTATCTTCCGCTGTAGCCGGACTTTGAGTCTTACTCAATGTCTTGCCTTGCAACATAGGTAAGAACCTCTTCTTACTTTCATCCATTTTAAACTTCTTTAAAATCTTATCAAGGTATGTACTCTGCGATAGCCCTATTAGGCGTCTCGGTCTATCTCTATAGATCTTTATGGCTACTATATATGATGCTTCACCAAGGTCCTTCATAGAAAATTTGATGTTTAGATAACTTTTAACACTGTTTAAAAGATCTATATCATTTCCAATCAATAATATGTCATCCACATATAATATCAAAAATGCCACATTGCTCCCACTCACTTTCTTGTAAATACAAGCCTCTCCATAAGTTTGGACAAATCCAAACTCTTTCATCACCTCATCAAAGTGGAGATTCCAACTCGAGGATACTTGCTTCAGTCCATAGATGGATCGCTGAAGCCGGCAAACCTTGTTAGCATCCTTAGGATCGACAAAACCCTTTGGTTGTATCATATACAACTCTTGTTCAATATTACCATTGAGGAACATAGTTTTGACATCCATCTGCCATATTTCATAATCGAAATATGCAACAATTGCTAACATAATCCTAACTGATTTTAGCATCGCTACAAGAGAGAATGTCTAATCATAGTCAACTCCTTGAATTTGTTGAAACCCTTTTGCGACAAGTCGATCTTTATAGATGGTTACATTACCATCAACATTAGTTTTTCTTTTGAAAATCCATTTATTCTCAATGGCCTTTCGGTCATGAGGTAAGTCCACCAAGGTCCAAACCTGGTTTTTGTACATGGATTCCATCTCGGATTGCATGGCTTCTAGACATTTTTTGGAATCCAGGCTCATCATCGCTTCTTCATACATCGTAGGGTCATCTATTTCATCAACCATGAAATTCACAATAGGATTCCCATACAGTTCAGGGGCTGCACGTGTCCTGCTTGACCTGCGAGGTTCGGTAGTGTCCTCTGATACATTGCAAATGTAACTATAATTTTTGATGCTCCATGCTTGGTTTTATCCACTTTCTTGTGTTTTGTCCACACTTTGGAGTACTTTTCATATGATTTCTTGGACCAACCTATTAACAAGAGCCACAGTGCCAGCTGCCATTTTTCTGCTGTTTTTGGTTCCAGGAAAGTCAGAAAATGAATATTCTCGGAATTGGACGGGACAAAAGCCAAAGTGCCTATTTTTCCAGAAGACTCACGGAGCCAGAATACGAGACGGAGGAGGGCCAAGGGCTGGCCACACCCCCCAGGCGCGGGCTAGGCCTGGCCGCGCCAGGGCATGGTGTGGTGGCCCCAGGCACCCCCTCGGTCTCCCTCTTCGCCTATAAGAAGCCTTCTGACCTAAAAACTTCGAGGGGTTCGACGTTTTTCCACGAAAAGTTCCGCTGTGCCGCTGCCACCAAAGGGGATATTCAGGGGACAGAAAGTCTCTGTTCCGGCACCCTGCCGGGACGGGGAAGTGCCCCCGAAGCCATCTCCATCGATCTTCACCATCATCTCCATCGACCATCCATGTTTCCCCATCTATGAGTGAGTAATCCCCCGCTGTAGGCTATGGGGATGGTAGGGATTGAATGAGATCGTTCATGTAATGGTATTAGATTGTTAGCGCATGGTGCCTAGTATCTTTTATTAGTGCTTTATGACTTTGTTGCAACTTGTTGTGCTTAATGCTTGTCACTAGGGCCCGAGTGCCATGATTTCAGATCTAAACTTATTATTGATTCATTATGATAGTATTGTTCTTGGTCTTATCTGCAAGTTGTATACACACGTTGTTGTCCGGAACCTATGGCCCCGAAGTGACAAAAATCGGGATAACCGGAAGGGAAAGGCTTTGATATGAGGATCACATGTATTCACGGAGTGTTAATGCTTTGCTCCGGTGCTCTATTAAAAGGAGCACCTTAATTGTCAGTAGTTCCCTAGAGACCCCGCTGCAAATGGGCTGGCAGGACAAAAGATGTTGTGCAAGTTCTCATTGCGAGCACGTATGACTATGTATGGAACACATGCCTAGGATTGTCTAGTACTTGGGTGCTTTATCTTCTTTATCTGCAATTGCCCTATGTTCTGATTGCTATGTGAATTGTCTTGTCTATGCAACGCCCATCCATCCATTGCTATGCCTACCGCACTCGAATCCCACTGTTTACTGCTTTTGTTACTACTGTCTTTGTTTTACTACTGATGTTACTTTACTATTCATACTACAAAATTGTTGCTACTGATAAACTGATGTGAGCAAGATTGTTTCTAGGTGCAGCTGAATTGACAACTCAGTTTTTAAGGCTTATAAATATTCTTTGGCTCCCCTTGTGTCGAATCAATAAATTGGGTTTCACTTCCCTCGAAAATACTGCGATACACCCCCTATACTTGTGGGTCATCAAGACTATTTTCTGGCGCCGTTGCCGAGGAGCATAGCTTTATTTATCAAGTTCACTTAGATTCACTATTGTTCAAGCTAAGTTTATCTTTCTCCTTGTTTGCTTGTTTCTTTATCAAAAATACAAAAAAAATTAGTTCATACTCTAGTTGTTATTTTCATTGATCTGTTATTGTCTTGCTTTATCATGCTTGTTGGCAATGGTTGGTTTCTTTGAAATTGAAGCTTATTGGTAAGGTGGGTTCACGGAAGATCAAAGATATTATTATAAGGAACACCGCTTGTCACAAAAAGGGAAACACTTATGGGAACAAATTGATAGATTGTATACCATTGCTAGGAACGTGTGCTCTACTTATAATGTTACTTATTGCTGTGATGAGTCTCGTTGCAGAAGAGGTATAAACACCTCCCTTTTCAATGTGAGTATAGTTATAATGATACCATATCTTCCTATACTAAAGGAATTTATGACTTTTATGATGCGGAACAAATTGAAGAATTTATTGCTTGGAAGGGTGCTTTTGAACTGCTAGTTTGCTTGAAAATATTGATGATTACCCTTACAAATATGAGGTGTTTGGTATACTTAAATTTTTCTTTGATAATTACAAGGATGAAAATGGCAATATTCTTGAATATTTTAATAGATGCTCTCCACAAATAGAAGAGACTAATGCCTTGCAGGATCCTATGGAAGAAGAAATTGATGAACCTGAAATCTCATTAGATGAAAAAGAGGAGGAGAGTGATGAACAAAAGGAGGAAGAATGGAATAGCTACCCATGCCTACCTTCTAATGAGAGTAACTCTTTATCCCTTAAATTATTTGATTGTCCTCCATGATTACTAAAGGAGGATGATTATTATGTTCCTGAGGATTCTCTTGAAAATGTTTATGATAAAGATCTAGTGCTTGTAGATCACGAAAAGCATGCTTTATGTGATATTTATATTGTTGAGTTTATTCATGAGGCTACTGAAAATTATTATGAGAGAGGAAAACATGGTTGTAGAAGTCTTCATGGTATTGAAACACCTCTCTATGTGCTGAAAGTTTTGAAGTCACTCTTGTTTTATCTTCCTATGCCTGTCACTTTGTTCTTTGTGAATTTATTTGCATACAAGATTCCTATGCATAGGAAGTGGGTTAGACTTAAATGTGTTTTGAATTTGCTTCTTGATGCTCTCTTTTACTTCAACTCATGTTCCTAATGAGAGCATCCTCTCAAACTTTTATGCCAGAAGATGATAATATGTCTATTATTCTCGGGTGACCTTTTCTTAATACTGCAGGAGTTGTTATTAATTGTAATCAAGGAAAGGTGACCTTCAATGTCAATGAAAAGTAATATACTATCTATTTCCCCAAGAATATTGAAAGGACTTATGGTTTGAATTCAATTGAACATGTTGAAGGCATTCAAGTTGGAGAAATATATTGTCCCATACCAAGGGGAAAATTTTGAAACTATTATGATTGGGACCATTGCTATCAAGGTTGAGGTAACATAATCATTAGTGGAATACAAAGTTTTGTCTCATATGAAATTGTTTTGGTAGCAAGACTTGATAAACCTTGTTAACAAAAGGATTTCATTGAACAAAACAATGTTTTCACCATGATTATCTCCGCTTACTTCTATTCTATCCATTCTAGTTTTTGCTTATGCCTAACTTAAAGGCATTAAAGAAAAGTACTTATTGGGAGATAACCCAAAAGTTTTAGATGAGTCTTGGAAGTTATTACCTCTGTAATAACCGCTCCTTATCCTTTTTATTTGCTTTTTGTGCCAAGAGTAACCTCTAATGAGAGAGAAGTAATGATTGGAAAAGTTGCTGTCCCAAAACAGATTTTTGTGCTTCACCGTAAATATTCGTGAGAGAGCTCTGTATGTCGGATTGAGCTGTAATTGTTTGTGCTTCTGCCCCAGGTTGTTATCTAACTTTAGTTAGTTCAACAGTTTTTGATTTGAGCAACAGAAGGTCTTCGAAAAAATTCGTCTTACCTGCTGGTCAGTTTTGACAGATTTCTGCCATTTTCTGCATTTGCTTCTTGTTGGTTCCTTTTTTGAGTTCTTTTGGGGAATTGAGCTTTTTGAGGGAAGTGCTACAGTATCTAGTGTTCTAATGGAAGTTTATTTGGTGTTAGAACTGAACCTTAAGACTTATTTATCTTAAGTGCACTAATGTTGCTAATAAAGATTGTGTGAAGTTTTGTATGAAGGAAAAATTTCAGGTGTATGGAAGGAATGAGTAATGAGATGAAGGATGGACTAAATCTCAAGCTTGGGGATGCCACGCGTGTCACCCCAAGAAATACCCAAGAAGTACAAGCGTCAAAGCTTGGGGATGCCCAAGGCATCCCCTTGTTCATCAATAAAAATCTCAGGTTTCTTCCAACCACTTCATTTTTATTTGTTTCATGCACAGTTGTGTTGTTCTTGGAGCGTCTTCTTCTTCATTTTTCGTTTTGGTTTTTAGGTTGCGTGGTTTGCTTAGTTTGCTGAATAAATTGGTTGGACCCCCCTCTTTCATACATTGGTGTTCAAATGGTTTGGTTTGGTTTGGAAAAGAGTAGCCAAGCTCATGCTTAAGTGGTAAAGAGAGCTTGTTTTTGACTGTGGCCTATGCTTTGTCATGCCATGCTTGATATTGTTTTGGATTTATGCTTAGTATTCTTTTCTGTAGCATGACTTGTTATAAACAATTGAGACTGCTTAATGTGTCTTGGATGAATCATGCGTTGTTTTAGAATATTAAATCATAGTATTGTGGTATTCTCCTTTGATGCTTTATTTGGGTTGACTTGGCGCATGCTCACACCATGTTATGACTATCCCAAGTCACCATAAGCCTTTATGATCCTTTAGTTTTCAACTTGTAGTATCACTTTATGCTTTGATCAATGATGTTTTTTCGCTCTGCATGATTATGGCCATTACTGCTCTCTCGTTTGTCGCTCCCTTACTGTTGCTAGCCTTCACTTTCACTGAGTATGTTTTACTCATGTTTCCAACTCCCTAAAACCAAATATTTCCAAAGTGTCCACCATACCTACCTATTAGCATCATTTGCTACTTCCGTGCATATTCAATATGCTTTGTTTTCTTCCGAATAAAATGTTTGCTTGTTATGAGAAAGTTAGTTACTAAAGCTCTCACGAACTTGATGGCACACTTTATTTCCTGCACTTAATAAACCTGAACCATTGTGAACTCTACATGAAAGTTATATGCTTGCTAATTATAGGTTGGGGATTAGCAGAACCGTGCTGTCACGGGGAACGCTTTCAACACTTGTAAATATATACCCAGTTGATACCTTGCTCTTTTGTTTGCAGATGTCGTCCGTGTGAAATAAAAGGGGAGCTTGTAAGTCCATGGAGGTTATGTATGTGTGTTAGAGAAACGCCTGGGCCGCTGGTCTAATCCATGCTGACATGGTGGAAACCTGTAGCATAACCATAATGATATCTATGAAGCATTCTTCTTATAAAAAAAGAGAGAGATAGCTATTGAGAAAAAAAGAGATTTATGAAAAGAGGAAAGAGAGAAAAAAGCACCATTTTCCATGGTAAATAAGAAGATTGCTGAGATACTCATTGTCTGCTTGCCTTGTCATTTTGATATGGGGATTCTTCCGTATCATCGGGAAAGGGGTACCCCGTTGGCGGTTCTCAATGATACGCACATACTTACGATGAAAAGAACTTACCGATAACTAAAGTTGAGTAGCATGAGGAGCGGCCCTCGTACTCAAGGGACTTGGGATTTTCAGTTTATAGTCTGTCAAGCATATAACTCAGATTTGACCTCACTTTCACCTTAACCACATTAAATATGCTTATGATAGGGGCAATAAGAGCTCAAAGCTAATGAGTACCATACTTTCAGCATTTGGAAGCCTTTCAATATATTCAAAACCTTTTCATTTCCTTATTGAGTCTCCACTTATTCTTTGAGCACTTTCTTGAGAGCATAGTGGCCATTCTTAGTTCTATGTGCATTGTCCCAAGACTTGTTGATTGATGCATACCTTGATATTGCTTGTTTGAAACTATTTGTATCTAGTCACTCTTGTAAACTTTGATGGTGTCCTATGCATTTATGTTTGCTACTCTTTGAGGGACAAGCTGAATGCCACTTTGCTATGTTTTCTTTATGTGAAACAAACAAACGTCTTGCAAATCATTGTTATTCATGAATCTTTTGTTTGTGCCTTATCATGTTGCATCATAGTTTCTTTGTCTTATTGGTAGAACTTTGTCTTTCATGTTATGATTGAAGTACTATGATCCCAGCTTTGAATGTTTACAAATACTTTGGTCAAGTCTTTGATGGTGCATGTCACCTCAAAATTATTCTTTCTTTTTATCACTTACCTACTCGAGGACGAGCAGGAGTTAAGCTTGGGGATGTTGATAGATTGCAAATGTATCTATAATTTTTGATGCTCCATGCTTGGTTTTATCCACTTTCTTGTGTTTTGTCCACACTTTGGAGTACTTTTCATATGATTTCTTGGACCAACCTATTAACAAGAGCCACAGTGCCAGCTGCATGTTTTCTGCTCTTTTTGGTTCCAGGAAAGTCAGAAAATGAATATTCTCGGAATTGGACGGGACAAAAGCCAAAGTGCCTATTTTTCCAGAAGACTCACGGAGCCAGAATACGAGACGGAGGAGGGCCAGGGGCTGGCCACACCCCCCAGGCGCGGGCTAGGCCTAGCCGCGCCAGGGCATGGTGTGGTGGCCCCAGGCACCCCCTCGGTCTCCCTCTTCGCCTATAAGAAGCCTTCTGATCTAAAAACTTTGGGGGGGGTGCGACGTTTTTCCACGAAAAGTTCCGCTGCGCCGCTGCCACCGAAGGGGAGATTCGGGGGACAGAAAGTCTCTGTTCCGGCACCCTGCCGGGACGGGGAAGTGCCCCCGGAGCCATCTCCATCGATCTTCACCATCATCTCCATCGACCATCCATGTTTCCCCCATCTATGAGAGAGTAATCCCCCGCTGTAGGCTATGGGGATGGTAGGGATTGGATGAGATCGTTCATGTAATGGCATCAAATTGTTAGGGAATGGTGCCTAGTATCTTTTATTAGTGCTTTATGACTTTGTTGCAACTTGTTGTGCTTAATGCTTGTCACTAGGGCCCGAGTGCCATGATTTCAGATCTGAACTTATTATTGATTCATTATGATAGTATTGTTCTTGGTCTTATCTGCAAGTTGTATACACACGTTGTTGTCCGGAACCTATGGCCCCGAAGTGACAGAAATCGGGATAACCGGAAGGGAAAGGCTTTGATGTGAGGATCACATGTGTTCACGGAGTGTTAATGCTTTGCTTCGGTGCTCTATTAAAAGGAGCACCTTAATTGCCAGGAGTTACCTAGAGGCCCCGCTGCAAATGGGCTGGCAGGACAAAAGATGTGCAAGTTCTCATTGCGAGCACGTATGACTATGTATGGAACACATGCCTAGGATTGTCTAGTACTTGGGTGCTTTATCTTCTTTATCTGCAATTGCCCTATGTTCTGATTGCTATATGAATTGTCTTGTCCATGCAACGCCCGTCCATCCATCCCTATGCCTACCGCACTCGAATCCCACTGTTTACTGCTTTTGTTACTACTGTCTTTGTTTTACTACTGCTGTTACTTTACTATTCCTACTACAAAACTGTTGCTACTGATAAACTGCTGTGAGCAAGATTGTTTCTAGGTGCAGCTGAATTGACAACTCAGTTGTTAAGGCTTATAAATATTCTTTGGCTCCCCTTGTGTCGAATCAATAAATTGGGTTTCACTTCCCTCGAAAATACTGCGATACACCCCCTATACTTGTGGGTCATCATCCTGTTTCGGAGTTTCATGATCATTATCATTAGTTCCTTCTTCATTTGGTGAAGTCAACTCTGGAACGACTTCCGGTGCTGCGCCACTCGCCATTTCATGAAGAGAAGGTTCAATAACCTCTTCGAGTTCTACCTTTTGACTACTCACACCTTTCACGAGAAACTCTTTCTCTAGAAAGGATCCATTCTTGGCAACGAAAACCTTGCCCTTAGATCTGTGATAGAAGGAATACCCAATTGTTTGTTTAGGATATCCTATGAAGACGCATTTCTCCGCTTTGGGTTTGAGTTTATCAGGTTGAAGTTCTTCACATAAACATCGCATCCCCAAACTTTAAGAAATGACAGCTTAGGTTTGTTTCCAAACCATAATTCATACGGTGTCGTTTCAACGGATTTAGAGGGTGCCCAATTTAAAGTGAATGCAGCAGTTTCCAATGCATAACCCCAAAATGACAGTGGCAAGTCAGTCAGAGACATCACAAATCGAACCATATCCAATAGAGTACGATTACAACGTTCTGACACACCATTATGTTGTGGTGTTCCGACAGGCGTGAGTTGTGAAACTATTCCACAATCTCTCATGTGTGTGCTAAACTCGTAACTAAGATACTCTCCTCCATGGTCGGACCGCAAAAATTTGATCTTTCTATTATGATGATTTTCCACTTCATTCTGAAATTCCTTGAACTTTTCAAAGGTTTCAGACTTATGTTTCACCAAATAGATATACCCATATCTACTCAAATCATTTGTGAAAGTAGCAAAATAATGATATCCACCTCGCGCCGACATACTCATTGGACCACATGCATCAGTATGTATGATTTCCAATAAATATGCCGCCTGTTCCATTGAACCGGGAAACGGCGTTCTAGTCATCTTGCCCATAAGGCATGGCTCACATGTATCAAATGATTCAAATCAAGTGATTCTAAAAGTCCATCGAAATGGAGTTTCTTCATGCGTTTAACGACAATATGACCTAGACGGCAGTGCCACATATATGCAGATATATCATCATTAAGTTTAATCCTTTTAGCATCAACATTATGGATATGCGTATGAGTACTATCGAGATTCAACAAAAATAAACCATTCATCACGGGTGCATGACCATAAAAGATATTATCCATATAAATCGAACAACCATTTTTTCTGATTTGAACGAATAACCACTTTGCATCAAACATGATCCGGATACAATGTTCATGCTCAGTGCAGGCACTAAATAACAATTATTCAGGTTTATAACTAATCCCGATGGCATATGGAGAGGCAGCATTCCGAGGGCGATCACATCAACTCTTGATCCATTGCAGACACGCATCGTGACCTCATCCCTTGCTAGCTGTCGCTTGTTCCCCAACCCCTGTATTGAGTTACATATATTAGCAACTGATCCGGTATTAAATACTAGGTGCTACTGCGAGTACTAGTCAAGTACACATCAATAACATGTATATCACATATATCTTTGTTTTCCTTGCCGGACTTCTTGTCCTCCAAATACTTGGGGCAGTTGCGCTTCCAATGGCCAGTCCCCTTACAATAGTTGCACTCGGTATCAGACTTAGGTCCAGCCCGGTATTTCTTTTGAGGCGCAGTAATAGATTTGCCGCCCTTCTTTCCATTCTGTTTACCCTTCTTGTCTTTCTTGAAACTGGTGGTCCTATTGATCATCAACACTTGATGTTCTTTCCTAATCTCCACTTCTGCAGTCTTAAGCATTGACATAAGCTCGGGGAGAGACTTCTTCATGCCCTGCATGTTATAGTTCATCACGAAGCTCTTATAGGTAGGTGGCATAGATTGGAGAACACGATGTATGCCTAAGTCAATGGGAATCGTTATTCCCAAGGACACAAGCTTATCGGCGTACCTAGACATTTTGAGTACGTGCTCACTTACGGAGCTGGTCTCTTCCATCATGCAACTAAAGAACTTTTCTGAAGCATTATAACTCTCTACGGCAGCATGGGTATCGAAAATCATTTTCAATTCACCCATGGTATCAAAGGCATTGCCATTTTCAAAACGATTTTGAAGTTCTGGCTCTAGCCCGTACAATATGCCACAATGAACTAAGTTGTGGTCCTCCTGACGAGTCAAATAGACATTCTTTTCCTCGTCAGGGGCAGCAGGAGCTGGTGGGGGGCCTAGCGGTGCTTCTAGCACATATTGCTTTTGTGCAGCAGAGAGGAGAATCCTCAAATTCATGGCCCAGTTGGTAAAGTTGCTACCATTCGCAGCAAGTTTCTCTTTCTCCATGAAGACATTGAAATTAAAAGCAGGTGGTGCCATCTACAACATAATTTGTAAAGTTTATTTAGACTAAGTTTATGACAGATTGAGTTCAACTAAACTCCCACTCAAAAACAACATCCCTTGTGTCTTTTTGGTGATTACATGAACCAAATTCACTACACCAAGTCTGATCATCACGTGAGTCGGTGTAGCTTCAAAGGAGAGCATCTATATGGGCATCATATCAACTATATGACTCATGATTAACCTTTCGATCCGTGTTCCAAGGCCATGCACGTACATGCTAGGCTCGCCAAGTAAGAACCTTAGTACTCATGTGTGTAAAACTGTCTTACACCCATTGTATGAAAGCGCAGAGTCGATTACACCCGACCATCACATGATGTCTCGAAACACAATCCATAGAACCGTGCATACTTAAGGAAGAACACATTTTTATCTTGATATTTTATATGAGGGATCATCTTATAATGCTATTAAAACGCCAAACAATCAATATAAGATCCAAACATCATATGTGTAAAGTGAAATGATATGGTTCTTGCACTTGATCACTATCATATGCATCGTGGCATGATCTTTATCATTCCTTTGTGTGTAAGGCCAAGATCTGGGGAACTTACATGTTAGGTGTGTTGTAATATAATCAACTATACATCAACTTACAACATTACCATATCATGACACAAGCCCATCAATGATCTAAACTAGATGCCTCTAATTTATCAATTGCAAGTTTTATGTGGCTTAGGGCTTTCGAAGATAGAACCGTTCTTACCTACGAACATGGAACCACAACAATGATAACCAAATTATTAGCAACTCGGTCTAAATCAGATATTGACTATAGTAGGAGAGACAAACACCCGCTAGCCACTTATGCAAAACTAGTTGCATGTTAGTCGTGGAACCGGTCTCATGTGCGATGACATGAAAAGTTGGTCCGGGCCGCTTTGTCCCACTATGCCACCAATATCCAACGTAGATATAAGAAGCAATAACATGATCATCACCGCCCACATACTCTTATGCATTTTACTCGTGAAAAACACCTACACATAGATCAGGCTCTGATACCACTGAAGGGTTCGCAACATAGAACACAAAAAAATTCCTATGATGGGAACTATTATACGCCAAGATCTATCAACTTGATACAAGCAACGGCTGGATATACATCCATAGAGAACATACCCTCAAATACAACAAAGGTTTGTTAATGAGATGGAACTCGTGGATGATGTAGTCGTTCGCTTGCTGACCTCAAGATCGTGTGGAAGTCCTAGCGCCGCAAACAAGCAGCGCATCCGCACCCGCACACACGTTCAGGCCACCGAACAACGTCCGCCTCCTTGCTCCAGCGATGCAGTGGAAGCAGCAACTCCTTCCAGACAAAATGCCACCGGGAACATGTATCTCGCTAATCCGAGACCATGGGGGAATAATACTAGAGGGGGAGAGAGATCCTTCACGAGGAGGTGTGAGGAAGAAGGAGTGAGAGGGGAGCCTTTTATATGAGGAGGGGGTACCCCTCCCCATGGCTGGCGCCCCATGGGGGGTGACCCCTCACCTCCCCCATTCATGTGGCGGTAACCCCCTCCACATAAATTTGCCCCTTAACATTCCCCTTTAAAGTCTTCACTTTAAATGCATGAAATTTCTCCAAATTTAATGCTCTCTCATTTAATAAAACTCTTTTATTAATTTTATTCAGAATTTTGTTAATTTCTTTAATTAACAAACATTCACAACCCCCTGTAACATTTCAATATTACATGCATAACCAATTTCAGCAATTTCACCCGAAACAGTTTTGGTGTCTATTGAAATAATTCTAGAGCTTTGCAATTCATTCGTCTGAAACATATTTGCTCTAAATGGTGTCGGTGTCACTTAAGTGTGTCACCCTACGGTTCGTGAATAATGCAGACATGACCGAGACCCCTCTCAGATCAATAATCAGAAGCGGGACCTAGAGATCCCTACTGACTCCTACGCATTCAATGATGATTTTTGTGATCATGAGAACCTTTAATGCTAGTAACTAAATCCCTTTGTCTTGCAATATATTACATGTCTGAGATTCGATCATCAGTATCTCCATACCTAGTTTGATCTTGTTACCGACATGTACTCTTTTCTTGTTCCCGTGATATAACATTCTAGTGATCTCATCACTTGCTTTCAAGCTAACCAATGTGATATCACTGAGAGGGCCCAAAGTATACCTATCCATCATCGGGATGGACAAATCCCACTCTTGATCCATGAGCCTCTACATAACACTTTTGTAGTAGTGAACCCACCTTTATAATCACCCTTTCATGGTGTGACGTTTGATGTTATCAAGATACTCTTCTAGTGTTAGTGATTAACATGATCTCATGGTCTAAGGACTAGGATTACTTTGTTAGATGTTATAAAAATATAAAAACAATGACTTTGATCATAATGCTATACTTCGGATGAATGTTCGTCACATCATTCCACTAATGTTGTAACCTCGTTATTAACAACATCCAATGTCCATGATCAGGAAACCTTGATCATCTTGTTAATCAATGAGCTAGTTTATAAGAGAGGCATAACTAGGAACTTTCCTTTTGTTTATTAAACACACATGTATTAACGTTTCCAAATTAATACAATTATAGAATGCAAAATAAACATCTATCATATACTTGGAATATATATAATAACAACTTTATTATTGCCTCTTCAGGCATATTCCCTTCAGATCCACCCTACTGACCCGAAGAAGACGACATTTGTGGCCTCCAATCTTGGCCCCGCATAGGAAAGCGCTCTCATCGAGTTCCTCCGTGGGCACTAGGAGATCTTCGCATGGCTACCTTCTAACATGTCAGGAATTCCTAGGGAATTCACTGAGCACGCATTAAACTTGGATCCAAAGGCAAAGCCAGTAAAACAATCGCTTCGCCGCTTCGTAGAGCCAAAATACAAGACCATTGGAAAGGAGCTCCATCGCCTCACTGATGCCAAATTCATTAAGGAGCAAAAGGAAGCAAAGTGGGCCGCAAACCCAGTATGCGTCCTGAAGAAAAATATAAAAAGAGTTTCAGATGTGCATTGACTTCACCGCACTAAACAAACATTACCCAAAGGATCTCTTCCCACTGCCACGAATCGATCAAATAATCGATGCAACTGCGGGGTGTGGACGTCTTTACTTCATGTACGCGTATTCAGGATACCACCCAATTCGTATGAATGAAGAAGATCAGGAGAAAACAACATTTATAACGCCCTATGGCATATTCTGCTATACAACGATGCCCTTTGGCCTCAAAACGCTGGGGCAACATATCAACGGATGATGCAGAATTTCCAAGGAAACCAAATTGGCACAAATATAAAAGTATATATTGATGATGTTATAGTTACAACAAAGAAAGGATCATCACTTATCAAAGATCTCCAAGAAACATTTGAGAGCCTCGACAAATTTTGCATCAAACTCAACCCGACAAAGTGCTCCTTTGGAGTCCCAGCAGGGCAAGTCCTCGGATTCCTTGTATCAGCAAGAGGAATTGAAGTGAACCCCGGGAAAATACAAGCAATTATAATAATAAAAAATCCAACAAATCTTCGGGGCATACAACAGCTGGCTGGACGAATCGCAGCACTCATCCATTTTATTACCGGGATAGGAGAAAAAGCACTACCATTCTACACCCTCATGAGGAAATCACAAATTTGAGTGGATGGAAGAAGTTAAGTGCGCCTTTGATGATCTCAAAAGGACACTTTCGACATCGCCCATCGTCATGCCTCCGCGCAAGAAGGAACCATTACTTCTTTACATCGCCGCCACAAATCAAGTGGTTAGCATGGTTCTGGTCGTGGAATGACCCAAGGAAGGGAAAACCCATGGTGTTCAGAGGCCAGTGTATTTATTGAGCAAGGTCCTCTCGCCATCCATACAAAGGTACCCGCATTATGAGAAACTAGCATATGGAGTATTTATGACGGCACGGAAGTTACAACATTACTTTTCAGAACACCCGATCATAGTAGTCAATGAAGCGCCTTTGTCCAATATCCTCAATAATCCAAAGCCAACTGGACGTGTCTCTCTATGGGGAATTGAGCTTTCTCCTCAAGATATCACGTATGAGAAGCGTAAAGCAATAAAATGACGAGTTCTGCCTGATTTTATCACTGAATGGACTGAATTACAATGCACGGGCCCACCTAACCTTTCTAGTGCATGGACAATGTACTTTGATGGTCGAAAAGAACGGAAGGAGTAGGGGCAGGAGTCATACTAGTATCACCACAAGGCAATAAAATGTGATATATACTTCAAATGAGCTTCGCCAACGTGTCCAATAACGAAGCTGAGTACGAGGCATTGTTGCACGGTATGCGTATGGCTAAAGCGTGCAACACAACTCGCCTAAAAATATTTGGTGACTCCAATCTTGTAGCATAGCAAGCAATGAACAAGTGTGATGCTATCAGTGATAACATGATTTCCTACCATGATGTGTATAGTATTATGGAGGCTTTATTTTACGGATGTGAGGTATTGATACGTCCAAAACGTATCTACTTTCCCGAACACTTTTGCTATTGTTTCTCCTCTATACTTGTGTGATTTGGATACAACTAATGCGGACTGATGCTGTTTTCAGCAGAATTGCCTTGGTGTCTACTTTTTGTGCAAAAAACCAACTATCAGGAAAAATCCCGAAAAATATGCCAAAAATCCTATTTCACACAAAGACTCCAGGAGCCAGAATACGAGACGGAGAAGAGCCAGGGGGTGGCCACACCACCTAGTGGCGCGGGCCAGGCCAGGCCGCGCCAGGGGGTGGTGTGGGCCCCCCAGGCACCCCCTCGGCCTCTCTCTTCGCCTATAAGGAGGCTTCTAACCTAAAAACTTTGGGGGATTCGACGTTTTTCTAGAAGGAGTTCCATTCCGCCGCCATCACCAGATTCCACGAAACAGCACCAGAAACTCTGTTCTGGCACCCTGTCGGGACGGGGAATTGGAGGAGATCATCGCCATCATCATCACCATCGCTACTCCATCGACCATCCATGTTTCCCCCATCTATGAGTGAGTAATTCCCCGCTGTAGGATATGGGAATGGTAGGGATTGGATGAGATCGTTCATGTAATGGCATCAAATTGTTAGGGCATGGTGCCTAGTATCTTTTATTATTGCTTTATGATTTCGTTGCGACTTGTTGTGCTTAATGCTTGTCACTAGGGCCTGAGTGCCATGATTTCAGATCTGAACTTATTATTGATTCATTATGATAGTATTGTTCTTGGTCTTATCTGCAAGTTGTATACACACGTTGTTGTCCGGAACCTATGGCCCCGAAGTGACAGAAATCGGGATAGCCGAAAGGGAATGGCTTTGATGTGAGGATCACATGTGTTCACGGAGTGTTAATGCTTTGCTCCGGTGCTCTATTAAAAGGAGCACCTTAATTGCCAGTAGTTCCCTAGAGGCCCCGCTGCAAACGGGCTGGCAGGACAAAAGATGTTGTGCAAGTTCTCATTGCGAGCACGTATGACTATATATGGAACACATGCCTAGGATTGTTTAGTACTTGATTGCTTTATCTTATTTATCTGCAATTGCCCTATGTTCTGATTGCTCTGTGAATTGTCTTGTCTATGCAACACCCGTCCATCCATCCCTATGCCTACTGCACTCGAATCCCACTGTTTACTGCTTTTGTTACTACTGTCTTTGCTTTACTATTGCTGTTACTTTGCTATTCCTACTACAAAACTATTGCTACTGATAAACTGCTGTGAGCAAGATTGTTTCCATGTGCAGCTGAATTGACAACTTAGTTGTTAAGGCTTATAAATATTCTTTGGATCCCCTTGTGTCGAATCAATAAATTGGGTTTCACTTCCCTCGAAAATACCGCAATACACCCCCTATACTTGTGGGTCATCAAGACTATTTTCTGTTGCCGTTGCCGAGGAGCAGAGCTTTATTTATCAAGTTCACTTGGATTCTCTATTGTTCGCTGCTATCCATCCATCATGGGTAAGTCTCGTGATGGAAAGGTTCCTATTTTACCATACACTACAAGAAGAGGTACGGTTCTGAACACCTCTGCTGCTCTTGATTCAGCGTCTGTTTTGAGTAAGTTCCTTACACCACCACATACACATGCTAAACACACTTCTACTACTGCTGAATCTGAAACTTCTGATGCTTATGATGCTGCTTCTACTGTGCTCGATAAGAGTGGTTCATTAGGTCCTTTCCTAGATGCTACGATTGCTAGACCTATAGCTGGAAATACCGAAACTCCTAATGAAGACACTACCACACCTGTTAGCTCACCTGAGTTTAGTGAGGGTTATGATATTGAAGATGGTTATGTTGAGATGACCGATGAGTTTATTAAAGAATGTAAGAACACCCATGATAGGAGCGCTGCTAAGAGTCTCCTTGAGAGGCGTACTATTAGACCCAAATTATCTCTTGATGCTAAGTTTGCTGCTTCTCCCATAAACATTATAGATGAAGATTATGATTTCTCTCTTGATCTATCTTACATAGCTATTGTCGAGAAACAACCTTTTTGTGGGACTAAGAATGAAAGTGCGGTAGCACATATGAATGCACTTTCTACGATGAGTGGCTTGTTTTCTGATGATATTAAGATGCGTACTTACTTTGTTGCTAAGATTTTTCCCTTTTCACTGAAAGGAGAAGCTAAAACTTGGTTTAGTAATTTACCTCCTGGATCTATTGATAGCCCTGAGTGCTTGATTAGTACTTTCCTGCAGAAATATTTTCCTCCCAGTGCTAGACATGCTATTTTGCAGGAACTTTTTGATTTTAAACAGGGAGAAAAAGAGGTATTGCCCGAATCTCGGGCAAGGTTTTGTGCTTTGATTCATGCACAGGCTGGAAGTTCTTTACCTAAGAATGAGCTTCTTGATATATTTTATAATGGACTAACCGAGGAATCTAGGACATACCTAGATAATTGTGCTGATTGTGTTTTCAGGAATAGGACTCCAAAGGAAGCTGAGGAATTAATGGCTAAAATAAGCAAGAATTATGAAGATTGGACTCCTCCTAAACAAGCTATACCTGAAGTAATTGTACCTGAACCATCAATTCCTGTGCCTATTCCAACATCAAAGAAGAGGGGAGTTATTGAATTAAATGATGAAGTGATGAAGGAAGCTAAGAAATGTCTTAAGGAGAAGGGAATTAAAGCTGCAGATGTCAAGAATTTACCTCCTATAGAAGAATTATGTAAGCCTATTCCCTACTCATCCACTATTGAGGTACACTCTCTCCAACACTTTGATGAAGGTGATATCCCTTACTCTAAACCTCCTGATCAATGCTTAGAAGAATTTGATATCTTTATTGTTAAGCAAGATAACTTTAATAAAAGGGTGCAAAATCATCTAATGGAAAACACTAGAGCTATTGTTGAGTTGAAAGATATTGTGGAAAGAACCTCTAATGATGTTAAAATGATTGTTAAACACTTTGAAATGGTTCAAACTCAAATAGATCAACTCGTTAAAGTGCAAAACGACTTGCTAGTTAATGCTACTAAAGAAAAACATGCTTATGAAATTAGAACTAGAAGTGGTGCTGCTACCCAGGATCCTCTATATCCTGAGGGGCATCCCAAAAGAATTGAGCAGGATTCTCAGCAAGATGAAAATAGTGGTTCTACTCGTAAGAAAAGGAAAAAGAAACATAAAACTGTTGTAGAACCCTCTGAACCTGCTATAGATCCTAATAGTATATCTATCTCTGATGCTGAAACTGAAAGTAGTAATGAAGAAAATGAAGTTCCTAATGAAGAAAAAGTTGACGAAGAACCTGAAAACCACACTAAGACTACTAAATACACTAAAGAAGATTTTATTGCTAAGAAACATGGTAGTGAAAGAGAAAGTTGGGTCCAAAAACCTATGCCTTTCCCTGATAAGAAACACAAGTCAAAGGAAGATGAACACTATAATAAGTTTTGTGAGTGGATGAAGCCTTTATTCCTGCAAATTCCTTTACCTGAGGCTATTAAATTGCCTCCTTACTCAAAGTATATGAAGGACGTTGTCTCGAATAAAAGGAAGATCCCTAATGAAGAAATTTCTACTTTGCTTGCTAATTATTCCTTCAATGGTAAGGCTCCTAAGAAACTTGGAGACCTAGGGATTCCAACTATCCCTTTCTCTATTAAGAATAGCTATGTTAGAACTGCTTTGTGTGATTTGGGAGCAAGAGTTAGTGTTATGCCTTTCTCTCTCTATAAGAGGCTTCAACTTGAAAAATTAATACCAACTGATATATCTTTGCAAATGGCTGATAAATCTACCACTATTCCTATGGGTATATGTGAGGATGTACCTGTTCAAGTGGCTCATAATTGCTTGATATTAACTGATTTTGCTGTGCTTGAAATGCCTAAAGATGATAATATGTCTATTATTCTTGGGAGACCTTTTCTTAATACTTCAGGAGCTGTTATTAATTGTAATCAGGGAAAGGTGACCTTCAATGTTAATGACAAGGAACATACTGTCTATTTCCCCAAGAAGATTGAAAGGACTTATGGTTTGAATTCAATTGAACATGTTGAAGGCATTCAAGTTGGAGAAATATATTGTCCCATACCAAGAGAAAAATTTGAAACTATTATGATTGGGACCATTGCTATCAAGGTTGAGGTAACATAATCATTAGTGGAATACAAAGGTTTGTCTCATATGCAATTGTTTTGGTAGCAAGACTTGATCAACCTTGCTAACAAAAGGATTCCATTGAACAAACCAATGTTTCCATTATGATTATCTCCGTTTATTTCTATCCTTTGCATTTTAGTTTTTGCTTTCGTTTAGTTTTCTTTGTGTTGTTAGTTGCTTGCATGTTAGAACTTCTGTAGTTCAAGCCTTGTTTTGTCCTTGCATCATGTTTCCAAAATAAAAAAAATCTGTCTGTCAGAAAAATCATTCTTCTATTTCTAAAAAATGCCCAAAAATAAAGTGTCTCGAAAAATTCCAGAAAATTCATATTAAATTTTTATGTGAAAAAAGGGGCAGAGGAGTACCTGGTAGGTACCAGGGGGGCCCACCAGGCAGGCACACCACAGGGTGGCGCGGCCAGCCTTGGGTGGCGCCATGCCCTGGTGTGGGCCACCCCTGGCCCCCCACTAACTCTCTCACTTGCCACTTTCTTCTCTCTCCCGAGTAAGCTCTAGTTCATACCTCAAAATCGCGTTCTTGCTGTGCTTGCTCTCGATTTTTTCGATCTCCTTACTCAGCCCTTCTTTCTTGCTGAAATTTGGAGCATTTGTTCCCTAGTATGTGACTCCTCCCCTTGTCCAAGTAGATTTGTGTTAAGTGGATTATATATTGAGTATTTTGCTGTTGTAGGTGACTGGTTATGAGAGCTTGTAAGCTTGTTTAATGCTTAGAGATGTAGTTTTGATGCATGTTTAGGCCTCTTGCAAGTCCCTATGAGTAGAATCCTTCTTTATATTTACTTTGCAATCACTTGTTTGATAGGTGTTTAAATTTCAGAATAGAAGATGAGTGAACACCACCTAAACCAACATGAGATTTGGGTGCCTGAGGTCATGACGGTCCACTGGGAGGAGGAAGTTTTTCCCTCCATTTATCCATGCCCTGAGTTCATGAGAGCTGTAGGAATTCTACAAGATTTCCACACTTTGGTTTCTAATGCAGGGTTAGAGCACTTTTTGGAAGATGAACCTTGTCAATTTGTGAAGCTAACCATGTCTGTGGTGTAGGATTTCCAATTTAGTCACTCTTTGCGTAACCCCATGGTCCATTACAAAATTTACAATATTGCTGTCAACCTTTCTCTTGATGATTTTGTGCAGCTATTAAGGTACCTCAATGGGGATCATGTAGGAAGATTAAGGAGAGACCTGAACCACTCATGGATTTATATGCAGAAATTTTCCAAGGGAGTAGCTTCTCGAAGGAGAGTTGAAAAATCCGTAACATTCATCTTCCCTCCATTCGCTACTTTGCCTACTTTATTTCCAAGTGTGTTCTTGCTAGGAAAACTGCCAATAAGTTATCTTCGTTTGATCTAGCATTTATCTCTGCTGCTTTTAGACGAGATAGGTCTTACAACTTGGGTGCTTTGATAGCTTTCCATCTTGCTGCTAACCGTGAGAAAGGTGGAATTTGTGGAGGCCTCATTGCTTCTCGTTTACTAGCATTGCATGGTTTAGTGCCTCATCATCTAGACCTACAGTTTCCTATAGAAAGGCTTGATCTTAATTCCATGATACATCATAAATTTGTTTCCTCGTGGGCTAGTATGAGTGAGTTATCTTATGAAATAACCTTTCTCAAAGCTGGTTGGAGAAAGAGCAAGTCCGAGCATGTTGTTCTTTTGCCTGCACCTGTTTTGTTTAAACTTGATAACAGGGAAGGATGGTCCCTCACTGAGGAGGAGCTTGACACATACTTGGGAGAGCTCTCCCAACAGGAGCAGGACACTAGAAGGGTGGTCACGGATGATTCGGTCCAACCCTCAAATGAGGGAGAATCTTCATATCAGCAGCCCGCTTATGATTGGGGAGCTTCTTCTTCTCATGGGCCCAGCTACGACCATTCTTACCAAGATCCGCCCGCTTGGAACCCCTATTCGTACATGGATTGATACCCACTTAGTCCAAAAGCCTAAGCTTGGGGGGAGGTACGCCGACACCGCACTCATATTTATATCATGTTGCGTCGGTACTTTGTATATTCATGTTTTCGTTCTCTTTTTAGTTTTCGTCCTTCTTTGCTTTTTCTTTCTAAAAACACAAAAAGACCAAAAATATTTCTGTTGTTTCTCTTTGGTTTGCTTCTTCTTTTTGCCTTGGTTTGCTTTTCCCTTTTTGCTTTGTTTGAACTATTTGAAAAACCCAAAAAGATTTTTCTTTGCTTGTTTTTCCCTTTTGGCTCTTGTTTAAAAATCGAAAACACCAAAAATATTTGTCGTGCTTCTTTGGTTTTTGTGAGTTTGCTACAAGGTTCAGCAGTCCTCAGTGGATATTGGTTTCATATTATTATTCAAGTTACACAAGTGAAGAGCAATAATGAGGATCAATGACAACTTGAGGCGTGGTAAGAGGCTGGTAACGAACTCTATTTGTTTTCATTTTTTGTACATATACTCATCACTGTGGGCATGCTTAGTCTGTTCGTGTAGGGTGTATGTTATCTTTGGATGCTTAATAGTTCTTGCTTTCTTATGATTAGCTCCAGCTCGCTAATAGTTGTAGCATGTCTTATGAATGTTTGCTTGCATTGCTCTATTCATAAATTAGTATGACACCGTGGTATCCTCCTCTGAATGTTTCATTTGAATTGACTTGGCACATGCTCACGCATGCACAGGACTGTGATAATCAGTTAAGCCTTGATGAATTATTTTGCCTTGAGGATCTTGAATCACTTTCATGCCATGAGTAGTCCTATTTTGTTGCAAGCATGATAATGACAGCTATTGCTCTCTCGTTTGTCGCTCCATTACTATTGCTAGCCTTCACTTCCACTGAGTGTTTTACTCAAGTTTCCAACTCTCGTTTCTCCTTTGATGCTTTATTTGGGTTGACTTGGCGCATGCTCACACCATGTTATGACTATCCCAAGTCACCATAATCCTTTATGATCCTTTAGTTTTCAACTTGTAGTATCACTTTATGCTTTGATCAATGATGTTTTGTCGCTCTGCATGATTATGGCCATTACTACTCTCTCGTTTGTCGCTCCCTTACTGTTGCTAGCCTTCACTTTCACTGAGTATGTTTTACTCATGTTTCCAACTCCCTAAAACCAAATATTTCCAAAGTGTCCACCATACCTACCTATTAGCATCATTTGCTACTTCCGTGCATATTCAATATGCTTTGTTTTCTTCCGAATAAAATGTTTGCTTGTTATGAGAAAATTAGTTAGTAAAGCTCTCACGAACTTGATGGCACACTTTATTTCCTGCACTTAATAAACCTGAACCATTGTGAACTCTCCATGAAAGTTATATGCTTGCAAATTATAGGCTGGGGATTAGCAGAACCGTGCTGTCACGGGGAACGCTTTCAACACTTGTAAATATATACCCAGTTGATACCTTGCTCTTTTGTTTGCGGATGTCGTCGGTGTGAAATAAAAGGGGAGCTTGTAAGGCCATGGAGTTATGTATGTGTGTTAGAGAAACGCCTGGGCCGCTGGTCTAATCCATGCTGACATGGTGGAAACCTGTAGCGTAGCCATAATGATATCTATGAAGCATTCTTCTTATAAAAAAAGAGAGAGATAGATATTGATAAAAAGAAAAAAGGGAGTTTTATGAAAATAGGAAAGAGAGAAAAAAGCACCATTTTCCCATGGTTAATAAGAAGATTGTTGAGATACTCATTGTCTGCTTGCCTTGTCATTTTGATATGGGGATTCTTCTGTATCATCGGGCAAGGGGTACCCCGTTGGCGGTTCTCAATGATACGCACATACTTATGATGATAAGAACTTACCGGTAACTAAAGTTGAGTAGCATGAGGAGCGGCCCTCGTACTCAAGGGACATGGGATTTTCAGTTTATAGTCTGTCAAGCATATAACTCAGATTGGACCTCACTTTCACCTTAACCACATTAAAGATGCTTATGATAGGGGCAATGAGAGCTCAAAGCTAATGAGTACCATACTTTCAGCATTTGGAAGCTTTTCAAAATTATTCAAAACCTTTTTCTTCTACTTGTTGAGTCTCCACATATTCTTTGAGCACCTTCTTGAGAGCATAGTTGTCATTCTTTATGTTTGTTCCATTACTTGATTATTTGTGTTATGACTTTGATGCTTGTATTCTTAATATCTTTACTTCTAGTCATCACTTGAACCTCAGAGGTGCCTTGGATCAAAGGCAAGCGAGATACCACCCTATCATACCTTTTTATGAACATTGTAATGTTGCTTATGTTTGTGCTTCATGCTACTTATTATTCTTGAGTTGGAATCTCTTCATAGCTTGCAATGACTATTAAGTAGTCTCAGTTGCATACTCTTTATTATGAACTATCTAAGTAGTTGATCACATTGCTGAGAATATTTACATCATATGAAGCAAATGTGTTCGTGAAAGTTCTTTTATCGCACTCAGTTTTCAACTGAATTGCTTGAGGACAAGCAATAAGCTAAGCTTGGGGGGAGTTGATACGTCCAAAACGTATCTACTTTCCTGAACACTTTTGCTATTGTTTCTCCTCTATACTTGTGTGATTTGGATACAACTAATGTGGACTGACGCTGTTTTCAGCAGAATTGCCTCGGTGTCTACTTTTTGTGCAGAAAACCAACTATCAGGAAAAATCCCGGAAAATATGCCAAAAATCCTATTTCACCCGAAGACTCCAGGAGCCAGAATGCGAGACGGAGAAGAGCCAGGGGGTGGCCACACCACCTGGTGGCGTAGGCCAGGCCAGGCCGCACCAGGGGGTGGTGTGGGTCCCCCAGGCACCCCCTCGGCCTCTCTCTTCGCCTATAAGGAGCCTTCTAACCTAAAAACTTTGGGGGGTTTGACGTTTTTCATAAGGAGTTCCGCTACGCCGCCACCACCAGATTCCACGAAACAGCACCAGAAACTCCGTTCTGGCACCCTGCCAGGACGGGGAATTGGAGGAGATCATCGCCATGATCATCACCATCGCTTCTCCATCGACCATCCATGTTTCCCCCATCTATGAGTGAGTAATCCCCCGTTGTAGGCTATGGGGATGGTAGGGATTGGATGAGATCGTTCATGTAATGGCATCAAATTGTTAGGGCATGGTGCCTAGTATCTTTTATTAGTTCTTTATGACTTTGTTGCGACTTGTTGTGCTTAATGCTTGTCACTAGGGCCCGAGTGCCATGATTTCAGATCTGAACTTATTATTGATTCATTATGATAGTATTGTTCTTGGTCTTATCTGCAAGTGGTATACACACGTTGTTGTCTTGAACCTATGGCCCCGAAGTGATAGAAATCGGGATAACCGGAAGGGAATGGCTTTGATGTGAGGATCAAATGTGTTCACAGAGTGTTAATGCTTTGCTCCGGTGCTCTATTAAAAGGAGCACCTTAATTGCCAGTAGTTCCCTAGAGGCTCCGCTGCAAATAGGCTGGCAGGACAAAAGATGTTGTGCAAGTTCTCATTGCGAGCACGTATGACTATATATGGAACACATGCCTAGGATTGTCTAGTACTTGGATGCTTTATCTTATTTATCTGCAATTGCCCTATGTTCTGATTGCTATGTGAATTGTCTTGTCCACGCAACGCCCATCCATCCATCCCTATGCCTACCGCACTCGAATCCCACTGTTTACTGCTTTTGTTACTACTGTCTTTGCTTTACTATTGCTGTTACTTTGCTATTCCTACTACAAAACTGTTGCTACTGATAAACTGATGTGAGCAAGATTGTTTCTAGGTGCAGCTGAATTGACAACTCAGTTGTTAAGGCTTATAAATATTCTTTGGCTCCCCTTGTGTCGAATTAATAAATTGGGTTTCACTTCCCTCGAAAATACTGCGATACACCCCCTATACTTGTGGGTCATCAGGTATCACACATAGGAAGAGCAAGCAATGAACAAGCCGGCAATCTGGCAAACATCAGGATCTTATGCCTCCTAGTGCCACCTATTTTTTTGGGAGGATATAACTGACCGTTCTATCAAGGCCAAGAGAGTTCTCCGTGCATAGCTGCAAAAGAAGGAAAAAAGATTAAACAATGAAGGGACTTGGGGGCTCCACCAGCTAACATAAATACAGAAGGAGTCATTGAAGAAGAACCAGAAGTTGATGAGGTCATTATAATATAACCTACATGGATGCGGCCATACATAGCATATATGACTCGAGGAGAGCTACCCGAAGATGTAACAAAACCTTCAGGATCATCAAAGGAGATTATACAAAAGAAGTATTTTGGGAGTACTACAGCGATGTGTCACACCCGATGAAGGAAAAATTATACTCAAAGATATACATGAAGGAGTATGCGACCATCGCGAGAATATCATTTTGCGGCCCGAAAGTTGGGGAGCCCAGGCAATGCGGTACCCAAGTTGATTTTTATCACCGCAATTTGAAAAGTTGGGGCGCCAATTGCTGAGAGGGGTCTTTCGAGTGAATGATAGCCAAACCCAATATTTTCAAATTGTGCCCGTTAAGTCAAGATATTCCGTTACACTAGTTCCTGTTGTGCCCCTTCTTCGCCGGTCGCTCTTCTTAGCCACCCTACACGTGTCGTAGGGGCAAATCCATTACTCTACTTTCCTAACTCTCGACACTGAATCTTGCTGCGGTGGCGACGGTCCCTTTTCTTCCCTTCCCCGACCCTAAATCTGCCGGCGGCGGAGGACCTTTTTTCTTGCTCCCCCAACACTGAATCCGACGATGGCGGCCCAACATGTCTTGCAAGGCGAAGGTTGTAGCTACGTCGCCGACTGATTCGGGTCCGTCGGGGCCCAAGTCTAGGGCTCAACGCGTAGCAGTGGCGAGGTCTTCCGCCCCGGTTAGCGAGGAGGCCATCAAGGATTCTGCTCCCAAGGTACCTACGAGCAGCGGGTTGAAGAGAAAAGCAAGGCCGTCGACGGATTGTTCTACTCTGGTGGGGGGATGCAGCACCCAGATCTCGAAGACAAAAACCCGGGAGAAGAGCGAGAGGTGAATTTTTCTTATATGTGCCTTATCTTGCAAGTAGATTAGTTACGGCATAATAGAATCGAACTGAAATGTTCCCCTTTTTAATCAAATTAGGCACAACTTTGATGCAAGGGACCTATATGAGTTCACAGTTCATGTTCGGCAGTACACTGCAAACTTGATTTTGGTTGCGAGAGGGTTGTGTTCGGGCAAGATGTCCATCTGCTTGTGAATTGCAAAGAGGTTGTGTCTGTTTCGCAGCTGGTAGATATGCTTGCCTCTAGAATTCCCTGGGGTTCTAGACAGAGGACAAAAATTGATGTGGCGCAACATGAATGATACCTATCAGCAAATTGAGCACTCCTATGAGCTTCAGATGGTTTGGGAGTGTTGTGCAGCTGATCGTAAGGTGAAAGTTGAAGCGATCATTGATGATATGTATGCAGATGCTAGAGATCTTGCTGCCAGAGCTTCTGCTCCTAGAGAATACAGACCAATAGATGTTGATCTAGATAAGTTCAGTATACACATAGAGGTGGATTCATACATGGCAAAACTTGATGAGGGAGTTAATAAGCTAGTTTCGTCATGTACTGTGGAGATCACTGTCGATTCCAAAAACATAACTCTTGATGAAATGAGAGAGATGATCGTAAGGAAATCAGTATTAGCCCTAAGCAGATGGCAAAAATCCGGTGGTGGCATCATAAGAAGCAACAATTCATAGATGTTTTGGATACTGAAGATCTTATGCAGATTATGCGACGAAAGAAGCGAACCAGGAAGGTGTTCTTCCTTGGTACCATTTCTGATGTTGTTGAATAGGTTATAGTGGATGTAGATGCCCCTGTAGTGGCTGAACAGAATGAGGTGGTCGACGTTGATGAGATCTGATGAGAGATGCTACCCTAGGCTTGTCATATGGACCATGGGGCTCCCTTGCCTGTATTTGTAATATTGACTACTGTTGCATTTAGAGCATGTTTCTGTGATTATGTTTGTTGAGAGATTGCGATATAATGTTGTGCGAGCTATTGAGATTTTCGGACATGTCACTCATTGAAACCATCGTTGTTGTAATAAGACATAAGTACATTGTCGTTGACATGATTATGTTTCTTAAGATGACGTACCTTACTTGTTTCTGTTATTATGTTTGTTGGGACATTGTAATGTAATGTTTTGTGAAACCATGCCTAGACAAGTGATGCATAAATACATTGTAGTTGACATGATTATGTTTCTTGAGATGATGTACTGTACTTGTTTCTATTATTTTGTTTGTTGAGAGATTGTAATCTAATGTTTTGCGAAACCATGACAGGACAAGTGATGTGTAAGTACCTTGTAGTCGATATGATTTTGCTTCTTGAGTTGATGTAATATACTTGTTTCTGTGATTATGTTTGTTGAGAGATTGTAATGTGATGTTTTGTGAAACCATGATGTGATTATGATTGTTGAGAGATTGTAATGTAATGTTTTGTGAAACCATGACTGAAGAAGTGATGCATAAGTACCTTGTAGTTGACATGATTTTGTTTCTTTAGATGATGTAATATACTGGTATGTTTTCGTTAGGCAATGAAATTGGGATGGAGGGAGTGCAGGTTTAATATTTGCAATGAGAATGTGTGAAGAGAATCCATATTAGGCAGGAGACACTAATCCAGGGAAAGGGCATGGTATCCATTAAACTATTGTAACATGCCAATTTAGTCATTGTTGCAGCGGTAGAAGGGTTGCTCTCTCTCTCTCTCTCTCTCTCTCTCTCTCTCTCTCTCCGCCGCCGATGCCGACGCCGACACCATCGCCGTCGCCTGCAACGATGCATTCACCACGCTGTCCTTGAACGGCGAGGATGACCAGTCGAGCAGCGACAGCCTTCTCTTCGACATCGAGTATTCCTTCCATGATGTGAGTTCCTCTGTTTTCTCGGGCTAGGGTTAGGCAATGGTAAATATCTCGATCTGAGCTCTATATGTGCATGCAATCGTGTTTGATTTCAGCTTTGCATTTACCTATAGGTACCACGGACGATCTACAACTCTGAATGGGAGGGCCTAGATCTCGATGGAGAAGTGCCATGTGACCATGGGCTAAAACTAAGGAGATATGTTGCATTCGAAGGCAGTAACACTGGGAGAAGGTTTTTGGGCTGTACAAATCAGGTTTGTTTACATTATGTGCAACTGTGACATGAAGTAAAATGTATCGTGCATGTTCATAACACTATTGTGTGTGTGTTTTTAGGTTGGCCCGATGTGTAAAGCAGTAGAGTGGGTGGATCTTGAGTGGCCAGACGCACTTAAGAAATGTTTGACACAGTTATGGGAGATGTATGAGAAGGTCGGGGAGATTTAGTGATGTAAGTGATGCAGCTGAAAAAATTACAAGCTGTCGGTATGAAATAAGGAGCTGGAACAAGAAATCAAGAATTTGCAGTCAGAGCTAACTAACGGAATCGATGGGAGCTTGGTTGTTGGAACTGCAAAGAAGCTTCAGGATAGTCACAGGTTGCTGATTCATAATGCAGAAAAGGAGAGGGATTATCTCAGGGAAGACAAGAAGAAGCTAGAGTACTGCATTGCGGATCTGTTGAAGGAACTGAAGAAGGCGCGCGAGGGTGAACAAGGACAGACTATAGAGGATAAAGGAAATTCGAGATGAATAATTTATGTTGTGCCAATGCCTGAAGGTAGTTAACTGTAAGACCTCTAGTTGCGCTTTCCTAACTAAGCCAAACTCAATCCTCGAGCAAACTAATTTCAGACGAACACACATATCGTGCATAGAGTTAAGTTCACGCTTACGAAATCACCACTGCAGGCAGTTCAGTACTGAATAGACATATGTTGTGTTCAAGCGAGCCTGGCTCAGAGCTACCTGTTTTCCTCCCTAAGATTGGCCAGCTCCTTCAGTACTATGTCGTGCTTCAACTGTAGGTTCCAACGCTCCGTCACAGATTGGAGAAGTTGGTCCGTAGCCATACGATTTTCCTTCAAGATCCCTTTCATGATCTCCGTCTGCTTCCTAGCCGAGGTGCGACCTTCACTGTGTAGCTTCACCCAGCCGGCGTTTAACTCCTTCAGTTTCTGGCACTTGTTAGAAAGGACCGCGAGTTCAGCACGCAGTTGGTCAAAGGCCAGTTTCTGGGAATTATGCTTCTCCCTTTGGATTGCTATCTTGTCATTTAGCCAGGTCGCCAGGTCCTGGTCGATCTTTCGCCTCTTTCCCTGCAACAAAAATACATAGTATGGTTTGTTCAGTTCACCAGGACAAGCTAGTTTGTTTCCATAATTAACTGAATCGACTAGTGGCACCGTCATAATTTCAAGGAAGAAGCAATCTAGGACTAATCAACATTTTATGAATCGACTAGTGGCACTTTCATAATTTCAATTTCAAAGACAAATAAGATTTATCTGCAGTTTAGTGTGCTGTGGGTTTTTCCCAATGTCACCAAATAGTAGTGGGAGAGTGGGAAACTCATAATGCAGAAACCCATGTCTAGATACATAATGGAGAGAGCACATGGTGTCCATTCATGAACATGAACACCAAAACATGTCTAGATAGATAAGGAGTTGCCCTAGGATTCTTATTGCACCTTATAATGGGAAGCAGACTTGGGCATTGCTCCCTGAACCCTAAACATTACAAAAGGGTGGAAGACGAACTGATATTCGTGTCCCCGCTAATGGGAATCAGACTTGGGCATTGCTCCGATACGCCTCCAGACATGCCCTTAGCTCCTCGTTCTCTTTCCAAACACCCTCGAGTACGGTGATCCCTCTGCTCATGTCCGCCTTCATCTCCTTGACTGCATCCAGGCAATGGTTCCTGTCATGGTAGGCTCGGATGGTAGCCTTGGTCTCCTCAACGCGTCCTTTGAGTGCCTCGCTAACTTCATCCTGCAGGAGAATGCACCTTTACACGAGATTCTTCTTCTCCTCCATGAGCTCATTGATTATCTTGATGGCCTGTTCTTGCCTGTTCAAGTTACGGTCAAGCACTTTCTATAGCCTAACGACGTCACGTGCAAAATCTAGCGAGATCTCCTTCTGCACAGATAATTGCTTGCGTAGGCTCTCATTAGCTTGGGTGAGGGAGCGTGCAAGCTCATGTTGGTTGACAATCTTGGAACTGATCGCGGCCACCTTGTCACGGTACTCAGCCTTCGATCGCTGCATCTTTCATGTTAATTGAAATAGGAATTCTATAATTACACTCCAGGTCCTAGGTGAATACTAATACAAATCAATAAAATCCCCGTTGAATCTATTGACTGCAGTGTTAAAAAATGGACCTAGAGATCTATTCATGACCACGATAAACTAATCCTAATCACAAAAAATCCATAGTGAATCTATGAACAGCAGTATTAAGGAAAGACCAAGAGATCCAGTCATATTCATGAAAACTAATACAACTCGCAAAAGAAGAAGAAAAACCAATGCGGGGTGGATAGGATCTAAGAAATCCACATCACAACTCGGAGAAATAACAGCGTGGAGATTTGCTACCTTGCTGAGACATGGAACAAGGCCGAACAGGTCCTACAACGCCTCCGTCATGGTGGAGTCGGGCTCCACGGCCGGCCTGTAATACGTAGAAGAGGAACAGAAAGAAGAAGAAAAATAAGAAGAAGCTGAATAAGATCATGATGTAGAGGGAGATGGAGAAGAACTAGAACAAGAAGATCGTACCGAGAGGAGCCCTCGCCTGCTAGAACATTCGGCACCATTGTCGGGGGAGATTGGTCCTCGATGAGCAAGAAGTGCCTCGCGGCGATTTCTCTCCCTTTTCTCCACGAGGATCGTCAACCGGCCTCTCCCCCTCCTCAGTGGAGCCATGGCTTGCAGGGTGAGGGTGGCGGCAGCAGGAGGAAGGAGATAGTGATTAGTGTGGGAGAAGAGTCAAAGATTACAGGCCGCGGTCCAGTAGTACTAGTACTATTATACAAGACCACCGTGTACGGTCTACCTTCTCAAAGAAGCCAGGGAGGAAGGGGTAGGGAATCGATGGGACTTGTCTTTATTGCGATGGACACTTCAATGGTCTTCGGCACCGCCCAAAATCCAGTATATAATAAGGGGAGTGCGATCCGGGGTGGTCATCACGGGAATCAGCGTGCACATCCCACGTGCGTGTGTCACGTGTTGATGGGACAATGACGCGCACAACTACTGCACGATCACGTCGGCACGTCGAACTCCGTCGAACTCCACATGACAGGCATGCACGGGATATTTACGAGTCTAGAATACGCTGTGCCACTTTTGTTGTGATCAAATTATGTTCAGTACGCTAGATATTACCTTTTTTTTGATAATCGACAAATGTATGCGTGGACACGACGCACGAAACCACTGCTCATCCTTGATCAGATCGGCACCCCACTCTATGTACCTGTCATTGACCATTCGGAGCAACTACCTCGAGCATGATGCCCCCTCGCCGTGGCAATGGCAGGTCCAAGCCGTCCACTAACCGTCCTGCATCCCCAACTCTTTGCTGCATCGTTCGCGCTCGCGAGTCGCCTGCTGAGGCAGCACGTCGTGTCCGACCGCGCCAGGATCCATCGACATCGGCACTCGAGGACACCGCGATGTCGAAGCTCGTACCGGCCACGCAGGAGGAGCGTGGGGTACCTGCAACATCGCACGAGCACAAAGCAGCAGCCAGGACGGGGGAGCATGTTACACCGGTGAGTACGGACAAGAAGAGGAATGAGAAGAAGACCAGGAAGAAGAGAGGAGATAGCTATTTGGACGAGTCCGACTCGGCCAACAAGGAGGCGTTCATCAATCAGTTGGAGGCAGAAGTGGAGGAGAGTGATGTGGACCCCTGGGACAACGAAGAGGAGGAGGAGGACTCCGACGAGGAGATAGCGCGCTTATTCTAGGAAGGGGCAGTGTCGAGTCGTCACAGGAGGACACTGATGGCGGCGATGGCAGGGACCATGGCGTTGACGATGGCTTCTTCGAAATATGATCATTTATTTTATTTATTTTAGTTAGATAGATGGATTTTCACTTGTTTATGGAGGTAAAGTATCGGTGGCACCGATAGAGAGGTGGCACGGATTGACCATGCATAAAAAAAGTGGAGAAGGGAGGGGTTATCCTGCCTGTTGGATCACATAGGATCAACGGTTGGTGGAGACGATCCGCGTGACATCTGTGTCAGCCAATCAGGGCATAGCACCCAGAGTGAGAACATGTTTGGGATCTCCACACGTTTGGGCTTTTGTGATATTTGTGACCCATAGAGGGAAAATCTCTTTTCGGAATCCGCCTATGGATCCACTAGTGTCATTGAAATGTGTGTTCTCTTCAGAGACCACACATGGATCCACCAGTGTCATTGCATGTGTGTTCTTTTTACTAACAACAACCACAGTCATTGCATGTGTGTTCTTTTCACATACCACATATGGATCCACCTTGCATGTGTGCTCTTTTCACAATCCACCTATGGATCCACCAGTGTCATTGCATGTGTGCTCTTTTTACCCACAACAACTAGAGTCATTGCATGTGTGTTCTCTTCAGAGACCACATATGGATCCACCAGTGTCATTGGATGTCTGTTCTTTTTACTAACAACAACGAGAGTCATTTCATGTGTGTTCTTTTCACATACCACATATGGATCCACTAGTGTCATTGAAATGTGTGTTCTCTTCAGAGGCCACACATGGATCCACCATTGTCATTAGATGTGTGTTCTTTTTACTAACAACAACTGGAGTCATTGCATGTGTGTTCTTTTCACAATCCACCTATGGATCCACCAGTGTCATTGCATGTGTGCTCTTTTTACTAACAACAACCAGAGTCATTGCATGTGTGTTCTCTTCAGAGACCAAACATGGATCCACTAGTGTCATTGCATGTGTGTTCTTTTCACATACCACAACTCGAGTCATTTCATGCGCATTCTTTTCACATACCACATATGGATCCACCAGTGTCATTGAAATATGTGTTCTCTTCAGAGACCACACATGGATCCACTAGTGTCATTGCATGTCTGTTCTTTTTACTAACAACAACTGGAGTAATTGCATGTGTGTTCTTTTCACATACCACATATGGATCCACCAGTGTCCTTGCATGTGTTCTCGTTTTACTAACAATAGCCAGAGTCATTGCATGTGTGTTCTCTTCAGAGACCACACATGGATCCACCAGTGACATACCACATATGGATCCACCAGTGTCATTGAAATGTGTGTTCTCTTCAGAGACCACACATGGATCCACTAGTGTCATTGCATGTGTGTTCTTTTTACTAACAACAAACAGAGTCATTGCATGTGTGTTCTTTTCACATACCACATATGGATCCACCAGTGTCATTGCATGTGTGCTCTTTTCACAATCCACCTATGGATCCACCAGTGTAATTGCATGTGTGCTCTTTTTACTAACAACAACCAGAGTCATTGCATGTGTGTTCTCTTTAGAGACACACATGGATCCACTAGTTTCATTGAAATGTGTGTTTTCTTCAGAGACCACACATGGATCCACCAATGTCATTGCCTGTGTGTTATTTTTACTAATAACAGCCAGAGTCATTGCATGTGTGTTCTCTTCAGAGACCACACATGGATCCACCAATGTCATTGCATGTGTGTTCTTTTTACTAACAACAACCAGAGTCATTTCATGACTATTCTTTTCGCATACCACATATGGATCCACCATATTCATTGAAATGTGTGTTCTCTTCAGAGACCACACATGGATCCACCAGTGTCATTGCATGTGTGTTCTTTTTACTAACAACAACTGGAGTCATTTCATGACTATTCTTTTCACATACCACATATGGATCCGCTAGAGTCATTGAAATGTGTGCTCTTTTTACTAACAACAACCAGAGTCATTTCATGTGTGTTCTCTTTATAGACCACACATGCATCCACCACTGTCATTACATGTGTGTTCTTTTAACAGACCACAACTGGAGTCATTGCATGTGTGTTCCTTTCACAATCCACCTATGGATCCACCAGTGTCATTGCATGTGTGTTCTTTTTAGTAACAACAACCAGAGTCATTGCATGTGTGTTCTCTTCAGAGACCACACATGGATCCACCAGTGCCATTGCATGTGTGTTCTTTTTACTAACAACAACTAGAGTCATTTCATAACTATTCTTTTCACATACCACATATGGATCCACCAGTGTCATTGAAATGTGTGTTCTTCTCATTAACCATAGCTAGAGTCATTGGATGTGTGATCTCTTCAGAGACCACACATGGATCCACCAGTGTCATTCCATGTGTGTTCTTTTTACTAACAACATCTGGAGGCATTTCATGACTATTATTTTCACATACCGCCTATGGATCCATCAGTGTCATTGCATGTGTGTTCTTTTTACTAACAACTACACGAGTAATTGCATGTGTGTTCTTTTCACATACCACATATGGATCCACCAGTGTCATTGAAATGTGTGTTCTCTTCAGAGACCACACATGAATCCACTAGTGTCATTGCATGTCTGTTCTTTTTACTAACAATAACTGGAGTAATTGCATGTGTGTTCTCTTCACATACCACATATGGATCGACCAGTGTCATTGCATGTGTTCTCGTTTTACTAACAATAGCCAGAGTCATTGCATGGGTGTTCTCTTCAGAGACCACACATGGATCCACCGGTGTCATTGCATGTGTGTTATTTTTACTGACAACAACTTGAGTCATTTCATGACTATTCTTTTCACATACCACATATGGATCCACCAGTGTCACTGAAATGTGTGTTCTCTTCAGAGACCACACATGGATCCACCAGTTCCATTGCATGTGTGTTCTTTTTACTAACAACAACTAGAGTTATTGCATGTGTGTTCCTTTCACATACCACATATGGATCGACCAGAGTCATTGAAATGTGTGTTCTCTTCAGAGACCACACATGGATCCACCAGTGTCGTTGCATGTGTGTTCATTTTACTAACAACAACTGGAGTCATTGCATGTCTGTTATTTTCACAATCCACCTATGGATCCACCAGTGTCATTGCATGTGTGCTCTTTTTACTAACAACAACCAGAGCCATTGCATGTGTGTTCTCTTCAGATACCACATAGGGATCCACTAGTGTCGTTGCATGTGTGTTCTTTTTACTAACAACAACTGGAGTCATTTCATGACTATTCTATTCACATACCACATATGGATACACCAGAGTCATTGAAATGTGTGTTCTCTTTAGAGGCCACACATGGATCCACCAGTGTCATTGCATGTGTGTTCTTTTTGCTAACAACAACCGGAGTCATTTCATGACTATTCTCTTCACATACCACATATGGATCCACCAGAGTCATTGAAATGTGTGTTCTTTTTAGAGACCACACATGGATCCACCAGTGTCATTGCATGTGTGTTCCTTTTACTAACAACAACTGGAGTCATTTCATGACTATTCTTTTCAGATACCACATATGGATCCACCAGTGTCATTGAAATGTGTGTTCTTCTCATTAACCACAGCTAGAGTCATTGGATGTGTGTTCTCTTCAGAGACCACACATGGATCCACCAGTGTCATTGCATGTGTGTTCTCTTTACTAACAACAACTGGAGTCATTTCATGACTATTATTTTCACATACCGCCTAGGGATGCACCAGTGTCATTGAAATGTGTGTTCTCTTAAGACACCACACATGGATCCAGTAGTGTCATTGCATGTGTGTTATTTTTACTAACAACAACCAGAATCATTGCATGTGTGTTCTTTTCACATACCACATATGGATCCACCAGTGTCATTGCATGTGTGCTCTTTTCACAATCCACCTATGGATCCAGCAGTGTCATTGCATGTGTGCTCTTTTTCTAACAACAACCAGAGTCATTGCATGTGTGTTCTCTTCAAAGACCACACATGGATCCACCAGTGTCATTGCATGTGTGTTCCTTTTACTAACAACAATCAGAGTCATTTCATGTGTGTTCTTTTCACATACCACATATGGATCCACCAGTGTCATTGAAATGTGTGTTCTCTTCAGAGACCACACATGGATCCACCAGTGTCATTGCATTGTGTTCTTTTTACTAACAACAACTGGAGTCATTGCATGTGTGTTCTGTTCACATACCACATATGGATCCACCCGTGTCATTGCATGTGTGTTCTTTTTACTAACAACAACTAGAGTCATTTCATGACTATTCTTTTCACATACCACATATGGATCCGCTAGTGTCATTAAAATGTGGGTTCTCTTCAGAGACCACACATGGATCCACCAGTTTTATTGCATGTGTGTTCTTTTTACAAACAACAACCAGAGTCATTGCATGTCTGTTCTTTTCACATACCACATATGGATCCACAAGTGTCATTGCATGTGTGTTCTTTTCACAATCCACCTATGGATCCACCAGTGTCATTGCATGTGTGTTATTTTTACTAACAACAATCAGAGTCATTGCATGTGTGTTCTCTTTAGAGACCACACATGGATCCACTAGTGTCATTGCATGTGTGTTCTTTTTAGTAACAACAACTGGAGTCATTGCATGTGTGTTCTTTTCACATACCACATATGGATCCACCAGTGTCAGTGAAATGTGTGTTCTCTTCAGAGACCACACATGAATCCACCAGTGTCACTGCATGTGTGTTCTTTTTACTAACAACAACTGGAGTCATTGCATGTGTGTTCTTTTCACATACCACATATGGATCCACAAGTGTCATCGAAATGTGTGTTCTCTTTAGAGACCACACATGGATCCACTAGTGTCATTGCATGTGTGTTCTTTTTACTAACAAAAACTAGAGTCATTGCATGTGTGTTCTTTTCACAATCCACCTATGGATCCACGAGTGTCATTGCATGTGTGCTCTTTTTACTAACAACAGCCAGAGTCATTGCATGTTGATACATTGCAAATGTATCTATAATTTTTGATGTTCCATGCTTGGTTTTATCTACTTTCTTGTGTTTTGTCCACACTTTGTAGTACTTTTCATATGATTTCTTGGACTAACCTATTAACAAGAGCCACAGTGCCAGCTGCATGTTTTCTGCTGTTTTTGGTTTCAGGAAGTCAGAATGAATATTCTCGGAATTGGACGGGACAAAAGCCAAAGTTATTATTTTACCGGGGCACACTTGGAGCCAGAATACGAGATGGAGAGCGTCTAGGGCCCGGCCACACCACCTGGCTGCGCGGCCAGGCCTAGCCCACGCTAGGGGGTGGTCTGGCCGCCCCAGGCACCCCCTCGGCCTCTCCTTCCGCCTATATATTGCCTCTAATACGGAAACCTTAAGTACCCGATCGAAAATCCACGAAAGAGTCTGTAGCCTCCATCATCTCCATCCCTAGATCGAGACAGATCTAAAGCTCTTCCCGGCCCCCTGCCGTAGAGGGGAATTCACCCTGGAGGCCTTCTTCATCACCATGCAAGCCTCCAGTGTGATGCGTGAGTAGTTCATCTCTGTACTACGGGTCCATGTAGTAGCTAGATGGCTGGTTCTCCTTCTTTGTGCTTTCATGTCTAGATCTTGTGAGCTCCGTTCATGATCAAGATCATCTATTTGTAATTCTGCATGTTGTGTTTGTGGGGATCCGATGGATATTGAGATGCTATTTCAGATTGAATATTGATTCTATCATGTCTTTGTTATTTGTGATCTTGCATGCTTTCCGTTGTTAGTAGCTATCTTGGCCAAGTAGATGCTAGCAACTCCAAGAGTTAGTATTTATGCTCCATAGTGGGTTCATGCCTCTAATAATCTGGGGAAGTGACAGAAATCTCTAAGGTACTAGATGTGCTGTTGCAACTAGGGAGAAAACAACAATCCTTTGTTCGGAGAACAATTGTATTGTTTACTTTACACGCAATTCGTAATGCTATAATCTGTTGCTTGCAACTTAATACTGGAGGGGGTTCGGATGATAACCTGAATGTGGATTATTAGTCATAGATGCAGTTGGATGGCGGTCTATGTATAATGTTGTAATGCCCAATCGAATCTCAAAGGAGTCAAGATGAGTAGTATATGCTTGTATGCTTTCTCGATGTTTGTCAATTGCCCCGCTGTAATTTATTCACCCAGCATGTTATCTATCGTAAGGAGAGCCACCTCTAGTGAACTATGGACCCCGGTCCTTTCTTTTACATTCAATCTACAATCATACTGTTTACTGCTTTGTGTTTACTTTCTACAAACTATTACTTCCTTCCATTCGATATGTTTAATCCTTTGTTTTCAGCAAAATCGGTGAGATTGACAACCTCATCACAAGTTGGGGGCAAAGTTCTGTGGTTGTGTTGTGTAGGTCTCCACGTTGCTACTAGCACCGGTAGTGTGCCCATCCAAGGCTCAGCTAGCAACACCTTTGGGGTGTTTCCTTGCTTCTACTGGATTGATAACCTTGGTTTCGTACTGAGGGAAAACTTGCTGCTGTGCTCATCATACCTTCCTCTTGGGGTTCCCCAACGGGCTCGATATATTTTGGGCCATCAAGCTCTTTTTCTGGCGTTGTTGCCGGGGAGTCAAGGACATCTTCACAAGGGGAGTCCCTCATAACCAATCTCTTTACTTTGTGATTTTTGTTTTGCTTAGTTTACTTTTGTTTTGCTTGCTTGTTTCTTTATCAAAAACACAAAAAAATTAGTTTTACTAGTTTGCTTTCTTTATCAAAAACACAAAAAATGACTACTCTAGAAAATACTAAGTTGTGTGACTTCGCTAGCGCCAACAACAATGATTTTATGAGCACACCTATTGCTCCACCTGTGCCTGAAGCTACTTTCTTTGAGATAAAACCTGCTTTACTCAATCTTGTTATGAGAGAAAAAATTTCTGGTATTGGTAATGAAGATGCCGCTGCTCATCTAAATAACTTTGTTGTACTTTGTGAGATGCAAAAGCATAGGGATATAGATGGTGATATTATTAAGCTTAAATTGTTTCCTTTCTCTTTGAGAGGAAAAGCTAAAGAGTGGTTGAATTCCTTAACTAGGAATAGTATTGATTCTTGGACTAAATGCAAGGATGCTTTCATTGGAAAATACTATCCTCCTGCTAAGATTATATCTATGAGAAGTGAAATAATGAAGTTTAAACAATCTGATAATGAACATGTTGCTCAATCTTGGGAAAGAATGAAATCTTTGGTAAAGAATTGTCCCACTCATGGACTGACTTCTTGGATGATCATCCAAAACTTTTATACAGGATTGAACTATTCTTCAAGGAACATATTGGATTTTGCTGCTGGAGGTACCTTTATGACCATTACTTTGGGTGCTGCAACAAAGCTTATGGATAATATGATGGTTAACTATTCTGAATGGCATACTGAGAGAGCTCCACAAGGTAAGAAGGTAAATTCTATTGAGGAAACCTCCTCCTTGAGTGATAAGATTGATATTATTATGTCTATGCTTGTTAATGGGAAAGCCCATATTGATCCAAATAATGTTCCTTTGGCCTCTTTGGTTGCTCAAGAAGAGCAAGTTGATGTGAACTTTATAAGAAATAACACTTTTAGCAACAATGCCTACATTTTGGTAACAACAATTATAAGCCATATCCTCCCAACAATGGTAATGCTTATGGAAGTTCCTACAACAATAATAGGAGTGCTCCCTCTAAACTTGAAGTTATGCTTAAAGACTTTATTAGTAAACAAACTGCTTTCAATAAAACTATTGAGGAAAAACTCTCTAATGCTAAAAGAAATATAGCATCTTTGGCTGAAGCTCAATCTTCTTTTAATAAAATGGCTGCTAAACCTGAAACTAATGATAATCCATTTGCAGCTACTAATGCCATACAAGTTAGAATTGATGAAAATGTTAGACTATTAGCTGAATAACATGCTAAGTGGGAAAGAGAAGATGAAATTGCTAGAAACATTAGTGTTTCTACTATCACCACCACTAGTGTTGAGGCTAGTAATATCTCTACTACCTTAGATGATAATTATGATTTTGATCTTGATGGTTGCAATATCTCTGAACTTATTAAGTTCCTAAAAAAGCTTGCTAAAAGTCCTAATGCTAGTACTATGAACATGGCCTTTAGAAAACACATTACTGATGCTCTCGTAAAGATTAAAGAAGAAAAGATGAAACATAAAGCTTCTATTCCTATAAAACAAGAAGATGGTTGGGAACCCATCATTAATATGAAAGTGAATGATTTTGATTTCAAAGCTTTATGTGATCTTGATAGTAGTGTTTCTATTATGCCTAGAAGGATTTATGATATGCTTGATTTGCCTCCACTTGAAGATTATTATTTGAATGTCCCACTTGATGATAATGCTAAAAAGAAACTCATGGGGAGTTTTAATGATGTTCTTATTATGGTTAACAATGCCTATGTCCCCGTTGATTTCTATGTTTTGGATGTTGAATGCAATGCTTCTTGTCCTATTACTTTGGGAAGACCTTTTCTTAGAACTATTGGTGCCATTATTGATATGAAAGAAGGCACCATTAAATATCAATGCCCACTCAAGAAAGGTATAGAACACTTCCCTAAAAAGAGAGATAATATTCCTTTTGCCTCTTCTATGAAAACAAAACTTGCTCTTAATGCTTCTTCATTTGAGAACACTTGATTCTTTTTCTTGCTTCTTATGCCTAACTTAAAGGCGTTAAAGAAAAGTACTTATTGGGAGATAACCCAAAAGTTTTAGATGAGTCTTCGAAGTTATTACTTCAGTAATAACCGCTCCTGATCCTTTTTATTTGCTTTTTGTGCCAAGAATCACCTCTAATGAGAGAGAAGTAATGATTGGGAAAGTTGCTGTCCCGAAACAAATTTCTAGGCTTCACCGTAAAAATTCGTGTAAAATCTCTGTAGGTCCTTTTGAGGCATTAATTTTTGTGCTTCTGCCCCAGGTTGTTATCTAACTTTATTTAGTTCAAAACTTTTTGATTTGAGCAACAGAAGGTCTTCGAAAAAATTTGTCTTCACCTGCTGGTCTGTTTTGACAGACTTCTGCCATTTTCTGCATTTGCTTCTTGTTGGTTCCTTTTTGAGTTCTTTTGGCGAATTGAGCTTTTTGAGGGAAGTGCTACAGTATCTTGTGTTTTAATGGAAGTTTTATTGGTGTTAGAACTTAACCTAAAGACTTATTATCTTGAGTGCACTAATGTTGCTAATAAAGATTGTGTGAAGTTTTGTATGAAGGAAAAATTTTAGGTGTATGGAAGATGGAAGGAATGAGTAATGAGATGAAGGATGGACTAAAGCTTAAGCTTGGGGATGCCACGCGTGTCACCCCAATAAATATCCAAGAAGTACAAGCATCAAAGCTTGGGGATTCCCAAGGCATCCCCCTCTTCATCAATAAAAATCCCAAGTTTGTTCCAAACGCTTCATTTTTATTGTTTCATGCACAGTTGTGTTGTTCTTGGAGCGTCTTCTTTTTCGTTTTTGTGTTGGTTTTTCGTTTGCTTTGTTTGCTGAATAAATTGGTTGGACCCCCTCTTTCATACATTGGTTTTCAAATAGTTTGGTTTGGATTGGAAAAGAGTAGGAAAGCTCATGCTTAAGTGGTAAAGAGAGTTTGTTTTTGACTGTGGCCTATGCTTTGTCATGCCATGCTTGATATTGTTTTGGCTTTATGATTAGTATTATTTGCTGTAGCATGAATTGTTATAAACAATTGAGATTGCTTAATGTGCCTTGGATGAATCATGCGTTGTTTTAGCATATTAAAGCATAGTATAGTGGTATTCTCCTTTGATGCTTTATTTGGGTTGACTTGGCGCATGCTCACACCATGTTATGACTATCCAAAGTCATCATAGCCTTTATGATCCTTTAGTTTTCAACTTGTAGTATCACTTTATGCTTTGATCAGTGATGTTTTGTCGCTCTGCATGATTATGGCCATTATTGCTCTCTTAATTTGTCGCTCCCAGTCTTTTGCTAGCCTCCATAACCAAGTATGAGTTCCACTCATGCATCCAACTCCCTAAACCAAGTTCCATGTAGTCCACCATACCTACCTGCTAGCATATGCTATTCCAAGTATATTCATGTTTTTGTCTATCTTCCAAATTAAACTTGTTATGAGAAAACTAGTGATTAACGCTCTCATGAACTTGATGGCACACTTTACTTTTTTGCACTTAATAAACTTGAACCATTGGGTCCTTCTTTGTTGCGTATATGCTTGCGCTTTATAAATTCAAGTTAGCAGAACCATGTATCATGGGGAACGCTTTCAACATTGCACCTGTACTTTGTACCCCGTTCATATCATGTTCTTTTGCTTATGGATCCCGGCGGTGTGAAATAAAAGTGGAACTTGTAAGATCATGGAGTTTGTATGTGTGTTAGAGAAACGCCTGGGCCGCTAGCCTAAGCCATGCCTAATCATGGTGGAAACTTGCAGCATCACCATAATGAGCACTCTATGAAGCATCCTCAATAAAAACCTATGTAAATAGCAAATAAAAAGATCGCTGAGATGCTCATTGTCTGCTTGCCTTGTCATTTTGATTATGGGATAGCTCCTGTATCATGTGCAAGGGGTACCCCGTTGGTGGTTCTTTATGATACATATGTACTTACAATGACAAGAGCTTACTTGTGACTAAAGTTGAGTAGCATGAGGTTCGGTCTTCGTAAGTAAGGGGCATGAGATTTCGGTTTATAACTTGTCAAGCATATCCTCTTAGTTGTGTCACTTTAACCTTAATCACTCCAAGATGCTTATGATAGGGGCAATAAGAGCTGAAAGCTATAAGTACCATAATTTTTGGAAGCTCTTTATGAAACTTGAATCTCTGCTTCCTTCTATGAAGGAATTTCTTCCACCATTATATTGAGTCTCCACCTTCTATCTTTATGCACCTACTTTGAGAGCATAGTGGCCATTCTTAGTTCTATGTGCATTGTCCCAAGACTAGTTGATTGATGCATAACTTGATATTGCTTGTTTTAAACTATTTGTATCTAGTCACTCTTATGAACTTTGAAGGTGCCATATGCATTTAAATTTGCTACTCTATGAGGGACAAGCTGAATGCTATTATGCTGTGTTTTCTTTATGTGAGACAAACAAACGTCTTGCAAAGCATTGTTATTCATGAATCTTTTGTTTATGCCTTTTCATGTTGCAACATAGTTTCTTTGTCTTATTGCTAGAACTTTGTCTTTCATGTTATGATTGAAGTACTATGATCCCAGCTTTAAATGTTTTACAAATACTTTGATCAAGTTTATGATGGTGCATGTCACCTCAAAAATCATTCTTTCTTTTTATCACTTACCTACTCGAGGATGAGCAGGAGTTAAGCTTGGGGATGTTGATACATTGCAAATGTATCTATAATTTTTGATGTTCCATGCTTGGTTTTATCTACTTTATTGTGTTTTGTCCACACTTTGGAGTACTTTTCATATGATTTCTTGGACTAACCTATTAACAAGAGCCACAGTGCCAGCTGTATGTTTTCTACTGTTTTTGGTTTCAGGAAGTCAGAATATGAATATTCTCGGAATTGGACGGGACAAAAGCCAAAGTTACTATTTTACCGAGGGACACTTGGAGCCAGAATACGAGATGGAGAGGGGCTGGGGCCCGGCCACACCACCTGGCCGCGCGGCCAGGCCTGGCCCGTGCCATGGGTGGTCTGGCCGCCCCAGGCACCCCCTCGGCCTCTCCTTCCGCCTATATATTTCCTCTCATACGGAAACCCTAAGTACCCGATCAAAAATCTATGAAAGAGTCTATAGCCGCCGTCATCTCCATCCCTAGATCAGGAGGGACCTGAAGCTCTTCCGGGCACCCTGGCGGAGAGGGGAATTCACCCTGGAGGCCTTATTCACCATCATGCAAGCCTCTAGTGTGATGCGTGAGTAGTTCATCTCTGGACTACGGGTCCATGTAGTAGCTAGATGGCTGGTTCACCTCCTTTGTGCTTTCATGTCTAGATCTTGTGAGCTCCGTTCATGATCAAGATCATCTATTTGTAATTCTGCATGTTGTGTTTGCGGGGATCCGATGGATATTGAGATGCTATTTCAGATTGATTATTGATTCTATCATGTCTTTGTTATTTGTGATCTTGCATTCTTTCCATTGTTACTAGCTATCTTGGCCAAGTAGATGCTAGCAACTCCAAGACTTAGTATTTATGCTCCATAGTGGGTTCATGCCTCTGGTAATCTGGGAAAGTGACAGAAATCTCTAAGGTACTAGATGTGCTGTTGCTACTAGGGAGAAAACAACAATCCTTTGTTCATAGAACAATCGTATTGTTTACTTTACACGCAATTCGTAATGTAATAATCTGTTTCTTGCAACCTTAATACTGGAGGGGGGTCAGATGATAAACTGAAGGTGGATTATTAGTCATAGATGCAGTTGGATGGCGGTGTATGTATAATGTTGTAATGCCCAATCGAATCTCAAAGGAGTCAAGATGAGTAGTATATGCTTGTATGCTTTCTCGATGTTTGTCAATTTCCCCGCTGTAATTTGTTCACCCAGCATGTTATCTATCTTAAGGAGAGCCACCTCTAGTGAACTATGGACCTCGGTCCTTTCTTTTACATTGAATCTACAATCAAACCGTTTACTGTTTTGTGTTTACTTTCTGCAAACTATTACTTCCTTCCATTCGTTACGTTTAATCCTTTGTTTACACCAAAACCGGTGAGATTGCAAACCTCATCACAAGTTGGGGGCAAAGTTCTGTGGTTGTGTTGTGCAGGTCTCCACATTGCTACTAGCACCGGTAGTGCGCCCTGCCAAGGCTCAGCTAGCAACACCTTTGGGGTGTTTCCTTGCTCCTACTGGATTAATAACCTTGGTTTCGTACAGAGGGAAAACTTGCTGCTGTGCTCATCATACCTTCCTCTTGGGGTTCCCCAACAAGCTCGATATATTTTGGGCCATCACATGTGTGTTCTCTTTAGAGACCACACATGGATCCAACAGTGTCATTGCATGTGTGTTCTTTTTACTAACAACAACTTGAGTCATTTCATGACTATTCTTTTCACATACCACCTAGGGATGCACCAGTGTCATTGAAATGTGTGTTCTCTTAAGACACCATACATGGATCCAGTAGTGTCATTGCATGTGTGTTCTTTTTACTAACAACAACCAGAGTCATTGCATGTGTGTTCTTTTCACATACCACATATGGATCCACCAGTGTCATTGCATGTGTGCTCTTTTTACTAACAACAGCCAGAGTCATTGCATGTGTGTTCTCTTCAGAGACCACACATGGATCCACCAGTGTCATTGCATGTGTGTTCTTTTTACTAACAACAACTGGAGTCATTTCATGACTATTCTTTTCACATACCACATATGGATCCACCAGAGTCATTGCATGTGTGTTCTTTTCACAATCCACCTATGGATCCACCAGTGTCATTGCATGTGTGTTCTTTTTACTAACAACAACTAGAGTCATTGCATGTGTGTTCTTTTCACAATCCACCTATGGATCCACCAGTGTCATTGCACGTGTGTTCTTTTTACTAACAACAACCAGTGTCATTGCATGTGTGTTCATTTTACTAACAACAACTGGAGTCATTGCATGTGTGTTCTTTTCACATACCACATATGGATCCACCAGTGTCATTGCATGTGTTTTATTTTCATAATCCACCTATGGATCCACTAGTGTCATTGCATGTGTGCTCTTTTTACTAACAACAACCAGAGTCATTGCATGTGTGTTCTCTTCGGAGACCACACATGGATCCACCAGTGTCATTGCATGAGTGTTTTTTTACTAACAACAACTGGAGTCATTTCATGTGTGTTCTTTTCACATATCACATATGGATCCACCAGTTTCATTGAAATGTGTGTTCTCTTCAAAGACCACACATGGATCCACCAGTGTCATTGCATGTGTGTTCTTTTTACTAACAACAACTGGAGTCATTGCACGTGTGTTCTTTTCACATACCACATATGGATCCACTGGTGTCATTGAAATGTGTTCTCTGTTCAGAGACCACACATGGATCCACCAGTGTCATTGCATGTGTATTCTTTTCACAATTCACCTATGGATCCACTAGTATCATTGCATGTGTGCTCTTTTTGCTAACAATAACCAGAGTCATTGCATGTGTGTTCTCTTTAGAGACCACACATGGATCCACTAGTGTCATTGCATGTGTGTTCTTTTTACTAACAACAACTAGAGTCATTTCATGTGTGTTCGTTTCACATACCACATATGTCGTCGGATTGAGGACACGTACGCCATGTGGTGGTCCTCGAGGCGTGCGGAAGAGAGGGGTGTGAGACGTACGGTGTTCCGGGACGGGAGCACACAAGTTTACCCATGTTCGAATCGACCGGCTTTGGATGGATCCTACTCCTCCTAGCAATCCAGTAATATGGCAGAGTCGGAATATGGGTTACAAGGGTTTCGCCTGTGCGAGTTGAGATTGTAGACTATTGAGGTGTGCCCTAAAGGCTCTCCCTAGGACGGCTTATATAGATATCCGACCTAGGGTTTACAGGAGTGATCTATCCGACTACGACTAAGAGTCGGTTACAGAGTACATCTTGAACTACAAGTAACATTATGGGCCTAAGTCGGTAAGTCTTCTGGGCCTTCCCGTAGCCGGATTGGACTCCGTCTTTCTCCCTTACTGGGCTGCCCGTGAAGCAAAGCTCTAACCCGAAGTGGGCGACCCTGGTTAATGAGGAACTGTGAGGATACCCGGAAAGTATATCCCCAACAACAGCCCCCAGAGGCCTCCAAGATCCAAAATAAGTCAGACCTATCAACAGGTTATTCGGATTTTCCAGCTTGATTTCAAACTAAGCCGGAACTTGGTTCCTAACGCCACCTAACACAAGTCATGGTCAAGTCACGTCATTTGACAGGCATTCCGTCAGCACGACCGTTGGTGGGTCCGCGGTTTGCGGAACCGAGGCGCCGTTTCAATGCGTGCGTGGAGATCGAGGCGATGTAATCATCGCGTGGCTCCTTCCCAGTTCCTTCCACGACGCGTGACGGTTACACTGTAGCATTTGCACGAATCTTGGCGAGTTAGGGTGATATAAGTGGTTAGGATTTTCTCCTTCTCCTTTCACCAGTCCTTTGCCTTTTCCTCTCCTCCCAATCTCCCTGCGCGCACAGAGCTCCCCCGTTCCTCCCCCACAAAACTCCCAGCGCCGCCCCTTCTAGGTCAACTGCTCTCCGGAGAAATGGCTTCATCTTCCTCCTCTGGCTTGGCGGCAGCGGCAGCGGCGACGGCGGAAGCGGTGGCGGAGAAAGCCTCAAGAACGTGGAGAAGGAAGGGCTCCTTGCCGTCGGCGACTGGCGGAGCGGCTTCGAGGAAACCGTCCCCAACCCGCGTGACAGCGAGCGGGTCCACTTTGGCACCCACCTCGACAGAGGTTTGTCGTTTCCTCCCTCGGAGTTCTTCTCTGAGGTGATTGATCATTACAGAGTTCAACTCCATCATCTTCCTCCCAACACTCTCTTAGAGATGAGCGCGTACGCTTCGTTGTGTGAGGGCTTTCTCGGCATTAGGCCGAGTTTGACTCTTTTCCGGTACTATTTTCATGTCCGGAGAAACTCCATTACCGCCGGTGTTCCTTACATCACCGGCAATATTAGTTTTTCGCTTAGACGCGAGCACGCGTATCCCAAAATTCTAGCTAGTGACTCGGTCAAACAATGGCTAGCCACGTTTTTCTATGATAGGGATATTCCGGCTCCCGGCAAAGCTACTGCTTTGCTGGCTTTTGTTGACGGAGCTGCCACGGCCCAACCTTCTTGGGACGAGGCTGCTCCGGATCTCACCGACGATCTGATCCTCGCTAAGGGACTGAAGGGATTTAGGGTTTGGGGCCCTCCGCATCAGCCCCAAATCATACACCACTCAGGGCTACATAAGCCAGATCAAGTGGCTAATCAGGGAGCGGATCGAGAGGAGGATCCCGGAGGTTTCTCTAGATATGCATACGGCGGAAAACCCCGTAGTGCTGGTAAGCTTCCATCAATACACTTTTTATGTGTTTCAATCTTCGAGTTATACTGCAATACTGATATGTTTTCTTATTTTCAGCTTGCCGACCTCCCCGAGTCGGAACTTGCTCCGCTCGAAGGATATCCTCCTGAGTTTTCTCAGGAGACAGAGGTGGTCCCATTGCCGGACCTTGTGCTCAAGAAGCGTAAAGCTCCGACAGTGGCTGTTGGCACAAAGGAGGTGCCCGTCGTGAAGAGGTAACTTTCAATCACAACTTCCACCTTTGTACTTTACTCGAATTTCTTTCCGAGATGTAATGTTTCCGACTTTACTACATTCTTAGAGAAAAATCGATCATCAAGGGCAAGGGGAAGGGAACTTATTCGAAGCCCCTGCGATAGACGAAGCTGACCATAGCTTCCCTCGCCGTGGCTCCTCCGACTCCTGCCCCTCAACCTTCTGCAACACCGGCGACCATTCCTTCCCCGATCGTCGCAGAAGATCTGGCTCCTTCAACGGAGCCCGCGATCCTTGAATCGCAAACTGCTGTCACCATGGGTGAGTCAGATCTAGATAATGGTGAACCCTCTTTGGGTAATGATCCCTCGGCAGAAACCTTCGCCGAAAACCTTATCAGCAATCCAGGACTTGCCAAGTTTGGCATGTCTCGGAAATCTGCTGAAGAAATCCAGCGGCTCGCTAAGCAATGCTTGGAGAAAAGTACTTTATCCACCGAAGAAGAAGCGCAAGAAGCAGAGGATGCCAAGTTCTCTGACCTTCTTGCCCAGGTGCGCCTTCGCGACAAGAGGATTAGGACTGGTGAGCTTCCAACAGCCCCAGTGATTCCTCTAACTCTCGCCGAAAAGGTGGCCGCTGAAGTGAACGCGGGTTTGGATAAACTCACCCGCGAACAATATGTAAGTCGGAATTCCAACTCCTGTGTTTTCCTTTATTTTATATCATATCCTCTAGCCCCCAAGCATGAAGTAGGATATATAATCCGGGTTTATGCTTCATTAGGATGCCAAAGAACGAACTAGTGTAGCCCCCAAGGCTCGTGCTGATATTAGCAAAAATATTAGCCCGAGTCTTAAGTAGCTTTATGGCTTTGGGTATTCTGACTTACAGAAAGTATGTTCCTATAACCAGGATTTACTGAAGAATGTCTGCGATAAGCAGAGAGAGATCAAAGCTCTTCGGCTTGAAAATGCTGAACTTAAAGTTGCCAAGGATGAGGCGGAAGGTAAACATTTCGAGACTCGAACCTTGTCTTTGTTATTTTCAATGTCGAATTTTTCTGAACTATTGTTCTTTTTGACTTACAGCGCTGGTGAAACAATCCTGTGCCATGATCGAAGAGGCCGAGAACCTCAAGACTTTGGTGGTGGAGAACAAGGAGCTTCGCCAAGAGCTGGACCAGCTCAAGGTAAATCATGAAAAGAGTATATCTCAAGTCCTTGAATCCTTCTCCATGGCTACTGAAGAGCGTGACCGCAAGATCGCTGCTCAAGATAAAATAATCTCGGACCTCAAGAATGAGCTTAGAAGAGAGAGGGACCTTTCCCAGGCGCTCCGGGCTAAACTCCAGAGTCTCCGGGAGGAGAAGACCAAAATTGACGACGTCATTTTCGGTACGTTCCATCTGTCTGACTTTGTCTTTTTCTTCGACTTCTACCAATGTCGGATTTTTCTTAACTTGTGTTGTGTATAGGTCCTCTGAACTTGACGGACTCTTCTTCCACCGAGCCCCACACCCACCGGCTTACCCAAGTCGGTGACCTGCTTCATGACTTGTGTCAATCCCTTGAGGACATCGGCGAAGCTCTCAAGATACCGGACATGCACAGCATATCTGATTTTCAGGTGCGGGATAAGGCAAAGGAGATGCCGCAACTTGTTCAGGACTGGAACATGTCCTACGCGCGGACTGCGGCGCAGAACGCTCTCACCATGGTCATGAGCCACCATGGAAACATGGAGATATGGCAAGTGACCAGAGGGTACTGCAAAGTAGATGTGGACGGCCAGGAGCAGGACCTTCAAGCCATCATGCACTCCTGCGCCGGATATGGGTGTCACGTGGCTGACTTGACCAGCTACGAGACCCCTTTCTTCACCCGCGTGGATACTCCGCCTCCTCCTCCAGAAGAATCCGCAGAAATTTCTGACGATGAACGCACCACCTCGGATGCGGACATCTCGGAACGATACCAAGGCGGCGTAACCAGCGAGCCAACAGCTCCTTCATCTCCTCCTGCATCATAGATCAAATTTTTTTGTATTATTCCGGAAAAACATGATGTGTCTGTAAATATGCAGTACTTTAACTTTGCTAGTGCTAAGCTTTTGATCTATTCAGCACTTTTTGGCTTTGAATTTTTTTTTGTGCCTGAAATGTTTACACAAGCACTAGTATTTTTTCATCTATACTTATCGTTTATCTGGCTTTCCGCCTCGTCCCTTTTGTGAGCCGGCTAAACCTTCTGCCGGAAATTTGCCAAGAAACGGAGCTCAATTGCTAAACCAGTTTAAACTCGGAAACAAAGCCGGCTTCCAGTACCAACAATTCACTACTCGGAAAATGCCCGCATCCAGCAATCAGACAAATAACCAAACTAAAGACTAGAAATTTTAGAGTTATACCCGAAGGTAGAAATTTTAGAATCGGAACATAAAGTACTTTCAAGCATTCTGGGATTTTCGACTATGACATGATCATTCAGAAATAAGATGGTAAAAACTTCTCAGAAAAATCTTGAGGCAACCAAAACTTTTATTTCTCACAGAACATATACATATATATGATTACAAAGAAGGATAAACTAAGAATAAAAGGGACGTAGCTGAGCAATATTCCATGGTCTATCTAACTCATCCGGATTTGTACCGCCTCCAGCTCTCTTTCTCTTCTTAGTAGCAGGTCTTTCTTTGACTAGCCTCATGTCAGTTAAGTAGTACGATCCATTGTGCAATACTCGACTAACTAAAAAGGGCCCTTCCCATACTGGGGAAAGTTTGTGCTTTCTTGGTTGCACAAGCCGGAGAACCAAATCACCTTTATTGAAAGATCTATTTCGGACTCTCTGGCTATGATACTTGCGTAACTTCTGCTGATAGGCTGTAGATCTCATTTCAGCAACGACGCGAACTTCTTCGACTAAGTCGAGAAATCTAGGCATCCTCTTCGATATACGCGACCACTCTAGGAGAAGTTTGAATCAAATCGCTAGGAAGAACTGCTTCTGCGCCATAGACCAAGAAGAAAGGTGTGTATCCTCTGCCCAAGCCCCCGCAACACATCGTAGTGGTGCTTCGAGTCTTGGTTTTAGGCCTTGTAGGATTAAACCATTTGCTCTTTCGACTTGTCCGTTAGCCTGTGGATGTGCGACTGACGCAATGTCAAGCCGGATATTTTGCTCGTTGCAAAATTCAGCCAATTCCCCCATAGAGAAGTTAATCCTGTTGTCCGTGATAATTTTATGCGGATAACCATACCGGATTATAACATCCTCGACAAATCTTTTGGCTATTGCTCCATCACAACTAGTGACAGGTTTAGCCTCAATCCATTTGGTGAATTTATCCACCATCACTAAGAGGTGAGTAAATCCACTTGGAGCTCGTTTAAATAGTCCTACCATATCAAGCCCCCAGACCGCAAAGGGCCATGTTATAGGTATTGTTCGCAGCTGATCATCCGGAACATGAGCTTGCTTGGCGTACTTTTGGCAACCTTTGCACGTCTTGACTAGTCGTTCGGCATCTGCCTGAGTTGTAAGCCAGAAAAATCTGTGTCTAAAAGCTTTTGCCACTAAAGATTTGGGTACAGCATGGTGACCACACTCGCCTTCGTGGATTTCTCTTAATATTGACACTCCTTCTTCCGGAGATACACACCGCTGAAAACCCCCAGAAACACTCCGTTTATGGAGCTCACCTTTAACAATAGTATAGGCTTTTGCTCGTCGGATAATCTGCCATCTTAGCACCTCGTCTTCGGGTAATTTGCCATCTACCAGATAATCTAGGTAGGGTTGAGTCCAGCTGGGAATTACAGCCAGAACTGCTATCAAAGGTGAGTCGGATTTGGTCAGATATTCCTCATCTACTCCTTTTATTGAGGGAACTTTGAGGTGCTCTAAAAAAAGCGCCATCCGGGACCTCTTTCCGCGCAGAACCTATCCGAGATAGTGCGTCTGCTTCCTCATTTTCTGCTCGAGGGATGTGCTGAACTTCAAACCCTTCGAACGATTAAGATAGATCATCCACGACTGCTTTATATGCTGCCATGTGTTTATTTGCATTACAAATATCTGACACTTGTTGAGCAACAAGATCCGAATCTCTATAACACATCAAACGTCGGATGACAATATCCTTAGAAATCTGGATTCCATGCAGCAGTGCTTCATACTCGGCAATATTTGTTTGTCGCTGTGAACTGGATCTGCAACACGTATAAAAGTTTATCTCCTTGGGGTGATTTGAGAACCACGCTAGTCCCCAAGCCCCCTCGAGCCTTAGACCCATCGAAAAAGAGGGTCCAATATTCCGACTTAGGGAGGATCATGTTCTCCTTCGTCTCTGTCCAATCAGCGACAAAGTCAGCAAGGATCTGGGATTTGATTGCTGTCCGAGGTTTATACTCAATATCAAAAGCTGAAAGCTCTATGCCCCATTTGGCGACGCGTCCTGTGGCGTCACTGTTGTTGATTATATCTCTCATGGGAGCTGTGCTCACCACGATAATTGGATGCTCCTGAAAGTAGTGTTGTAACTTACGTGATGCTAGAAAAACACCGTAAGCCAACTTTTGATAGTGCGGATACCGCTGTTTTGATTCTGTCAGGACCTCGCTGACAAAGTAAGTCGGACGCTGCACCAAGTGTTCCTGATTTTCCTCTGGTCTCTCCACCACCATGACGATACTAACAACCTTATTTGTCACAGCAAGATAGAGCAACATCGGTTCCTTAGGTTCCAGCACTGCAAGGATAGGAGCAGATGAGAGTACTTTCTTCAGATCTTGTAGTGCATCTTCAACTTCGTCAGTCTAAACAAAATCCTTGGTCTTTTTCAGGAGTTTGTATAATGGTGTGGCTCTTTCACCAAGCCGGCTTACAAATCGATTGACCGCAGCGATGCAACCAGTTAACGTTTGTATGTCCTTCAAGCGAGTTGGCCTGGAAATATTGAGTATAGCCTTGATTTTGTCTCGGTTCACCTCTATGCCTCTTTGAGACACGATGAAACCTAAAAAATTTCTGGCTGTTATTCCAAAGAAGCATTTCTTCGGGTTAAGCATGATGTTGTATTTTCGTAGATTGGCAAATGTTTCCTCCAAGTCGGAAATCAGCGTTTCCTTCTTTTTGGACATTACCGCGATATCATCCACGTATGCATGTACATTGCGTCCGAGTTGGTCATGGAGGCAACGCTGCATCGTGCGCTGGTACATAGCTCCTGCGTTCTTCAGCCCAAAGGGCATCGTAACAAAACAGAAGGTTCCGAAGGGGGTTATGAATGAAGTTTTGACTTTGTCAGATTCCTTCATCCGGATTTGGTGATAACCGGAATATGCGTCGAGAAAACAGAGGAGTTCCGAGCCTGCAGTAGAATCGATAACTTGATCAATTCTAGGCAGAGCGAACGGATCTTTTGGACAAGCCTTGTTCAAGGCAGTATAATCAACACACATCCTTAAATCAGTGGTGTCCTTTTTGGGGACCATTACAGGATTGGCCGACCACTCAGTGTGGATGACCTCTTTTATGAATCCGGCTAACTCGAGCCGTGCTAATTCCTTAGCTATTGCCTTATGCTTTTCATCACCAAACCGTTGTAGGGACTGTTTGACGGGTTTAGCGTTCAGGTTTACATTTAGAGAGTGTTCGGCAAGTTCCCTATGTACTCCGGTCATGTCAGATGGCTGCCATGCAAAGATATCTTGATTTGCTTGGAGGAACTTCACGAGCGCGCTTTCCTATGCGCTACCTAGGCCTACGGTATCTTGGTCACCTTGGAGGGGTCATCATCCTTCAACGATGCTTTCTTCATCACTTCTGATGCCTTGAACTCCGGATTTGGCTTTGTCACCTCCTTCTTTGTTGCGGGCATTTCGGACGGACCTATGCTCTTCTTGATCTCCTGGTACTCCTGGGCGTATAGCACGGCTTCAGCAAAGGCGGCATTTCCATCCTCGCACTCTCACGCTTTCTTTGGGTCTCCCCTGATGGTGATCACGCCGTTGGGACCTGGAATTTTCATCATATTGTAAATGTGACACGGACGAGCCATAAAAGCCCAGTAAGCCGGACGTCCGAATATAGCGTGGTACGCGCTCTTGAATGGGACCACTTCGAAGGAAGGTGCCTCCATCTGATAATTCTTTGGAGTTCCAAAGGTAACATCCAAAGTAATCTCTCCTAGGGAATTAGCATGTCTTCCTGGGACAACTCCGTGAAAGATCACAGAGCTTTGGTTCAACTAGGTTTCCGAGATCTTCATCCGGCGTAGCGTTTCGACATAAAGGATATTGATGCTGCTACCACCGTCCATGAGGGTCTTGGAGAAACCATAACCGTCAATAAGTGGATTGACGATTAAGGCGTATTTTCCTCGCCTGTGTAGCTTAGGCGGATGATCAGCACGGTCAAATGTGATTGCCACTTCCGACCAGTCTAGATATTGGGGGACAGCTGGAACTATTGCATTGAGCTCGTGGAGAACTGCTTTCTTGACCTTTGCTGGTTGAGATCCGAGGAAAGTGATGTAAGTGTCCTTCTTGGTGGGAAAAGTCTTCTTCCCTTCCGGCTTGCGATTTGACGCATCAGCTTCCTCCATGTCAGAATCTTCCTTGGTCTCTTTGTCCTTTTGGGATTTTTCTTTCCCTTCTTCCGCTTAGCTTTGTAGCCCGCGGTGTCATCTCTTTTGATGTCGTCATTGAAACGACATTCAGCGTTGGTGTGAGACGAGCCCCCATTAGCGTCTAGGTGATGCACGCATGGGTTATTGGCAATGTTGGCCCAAGAGTAGGTTTTGCCTGGTTGCTGTTCTCCTCTACCTTGGACCCTTGAAGTCCCACGGCCACGCACGCGGCCTCCGCCACGTCCTCCTCATCCTCCAGACCCGGAAACAGTAGTAACCACCGCTGTTTCCGTGCTGGGTTTCTCTTCCGAGGTATTTTTGCGCTTCTAAGCTTGTTGCTTTGGTTGTCTTGCCGACTAAGGCACAACTAGGACATTGAGTAATCCCTCTGCATCGTCGTCAGCATCTGCATACTTGCTTGCTGTTTCTATCATCTCTCCCAAGTCAGTGACCTTGTCACACTTCAAGCGATGACGTAGTAGACCAATTGGGAGTCCTGCGATGAAAGCTTCAATCGCGGTTTGATCGTTTACTCCTTCACAGGAGTTCTTGGTGTCGATCCATCGTCCGAGGTAATCCCGGCTAGTTTCTCCGGCTTTCTAGGTGCAACGCTGTAGGTCTCCAACCGTCTAGAGCCTCCGATATGTGCCTTCGAAATTCCGAAAGAACGCACTTTGCATGTCATACCAGTTATGGATGGTGTTTCCGAAAGTTCATTGAGCCATGATCGCGCCGTCTTCCGCAACATAAGTGGGAGATATAGGGTTGCGACCAGGCTGTTTCCGCTTTGGCGATGCATCAAGCTTGGAAAAAATCCTGAAGCCAGGTATCTGGCCGAGCAATGCCGTCGTAGGCTTGGATATGTCTTGAGATAGCAAATCCTTCCGGGAATCTTGTAGCTCTGATGCGTGGTCCGAAGCATTTTGGGCCCACGTAGATATCATCGTTTTCGTAGCGTCGCGCCTCTATGTTGGAATTGATCCTGTGCCGGGCGTCGTTTGGAGATAGAGATCGTCCTGAATGCCGGCTGTGGCGCGGTGCCTTGGAGCCGGACTTCGGCTTCTCCCACCACCTCCTCCGCCTCGTCGTCCTCCTTGCCCTCCTTGGGAGCCGTTGTGATGACTGCTTGGTGGAGAGGGTGGGGTAGCTGAATTGTTTCTGGCTGATCGCCGGCCTCCGTCCGGAGCATCATTATTCCGGTTCCGGGGAGGATCTTGACTACGGCGAGCCCCCTGCCGGCTTGTCCCAGCATTGGTTTCCATCGTTCCTTCGTCCGTTGTTCCCACCACGGTGAGGCTCAGCCGGATGGTTTGCATGTGTAGGAGGTGGCATTCTTTGACGATCCTCCTGCAGACGTTTCTCTTTATCTTCTCCCCTTCGATCGTTAGACTCTCCTCGGGGAGGATTCCTCGGATACAGTGCAACAATGGCCTCATGCTCGGCCGCTGGAGCGATGTTGCTCTAGTCTCGTGCGGTTCTGTGATGCTGCCCTGATGATCTGGTTCTAGAGTGGTTATCTTCCCCTCGGTCGGAACAGTGACGCTGTTCCGGAACGCGCTGGGGCCTTATATCATTCCAGGCTGAGTCCATGTGACATTGGTCGGATTTCGAGACCAGTTTTCCACTTTCGGATTTCGCAGCCATCTGTTGCTCCAGACCCTTGGTGAGTAGCTTGATGCCCAATTGAACCTGTTATGGGCCTGGGTTATTGGATAGGATGTCTCGTGCTGCGACAGTGTTCTGTACTGGCGTTGGGTACACCAGGTCTCCTTTGCTATCGAGAGGAGGCATCCCTTGATCTCCTTCAAAGACGACCCTGTTCACTTCTAGAAACTTACCGTCACCTTTGTAACGTTTCCGGGTCTTCTGATGCAACCGAGACATGTAATCCTTAGTTGCCATGCGTTTCTTCTCCCCCTCGATATTTTTTGCTTCATGAAGGAGTTGTTGACGACGCGCTTCTAGGGCTTGGGCCCTTTTGTCCAGCTCTTTAGCAGTAAGTTCTGCAGCTGTAGGGATAGGTGTGGTTAATGCAGCATCGATGAGTTTACGTGCACCTTCAGTAATCACGTGTCCATCCACCGATTCTTCTTTTTTTGGCTCTTCTGGGATAAGTGCTCCATCCGGGTCTTTTTCGTATTCCTCGGCAATCACCTCCTCTGTCAGAGGGTCTTTTGTCGGGGTCTTGTTATTCTTGTACTTCTTCTTTGCCTTCTTGGCAGCGCCGGTACCAAAGACGACTTTGGGTCTGTTTCCTGGAGTCAAGCTCTGATCGGTACTTTCGGACATCTGGACCTCGGGATTATCTCCGACGTCCATGTCATCCCGCACTTTGGGAGAGTGTTCCCCGGATCCTTCATCCATGGCTTCTCCTTCCTCTGCAGCTTTGGAGTTATACTCCTCTTCATATTCCATGGAGAACTTTGGGAAATCTGCTGACGTCATCGATTCATCCGAGGATGCGGGTACGTCGGCGTTTGTTCCAATTGCCTCCATCATAGAGTCGGTGTTTTCTCCAGCATCGGCAGAGCCGGATCCAGATCCCACGTATCCAACGAAGCGCGAGGCGTGCTTCCTGAGGTACCTGCGGCCTTCGCGATCAGCCATGTTGAAACTCTTGATGGTCTCGAAGATTGCATCCGCGCTTTCGCCTTGCAGTATCATGCATCTTAGTGTATACCTCAGGAAAGGTCTGTCTGTCCCGGCGTCATCGGAGCCAGAATCCGTGTCATTGTTATGCTCCTCCTGAATTTCAACTTCCACGGGTGGGTCGATCTGGGATCCATCTTCTCCAGGGAGATCCACTCCAGATTCGACTTGGACCGCTAGGTCTTCTTCAGGCTCGGATTTCTCCACTATCTCCGCAACTAGTGCGGGCTAGGTGGGATTAGGGTTTTTTGAGATCCGGAACTCTACCGCCTCCGCGGACAAAGGGGACCCAGAAGATTCTTCTGCCTCTATCATCACCGCTGGGGTGGGTTGGGCAGGTTCAGCGAAACCGATTTAAACATCGATCTCGCCAAAAGACATGATTGTGTAGGCAGTCACAACCTCCTTAGCCGGAATCCAAGTCTCGTCGAGAACGATGAGAGGGACATCACTAGCGTAGAGGATGCGACCGACGGCGATAGTCTCGCCGATTCTCATTCTTGCAGATTCCGCTCGGAACGCAGATCCGAAGCTCACTCGCCCCATAGTGGGCGCCAACTGTCGTCGGATTGAGGACAAGTACGCCATGAGGGGGTCCTCGAGGCATGCGGAAGAGAGGGGTGTGAGACGTATCGTGTTCCGAGACGATGAGCACACAAGTTTACCCAGGTTCGAATCCGCCGACTTTGGACGGATCCTACTCCTGCTAGCAATCCAGTAATACGGCAGAGCCGGAATATGGGTTACAACGGTTTCGCCTGTGCGAGTTGAGATTGTAGACTATTGAGGTGTGCCCTAAAGGCTCTCCCTATGACGTCTTATATAGATATCCGACCTAGGTTTTACAGGAGAGATCTATCCGGCTACGACTAAGAGTCGGTTACAGAGTACATCTTGAACTACAAGTAACATTATGGGCCTAAGTCGGTAAGTCTTCTCGGCCTTCCCGTAGCCGGATTGTCTTTC